>CM026168.1:7134446-8348910 GCA_014825975.1 Bombus haemorrhoidalis | reverse complement strand
TTCTTCATAAATAATTCGTGTATGCCCTTTGTTCTTCCTGTTCCTACTCCGTCGAAACCATAAATTGCATTTAAACAGAAGCACTCCATAAAAGAATTAGTTCTAATCAACAATTAATTGCAAAAGAGCAAGTTTGATAAATGAACGAGTGCAATTTGAGCATAGACAAGATGGCGACCGGGGTGGCGATGGGGTACAAGCAAAGGACGCCAAAACCTATCTGCCACCGTAAACCGTAACGTCTACGCTTCACATATTTTGTCGAAATTGAAATGTGTTATTGGGAAACTTGTAGTTATTGTATTACCTAACTAACAGGCATGTGCCTTCCATGATAGAACAAAACATATAAATTTCGTAGCTGAGAATTATTGACAGTTTCAAATTTAATTCATATTGCAATAATTTTTTCTAATGAAGGAAACCATTTATTTATCGTCCGAGTTTGTACTATGACATTTACATTATAATAGCAATATGAAAATAATAAAATATGTATACAGAAATAAAATTTCATATCATTTACACCCATATTCCTCAAATTTTTCATAAATAATTCGTGTATGCTCTTCTGTGTTCTTCCTGTTCCTACTCCGTCGAAACCATAAATTGCATTTAAACAGAAGCGATCCATAAAAGAATTAATTTTAATTAACTATTAATTGCAAAAAAACAAGTTTGATAAATGAACGAGTGCAATTTGAGCATAGACAAGATGGCGACCGGGGTGGCGATGGGGTACCAGTTCAAAATTCAAAGGATGCCAAAACTTACCTGCCACCGTAACCATAACGCGTACTCTTCACTGTTAAGATAAATGTCATGTTGGTATAATCACTAGTTTTCTACAACCAGAGTTGGTGCAACTGCATGCGGTTCTTTTTTTATTTTTCCCGATCTACCATGTTTTTTTTACCTGAGTACCGGATGTGTTGTAGTGGCTGTACAAGGTGGTGAAATACAGAACATACAAAACTAATCTGTGTGAATAAATTAATATATCAAATTTGAAAGCTATGTAATAACAGGTTATGGACTAAGGGCGATGAACTGTGTTATTGAAGATATTTATTTGTCGAGTTTTGTTTCTGTGAATCTCCGAGAAAAGACCACGCTATAACCGAGCAGGAGAAGATGAGCGATACGGACAAGGACGTGAATTCGATCCTCAACTAAGATAACTACGAGTATTGGAAGACGATGTCGGAAACTTCTATGGTTTTCCTGGACTATTGGGATGCGGTGAATCCAGGATTGACTGCAGCAGAAAGGACGAAACTTGTGTACGTCAAACTGGATAACAAGATGCGTGCATAAATTTTCAGGCACATACGCCCTGAGTATCTCACAGACATGAGCGGTCTGAAAACAGCGAAGGAGTGCTGGAAAGCACTGGAAGAGATCCATGGACACACATCGATGGACATTACCATGTGCCTGTGGGAACTGGGCACTATCGAGAAGACTCCGAGCATGAGGATCTCCATATATTGTGGAAAAATTCAAGTTCTGCGTGACAAGGGCGTCTGGAAATGAAGGAAAAGCTAACAATCTTTGTGAAAGTGGCTGAGTTCTATGGGGGTTGGACCTTTTCTTTGTCAGATGCTTTATGGCTATCTGAGATAGATGTAAATCTGATCTCGATCAGGCAGTTAGCAAAGAAGGATGTTGCTACTGTATATGGAAAAGATAAGGCTGTTGGAACACATGATGATGGCGACGTTGTGCTCACCTCAAAAGTAGAGAATGATATGTACTATTTGGAGACTGTCCCTGATGAAGGATATGTTTCAAATGTTTCTGTGAACAATGATCAGAGTGGGTTTGACAACAGTGATGAAAAGATCAAAGTCATTGAGGCAAAAGAGTTTAGGAGTGTTGTGTCGTGGCATGAGTGGGTTGGCTCATCTGCATGGAAATGTAATGAACTATATGGAATCTGTGTGAAGGATAAAATGACAAAGACAGCTCATCATATGTGTCAATGTCTCTTAGAAATTGTTCACAGTGATATCAGTAGTAGAGCTCAGTGTAAATCATTAGGTGGAGGAAATTACTTTGTAGCTTTCATTGCTGATTTTTCTTGTTTCATGCACGTTAAAATCATTAGTAGAAAAAGTGAAGTATTCAAATGCTTCAAGGAATATCAGATGGAAGTGGCAGCCCTGCATCAGTCCAAGATAAGTGCCTTCCAAACTGGCAATGAGTACACTGGGACCAATTTTGAGAATTATTTTAAAAAGAAAGATATTTTGCAGGAGGACTGTCCCTAGGAATTCTGAGCAAAATGGCGTTTCAGAATGAGCCAATAGAGCCCTGGTTGAGATGTCTAGGTGTTTGCTCATCCAATCAGAGCTCCCTGACCATCTGTGGGAGAAAGCCATCAGTACTGCATGTCACATAAGGAATTTGTGCCCATCCGCTGCTATTGGAGATAAAATTCTATTGGAGTTATGGAAAGGTAAGGGATGCGACATCCAAGGGGAGATTGATAGACTGAGAGTATTTGGATGTAAAGTTTGGTATTTGATAAACCCAAATGGAAAGAAGTTTGACAATAGAGCAGATGAGGAGATTTTTGTAGGTTACGACCGACAAGTCAAGGGTTATAGGATCTATTTACTAAAGACTAGGAAAATAATAATCTCTTTTCATGTTTGGTTTGAAGAAAATGTGTTTCCCTGTAAAGGTATTGGTGTGGACATGAGTAACATCAAGGAGAAATTTTCTGATTGGATATGGGATGTTGAGGATTTTGAACCTGAAAAGGGAATTGAGCCAATTGATATTGAGGTCCAAAATGATGGTGAAAATGATGAGGGAGAAGGTGATCTTTTCATGAATAATTTAATTAATGAAAATAACATCTCCGTTGCGGGGCTGGAAAAAGAATTAAAAAAAGGACAAGTCAGGGGTATAGTGGTAGGAGAAAGGAAGGCATAGTCATTGAAAAGACCAAAATAGTTTTCGAAAAAAGAAAGAACAAGAGGAGACAAAGAAAATGGAAATAGGAAGAGCGAGAATTAGAAGAAGTGGAAAAGATAAAATACCTAGGATACATACGCTACAGAAAAATGGCAGTGATGAGAAACACATACAAGACACGAAAAAAAGAGCAACAATAGCAATGAAGAAAACATGGAGCGTGGGAGAAAGAATTTTCAAACAGGATTACGTCTGAGAATGAAAATGTTTGGAGCATTGGTAGAGAGTGTAGCATTGTTTGGAGCGGAAATATGGGGCTGGAACATAGAAGAAAGGCTGGATAGAATACAAAAAAGATATGTGAAATGGATTTCAGGTTTAGATATGACAATATTGAACTACATATTGACAGAGGAATGCAAATTAACAGAAATCAAAGAAAAAGCACTAAGAAGAGCAGCAAGGTATGAAGGGAAAGCTATAGAGTCAAAAAAGAAACTAGTAAAGGAGTGCATAAAGGAAGGAGAAAGAAACTGGGGAAATGGCCAAGAAGGGAAAAGAGCAAAAAAGAGAAGAACAAGGAAGGACAACAGTAGACCAAATTATAGAAGAAAGAAGAAAGAGAGAAGCAGAAGAGAGGGGGAAAAGGATAAGGGAGTCAAAATATAATAAACATTATAGAAAAATCGCCAAAGAAGAGTTATCAAAATACTTAGAAGGGTGGATACTATATACTATGAAGTGGAAGGACAGAAAAATACTAGCAAGATTCAGATGTGGAAACGAGACCAAGACAAGGGAATACTGGAAAGGAGAGGGAGAAAAAAGATGCAGACTATGTAAAAGTCTGTATGTAGAAGGAAAGAAGAAGACCTGAGACACGTAATAGAAGAATGCAAAATAACGAGAGTGCCAAAGGAAACAGAGAAAATATTAAACGAGACGGGAGAAGGAATAATGGAACTGAAAGCAATAATGGAGAAGAGAAGGGCAATACAAAACGGAGAGGAACGACCATAAGGAAGCACAGCAAGGAGGCAAAAGCCCAAAAGTTGCAATAGTCCTAGAGATAGACTATACAACGGAGTGCAATATAATAGGGTAGATAAGAGGGGAGATAGATATGTAAGAAAAGAGTTTAGATAGATCGAGACAAGGAAAAGAGTTTAGAGTTTAGTTAGATAGATATAAGGGAGGAGGCAATAAGGTGATAACATCATAAGGAGAAAATGTAAAAAGCGTGATTAGGCAAAAAAAGATGTAAAACCGAAAACTTGTCCAAAGCCCCAAGATACGGACTAAATAAATAAATAAAATAATTAATGAAAATAATCAGGAGGAGGCTGTAAGTGTACCTATTGTGCCTAGGAGGTTAGCAAGACTACATAAACCAAAGAGTTGTAATAATTGTGCTCTTGTTGCAATGGTTTGTAAAAATCAAAATTTGTGTATGTCTGTTAATTTGTACGAAGCCTTGAGGGAACCCGATGCTCAAAAGTGGACAGCGGCAATGTTGAAAAAGTTGGACAATCTTGTGAAGAAAGATGTATGGGACGTAGTGTTCAGACCATAGGGTACACATGTCATTGACTGTAAATAGGTACTTGCTGTCGAAAGGGATTCTGATAGGTATAAGGCTAGACTTATAACTCGGGAGTTCTGACAAAGACCTGGGATAGACTATTCGGAGACTTTCAGCCCAATTGTGAAACGTAAGACCCTGAGAATTTTACTTATTCTCTCTGTGCTGAAAATGAGTAGATCTATGAACACATTGATATAGAGTGTGCATACCTCAACAATCCATTAGATGAGGACATATACATGGAGCAGCCTGAATTTTTTGAAATTCCAGGAAAGGACAGTGCTCAATATGTGTGGTGTAAACTTAAGAAATGCTTGTATGGGCTGAAGCAAGTTGGAAGAATGTTCAAACATATTAATAGTATTCTGAAAGGTATGAATCTGAAACCATGTCTGAGTGATTTATGTGTGTATGTAAATGTATCCAAAGATCTAAAGCTGTGTATGTGAACAACATTCTTACGTTTGGAACAAAGACTATGATTAATGTGTTCAAAGTTAGTACTAAGGAAAAACTAAATGTTAGGATGCTGAGTACTGATACTCAATTTTTGTCAATCCATTTGAGTAAGCTAAACAGTACTACTGTTGTGTTTGACTAATACATGCAGATAGGCCAAATGCTGGATTTATTTGATATTACTCATGAGACCAAAGTATCAACACCATTAGCTAAGGAGTGTGAAGCTGGTTTTGATATTGAGTGTGATGAACCTTTCGACAATAAATTGTATGAACAAGCTGTTGGACATATAATGTATGCCGCTACTGTAAGCCATCCTGATATTAGGTAAACTAAGTCAAGTTAGGTAAACTGTGCAATAAGTAAACTAAGTCAAAGTTATGCAAACCCTACAGTGTTTGACTGGAAGGCAAAAGTATTTTTAGGTACCTGCTAAAGATTTAAAGCTGGTATACCAAAAGACAGGACAATCTTTGAAAGTGTTTTGTGATTCAGATTTTGCAGGGTGTTCAGTAGACAGAAAATCTAGAAGTGGATATGTTTTCATACTTGCTGGTGCAGTATCTTGATTGTCAAAGAAGCAACCTATTATATCTCAGTCGAGTTATGAAGCAGAATTTGTAGCAATGCAGGAGGCAGCAAGGGAGAGTGTGTGGATATCCTTACTGTTAAGAGAGTTGAGTCAATTGTCATATCGTCCCCATCCATGCAAAATTCTCTGTGACAATATTGGAGCTATTTCATGGTCCAAAGATGAGGTAGTCGCTGAGAGTTCTAAGCATGTCTAAATTCGTTACTTCTATGTTAAGAATTGTGTGTCAAAGGGTATTTTAGATTATGTCTATGTGTCAAGTTCTGAGAACATTGCAGATATCCTTACCAAAGGTTTGAGTAGAATTAAAACTCAGTATTTTACCAAAGCTATGGGGTTTGTAGAAACTATGATCAAAGGGGAGTGTTGAAATAAATGTCATGTTGGTATGATCACTAGTTTTCTACAACCAGAGTTGATGCAATTGCTTGCGATTTTTTTTTTTTTGTTTTTCCCTGTCCGCCACGTTTCTTTTATCTGAGTATCCAGTATGTTGTAATGGCTGTAAAAGGTGATGAAATACAGAATATACAAAACAAATCTATGTGAATCAATTAATATATCAAAACCCAACCTATGTAATAACATTCACATATTTTGTCGAAATTGAAATGTGTTATTGGAAAACTTTTTATTATAGTATTATCTAACAGGCATGTGTACCTTCCACGGTAGAATAAAACATATAAATTTCGTAGCTATGAATTATTGAAAATTTCTAATTTAATTCACAATTGCAATAATTTTTTCTAACGAAATATGGCTATTATCTATCGTCAGTGTTTGTGCTATGATATTTACGTTATAAAAGGGATATTAAAATAAGTTTCGTAAATTGACAGAGAAACAAACAGTTTATTATTGCAGTATTTATTCTTACATTCTATCATAATACTGTGTAACATACAAGAAATGCACTTTAATGAAACCTACAGAAGAGAATCTGAATACAGAAATATTTAATATCATATATGCCACATTTTCCTTAAATTGTTCATCTTGTACGCTGCCTTATATAAATAATTTGTGTATGCTCTTTGTTCTTATACCGGCGAAACCATAAATTGTATTTAAACAGGAGCGATCCATAAAATAATTAATTCTAAGGTACTTTTAACAAATGTCATTTGTTTCCTATCATTCACTGATGATTGCATTAAAATATTCATATTACGTATAATTATTGATTTATTTTTCACTTTAAACAGTTGTGTCATGGACAAAGAAAAGAGAAAAATTTTTGTGTTACCTCTCTTTGGTCGTAAAAATTAGTAATTCTGCAGTAAAACGGCTTATACGATTAGACGACGAATATCTCTACCGCGTTCACTCGATGGATTCAAAATGGAGGACAACACAGAACAAAGGAAGCAAAACGATAACGAAATATTCGTACAACTTTGTTTCTCTAGTTGTACTGCTAATACTGGGGTCTTTCATTTTCTTAAAATATCATTTTAAAATAACATTTTCGTGTCGAGTGTGGACATTATTTGATACAAAACGCTAGAGATCTTCGTTTCTCTTCCTTTTTTTTTGCGTCAGAATTCTAAAAATAAATATATCTGAATAATCGAAAACATTTTTTCAGTAAAGTATTACGTACAACAATGTTCGAATCATATTTCGATATTGTTATACTATAAAAAAGATATTAGTTTCAATATATCTTTGCACCCACCAAAAGTCACAATTAACGACAGAATAATTCCGACTAGATTACTTGTCATCTTTAACACATTCACTGCCAAGTTTATCATGGCAAGTGTACATTATGATAGTTCCTTTAAATGTACTTTTACACAGTCAGTACATAAGTAAAATTATGAAATATAAGGCAGCAGTGAATCTGTTAATAATGTGATAAGCGATCACTTTTTTTTTATTCGTCCAGAATATTCTATGGCATTCACTTATCCTTGAAAACAATGCTGTCCAAAATAAAGATACAATAACTTAAAAAACACGTTCCTCTTATTCGTCTCCTATTACACCATATGGTATAGATTTCTAATATTATATAATAAGCAGATATACAACAAGTACGTATTAACAAGAATAATTATCCTCTATTACAAACATTTAGCTTCTTTGTCCATTAGTAACAACCTTCACAAAAGACAAAGAAGCATTAAGTAGTGTCTCCAATTTTGATGGACAGCATTGCTTTGATAGAATATCTTCTTTCCTTTTTTAGAATCTATGTCTGTATATTTTTGTATATACAAACATATAGTATATTATATATATTTATATTTATATAAAGAACTGATAAATGTATCTTTTTTACGCATAAAATTGACGCAAATATACATATATCCTTGCATGCCTCCTTCGTATATCCTTATATTCAACAAGAATGCAATCACGGTTGTATGCCGTCTTCTGTGCTGCAGTTCGAACAATTCTAGAGCAAACACTTCCTCTTATTTTAATTTATTCGAGGACGACCAAGGAGCGGTTTTTATTTTCTTGTTTTTGTTTCGGATCTAAGAGTGTTCGCAATCTTGTATACACACTTGATGAAAGTTGGCCGAGCTCTTTCATATTGTAAGGCGTGATGAATCAATGAAGCCGTAATAACAGAATACCTATTTGTTCTTTTTTTTTTTTGTTTTCTTTAAATGTTCGCCATTCCTGACATCATCGACGGTCTGAAATTCTCTTAACTTTTTCTGATCACGTAGAAACGACTAAAATTACGCGTTACTAGATTATCAAGTTTCTCGGTTTTTCTCTCCGTAATTTAGCATATTATATTTTTCTTAGCGTTTTTTATTTTATTTTTTCAAACTACTCGCTCTTTCTTTCCTTTTCTTAATACCATTTTCTTTTCCTAATGGGCGTTCAGAACAAACGCATCAACAAATGAACTATTACAACAACAGGAAGTCTACCGTGCTGTAACTGCGTTTCCTCGCAACGATCACGTTAATTCCTATAACATCTTTAATGTTTCTTTTTTCTTAATATCGTCTCGATGCGCTTCACGTCCCTATGAGAGGATCATTTTTCGTTTTTTACGATTCACTGGAAGAAATAAGTGCTTAGTACCATTGGTGATATCACACAAATTATACCTATATTCGAATCCTCGTATTTGAACAATTTTCGACTCCAAGAATAAGTTTGGCAATATATTGAATACGAAATATGCGCTTTCAGAAAGACGAAGTACGACGGATTCGTATTTGTTTCACTACTCTGAGAACAATCATGAAAAATGCGAACATTTGCACACAAAAGAAAACAATGAATTTCATTTACATTGGAATCGAAATCATTTGAAAAATTTAACCCTTTGCCTGATATATTTAATTTATGAAGTCTTTTACTATGAAATACTAGTGAATTTTTAATGTTTGTTACGTAAGATATATATATATATATATATACATATACATTACTATATTATTAATATATAAATTAATTTGTTGAATATTCTAAATCTTTAGTTAGTAAATTGTCATGAGTTATTAAAACACAATAAATAACTATTACTTTCTCAATGAAACAGGTAATCTTTAATATGTTAGTAATTTCAATGATTTTCAGTAAAAGGGTTAAATGTACATGAAAAAGAGACAATTTCTTTTATAATTACTTGATTGTTCAGCAAGTAATTACAAAAGCTAAATACACATATACAAAATACTAGCATAATAATTAAGGAAAAAGGTGTACGCAGATCTAACAAATATTTTGTAATCTTCACAAAACATTAAAACATGATACATAAATTAAGAAATCAATTCGTACAGTGTACACCATCACAGAAATTTTTAACGTTATTCTGTGCACTCACTTACTGATCGATACAAATCTCAGTACACGTTTCTCTAATGGAATCATCGTAGTTTAGACGAGATGTATAAGATTTGTTGATTCGAAGATCTCAGCACACATTAAGATCGATTGAAGGTACCATGTTTTTTCCCGTTGTTTTAAATAGCCCAGGCTTAAATATGTACCACCATTAAAAGACGCATTTTTTAAAAATGATAAATATCTGGATCGTAAACTGTATTTACATCACACAGTTCCGTAAAAGCTTGCACAGTAAATTTTGTTGTCGTGCAGTGTGCAGTGTTCGACACTCATGCATACACTAACAAGTCTACGTTCGACATTAGAAAAGAAACTAAATTTATTACTATTAAAGTAAAAGAAAAAAAAAAGAGGAAACAAACAAACGATATTACCGTTTATATAGTGAACGGTATCACTTTTCATAAGAAACAATTAATCATTTTTCACGCATATTTCACAACATCAACAAAACAGAACACATTAATATTACAGATAAATAATGAGACTAATGATATAAATTTAGTTTTCCTAAAATTAATCTTAATATCGTATTCGCTTCTCCATTTCGAGATCGAATTATTTTGGAACTTACATAGCGGAAGAAAAATATTTTTCGCGCATAAGATTGACCCATGACATGGAATCGTCGTCAACGAACGATCATCAATTTTTAGGTAGTACATTCCTCGAGAAATTGATGAAAGGTAATGGTAATGTTACGGCAACGACCGTGACATAGTCGCAGAAGTAATTACAGACTTGGCAATGCACACATGTGACTACACCAATAAAATATTCGCAAGTTTAGCTTTGTTTCTCTAACCAAACAGAACGATACGCAGATAAAATGTGGGAAAATAATTGTTTGACTCATCTTAGCAAAATTTAAGCTGCAATTCATTCACGTTACAAAGAAGAATGCAATATAGGAACTATCATGAAACGGATTGTATTGTTGTTGTTGTAATGTCCCTTTTTATTTCACGAACGATCTAATTGATAAATCGAAAAGAAGCGAAACGTGGCAAGCAATCGTTAGAAACCAAATAAACGATTTTTCTTCTTGTTTTTTCCCTTTTCTTGATCGAATCCTTTCTTCGATTCGAATCGAGAGACGAAAATCGCAAAATACAGAAGAAAGAAAAATAGGAAACCAGATTCGTGCAACTATTCCAACACCTACGAAAAGTAAACGCGAAATATCTGGCGAATTTCTCATCATGAAACACCGAAGATTAATTAATTCTCGATATGAAAAGAAAATGCACAATACGAACACGCACCCGTTATCGAACTATAACATAATAGTACCGTCCCCATACGGCACTACCGACGTAAAACATATTGTTATAATTAATAATGTACAAATAGTCTATCTGTAGTCTACATAGTATACGAACGTATCTGCGGCTGCTAAACCTGTGTATAAGTTGGCGAGATTCAGTCTTCACATATAAAGGAGAATAGTACTCTTCTTCATTCTTTTTGTTTAACATTATAATATGCACATTTATGTTTATAATAATAAAAATGTTTATGTACGCGATATCACAGCGTTCAGCATTAATCATTAAAAAGGTACTCATGTTCCCGAGGCTATGTGTTAGTATCATCAACGATTGTACGGCACAGAAAATTCGACGACATTAATCGTTCATTCGTCGGCTTGTATTTACGTGGAGAATATTGTGCCAATTATTGTTTCGTTGATCCTTTTTTTTTGTTTTCCTTTTTGTTGAGGGAAAAAAAACAATATATTAGTACGCGAACAGATAAAAAAATTGCAAGTTCGATCAACTAGCATAATCTGGATCGGAGTGCTTAATGCAAACGTGAAGATTCCACGAGAATATGTCGTTTCCGAACCCTTTTGTCTTTGATTAACAGACGGAAGGCGCGTCAGATATTTTTGAAAAACTACCCCTCACCCACCCACACCTTCGTTCGGCGTTTATCATCATCGTTGGTGATTGATTAAAAAAATATATACGGTTTATTAGAAATATATCCTAGACCGAGACGTTTGAGTTCATCGATATTGCAAGAGTTTATGGAACACTTTATGAAAGTTCCTTTTATGCTCTTCCATGTTTATAACAATAAAAGGAGCAAGATCTTTTCGGGGAATCTCTCGGTATTAACTAAAGATGACTGGATCTCGTTAGAAGTTACGTTAAAAGTACGATTCAATGGACGTTCCCTAACAACGCGTCGAAACGAAATTATAATACAAAAAAGAAAGAATGAATAATCGTCGTCGACTAGTAGGAAGAAATAATAATTCGAAGATTCGATTTTGCTCCCTAGAAGTAAAATTATACCGCATGTTCTACCATGCGAAAAATACGCATCTATTTTTTAGTCCCCATGACACTGGACTTAGTACGAATACAAGTGAGCATAAGATTTATAATTGTTCATTAAAGTAAATAATAAAAAAACAAGTACAAAAGAAAAATTAACAAATGTATTCATAGCTGAGCAGTACTGAAGTTTCATGGACTTCTTTGCTAGCAACAATCATGTAAGTATTAGAAGACTATATCTTAACAAACAAACATACAAAATAAAAAGAAACAGTTTAACGATAATTGAGAAAAAAAAAAGAAACACGAAGAACATCATGTTTACGCTTTTATATAATCGCGTAGGAGATGAAATTGTCGGACTACATAATGAAACGAAAAAATAAGACTTAAGATATTTATGAATAGAACGCTCAGAAATAATAGAAGTTTTCCAATCTTCCAATCCCTTTCTATCTGTTCTTTAGCCTGACAATACACGAATTCACACGGCAAACGCAAAAAATAAAAGAATAAAAGGAATACTGATCTTTCGTTTTTTCCTAACAACTTTCGTTCCTCTTCCCTTAAAGTAGACAGCGAGCTCTCGCAGTACACGTCATTTAGGATCACATGATTTGTATACCATGTATAAAACTGATAAGATACGTTCCTTATTTTAATTGTGATGCGCGATAGGTAGATCTATAAATATGCTACATCTTACATATCACAGAGCTACGCGTACACCCACTATCAATTTTCAAAATGCAAGCTGCATTTCGCTAAAACGTTTGCTTTGTTCGGAAGAAACATAAAAACGCAAAGTTTCTTACGTTACTGTCAATTGAAATGTAAAAGATATGAACCCTTTGCTGCCCAATGTTCGGTGTTTGTCCTGCGTCCACTTCGTTTGTACTTCGAGCCAAGTATAACAAAAATTTCTAAGAAAGGTTGTAGAAAAGATATGCATATTCGAATTTCATTCAGTCATCGATTTTCATTCTCGCCTTCATCTCATCTTAATTTATGGAAACAAATGCAGCACAGCTGAAAGGGTTACAATTCTGAGGCTTTCTGAAACATTTAGAAGTCTACACTATTGGAATAGAGAACAGCCATGTTATAATATTGCTGCCCCTAGAGAATGTAAGATTTTGATAAGTTTTAAACCAGAGTTACGGAAGCGACTGTTCAGTCTTGAACAGAGTGTAATTCTGATCTGGTTGAACAAGTGTCTTGAACTTATAGCAGCCTTTCTGCTCTCCAACAACCCAACTATCTTCTTCGATTGACTCAGGAGATAGTGAAAGTTTAAAAATCTAGATTGAAAAAAAAAGAAATATTAATAAATAAAACATAACTTCAATTCATCTATTAAATTCTCACAAATCACAAAGTATATTTAAAAGCCTCAGTAATTGGTAAATGCATGAAAGATACATCGCTTGCAATATAATGGAATTCCAAGATGTACAGTTGCACTAAGATAATGTCTGCTATTTGGAGTAGACTATATATTCTAACTTCACAACGAAACTATAATCTCTGAAAAAAAGAAATGTTAGTATCTTTCTGACCAATTGTGACGAAAAGATAGAAGATTCGAAGAAAAATTCAAAGCGATAGATGATTTAATAGAGGGCGTACGCAATGTATGAGTATTCAGAATTGTCTAATACTCGTAGCATACGCTTCCTATTATTTATATCACTATTCATTCTGACAACGCAATGTGTTGCAGTCAGATCAACACAGTAGGAGCGTAAGCATTCACAATGTTCAAAAGGGCAAATACAAACAATATACCGCGAATGCCTAACTTCTGCTCGCGACCCCACCACAAACAACATTTTAAATGTATCCGATTTATCGGCTCAGCAAAAGAAGAATATAAAGACTACCACGTGGAAACCTAGAAACGAATCGACAGAGTTTTTTTCTCAATCTCTTTTATCGAGCAAAATCCGCTTGAAGTATGCGTGTGACGCGCGGTTTTTTTGTGAATCAACCGGAAAATGGTATTGTGCACACGTACTGCTTCACAACATTTTCTACTGTGCGTAATTAAGTAACGAACTGTGAGACCGTTTCACGAAAGCGTTACGTATAATTATCACAATAATGTCGTTCGCAAACGAGTCCTTGCTCGAGTGTATATTTCGAGTCTTGCATTCTTCTCTGTTGGCTCTTTTTTTAGTTTCTTTGCTATTCGTTTGTTCGAGTAGTGACGTGTACAGAGTAATCTGGAGGCCCGCAAAAAATTCGCTATGCGCTGTCGATAAACGGTTTCGTGCCTTCTATCACGGCATGAATTTATATTTTCATTTTTCTCGCATCCTTCATATATCACATGAAATTTTCTCGAGGGTCGCTTCGTAATGGCCATAGCGATATACATATACAACACATGGATCGTTACCATATATATAAGTTAAAAACTCTTTCGTCACGCGTTTCTTTGTTCAATATACATACGTTCACGGCAGCGCATTACTTTTTATAACTTGAACGTTTCGATAGAAAAATGTCTCTCGGATAGTTTGAATCATTCCCTAAAAAATAGCAATAATTTCAGTGAGCACGAACTAAAAAACAGGTACAACTAAATTTTATTCGATTCGCGGCCAGCCTGGCGCGTGCACCTATACATTGTACACGGTCGCGCAAGGACAAGACCACTCAGTGGCCAATTGCATAAACATCAAACAACAATGTTTCTCTTACTTTTTTTTTATCTTCGTATAATCATTCGTTGGTTTAACAACAAATTACTTTCGATATATATTATAAAAATAAGGTATCAAACTTTGCGCCGAGGTACACAGCCATTGTGACTACATGCTTAATTTAAGTTGTCCCCTAAAGCCCAAGTTTTCCTTTCTCTTACCCGTTACCGGTTTCACACTTTGAATTTGTTCCAAAGACACCGGTGTCCAGGATAGATCTCGAAGTACTCACTTTTGTACGCTATATAATTATGCTGGGATTTATCGTTCATCAAAGTTCTTTAATTTTGATGAGATCTAACCATTTCACCCTCTATTATCAAAGAGACACAAAACACCCGGTCTCATTACAGAACAGAGGACACGATGTTTCATTATATTTGTCGTGTGCTTTGTAAAAACGGGTGTACGGCTTAATTTTTATGCAAAAGGCCTTACATTTTGAAGAGCGTTGCCTGTACATACGTATATATATATATATATGCAAAATATAAATAAATTATCAAATATGAAAACGTTAACCCACGCCCCTTCTATACGTTTCGTGCATTTCGGGAAAGCATTAAATGACGTTTACATAGTTTTATCGCAAGAAGATTAATTACTTTTCTTAAGGATATGACCATAGCTATAAGCCTATATTTTCTGGTCATATTCTACATCCAGTATTAATTATATCAATGTATCATTGCTAAATAACTACTACTACTTCAAAGAACTCGACTGGAATGTGCCTTATGGATTACCGATTCGTAATAATTAATTTTTTCAATTTTTCTTTTTCCTTATTCTTTGGAACGTTTCACAGTATTATTTCAATTTTTATATTCACCAATAAAGAGCAATAAATTATTCGACTATACTATCTCTATCTACGTTCTCTCTTTCTTTGAAAGAAGACCAAGTAATTTATTTCTCGTTATAAGTTTTAACCGGCACTATTCCAGAAAAAAAATAATAAATGACAAAGAAAAGAAGAAAGATTATGGTACTTATATATTCAAAAGAGACCCAACCATCTACACAAATAGTAATATTTAGTGGGCCCGATATAAACAGGAAAATCCGATTTCTTACTTAGCCTGCATTCTTACCGATTTATACCTTGAAATGCGTCACTGCTGTACCGGTGTAGGCGGATAAGGATAAGTATACGGCGGCACAGCTTGGAACTGGCTGTATCCCATCGATTGGTATGCGCAGGCCCCGGTATTCGGTGGTGGACGATTTGTCTGGAAAAACTTATTGTTTACAAGGCTCTGCATTCCTGAATCTGTGTGTCCACCAGCAGATGGCATCATGAACGGAGGTGGCATAGAATACACGCTTTGTCCTCCAGCTGTTTGATTAGTGCTGTATGCGTTCTGACGATTATGGTAACGATTACTTTGGAAACCACCTGTTCTTCCATGGTATCTAGGTATATTTGCATTCTGATAGCCAGCTTGGTAACTATTGCTAGTTTGACAGCTGTTGGTATAAGTATTCGATTGTCGTTGATGTTGTTGCTGTTGATGCTGTTGGTGTTGTTGCTGCTGTGATTGTTGTTGGTGTTGCTGATAATTAGATTGGAAAGTATTCTGGCGGTTGGTCTGGTATGCATTTTGTTGGCGTACAACAGTCCTCTCTTGACTGTTACCATTATTATGTTGAGTACTTTGAACATGTTGAGCCTGCCAATTGTTTGAAATAGGGCTGCTATTGTTTCGCGGACTTCCAGTTGAACTACTATCCTTATTAGAGCGAGAGTGACTCCAACGTTGACGGCCTTTACCATATGCAGGTTTTATCGAGTTTGCTAAATCTGCCAGTTGAGGGTTTATCGTTTGACCAGCTTCTTCCAGGACAGAAATCAGTTCCTTCGCTTGTCTAGCGTTATTAGGCGTAAAGTAAGCATATGCTGTACCTGCACTTTGGCAACGTCCGGTTCTCCCTATTCGGTGAATATAATCCTCAGAACTGTTCGGGTAATCGAAATTAATTACATACTTTACGTCTTCGACATCCAAGCCACGAGCAGCAACATCGGTAGCAACAAGGATCATTGTTTTTCCGTTTCTGAACTCGGATAACACGTAATCTCTTTCAGGTTGCGATTTGTCACCATGAATAGAGATAGCTGGCCAACCCTCTCGTTTAATAGCTTTGGTGATGTCGTCCACCTTCTTTTTCGTTTCAACAAAAATAATCATCTTGCTCCCTCTGTCTTTGCCAATTTCTCTCAATAGACCTGAAAGTTTTGTTTCTTTCTCGTGCTCTTGACAAATCTCTATGATCTGGCGAATATTGTGATTAGCAGCCAACGTCAGAGAACCTATGTTAATTTGAATGTAATCTGAGAGGAAATCTTCAGCCAAAGCTTGCACTTCTTTGGGCCATGTCGCGGACCACATCAATACCTGTCTATCAGGTCTAATTTGTTCAATGATCTTTCGAATTTGCGGCTCGAATCCCATATCCAACATTCTATCTGCCTCATCCAATACAAGATATGTGCATCTGCGCAAGTTCGTGGTTCCCTTCTCGAGGAAATCGATCAGTCTACCAGGAGTTGCGATACATATCTCAACGCCGCGCTCTAAATCGCGAGCTTGAGGTCCTTTCGGGGAACCACCGAAAATGCAAGTGTTACGAATGCACGAGGAGGAACCAAAATCCCTAGCAACGGATTGAATTTGCTGAGCTAACTCTCTTGTTGGGGCAAGTATTAAAACGATCGGGCCCTCTCCCCGGTTCAAACGTGGTTGATTATTAATGTGTACGGTTGCTGGTAAAATATACTGAAAAATATCCACAACAAAATTCTCTTAACGTTTATGTAACTAAAAACATTTTGCCTCAATACCTTGTAGAATGTGTGTATTTTAATCCTAAACAAAATAAAGTTCTATGCTCTCCTTTTTAATACTTATATATTATTTCCTTAATGATTTATAGTACCAAATTAAAAATTTTAATTGATATATATATATACACACACTAACTCTGTTATTTTTAATGTATCAAAAAATACCAGAAACATTACAATACTAAAAAATGTCAAAGAAATAAATGACAAACATTATGTTAAATAACAATTTCTTTTCACGGTTACATTCAAATATTTTTTAATACACTCAAGATTCTCTATAAAAAATTATTGATCTACTTATATCGGAAAACTATTAGTATTGTAGTTATTTTAACTTGTGTTATGTAACTAAATATTATATTCAGCTCATAAATCTCACAAATACAAATACTATAATAGTTATTATGTACTCAATAAACAATAAAATGTCAAATACATTATTATAATTACTATCTTTTGAGACTGAAATATTTTAAAAATTTGTATATATAAATAAATTATATTAAAATACGTACAGCTAGAGTTTTTCCAGATCCTGTTTGAGCAATTCCAACCAAGTCACGTCCACTAAGTGCTATTGGCCAGCCCTGTGCCTGAATTGCTGTTGGTTCAGCAAAGCCCTGCTTTCTAATCTCTTCCATCACGTAATCTGGGAAGTTACTTTCTTCGAACGCTTGAATTGGAGAAGGAGTATTGTTTCCTTTTACAGTGATTTCTTTACCAATGTGATATTTGGTAACTTCATCAGTTGATCTTTTTAAAACATTGATATGTGGAATATATAAATTCTTTGTGATCACTGGTAATTTAGCCAGATCCCATATAGGCTTCTTCAATGAATCTCCAGGAGTTCTTCTTTGGACTTGCTTCTTAAGTGACTTCTCTTTCTGTTGCTGCTGGCTGTTCCAATATGTTCCTCCTCCATTACGATTGCTAGAGTCTCTACTTCCCCTGGGTCTGTAACTAATTTTTTTTTTAATTATTTTCAAGCGGTATTAACAGTCTCTTAACATATGTTGAAGATTCGCTACATAAGTTTATAAACCATCGATATGGAATAATAAATGATATTCCACATGAAATATATAATGAACATACACTACTATGCAGAAATATTTGGACATTTGGTGCAGTCCAACCAAAATACTGATATTTTCATTACAGTTTCAAGATTATTATGAAAGAATATTTTTCTGCTGTTAATTGTTACATCTTGTTACAGCTGAGATTGAATGCTAAATTTAAAAAAGACACTAAGACAAAGGAATACATTTGCATTAATCATGTTTCATATTTATCTCTAACAAATAAGTTACACTATACAAAGTCTATAAAAATTCTCAGAACGTGGTTGAAAACATATTCCAATCATTTTAACATCTCAACATTGAACAAATACGCTTAAGTCACTTAACTGAAGTATTTTCATAGAAACAACTTTCTTGCTCCTTCAATTACTGTTTTTTTTATTTATACTAAACACATTAACTGTTGTTTTCATTAATATCTACTAACTGTATATGGCTAGCTGAGATAATATCACAAGTACAAATTAGATTGAAGAGCTTCACTTGAAACATACTTCACATATTTTTAATAATTTAGAGGTGTCTAAAGGCTTATATATGATACTATAAGCATTGGCTTAAACTCAATTAAAATGCTTTAAAACATAACTTTCTGAGATTTTTGGGAAGTTAGAGGGATTAATTTATTAGATGAAGTGTACAAAAATTTTAAAAAAGTTCCAACTGATCGAAACCGCGAAAAAAATAATAAAGACCGCTTTTTACAATCTTTTTATCTGAGTTTATAATGAAAATTTAAAATATACGTTTTATAGATTTATTTCAGCTATACACATGCTAAAAATTTCATCGAAATCGATTGATACAGAAACAAGCCATAGGCATCAAAAGGTGTAAGAACGTAGATTTATTACAGTTATAGGACGAAAGTCGTGAAAAATTGCGATCTTTAACCGTTTGTAGCTCATAGCAACGTTACTCATTTCAATGAAATCTTCAACATGTATATAACTGACAAAAATCTACAAAACGTACTGTTTAAATTTTCATTACAGAATCACATAAAAAATTTGCAGAAAGCAAACTTTACTTGTTCGCGATTCCTACTAATTGCAACTATTTCAAAATTCTTTTTGGCATCTAGTAATCTAATTTCTCTTATCTACTAATCCTAATTTCTCCAAAAAATTCAAATCGTTTGGTCCAATTCTTAAAATGTTATTTTAAAAAGTATGCCAATATTAATGTGCTTCATTGTATGAAGCATATGTAATAAGATAGCAGTCTGATATAAAAATCAATAAGATGGTGGCTTGATACAAGGATATCAGGTAATACATATTATTACAAAAATAATTTTTATTCTTTAATTTTACGATTGTCAGTATCTTTCCATTAGATAATGACAGCGCCATTTTATTTTTTTAATGTCTCATTTAATTTTATTAAAAAATAATACAATACATCTTTAACGTACGCAAATTCCGTTCTACCATGTTTCGGAATAATGAATTTTCATAAGATACGGGATTGTTAATTCGACTCATAATTAAGCGATTCGGCAAAAGCTGCGGTCGAGAATATCCACGAACAAAATGGTGAACACCATGTCGCAAAAAAAAAATTTCTCCAGTTTCAACATTTCACAACGTATGGTATTGTCATATTGCACGTTTAAAAGGCAGAATTTAACGTAACGTACCTGGTACGATTGGAATAACTGTTGTTATACATTTCGGCAAAAGTTCGGAAGAATCTGCTGACACACTACCAGTCCCGTAAGAACGATCTTCGATTTTTCGGGAATTATGTCAGTTGTACCAGTTATACCTGCGATAAAAAATAATTATACAAGAAAACTAATAAAACGAAGATATCAACGAATATATTTATTTCGTAATAATCTTATACCGAATGACAAAAGTATTCGAATGAAAAAAGCTAAGAATATTCGGTTGAACTTACCCTGCAAGACCCGGCGAGCAGAGCAGTAATGGCTGACAGGCACTGGGAAGACGGAAACGGGCGACTGGGCAATGTTTCCGTTTCTCGTCATGCAGGTTCCACGCACACATAGAAACGACATCCGTTCATTGGTTCGTTCTTTTGTAAAATCGTGATGCTAACACGTTGTCCAATAGTAACACGACAGAACAAATCAATAAATTCCAGTGTGATATATTTACCGAACTTAAAGGCACGTACTCATGAGAGTAACGACGTAAAGTGAAGTGAAAATTGAACTTAGTTGAGAACGGTCAAATGATTCCCATCGTATTAAAATTTGATAATAATAAATTAAAAATTTCATACAAGCATTAAAAAAGACCTTTTTATTCAAAAGATAATATAACAATGGATGATATTCATATTGTAATCCATATTATAATAATATATATATCTTTTATCATAGTACAATTATTGAATTTTAACATTATATTCCATATTATTTTTTCCTATAAAAAGGAATTAAACTGAGATGATACTAAATTAATAATTAAAGTCATAATAGATTGGATCATATAAACAAGAATTTTTTAGATAAAAATGGAACATTGTAAACAGAAATTCTTTTATTGTTATGCATACATATGTGTGAAATTATAGAGATATAAAGATAGAGTGCGTGAACGAGCTGTAAAGGCGATATAGCTATAAAAAGAGAACGTGCTTTGCAGGTAAATATGTAAGTGTAGCACCGATCAACGAGCGGCATTATTTGCCAATGATGGAAGGGGCCTCTATGTAACGTTTCCTTTTCATTCTCATATCGCATCGATACATAGTAACGTATGTTTTGTATGACTGACGTACTGTATCTTCATATATATCTTTAACCTCTATGTATGAAACTAGTTGCTGCTACCTAGTTCCTACTTATATGTATAAATTTGCATCTTCAGCACAAGTAGAGCAAGTAAGTGTTCGGGATATTATCGAAGCAGATTATAAAACAACAGGTTCTCGTGCATATGTATTAGTAGAAGAGAGGTCGCTAAACGCATCTTTTGCATAATAATTAAAGAAAAAAAGGTTAATGTTAGACCTTCAAAATTTTCTTATTCTATTCTTTCCTGTATCTTTCTTTTAATCATATTTAGAATTTGAATGTATTGTAATGAAAACAGCATCTTAAAAGCTTTATTTTACCACTTAATTTGAAAAACATAGGTGTATAAAATTTGGTTAGTTTCATTTTAATTCGAATAATATTTACAGCATTATTTATATAAAATCAAATGCGTAATTACTAATATATATATAAGATCGTTTCTTAATTCATATTCTTTAACCGAAACAAAGGAGTTTCTCAGTACACTTAAATATTGATACTTCTTCAATAACTATATAATACATACGAATACAGATCTGATCTAAAATGTCATAGAGATTATGCATAAAATATCTTATATTTATAATTAGATTTGATTCATCAGTTTAGCTAGGCAATTTTGACCAAGTAAATGTTACAAACAAAACTTTAGATGCGACCTAACCTTTCTTGGTATTTGAATTCTGCATCTAATGTGTACTTTGTGATATCAAATTTCTGATAAAATTCTATCTATTATCTTGACAAATCAAAAATATTTTATGTTCAGTTATATCAAAAATATTACATGAAATACACCTAAAATACATGTACATTATTATTATAAATATACAGAGAAAGTTTATAAAAATCAAGACAAGACATATGTAACATTTATATCATTAATTTAAATGAATAATATATTATAATAGATATACTATACGATATTATTTACTTGCATATATATCAGATATATTCTATACCGTTACGTAGTCAAGATGATCAACGAAAATTTCAGTAATTCAAATATTGTCTACGATATTCTTCTATGACTAGTCGCCTGTTTAATGAATAAATCATCGACATCCACTAGCGTGATCCGGAATAAAAATAAAATAATCTTTTTAAAATATCCCACCGTGGTCAATATGATTGGAAATGAAATCTGCTTCGATAATGAATCGTTCCCATCGATTATGAAGCATGATTAATCACCACTGTGCAAGCGCTGTAATAATAAAACTCGGTATTCCCAAGTTCTTTAAAACTAAACACAAATGAAATTGTATCCAGTCCTTGCTTGACGTACGTATATTTGCATATGTCGATTGCCTTTTTCGTGTAAACACGATTTTCCTTTTATGTTGTGTAACGTTCTGTTATCGTATAATATTTTGTAGTATACGCAAGAGTGCACCATTTTCCATATGTTTTTTTCCTCCTATGCAAATTTCTTCCTCGAAACTATACAGCTTCCATCGAAACAAAGAACTTTGCGATTCATTTCTTATTACGTACATAAGTTCCTTCTAAGCCAAATACGATTTTACATAATTTGCATCGTCACTTTCCAAATTAGTCCCACGCATTGTGAAATTTCGTGACGTAACTTCCGATCAGCGCTCGAAAGAAATTATATTTTTAGATTACGGACGTTTACCTAAATTTAGGTTTTTATGTATATCATTGTGAATATTATCAATGTATAATATATTATATAATATATTATATTATACTTTCTATATCGACCAATAATATAAAAGTTAAAAATGAGTAAGTTTCGAAGAATAAATGGTAAATAATCAAATAAGGGATTAAAATCGAATAGTAATTAAATGAGCTTTAATTTGTATAAAAAGTCATTCTGAAATAACGCATCCTATGCTGCCTCTGGCCCGAGCAAAAAGAAAATCATTTGCGTGACTAACGGTAGAAATATTGACACAGTTACAGAGGCAAACGTGGTGCTAATCGATTTTCTATTTATATGAATGGCGATTAATTATCAGTAGAATCTTTCCTGCGGGCTTCGTGATCTTTATCGGTTTTGTCGATTGTTGCGGCTGAATTCTGATTGTTGAGGCGCGTGGATAAAATCATGTAATGCTATCTAATGAAATAGGTATGCATAATTGAAAATAAAAGAAGTCCCGTGATTCCGTTCCGATGATCCTCGTAATCATCGATTGTTCGAATTTCCCGATCGTGTGTAATTAGTCACCTGTCCAAAAGAGATTCATTCACGTTTAATTCTGAGCATAAACTGGCAACTACTATCAATTTTGGCAATACTTATCGGAGAACATTGATAAATTATAAGTAGACTGCAGATTTTTACGTATTTAAGAGATTTTTTTAAATACAAAAATTGGACTACAGACTTGGCGTATTTCAATATTTCATTAACGATGACATTGTTCATCTGCGATTATTTCAAACATGTTAGTTATTCACTTTTATTAATATTATTACTGGTATTAGTTGATAAATTATTACACAAGAGAATCCTAATCAAATGAAAGAATTTTCGGATGGCAATGGAAGACCATAGATTTTTTAAAAGTCAAGTTTGATAAAACGATTAAATTAAATTTAAGAAAATTCCGAGATAATAGTACACCAAATGACGGAAAATATTGTCTTTAGCGTAAATAAAGATCACTTTTTTAGTTCTAGAAGCTTTCTAATTTTAAAAAGTTCCAATCCACATCTCTGTTCAATAAATTAAATTAAATTTAATTTATGATATAACATTTTATTATAATTTATAATTAAATTATAATATAATATTAAGACTTGTAGTATAAACTATATATAATTTATATAGTGGTATACTTTATATTATATTACGAAAAATACCTGGAATATGGAACTATTTTTTAAATATAATTGAAATATATATGTATACCTTATTATCTAAAAATATAACCTTCGTGTATGGATATTAATACCGGTCACGCAATTCTAGTGACCGTGTATCTTTTATTTGCTACAAACAAAAAGGGGCTGACGAAATAATATTTGCTCTTTTATGACCTTGTTACCTTTTTTTAAATCGATAATAATGGAACAAATATTAAATTTGATCTTATTCGCAGCCTTCTTTATCTTTTTTTCATAAAACATCATCTTCTCTTATAATAATACTTCAATTCGATATTTATATTATTCTATTTATAAAAGAAATCAAACACTCTGAGGAACACGAGCTCGCGGTTATTTTTTCGACTGAAAAACGTCATTGAATAAAATTCTGGCAGATCTTTTGTTTTCAAATGCGTCATTGACACATGGTATTAATCAAAATCTCAGAATTAGTTTCTCCAAGAAGATAGCTCACGCATGTATGATCATATCTATTAGATGTATTACTGTTTAATCATGATATCTTGTTTTCACTGCTGAATCGATATTTAGAAAAATTTATAAGTACATATAAAATGACATGATTCTACACTTTAAGTATTTATTTCTCGAAAAAATGATTTGCTGCTATTGAAAAGGATGATAAATACGATTCCAGCAATGACCCTTCTTTTAAATCCACCCTTGGGAAAACCCACATCTACGATTACCTTATGCTTTTTCTAATGTATTGGCTCTTCAAACAAATCGTATTTATTATTCCGAAATTGTCTGTTTATACAGAGGTGAGAGACAGATTATTAATGTAAAAGTAAATTTATTGTATTATTAATGTAATGACTTAAAAATTTAATGTGAAAATTCAGTGTGTCAAAATCAAAAATAATGAATTTGGATCGAAGGCTTCAGTTTTTAGGAAATTGAATTATACAATTTGCCAAATATCATTCATTAAGAAAATTATTAATTAAATAAAATTAATTTATGCGTCAAAGATTACCAAAAAGTGTGTAGCATTATTATTACAAAAAATTAAGATATTGTAACGAGATATACATAATATGATTGAATTTTTTTTTAAGGATTCACGACTCAATCCTCACTGCGAATTAATCGTTATTCTGAAAATTATTAATGTAATGATTTATAATATATATCATGATTTAGAAATACAATTTAGATGTTTACAATGCGACCCTTGTCGTCAGTTACGTGGAGAAGTTAAACACACAGTTAAACCACAAAGTTCATTGATGTTTTACGAAACATTAAAAGCTATGTGATATTCTTATTAATTACGTTACTAAAATAATAAGATGCAATGGCCGTTTATGGCTTCCCCTTTATCACAAATTTTTGTTGGGAAATCCACTGATATATGACGCATGAAGTTAATTCATATTTAACAGATTATTAAAAATTGTGTAGTGTTATTACCCATTGAAGATAAATAAATTGAGGCTTTATAATTCAATTTCACTATTTGGAAATATATATATATATATATATATATTAAATATAAAAGAAAATATAGGAACACGAAGAAGTTTGGAGAAACATTCAATAACAAGTGGTGACTTTTCCAAGAAGTATGAAACGGCTACAAAAATTTTGCCGTTGTTGTTTCAGTGGAGATAATGCTCTGGAGTTTGAATGTGTGATAAAGCGTTTGACTGGTTTGTTTGTTTTTGCTATTGCATGATATTTACCGAAATGTTGAAAAATGTTGTCCGATGAAAATTTTTCTTCGACTATCGAAGATTTGCCTCACATGCTTTGAATACACGCTGATACTTTGAAAATATTAATTTCCCAATTAACAGTAATCTGAGTGTTTCGACAACTCTATTATATGCGCTTCGCACACCTTCTTTTGGCAAGGACAGGGAGATACCTGATCCAGTTCAGAAAATTCGGCAATCTGTATTGTCACATGCAAATAGATGTTTACACATATCAATGTAATATTCCTTCTAAATTACACTTCATAAAATTTGTTTAAAACAGTTTCTGGTTTTTATTGGAAGTTGGAATATTCTATTCGAATATCCACCTGTTCAACCTTACTATAAACTTTTTCGTCTAACACCTCACAGTGTTTCTCTATAGGTTTTTCTGTCGGAATAAAATTAATCTCTTTTAATTCGTGTACTGCGCGATTATAGCTTATCATCACCAACACGAAATATCATGGCTATATATGATAGAAAAATAATATGCATAAAATATATAACAATATGTATAACATTTCAGAAAAATGTAGAAAAATAATTGGCAATTAATCTAGGTATTCTTTATTTCTTGGGAAACAAGCAAACCAGTCCAATTATCATAAGCATTTATTATGTCAAATAAGCTTTATGTAATATTGGCTTACGCCAAATTTAACGCCCCTGTCTCTTAAATGCTCAAAATATGGCTCAAAGTAAAGTCTTGTATAAACGCTACCGTATCCAAAAATAAATAAAAAATAGAAAATACAATACATATGCAATACATTAAGGATTACAAAAAAGAGCTGACTCAAGAAATGAACGACCTGCCGAAAACAATAAGAAAGAAATAATAAGAATTTAGCACAGTCAATAAATAAAAGAAAATTTGGATCGTCATAAGCCAATTATTGCTCGGATCAAGTCTTGTATAATAATAAGTAGATCCAAAATATGCAGAATTGAAATAAAAAAAAATTGGAGTTTGTCTTTGAAATTGATTTTGAAAATCTACTATGTATGTATGTATTTATAAGTGAGATGAAATTTATAGAACAAACAGGAAATCATTTCCAGAAATGTAGAATAAAGTCTTTTTTATCTAAAACTTATTTAGGTTTTCAGAAAATTGATTTTAGAAGGTTTGTGGAGCGGGCAGATGATTTCTTATGCAAAAACAGACTGAAAATTAGCTGCGTATGCAATAGTACGCATACACTTACATATGTAATTATATGCGTACAATACGGTATAGTAACACCATTGTTTCTATATTTAGAATGCCTACGCGACTTTTATAAATTATTAGATTAGTAGATTCAACAAAGTACAAATTCAACAAAGCATAAAGAAAAATTTTATCAAGGATACCAAAATCGATTTTCTCGAAGACCAAGGTCTAAATGAAAAGATTTTATTCTATGTTCTCTATTTATTTTATTTTGTTACATAAGTTATCAGTAAATTGCGAATATTTATGCAAATTCAGCATTTGTATAAATGTAACTAAACAAATGGAACCAAAGCGTAGATGTATTTCCTCTATGATTTATTTTCAATTGTCTTCGGTAGGTCTTTTAAGTTTAAGAAAACATACAAAATCATTGACTCTCGTCCTATTCACAAAAAAGAAATACAAGAGCAAAGATTTATTAATATTATAAATTATTATATTAATAAACCGTAGCAAAGATTAGTTTTACCTATTTGGTAAAGCATACTCTACTTTAGATAATCGATACATTTTTCCATGTAATGCGCATTTTGTGTATTTCCCTATAAATGCGTAAAAAAATGCACTTTCTATGTAATCGTATAATATTTACAATCGCACACCATATATCTACCAATGCCTCCAATTTCAAGAAAAAGATATAGTACCGTTGACTCTGTCTTATCACGGAAGCTGCTTTCAAAACGTGTTATATATAAATTTTTGATTGCGAAACAGTCATTTGTCTAGGAAATCCGTGGATCAACAATATTTGACAATATTAGTTTTTTATAGACTGACCCCATCGCCGAGGCGTTCGATCCAGTCCCTAGAAATGATATTGTACAGTGACATCCCCTCTTTCGTGTATACAAACTGTAGGAAGCGTCGCGTACGGCAAGGGGAAGTGGCAGAGACGAAACCGGTAAATACAATAAAGCACAACGGAGACCGTAGTAGCTCAGTCGTCTCGTGGCTGTCGATCTATCATTAAGACGAGTATTGTGTTTCATTCCGCCGACAAGGACACGCATGCAGAAGATTTTCGACTTTTTATTAAACGCACGTGACATTTTCATTTTCTTCACCATTCTTTATCCATTATCTTGTTTCGCTGTTTTTCACGATACTACGACGAGTAAATTGGCCTCGACAATTTAATTTATCAGTACGAGTGGAAGCTGCAAGAGAAAGAGACGCGACATTTGGAAGAAGATACTCTGAAGACATTTGAAAAGGTATGTAAGAGGACAAGAATTAGAGTGTTCTGTATAAACGGGAGATAGTTGAAGGAGGTCGAGCGATTCAGTGATCAGAATGCGGAGCTTGTGTCACATATTTTGATACCTGGCGTAATTCTGTCAAAACATCGAGGTTTTTGTTATATTTTCAAAGTTATGCCTAGACTGCGAATTTTTATGTAAGCTTGTAATTTTGTAAACGCAAACTACACAAGGAAGTAAAACTTTAGCAACGATTTGTTTCACCTATTGGATATTAGAACAACTACTATATTTTATATATTTAACGTATTTTAATTGTTTTCATCTTCAAATTTCTTATAAATGCACAAAAATCTATAGTCTAGATAGTGGAACATTGATAGAGCAATACTTCTCTATTGTTAATTTTTTACATTATGCTATATCTGGGATCAAATACTTTGCTAAATTTAAATTGAAACAAGGAATATATTGGCATTACTCAAATTTCATATCTATCTATAATCAACAGCCGATGCTTCATAAAGTCTATACAAAGTTTAATCAGCTAATTCAGGTGTTTTCGCATTATCAGTTTTTGTTCATCTTTGATATATTACTCTTTTATTTATACTAATAAATATTGACCATTGTTCTTATCGATGTCTCAAATATCGATTCGATTGAAACTAGAAGGGGAGATTGAATTAAAAAGTTTCATTTGAGAAAAGTAGGAATATATTTTATATATTCGTAATATAATTTCAAAGAGAATGCCTAAACATTTATACATGACATTGTAGATACGAGATCGCAAAGAGGTTAAGATCTTACTAGAGGTTAATCTTGAAGAGAAAGCTATGGTATATAAATAAAAATTCATGAATATTTATACCTTTCTTTTTAAGATATGACGTTTGACTCCAAAGATATTCATTGCAAAGGAATGTTGAATCATTCGTAGAAGTTTTTTGATAGAATGGGATTATATTGGACATTTTAATGAATGTTAAGAAGATAGAATTAAATGTTAATAAGTCATTTCTATGATAATAATTATGGAAGACTTTTAAAAGTTTGGAATTATTAAGTTTTGTATACACGTGAAAGGAAATTCGAATATTTTGGCGATTTTTCGGAAGGTAGAATTCGATGATAATATAGTTTAGGTATAGAACAGTTCAAATAACACGTACAGGTATTTCGAATGTTTCAACGAATTTTGAGAAAGAGGAATTGGATAATAACTTAAATAAGTTATAAATGCTTTCTTCATGATTACATGATTATAATGGAAGTTTTATGGAAGTTTGGAGTACTTTCGTGATTATTTGGGAAATTTTTATGGGAATATAAATTTTGAAGACACATGAGATTATCTGAAAAGTTCGGATAAATTCTGGAAGACACTTTTTGATTAAAAAGAAGACAACTTAGAAATCATTGCAATTAATGCATTAAAGAATTTTTTTCTACATCGAATACGATATACGTTTCATCGTTTAGAAAAGAAATAATACTTATTTGGGATTCTTCTGTCATTCAAATTTCTCTTCTTCGAAAGGACATAGTTACGCTGAATGATTTAATAATTTACATTTTGCGTCAAATAAAAGCGATCTCGAATGTGTAGTAACTAATCGGTGAAACAGTTTTAAAGAGACATTAATACTAGCGATAGTAACCATAAGTAGCGATAAACGAGCGATAGTAGCAAATAAACAGAGAAATAATGGTAGCAATGATAAATCATCGCGTTTGGTCAGACGATGCGAATTCTAACAGATGGAGGCAAATTCCGTGGAGTTTCCAGGAATGTGCAAAATCCAGATATTATTTACGGAATAAGTTTCAAAAGGAGTAGATATCCACGCGATTGCAGTGTCGCCAACGATTGCAGTATCCTGTAGCTGAATGTACAATCGCTCGACCGTTTGATTCCGTTTTTAACAGAAATTAATTCAAAGGGTATCACGATAGGAACGACGATATACGTATATGTTTTCGAACAATTTTGCTGTTTATTATTCCCAAACAATGATTATTTCACCACGTCGAATAATGATCATCCGGTCCTCGCCAAAGTAATTTCCAGTTACAGTGATTCACAGAAGTATGACACATCCTGCTTTGGCTAAAATATTTACGCACTAAAGCAATATATTAATAATATAAAAATGCAATATTATATTATATAATATAATATTATAAACATACTAGTTTGATACAATGATTAATTAATATAGCAACAAAGTATAATAATTATAAAGCAATATAGTAATATATTAATCTCAGGTTCTCTTGCACAATTCATCCATCATGATTGGTGAAATTTTACAGGTTATCAGTTACAGGTTACCATTAGTAATAAATATCTTTGATTAGTAATAATAAATTTGATGATGAAAGAAAATAAGAAAGTTTTGTAAATAAATTTTACGATGTATAAATTATTTAATGATATTATGCTACAAAAGATTATAAGATTATAAAACGGGAATTTATATCATACAACTTTTAGTTTAAATTATGTTATTGATTGGGAAATTATCGTGCAAGATGGACAGATAGTATCTGTGAATAATAAAACTACCGTGCCTTTCGAAATAACGTGCCTTTTAAACTTTACATTTTTGCAATTATTGAAAATGCGCACGAACAATTTTTGATAGAATTATTCCTGACCTTTACTAAGATGTATAGTTATATACATCTATTTATTTTCATCACATTGCCAGTTATAATCCTCTATCTACTATCTTCTAATATTGACATAAAGTTCTTCTGTTTATAAATTCACTGTTTACATTTTGCCTAGAAGTTAATTGAGTCAAAGCTGAATCTTTGAATAACAAAGAAATTCATTTTCCATTCATTGTAGTTTATTGTAGTTTTGTTTTTCTATGACTGGATAGTATAGTGTATTTAAGGTTTTATTTTTCAGTTGATAATATTTAAAAGTCCTGAAATTCAACAGACCTCGCATAAGTGAGTTTACATCATACATAGTAAGAAAGATACACGATTTAATACACGCTGAAAAGGGCAAATTATCACGTCATATCTTCACCGTCAAATAGTAGATACATTATATCATCTGTCTTCTTTATTAATAACTATTCCTTGTATCTTGTAGTACAAGTCCGTCATGGAACACTAGATGACATAGTTTGGTAAAGTTCTAGCCAATATACTTCATTCTACAATTTTATTGAGCCATTTAAGATTCAGACTAAATAACATCACTAAAGTTAATCGCTTAGGTTTCTGAGTAGTCAGAGTAATAAATAAAACATACGATGTGATATTAAAATCAAAGAATTATCAGAATGCACATAGAAACAACTAATTTGACCTCTCAATGATGGAATACATTCTTAAGTATAACTCACTCTTGAACATGACTTTTCTCTTTTTCTTCGTGTTTCTCAATTCATGTTTTATTACTCATAAAACTTATCGATTATATCGACGCGTAACTAAGAATTGAAGAATCATGGTCGAACGTATTACTTTCGGAATCAGTAGGTGATAAGGTCTTCATACAAGAATATACAAACTATGATGCTTAATGAATTACGATGATATTAAGTTATTCATCTTCATCTTCATCCGCTCTCTATACCTCGTTGTCCTACACTTTATCAAGGATAATACTTGAATCCTGTTAAATCTTCTTCGACACTATCGGTGATCAGCAATGATTCCTTCAGACACGGATCTTCAACGAAGATGGAGAATTACAGAGGGTCATCGAGTTCGCGATAGTCATGAAGTTCCTATACTCAAGTGACTAGTTTATTAGAGATGCGCTTGTCGTGACTATACATGGCAATAAAATAGAGAAAGAGATCGCGTATCATGATAATTGGAAAATCGAACTTTCAAGGAATGGTAGACTTAGTCATTGATGCAATTTTGAGATAGACACCTGCTTCCAAGAAGACAATTTGTATCGAAGGTTAAGAGAATTTTTAGAGATAAAGGTGAATTCTTCGATATTTCTCTTATTGTTCGATTATATTAATTGGTGAATTCTGAGGATTTAGGTAGTCAGTTTCCTTTTGGGCCTCTATTGTTCCTATTTTGTATGAAATTACATATAGAAATTACAACGAACGGAATTTTCCAATTCTGAAAGTAAAATTCGCAACAAGCATTTTGATTGAGAAGAAGATTCTTAAAAGGTCAGGTGCGTGGTATAATCCTCCGTAACCTTTCTTTTGGGTTTCTATTGTTTTTAAACTGCAGAAAATTATACCAGAGATATATAAAATTGAACCAGACGAAAATTGTATTCCTGAAAATAGAATCTCCATGCATAGTTTCAATTGGAAAGAAAATTCTGAAAATATCAAAAATACAAAACTTCTGGTTTTTTAATAAAATATATATTACCAGAAGAAAAACAAGCTTTTATTTATATATTCTACAGAAAGTTATTTCAATTTTCGAAAACACAAATTCCTCGAAATCTATTAAATTTTTACTACAATTACGTACTTGTATAATCACAAAAATTTCAATAAAACTGCAATTTAGTTCTTTCGATTATTCTACTACTAATATTAAATTGTACGATCGATCTAACGATCTAAGTCATCGTGCATTACGGAACATTTCTTCTTCCTTCCAAAAGCGAATTAAACGGATAAACCACGTTCTTCCTACAATTACAAAACATCTTAACAATGTCTTTTAACTATCTCATCTAACATCAAATCTCATAAGCAGCTGAATACACTTACCTTTTATGTTTCTTTCAAACAACCCTGAAACAATCTCCATCGATCCGTAAAAGTGCACCTGGTTGTTAATACAATTTTACAACGCATGTTCGTACACGTTTGTGCGTTTCATTCACTAAAAATAACCAATGTACAGATGAACGTATATGTCTTGGCCATGCATCATTGTTAATCTCGCAGTCGACTAAGGATAACGTTTGATGTGGGTTTTCCCACTGGATGCTCGCTACCACGATATTGTCAACTCTAATCTTCAATGACGCGAGCAAAAACATTTTATAGTGTCGTGAAATACCCGCAGACAGATCGATACCTAACGCTCTATGTGCGTGTAACAGTACATTACTATGTTCGTTATTCTAGTGGCGGAACGACGTATCTGTTAAATAATACCAAAATTAGCGTCGTTACTTTCTTAGTCGCTTAATGATGATAATGGATAGTGATGTTGTTGTATCGTAATTATTGCTACGTCTTGAAAATTAATAATTGATGTTGAACACGTTAGGGTAGAGCAAATATCGTATGTAAAGAAAATTATTAATAAATTTTCATCCTGTTCGTTAATTTTTCGATTTGGTAGCAGATAAGATGGGAATCGTATTAATATTGATATTCTAATAAATTGATAAGTTAAATTTTTCTGAGTTTGTCTTAAAATAGGTTCTTAAATATGTTTTCTTTTTGCATAATTGTGTCGTTAACGAAAGAAATATAGAATTTCGATGAATTCAATGTTTGGAAAAAAATGCTTTTAACAGGAATTATTGTTGCAGGTAAATTTGATTTTCTTTATATGAATTTGTGAAAAATAGAGTTTTTTTGGTAAAATAATTTTTAGGATAAAATATCTGTTAATTAGAAGCTACTTTTCAATATCTTTTACTAAACTGGCGCTAATTAGTAGTCCATATTTTTAATCTAATTTGTTTACAATGTCTATATAAATAGTTAGTACGGAATATGCAAATAAAACACGATAACGTATGCAAATAGGAAATTGGAACGACTATGTCTATCTTGGTGAAATGATAACGAAACGTTTAAATCAATTGTAATATATCATTACAGGAACACAATTAATTGACAACGATTAAGCTACTTCCTTTTCATTTGCTATTATTCTTCGTTACAAATCTTCTCCTTTTCTCCTTCAGCGTCCTTTTTCCTTTCCTAAGAAATATGCAGAAGGAATGAAGAAGCCCTACATTCTTAAGTTCAAGGAATTTCACTTTTAAAAGCAAATGGGTTAAGTGTAGTACGCAAATAAAGTTGTGCGATTCCTTAAACGTTGTCTACGTTGACCGTACATACTTACAATTTCACGTATAAGAGAAAGAGAAAGAGGAAAAGAAAAAGAAAGAAGCGCATAGATCCTTCTACTTAATTTAATTTAATTTTTTTTATTGGATTTTAAATATGTATATTCTTCGGTCCAAAATTACATTTATCTCTAAAGAAATTAATTTGTCGTAGCTAAGACATGCATTAAGCTTTTATCCTCATTGAGTTTTTCGATACTTAAATTCCTATTTCATCTTATTTATCGCTCTAATTATTCGACACTGATTTAAAATTCGTGAAAAAGATGAGCATATTATGACTAAAAGCATATTATATTTATACCTACACTCGACTGGTTAATAACGGTAAAATTCTAAAACCGGTTTTTAAAACATCATAGCTCTCCTTTGGTATATTGGAGGGTAGTTTACAGAGAAAAAACCTTGAAACTATAACTACAGTGCAGATATTTATGGACATTCACATTATTTTAATAATAACTTTCGGATAGTAACCTCTTCAGTCATTTATGTGTAATTGTATTTTGCTGATATTCGTATACTAGAGTGCTCAGTTATTTAATGTAATATTTTAGTATAATATTTTCCATTGACTAACATTAACAATTTTGTTCATAACAAATTTCAATTTTCATATTTCAATACTATTAAAATATTCGAATGCTTCACAAAGCACCTGTTTCTAATACTTTACCTTACAATTTTAACTGCAAAAATAATTACGCGCATATCACAAAAATATGTCTAATTACCATTATCTGCTTTTTTTTTTGCAGAAATGAAGACTACGCTTATATTTCTGTGTCTCATAGCCACTTGCTTTGGTCAATCTATAATCTATCCAGACGATAAATTGCTCGCGTCTACAACTTCATCTATTTTTTCAAATATCTCTCAAAGTGTACAGTCACAAGATTCTGTGAAAAGCACAATCAATTCCTATCAAGTAAAGTCACAATTACCACGAACTTCACCACCAACACTTGGAGTCGGAGCACCGCGAAGAACAAAGGCATCATATCCAACTATGACATATGCGGCTGTTATTGAAAACACGTTGCAAGACTGGGGCGGTCATGTAAGCATAAAAATACTTGTTAAAATAAATACTTCGACTTTATCCGGTTAAGTGTAATTTTTTCTATATTCATATGAATGATACATATCTAGTTGTATGTACTGTATATATGTATATATGCTTCTTGGAAAATAGCGTGGCAGTTCTTTTTGTAGCCACTGTACGTTTAAGACTATTATTCACGCTGTGTATTAATCTTTTTTAAGTATAAAGTAGCTTCAAAATATCATAGAATCACCCAAAAAGTACTTATCACGTTTTACTGCTGTGAGCTTGAAATATTGTTTAATGGATGGAAATATACAAAATTCTGTTTAGCGTCTCAACGTATAAAGATTAAGTGTATTTTCGTTCTGCATCGTGAACGCGCTAAGAAATTTTCCAACCACAAAAACATAGAATTCAATCTAAAAAAAGCCAAATAATGCAAGAGAATTAAGAAGGCATACAGTGAAAGGTTTTGATAGAAGCTTTGAGTAATTACAATTCAATTCATTATCCCATAAGTCACGAAGAGTAGTAGAAGTGTGTAACTTATAAAATTGTGAAATACTCTTGAGAAATTCATGATGAGAATAAAAGGCAGCATCAGTGATGCAAGTTGTCCGGTAAACATTAACAGTTGAACAGTGATCTTAAAGTTTCATACGGATAGATTAATGATACCTTGATGGTAATTTGCGGGTTTTCATTTTTTTGTATTTTACCGGCGTAAAATATAATTATGCGTTGAATAAAGGCCTTGAAGTGTTTTTGAATTTGTGTAAATCGCCACAACGTTATAGTTTACAAGTGTTGTTTAACTCTGACTGCACATTTCTCTTTGCTGTCGCTGATGACGCGTAAACAGTTCACGTTTATTTCAATTAAACGAGCACGTCTCTTTTTCAAATCAGCGGAAGCTCTGATAAAAGATACTTATTGAGAAAGTTAAGAAAATTTTTTATCAATATAATATACGAACATATACTATAGAAAGTGGATAATAACGTATTTGGAACTACGTTACAGGTGAACAATATCATCGCTAATGGAGTACTAAAATTCGGTCTAGACGTAGAACGAGAGATTTATAGAACTCGGGGCGTATCCTTGATCGAGCAACGGGACAACATAGTTTTCTCGCCAACTAGCCTTGCCGCAATATTGGCAATCGTTCTTGCAGGTTCTGCTGGTAGGACTTTCGATGAAGCGTCCAAGGTTCTTGGATTAGAGGCCGGGATTGATATCTCACAAAATTCTGAAATTGTTCACCAGATGTTTGGCGTGCTTTTGTCTCAACTTCAAAGTAAAGAATCTGCTGGGATACTTCTACCGCAATTGAACTTCGCCACAGCGGCATACGTGCAGGTAAAATTTCCTTTCACGAGCGAATTAAACTTTAGAAAAATGGAAAGGGAATTGGATTTCATTTGAAGTAAAACGAACGTGTAATTGATTATAATTTTAATGATTGTGGTTTAGAATGGATTTCCAATACTGCCGCAATTCAAGTTACTTAGTAAAGAAATTTATCAAACCGATATATTCAACGTGGATTTTGCTAGAAATGGAAAAGGAGCAGAGGAGATGATAAACATGTGGGTGCGGCAGAAGACGAAAGGCAAAATTACAAGTATTTTGAACCACGTGCCGGGGCCAGGAACAGCGATGATTCTTTTATCAGCGCTCTACTTTAATGGAGAATGGGACCAATACTTTTTGGATAGAGCTACGAAAAGGTATCATTTTCCTTTATGAAGGAAGTTTATGTAAGTTTTATATAGAGAACATAGACCATTTTAATCTCTTTTCTACCTTTAACTCTTTGAGCGCTATGAACGAATATATGCGTCTAGCAGAAGCTATTTCTGTGGACTAAGGACGCATATATGCGTTTATCAACTTTTTCGATCTCTCCCGCGCTTGAGATTCTTTTACTAGTGTATGAGATGATACATATGTATTTCTTAGCAACGACATAAACAAAAAAAAAAAAAGAATAAAAGTTCATTTATCTTCTGTATATGAATATGAATAATATCCTATTTCACTCCGTTATCGCCGCCGTGGCGACATTGTAAGAGGAATTAATAATTTCATTGTCGCCGCCATGGTGACGTTGTAAGTGTACAGGTGTACATATACATTATAACTCAGTTTGCGTCTTGCATATTCAATCAATATAGTCCACATTAGCAACAGTAGTCCCCAAAGATAGCAATTGCTAGGCGCGTATCATCCACACGAGTTGTTTCCGCCAGGAGTATTCTGCGTTCAAATGGTTTAATAGGAAAAAATTTATATATAAATTTATTTTATTTATTTATCATAATTATTAAAAAGAAACCAAGGATTTGTGTAATATTTCTTTTCCTTTCTATTTCTTTTTTTACTAAGCTCCTTCAATTTTATAAAAATATTTGTTCTATTCATGTTGTAATGGATTTCTGTAAAGTAGCTGTTATTCTATTACATTTTTTGTACATTAACAAAAGAATATAAGTAATTTCATTTAAGTATTGTAATAATGTAAGCTTTTATACATCATTTCACTGTTTGACTCTTAATGGATTAATAATCAGTTGCAATTATGGCGCATTATATAATTAATTCGATTATTTTATAGGAGACCATTCTTCATTGAGCCAAACGAGACAGTTAATGTGAACATGATGTATAATGGAGGCACGTTTCCATTCTATTTAGATAAGAAATTGGGTGTAAAAATCGTTGGTTTTCCATACAAGGGTCGCGAAGTAAGTATTTTAAAAATTCATAACAAATATAAGCCTTCAAATAATGTTATTTTGTTTTAATTCAAAATTAGTTATTCCATTCTACTGCGACTAAAATTAAAATTCACCCGATTCTTTAAAAATTTCTATTACATACACGTACATATCTTATCAAATTATTCCAAATTATTTCTTTTCAGCTCTCGATGTACGTTTTGCTTCCAACAACTCCAGGTGCAAAAGCTCTTCGAGAATTCAAGAACAAACTAACAGTCGACATAATCGAGAATTTAATTAAGAATGCAAAGAACGAAACATGTGTCATCGGTTTTCCACGAATGAAGTTAAGCACCAGCCTAAGTTTAAGGCCTACGCTCGCCGCTTTGGGTCTCGAGTCTTTATTTGATCCAGCAACAGCAGATTTGAGCCTCATATCTCAATCCAATGCCGTAACCAATATGAATAACAGAAACCAGACGAACGTGAGGCCATCAGAATCACAGCCGAAATCATATCCTACCATAACTACTTCACAAAATGGTAACGAAAAGAGACCACAGAATAGTAACGAAAAGAGACCACAGAGTCAAGTATACAACGACATGATATACTTCCCCTCTCGTTTCTATCCTTCTTCAGAATCGGGAAACCAAGATCAAACGGGTCGTGTGGTAAAACGAAATTACTTTACGTACGAGGACAAAATTCGTGGTTACAACGTGGAACAATGGGCGAATGGATTTTCCCTCAGAAAGACTCGTGATATTCGTAATGTTAAAGGAAAGAAAGATAGGAGCTCGTATACAGTGGAGGGCAGATCTAAAGAATATCACGATAATGCAAAGATTGTAAATCTCGAAGAAAACAAGTATCGTTTCGAAGAACAAACAGGAAGAAATAGAAGGCAAACCAGACCAATTAATCAAAACTTCTTGGACTTTGTGAGACATCAGAATCTTCCATCATACGGGCTGGACAGTCTTAGAAATAGCGCAAATCTGGTCAACCCACATCTCTTCGCTACAGATGTTCTTCAAAAGGTAGAAATGGATATCACAGAAAAAGGTACCGAGGCCGCAGCCGTGACTAGCGTTGTATTGGAGCGTGACGGAAGTCAGAAGAGGTTCATTGCGAATCGACCCTTCATCTTCTTCATCAGACACGACCCATCGAAGCTCGTGCTCTTCTGGGGCACGATAAACGTTCCAACGCCAAATTATCCGACTACGTAATCTGAAACACAAGTCTTCCTTAGAATATGACGATGAAGACAACTATCGAAGAAAGTAATCACGTTGAACAATTACTAACATTCTTTCTTCCAATTGGTATTATGTATCACAGCTTATCTTCGCAATAATGATCGTACATAAATTCATTTCTTCGTGAATAGTACTCGTCATGCTGGTGATTACCATCCTCGAATGAGTAATTTCGTTTGAAGGATCGATAAAAGAAACCGGTTTAGTTGAAGGAAACGCTTTTTCCTTTGCACGCAACAAGTTGATACAAATATTTACGCGCTATTTATTTATACGATTCTTTCCTTGAATCTCCGCCTTCGTAGGTTAGAGTTATGCGCGTAATTATGAAAATAATCGAATCAAAAGCTATATTTATAGATGTTATATCTGTATTTCCTACCTGTAATAGAACAGTATTTTCTCAGAATTTAATATTATATTATTTTACTTCCGACTGCGATTTGACGTTATATTAAATGGCATATTGTTAGCGTAGGATTAAGTTATTGAGAGATTTTATGTAATCATATTGAATAAATGTCTTTTTTTCAATTGTGGAACTAATTAATTGAAGCGAAAATAATGATATCAAAAGGGTTTTGACATTATTATTATCAAAGCCATATATATTAGTTATCACTTTGTTTGATTTACTTGTTTTTGGACAATAAAGACGGATTTTTTTAGATATAAAGATATGGTTTCAATATTTTAAATTCACTTCAAATAGACGTGTAAATTTTTCTGATTTATTCAAAATATTTTACAGTTTATAATACAGCATTACACTTGAGTTTTAATGTAAATAAAACAAAACCTTTTTCTTGGACGGCTGCATGATTTATGATTACAAAACATTTTAACATGTGTTATGATATGTAACCTCGTATAATCTTGAAAACTTGATCATTTACAATTTAGACACGTGCGTAAATACAACCGTCTTAAGTAACATTTTTTGATTCTTTGACAGAAAACATTTTTTCTTTCTATATACATAACACATAAGTATAAATATATAATATAATTTTCTTTCTGAAAGTTCTATGAATTAAAAACGATACAGCACTCAATGCTTATTATTTCACAACAGTAGTCTATTGCGAAAATTTTTATTCTGCGTTTGTCAACTATAACGTTTTTTTAGTCTTTCGTTTCTTAAATATTAGCAGAATAAATAGATTCATAGCCAAAATGAAGTTTTATCAGAGAAACATTGCATTATTATAATGATTGTTCTCACAAAGAATTTTTAAACTACAGCGTCACACACAAAAGGATGACATAAAACGATCTTTTATTTCATATCACAAAATAAACATAGTCGTCAGCGACTTCATAAATACTATAATGAAACAAAGGTACTATTTAAGGTCCATGAAATTTTATGGTTCTAAGATTTTTCTCTCTTACAATTAAACTTATTTTCTCTTACGCACCTGAAGCAGAAGTATCCTTCTTTTTTAGCTATCAATCAATAATTTTCATCTAACACTGTTCATTCTATACTACTTCTTTCGTTACTGAACAACACAATTTTTTAAAACAAAAAAGGCAGAAAATATATTATCAAGACCAGCTGTTCCTTGTCTTTGTCACATTAAAAGCTTCTCTATTTTAAGACCATAGAAAACTAAACTAAATCAGGACCAGTCGTGTACATACATTCACTGTATGAAACAGAAGAATAAAATAGAAAACAAACAAAACCACCGTGTGCTTTATAACGAATGTTATCGGTATTTTTTAAATACTTATGCTAGGCGCATGATATAATTACATCTAATATTACAGTAACTTTCTTATCATTTTCATAAATGTATTGCATACTTTAATACTTTTTACATGTAAAATTTTATTTGATTTACTTATTGCATACTGTTCTGCTGACCTATTAGTGGAAATATCTGTGTTATTTTACCGATTCCTTTAGTACGACCCTCTCGCAATAATAATCGCATACCGACGTGCAAATATTCCGGATGATTGACGAACCTAAACAACACGGATGCCGTATCATTCGTTTGTAAACCTCTGTCTTTTGCGTCCATTATTCCTTTAATGATACACGTCTGCCTAACATTCCCTACATGTACAGTTGTTTGAAAACCAGAATATATTGCAGTCGCGTGGTACACTATTAATACAGTTGCCTAAAAATATACACATAAAATTATAATAAGTAATTTATTTATCTTCTCTAATAATAAGTAATTTATTTATCTATAATCTTATATGTATTTTACGTGAGATATCATTATGTTGAACATACTTGGAAGAAAAGTGTAGCATGAGGTTGGTCCCATAGTGATATTAAAACCATACCAGGTCTTAGATGGGGCAAAGGGGGGCTTCGATTTGTTGGTGGTGCTAATGTTAGACTAGCACTTTGCGATGCTCTTACTAAACAGCATGGAGTCTTGTTTCGATGTAAGCTAACAACTTTAACAGGACTGAATTCACCATCTGGTAAAGGGCCTACCAACAATCGAGTTCCAGGAGCGATTGCTCCTCTCACAAGCAATCCTCCCAAAACAGGTTCGTTCAAACCTGCTACTCTATATGAAATAAAAGAAAATAGCTTGACTTCATAATTCATATGGTTATTAAATATAATTCTAATTATATTTTTAGAAAAAAAGTATACACCTGAAAGTTTCGTCAATTTGAAACAGACACGATTCAGGATCTGAATCTGCAGAATTCACGTTATATGGTGATAAATTCTTAATAAAATTTGTTAAATCTTCCAAACCCTCCCCAGTAACGCAACTCACATTGAAAACTGGTATTATGTCTGATTCATAATTCCACGACATTTGACTGTTATTATACATTATTAATTGCTTACAATATCCCTGTGCATTAATGGCGTTCTCTAACTGATTTATTGTTTCGGATATACTATAAAAACCAAGATCGATCTTGTTTACAACTATAAAAAATGGAAGTCTCAATGTAAGACATAACGCCATGTGTTCTTGCGACGCTTCATTCATAGGCGGTGCTACAACTAACATCACGTGATGAGGTGAATATCCTGAAAGATAGGGTTATAAATCGCTCATTAATAAAATTTACAATTTACCAAGATAACTCGAGTTATCGTACCTGTGAGACCGAGTACCGTAGTCCTTAAATATTTACGATGACCGGCTAAATCTATAAATGTAATAACTTTCGACGCGTGCTCGCATATTTCTTCTGCAGTTGCCATCTCCGCATAATTTAGAACATGCCCTTTGCTATCAAAGCCTATAATTTCGTGAGATATCGATGATGTACGACCTGTTTTTATCTCATGAAGGTGTCGCAACATATTCAACCTTGCTCTCCCTCTACCATTATCTAGCTCACCCTGGGTTAATACTCCTATATACATTTCAGATACATTAAAATTTACATTTCGATTCAATTGTTATAAACTAGATGAACAACGAATTTAGCAGAGTAAACTCTAAGTATATTTCTCTACCTTAAATGTCCTCTGCTAATCCTCTCACCTAAGAGAGTTGATTTTCCAGCATCCTGGGCACCAGTGACTGCAAGTCTCAAATCAATAATACTATCTTGATCCTCTCTATCCCCTTTCCTTAACTTTCTTATTAGAACTTCTGCTATCTGTCTTTCCTCTTTATTGTGACGTGTGGTTATATCTTTATTTTTAGAATTGGCATGTCTTTCACGTAGTATACTTGTTGTAGCACCTAATCTAGCTGCCATATCATTTAGAGTTTTTAATGATGCTTTCATATCTTCTCTTGATAAGCCTGTTAATTTTCCATTATCTTCTACACCTAATAATTAAATAATGATATGATAAATAATAAAGTCACTAAAGATATACGACTACATAATTATAATTTACAAAACGGTTTCATACCAATTTGATAAATAGCTTCCCCATGGCCTTCTCTGAGACGCCATTTCATTTGTGTTACAAGATGTTCAAACCGTTGACTAGATGGATTTATTAGCTTTAGTTTGTATTCAACATTACCCTGTTCAGGTTCTGGTGGTAGTCTTTCCTCCTGATCATCATCAATACTTGAATTTTCACAGTCTGACATTCGGTTTCCTTCATTCTCTGAATCATTCCAAGTATCTTTCTGGCCGTGTTTGTTATTATCTGGATCAAACAATTCCAAGAATGACTCCATATCTATAAATAAGAAACAATAACTATTATAAAATATATCTAGAATAATATATCCTATATTTAATGATTATATCTAATAAACAAAACAATAAATTATTTTACATGCACATAAAATCATTTTGAAAGCTTGAAATATTAATGGTCATAACATTCTTTTGCTATTGTGGCCAACAATCTTAACTGAAATCTAGTTCATTACCAATCCATAAATTATAAGTTACATCATATGATATTGCATCATATTCAAATACCTTAAATTATATGTGGTGTATATAAAGTGCAATATTACAGTAAGCAGTGTTTATATATATTATTAATTTATTTTATACATTACAAAAGTACGCTTAATATAAATTTGCAACATGAGTATAATAAAATCTTAATACAAAAACATTAAAAAATTTTAACTAATAAAATAATTAATATTTAAGATTTTCAAATAATTAATTGGAATTAATCCAGAAAAAATAAATGAAATTTATCTATTTGCAAATTTACAATTTTGCATTGCTAAAATATTTTCAAATTACATAATGTCGAGTAATACAGAGCAATTTTAATTAATATCAATTAATATACATTTTCGCAATAAACATTAAATTAAAAATTACGTTATTTATTTATTTATTCATTTTATTCGTGAAATAAAATTCTATCGCTTACATAAATGATATATTTGCATTACAAAAGTATTTCATGTAAATAGCTTTTTCTGCCCTTGCGTTAATTCATGTTTATACAAATTTCTTTGAAAGAGACTCTGAAACATATTTAGAAGGACAACAACTTGTAAAATATTCGAGCGCGCCAAATCAATGGATCCACACTACGCTATAACAGCTGTACATATACATATGCAATATCGCTTGACTCAACGAAAATGAAAACAAAACTGTATGCAAACAAAGTTGTTTGTGACCCACGAGCAAAGATGTATTTATGGATCACAGTTGGTCGATTGTACCTGCCAAATACGATATTTACGGAGTTAAAAGAACTTATTGTCGAAACGGAGATATATTGCAAAATTGAAAATGATCTATATGATGAAGAAAATATCAAATGACTAGACGCGCATTTATGATGATTCAACGAAAAACGGCTGAAAAGACTTACTGCATTTTACAAACAGTAGTTTCCCCTTCGCAGGACGTATACTCCTGAAATCGAAATCGCGTTTGACACCCACGTCAGAGTTGAATAACACAGCATGCGAACCTCTCACTTTCCCTCCCGCTTTTTTCAACACCTGACTGTGCACGATTCAATCGAGATCTGACTGTTACCAGCTTTGACGATTCATTCTTCTGCGCTTGAAACGAATTTAGTTCCAATTTCAATCGAAAATTCGTTGGAGATGACGCTGCGAACGCATCCATTGTGGCTCCACCTTTAGGGTGAAGAATCTATTAGTTCCATGGAAACGCAGGGTAACAGTTCGTAACAACCGTTCCATGGAATTCGTTTAAACAAAAACAAACCGCGTTATTCTTTGGTGATATCAAAGAAATATATTTTATTGCCACTGCCATTAACGATCAGTAAACCTAACCTCTTTGTCGCTCCAATTCCACCAAGATTCGGACATGGAGTACTTCATCGCGGAATTGTGTATTCGCGCATGATCAGATGTAATATAAATCTTTCGGTGTCAGAAAAATTTCTTCTCTGTGTGTATGCCTTAAACGATACTGTTATCTGTGAAAGCGTCGTGAACGTAAACAATACTATTTCACACATTATTTTTAACGTTCCGTGTTATTTTTGTTTCGCCTATCGTCGAGCTCATTACAGTTAGCAATGACTGCCGTCGAGGTTTGTTTTCGTGCGACCAGACGGTCTTCTGTGTTCCCAATAATACGTCGTCGTCTGTATGGCTCTATTTACTTAACGTGTCTGAATGCTCCTCTCTCGTAAACCTGTCTCATAGATTTCGTTAATACAGAAATGCGAGGTACGGATGATACGTATCGTGCCGCGATTAACTTTTATTTACATGCAGACTAAGTTGACGAGCATAAACATGGCCGTCGCGCTTTGTGATGATTACTTGTGCCAGTTTGAATTCAAGGAAGTCCCTCGAGAATGGAAATAATGGATGGAACGCATGCACCCCAGATATCCAGGTAACGAGACACTTCCGTGCTTCCTGGACGTTCCCGACGTACTCTGTGATTGTATCTCTATTTAAGATCTTATTGTATCTCGATATGATCGTCTACCACATATACCTGCACGCTCGTTATTAGATATGTGCTCCTTATTCCTTTTTTTTTTTTTGTTCTCTATTCTTTCCCCACGTAATCGCGGAGGTGACTGAACTTGCTAAGCGTACGTCATACGCATTGTTACACGTAACGCGATTGCAATCATAGCTCAGCTGACTACTATTGACCTATTGATGTGTTACTGTCAGTAGAAGTATTCTGGCTTACTATTTTGTAATGGAGTTACTGGGTGTTCTGCCTTTTTACTTTTTCCTGTATTGTGTTCTTCACCCTTGCTTTGTTGAATTAGTGGTGTTTTTAGTGAATTTTGTGTTATATTCGTTTAATATAATGTGTTAGTGCAATTGGGTTTGATTGTACAATTATAAGTGCTTTATTTTTATTTTGTAATACAAGTAATATATTTTTATCGTATATAGGAATCCAAATATTTATTTACAGTTATTAGTTATTGTTTGATTTATATTTGGTTTTAATTGTTTCTGTGTTTTTATGAATTAGTTATATTTTGTACTGACGTATATTAAAATTGAAAATGTGTATATTTAAATGTAAAAAAAGTATATTTGAGAAATACATTTGCGTTAAACTAATTTTTGATTGTGTATTACATGTTCCTTTAGAATTATGCTTATGTAAATATGGGATAGAATACTTTGACCCATTTTGATGTTTGTAAATGAATGTTCTACTTATACTTTGAATTTGTATATGAATATGTTAAAAAATCATGTATTGGATATATGTTTGCAAAAGAAGTGTCTAGTAAGAGAATATAAGTGACAGTCAGCTAAATGCATAATAAATATTATGTAATAATAAAAAATATATTCGAATTTATATTTTTGTTTAATATTATATAGTATATATTAATATATAAGTAATACATTTTTTAAAAATTGTATATTTTATAAGCTTTGATAGCATTTTGGTAGCAAGAGTTTTAATACTCACTTTCTTTAATAATATTTTAAAATGAAGTTTTCTCCTTGATATCATCATATTTTATTTTTTGTATGTAAAGTAGATTAAATTTTAAAGGTCATTTAGATATTTATAAATGTTGGAATAAGGTTATATTTAAAGTTTGTTCCATGTACTTCCAATTGCTTATTTTAAGTTCCAAAGGGCAAAGTTGATTAGGATTGCCATTGGTATTAGCATTTCATCTTTAGCGTAAATTAATGAATGTAGTTTTTATGTATTCAGTTTTATAACGTCATTGACCTTTTATTTAATCCATTATATTATAAATATTCTCATTCTTATTATTAAAGATATCAGTATATGCAGAAAGTTGTATCTATAATTATTAATAGTTGTAATCACTTGAATATTTTTTACATTCAAATGTAATATATGTTGATGATTATTATACAGCATTTAGATGTTTTGCATAGCATTCGAGAAAATCAGTTTCATCATCGAATCATATCTGTCACATAAAATAATCAAATAAAGATTGCAACTGCACTAGTACACTTGTGACATTATATAATAAAAGAAACTAGACCAAAGAGGTCACAAATACATCAGTGTTATCAATATTACGCTACTAAGCTAATTCAAAGTATTTGTTTCATTGCACTTGCTTGCGAGCAGTTAGTTTTAATAGAGATTAGTGCTTATTTCCAAGGCTTCTGCATAGATGAGGCAAATTGGAGAGTTTTAAAAAGAAATCTTTACCTCCCAGAACAGCTTGATAAGAATAATCCTCGTAAGATTATTATATGACTTTAATATGTCATTCAGCATTTGATGACTTCCAAAAATTTATTTATTTCAAGCCTCGATAATTTCGTCGGAAATGGATGAAAAATGTATCGAGCATTGAGCGTATCCATTTAAAAGGCGCTTCCGAATTCAATGCAGTGCACTTTCTAGGTAAATATCGTATGTTGGCTAAGAAAGTGAAAGTTTAAGATGCGATCAGCAACTTTCGTTATTTTTACGTAAATCGTTTCGTCACGTGCTTACACGTTCCTTTTTTTTTTCCTTCCTTTTCTCTTTTTGTAAACGAAAAAATTGGAGCAACACAATGAATAAATAAAAAACACTTTGAACGATATATATTCGAAGACGTTTAAAATAGTTCGTTTTTTTTGTAGACAATAAATTCAACAAAATGAATTTTTTAGGTAGTACATATAGAATCGATCGTTGTGCATGGTAAAAATTTTAATTGTATCACGGAAAACGAGAATGCATTTGACATTGTTGCTTTGAAATATTGACCTTGATATGCATTAGTTTTCAACATTTTAACAAATACGCAAATATTGTATACGGTAATGAATGTCGTGTACAATAAAACAAATAGAAAGGAAGAAAGATATTTAAAGAAGAAAAAAAGAAAACAAAAAAATTCGATGTCTATATATATGTGTGTGTGTGTTAAGATAAATTAGCAACTGATAATTATTTTTTTCCAAGTTACTATATTTTTTGTTTTTTATATCATCACTTGAAATATACGATCGCATATTTGGTCAATGTTTAAAGTGACCCGTTTGCGTGGACTTAGATAAGAACGAGACCGGAAAGAAGTTTTTTAACAAAACATTTGTCCAGCGCAGACATTGTAAACTTTTTAATAAAATAACACCGAATAAGAAGTTTTTGCAAATAATATTTTCGTCCTTCGTCTTCTATCATTAAAGTATCTTTATGCGCTGATGTGGATGTTTAACATGTTTTGTGTCACGTGTAAATGATTTATTTAAAGGATTTATTCGCAGATCGTTGAAACTTTAGAAAAAAATATTAAATTTGATATGGTATAAAATTTATTAATATTGCATAATGTCTATCTATTATTAATGGAAAATAAAATGTTTGAACATATCTTCAGTGGGAATTTCTATTTGATAAATGAAAATAATTATTAGAAACAGGTACTCTTTGAGAAGTGATTAAAAAATTTATTAGAAGATACTAATCTTCCTATGATACGAAACATGTTAATATTCTGACAAAATTTAATTTATAAATTTAATTTGCAATTAAATTTAAGTTTAAAATATCTATTAATTACGAAAAGATAAGAGAGACCTTCGAACAAATTTTCATAAACAATTTTGGAAAACAATATTCGAAGTTCGAGCGTGGTAATTACGCGTGATAAAAACGAGTGGAATTAAGGGGATGTGTTTATCGTATAAAAGGTGCACAATGATTTCAGGCTGTTGTCTGGGTGAGCAATGAATGTATTCCGAATTTTGACACCGTGTGTATTGCAACGTAGACGACCAAAGGAGGTTGATAATTCCGATAAAAGGGATTGCTGGTTCGTGAAAAGACGGCGTGGAGATGCTTCCTACATGATACATAGAATGGGTGCTTCTGCATCGTCAAGCATTACCAGTGTAGGTGGAGATTCGGTCCAAGCAGCTAGACTTTCATCCTCTGGTAATCCACCTGATCAACATGGCATTGCTATCAGGTATTTAAACATTTAACATTGGATCTCGTTATCTGAGTCGCTCCGTTTCTCTTCATCGGCTAGATCTGTACATTATAGAGATCTTATTTGAACGATATTCGCACAGCTGCGAGTATCTTTAACTGCGCTTTAATGAGCTCTTTGATCTCGGGTTAACGATTACGGGATTAATAAAAATCGTATGCCCATTTGCAGGGAAAAGAAGAAGAAAATGACGGGGTTCGCGACTTTACGGAAGAAGTTCATTCGAAGACGTCGGTCTTCAAAGGCCTGCGACCATGGTAGGATAATCCGAGATTTGGTCTCAACATGGAGCCATTTAGAGGCAACGGCGCTTTTGGAGGAGTACGAGGCGTTGGCTGCATTAAAGGATCTCCATGTTCAAGCCGAATTAGCTAGACCACCGGCTGCCACATACAAACAGGATTTGTCGATGTTGTACGACTATAAACATTGTTCTGATGTGGATCTCGTCTACCGAGGAGCATGCTTTCCTGTTCACAGAGCCCTGTTGTCAGCCCGTTGTCCCTACTTTAGGGATTTGCTGGCTGGATGCCCGGGTATATAATTCTTCTTTTCTTTGGAGTAGTTTAACACGTTCACTGCTTGTTAACCTTTTATCACTTACTGTCTGTATCTTAATAAATCATTTTTATATAAATCCTATCTTTATAACGTAAGATTTTATATATGAAGAAAACATGTGAAAAATATGATATAGTATCGTGAAATAATCATGTAAAACTCGATGAACTTGTAAAGAGTGCGATTATGCGAACTATAGTGCAGATAAAAGTGAAAGTGCTGATGGGCCAGAAGGGATAGGAAATCCCCGTGGGTTATCGGGCTCAGCGACATGTCTATGGCCCTTTCGGAAAAGAGGATATCTGGAAAGGCGAACGTGACTAAATTTGGTCATGGACTGTAAAAAACGAAAACCGTTAAAAGGAACGCTTTGTTGTCTAAATAATTATAATTTTTTGTTTCGTTCAATCCTCGGCTCGAGCCCCCAGAAATTATAGTGATTTTATTTTATATATGTATTTACAAATGATAAAACACTAGAGTAACTAAATCAATACAACTAATCAACTCATAATCACTAATGACAACTCACAGCTCATGTCAATCAATGACAATAACAACTTTTTCCACCAAAGCGTCCCTTTTTAACGGTTTCCGTACTCCCACCACATGCACGTTTTTACAGTTGTCCATGAGCAAATATGGTTACGTTCGCCTTCCCAAGTACTCCTTTTCCTGAAAGGGCCGAGGACATATCGTTGGGCTCGATGACCTATGGGGATTTCCAATCCCTTCTGGCCCGTCAGAACTTTCACTTTTGCACTATAGTCCGTACTCCTTACAAGCTCATCGATTTTTACACGGTTATTTCACGATACTACATTGATAAGATCATTTTTCCTAATCTTTTTATTTTTATGTCATTTAGCAACTAAAAGAATGTAGTTGAATATGAAATAGTAGAAGAAAAGGACAACTTGATAGATTTTGAAAACAGATCCATGATGATTTGTAAAAGACAACTAATATTAGTTTAATCAAGTTACTTTAGCTTGGTTATAATTCTGCATATATATATATATACATACATATATACATATATATATACATACAAAGTAATTATAATCTTTTAAATGTTTAAGAAGATAACAAAAATGCATTTAATCTTAAAATCAAATGGAAAGGTAGTTTTGATGTGGAATTAGTTATCAACATATTGTATTTTAAAATCGCTCTTTTATAAAAGACGGGAAGTGTGCCTTATTATGTTTTTCATTTGTAACTTTCGTATATGATTTATATAAATTATTATGCAAGATTATTTCCGAACTCTGTATGTTTTAATTTATACTCTATATCAGCACTGCAGTGAACGCGTTAATCGTTTGATGATTGAATTAAAAAAATTAATTTCAATTTTATTGAATCGTAGGATACGGTGCTAGAATATGTTTGGAGCTGAGAACACCGAATCTCGAAGTACAAATGTTTTCAGCATTATTGCGATATCTCTACACTGGTGATATTTGTCCACACGATGCAGCTCTGGAGGCGAATCTCTTGCGACGACTGAGCGAAGAATTCGGCACACCGAATCCGCTGGAACACGATCTCAGATACCTGCTGGATACCGGTGATTACGCGGACGCTGCGTTAGTGTTCACATCGGACAGTGATTACCAGAGACCAGATAGTGGAAGTTCAGAATATGGATTCCGGCCAAAGTTAGAACTGCCATGTCATAAAGCGATACTTTCTGCGAGATCCCCGTTCTTCAGAAACTTAATACAAAGACGGACTAGATCTGGGGAAGATCACACAGAAAGAGCGCTTCATATACCCACTAGAATAGTTTTGGATGAGAGTGTAATACCCAAACGATACGCCAGAGTATTGTTACATGCAGTGTATTTAGATACAGTTGATTTATCGTTAATTATGAGAGGTAATGGTTGCGGGAACAGCGCTGGTAGTCTTGGAGAGGTAATTATATTATTTCCCATAAATATACCTTAACTAATTTTTTGAGCCAAGATCAAAAAATATAGCTTATGTCTATATGAAGATTTATTGCTGTTTTTTAAGTACTTTATTTATTATTTAAATAAGAAAGTTCTATTAGTAATTTCAAGAAAGGTAATTTATCGTTTGATTGTAAATTATTCTTGTCTATTGTTCTCAGGTTCAGGCTCTTACTCATACTGGACGTGTTCGACCAAGTCCCTTAGAAGAAGCGATGGAATTGTACCAAATCGGCAGATTTTTGGAACTAGATATATTGTCACAGGGTTGTGAAGATCTTATTTTAGAATACCTTACATTGGAATCGCTCCCAACTGTTTTAAAGTGAGTTTCCCATAATTTGGAATATTATTAAATGAAATGTACCTTTCAAGAATTCATTGTTCTTATCGATTTCCAATTATATTTTTACAGATGGGGCAGTCAACCTCACGGGTCGGCATGGGTACATAGACAAGCCTTGCATTATTTAAGAGAGGAATTCCAGCCAGTCGCTTCTTCTTCTATTCTCCATCAATTGGACCACGTACATTTGGCGAACGTTTTGCAAAGTCATTTCTTGCAAGCGAGCGAACTTGAAATACTGCAGGCGGTACTCAAGTGGGGGGAACAAGAATTGGTGCGTCGTATGGAAGATCGGGAACCAAATTTACTCAGTCATACGGTGCACTCTGTGACAAGAAAGGGGTTGAAGAAAAGGGATTTAAGCGATATAGAGTTGCGAGAGATACTTAGCGAGCTTCTACCGCTTGTCAGAATGGATCACATATTGCCCCCAAATAGTGAAGCGCTGGCTCAAGTACGAAACATTAAACTCGTTCAAATATAGATACTCATCTTCATATGATGCTCATTGAAACTTTTATGTGTTTAGGCTATTAGAAGAGGATTAGTTTCAACTCCACCGAGTCATATGATAGGAGATGAGAGGGAGAATTTACGAATGAATGCATGGATAAGGGGAGGAAAGAAAAATGGATTTTTTGTAAGGCCACGCCTGTTCATGCCTTATTACGAGGAAATAAAGGTAAATATAATTTTTATTTAAAAAATAAATGAGTTCCTTGATAAGAAATTATAAGAAAATTAATCTCATTGGTAAAACAAATGTATTGAATAAAAACAAACTTATTTATATCCTGCAAGATTAGTTATGATGGAAATTATTTTATATCGATGACAACGTTGTTTACTAATATTATCATTTAAATCCATCAAGATACTTTGAGAGTGGTGCTTATTAATTATCATATAGAGCATTGTAAACAAAATTGTTAATTCGAAAATTTCTACATTATAACACGAATCAATATGCAGAAATATTTCTTAAAATTAAACTGAGATGATTTATTCAAATCATTTATCATCAGTCCTTCTGTTATTATATATAGATTATTATATATCTTCCAATAATTGTCACGATACAATAAAATTACTTTGTGCTGATATATTCTAATTTAAGATAAACAAATCTTTTTACAGTCTTTAGTTGAGGAACAAATGGTCCAAGAAGCAGATTTAGTGAGATTGCGAAGGCCACGGTATGTGGCCGATATTCCCGATGCCTTGTACATGGTTGATGAGAAACCAAGACCAATGGGTACAGCCGGGGTGGATGTTCTCGCCGCGGCGTTTCCAGGTATTTTAATCGCTATTTTCTTATCAAACTGTTTGACAGTTCTATTGTGTTTTGACAAGATATGGAGAAATTCACTCTGCCAAAGCGAGAATGGGTATTTGTTATGTGCTCTATTTAAGTTCCAGATTCCGCGACCTTGGCAGCTATGCTGAAGCGAGAGCAGAAATTGAGGCAGTCTCCCAGTTGTCAAAGGGCTATCAGTTTGCCGCTCTCATCGCGACACGAAATTAATAGGCAAGTGCGACTACGTGTTGTGAGGGAGTTCAACCTACCTGACACGGTGGCGGATCTGTTAGAAGTGAGTACTTTTCTCCTCCTGTTTCGTAGAATAATTCTAGAGTCACCTGTACAAATAATTTTAGGATATTCTGAAAAACATAAAGATCTGCACATCTTACGTAAACGAAGTAATCTGCATAAACATTGTCGTGTTAACATACTTCTCGGAATTCAAAACAGAAAATTTTTATTCTTTAAGTTATAAACGAATGTATTTCCAGTTATTGTTTGCTGTTTTTATTATTTTTGCGCTCTCAACGAATATATTCTGAATTATTGTTTGCTGTTTATATTTCATTTTTTTTATTTTATTAACAAACATGGTTTACATAAATATCAGTCGCAATTAACGAGAAATGATGGTATTTGCTGTAATTGGCTATTTATTGTTTCGACATAGTTAACTCGATTAATCGAGAGAATGAAAATTAGTTTCGATTGATGTGTTTCAATGTTATGTTACATAAAACATGTGTCATTATATCGGTGGTTATATATTCCGCAGGGGCATATCGATGCGAAACGAAATAAGATTCTGCTCGATTCACCTTTAGAAACCTTTAGAAACCTTTAGAAACTTCTCAGAATTACGATATAATAATAATTACAATATAAATTAGAAAATTAGAAGAAACGAACGATAATGAGCTTCAGAATATTGTTTCATTATTCATGGAACCTCACTAGAAAATAAATTTTATTCGTATTATTTTTATGTAATAAAATAGATTTTTTATTTCGAAAAACAAGTATATCTACGTGCAAAATAACATGATGCAGGTATCTACGATAATATTACAGAATCAGTTTCATAAAGTAAACACTTTCTTCGAATTTGTCTTTTAAACTAGTTAATTTTTAAAGCTTAACAATATTAGAACCCTTATGAATATATTTGGTGTTTTCTTAAGACTAAATTCTAAAAGTCTCTAACATCTTTAAAATTCTATATACACTTCTATATATTATAAACAATTTATCATATACATTTTAACAATAAATCATATATCAACATTCATTATCTACAATAAATTTTGTACTTTTTATCCTGTATAAAAATACCATTCAATTCATAAAAAATTATTTAACAAGATAAAACATAGCAACAATATTATTTAAGTAGCCATCCCCTTTTGTCGAATAGAGTCACAATGTGCAATAATTTTCGTTTATATATTACATTATCAGATATATCTATGAAAACATTGCTACCCTCCACGTTTTCTGACTCTGAGATACTTTTCTTAGGTGCCTGAATCACTTGAGCCATCATGATACATTGATTGAATTTTACAGGCCCACAAAGATTCAGAATTTCGTCGAACTTCTGCTTGGAAAATTTTTCCGTGTCTACTTTTAGCGTCTTTAACATTTTAACGAAACAAGAATAGTACAAGTCAAACATATGGTCTAGTTTGTTATCCAGAATCTCTTCGTTCGCACTCGACACGAGAAAGAAGATCAGATCTTTCACACCGTAATCATATGCGGATAATTGAAAATCTACGATCTTCATATCGACTAGCTCTCCTTTTTCATCGTGTCGGAACATCATATTGTTCACCCAAAAATCACTGTGAACAAATGTTGCCCAAGGTTCTTCCGGTTTCTTAAGATTTTTGTTTGCCTCAAGACCGTACTCTATGGTCTTATTAACTCGATCTAAATACGGTCTAATTTCCTCCATGCTCTCTAAATCCGATTTACTTTTCCCAAACATGTCCTTAACACACTTTTCTGTGATTTCATTTGAAACGTCTAAAAATACTTCTGTCGCTATTCTTTCATATAACTGAGGTTTCTTCATTTTTAAAGCAATGGCGAGAGCATGTAACTTGGCTAGAGATTCGATTGCAAATTCTGCGTGCTTCTTATCCAGTCCAAAGATTCGATCGCCCGTATCGTAGCCACTGAGTTTCAGGTTCTCCAAAATGATAGCAGCTTGTTCGTCAAATTGTTCTGGATTTTTCAAACCTAGTCTTCCCCCAAAGAACTTCGGTACCAGATCTCTCGCGTCCTTCTCGTTGACACCACTTTCTATTTGAAGCTTTGTGAATTCCTTCACCATCACGCTGTAGAATTGTAGCTCCTTCCTGAATGTCACTGGACTGTTGAACAAGCCCAATAGATAAGCGGAAGTGGGTGGAAGTTTCGCGACTAGATGAAGAGTCTCCGTTTTGTTGCTTGACCGCGTTAAGGTAACAATGATGGCGAGCATGATGCTTCCAAAGTTCTCGCCTGGCGCGGTTAGAGGCTTCCATTCAACATGCTTTATTTGAAGATCGTTACCAAGACTTTGTCTTAAAAGCACGTCCAACTTTTGAACTGACAATGGTTCGTCTGACGGGTACATTATTTATCTGAAAGAATATTTGATGGTTCTCATTGTTGTCTTGTAGATATTGAAACCTGCTTTTGCTTGAGTTTAAAGAAAACTATTATTGGGTTGGGTAATAACTTCACTCGCCTTCCACTATTGTTCACATTTCGAAAAATATTATGAATATTTTTTATGAAAAACATAAATTTATAGCGAAATAAGATAAATAAGTTGTGTTGATTAAGAAGTATTAAGAGATGTTCTTTCAACAAATCGCGAATGGATTTAACGATTCACTTAATACATTTTATTGCATATAAAAATTAATTTATTAATCGGGACATAATGATTTCTTTACTTATGGATGATCTATATCATTTAATTGCTGCATTATCTATTTTTCTGTTTTTTACAAACAACCAATTACATTGTCATTTTGTATTTATTTGATTGGTATTATTTGTGTTAAAAATGTTTTAATTTTTACGTAACTAGATGGTTGAAGTGAAGTACTTCGATATTAGAAATATTAGAGATTATTTTTTCAGATACTATTCCTATTTCTGTTATCTTACAAACACGTTGATATTTTGTAATAAACAAATTTTCATAATACATATACGATTGTTCGACAATACGTTCGATATTAAAATTGTTTCGCGTGGAAATTGGTAAATACGATTTATCATGTTCTTCTAGCATAATTGCAATATTTTCCCTGTATTTTTTTATTTTCCTTGGATTTTTTTCTATTGTATTCAAATTTCATAAGATATTATCTTTGAAGTTTTTTACAAGCCTTGACTTATCTTGTCATATCAGAAGCACGTTATTCACAAAACCATTGTCGTAGAACGATTAATAAATAATTCCACATCATGTTAGTTATCTATTTTGCAGTCACTTGTAACAGTTGTAATAACTTCTTGCTCTCAGAAATTGCGTAATTTTTAACGCCTCCACTATGACGAGAATAATGTTTCTTCTATGACACTCACTCGTTTCTTCTGGCTTCCGTTTTCATTCAAGTACTTACATAGATGAAAAAACACGTACGTACGTATTTATATATTTTCTCGTCTATTGGAGGATCCAATATCCTAAGTACGGTTTAGATCAAAGCTAATTACGAATGTGAATGTTTCATATTAGAGATACGAATGAAAACCAAAGTCAGTCGAGTAGAAGCGATAACAAGCTTATCAGTAATATTCGTTTTCCTTTTTGCCATGTTTACAATTTATGACTAAGTGGTGTGGACATAGGCATGTATACGGGTTGTTATATAGTGTTGTAATTTTTCATCGAGCTTTAAATCGGTTGATTTTTGCTAAATATTCGAATGGAACGGTCAAGAGAAAACACATATAATTAAAGCTAATTAAACGATTCGATTCCAAGTATCGATGAACTATGTGTTCATTGTCTCGACGCATATATGAAATGTAAATTAGTTTTATAGTTCGAGTTATGCTATGCGATCGAGACAGATAAATGCGCGCGTATATGCGTAATTCTGCGTGCTGGTAATTTTGAAAAAAATTGCATCATTGAATTACCATGCATACATAGCGTGTTCCATAGCGTATTGCATCGTTTATGCGCCTAACGATATAAGTAAAGAATGGAAAGGTACGGACGCGTCAAGTCGCTTAAGGATACATGAACAATGCATAGTAATTCATTATTTTGCCTAGTTATTGTAAAGTATTTACACGCTCTCTTGCACGCACCGCTATTCTTTTTTCTTTTGGATATTTATCTAGACTTACGTAGATAATTACTATTTGCTTTAAGTCTTCATAGAGACTTCTTAAAAAAATTTTTATATAAATAAGTAAATATATCTGAAAAAATCTGGTAAAAACAATGAAAAATGTCATTAATAATGATCAAGAATTATATTAAGTATTTCTATATTTTTCGTCTATTTTCTAAGAAAAGGGATATATATTTACTTACAAAACATTCTTGTCACACATATATATATATAATAATTTGTTATGCTCATATATTCAAAATGATTCGTCAGCTCATATTTATTTTTATCTATATGTTTGCGAAATTACATTTTCACCGTGAGTTCTTAAAATCGTCTGTAATTTTCTATTGCTGTATATTTTCATAGCTGAAGGTCAAGCCGGTTAATTATCAGTGACTGAAGGACGGCGTTTAATATAAAGCTTATAGATGAAATATATTAGATTATATTAAATAAAATTCCTATGGTTTATTTATTATTATTAAATTATTAATAATATTAAACATTATAGCTTATATAAGATTTCAATTCTGAAATAAAATTTCAAATTCTTTGCTTAATTTTCACTTTATAATTTTTCTTTTGTCAGCGAAATTATAGGTCACGAATATGTTATTCATTACGTATTGTTAAGTGCTTGTAAGATACTGAGTTTTGTTAATGTTAATTTAGCTATTTCTAAACACAAATGTATATTTGAAATTTGCCTTTTAATCTTACCTAAGCTAGATATTTAAAAAAACTTATTAAATTTGTGAGTATATGTTCGAATCGAAAGGTCTCGTTAGCAAAGTGATATTTGGAAGTCGAAAAAATCAATATTTCATAGTAAAGGGAGAGGGCGGAGGGGGGCGGAGGAAAAAAGAGAATTACGTATTTTATGAGATAGATTGTGTAAATAATTTAGATATATTTCTTTTTAAAAAGATATAAACTAGTTTTTGTAATTTTTTGTATTGTATTCGATAGGTTTGATCGCGCGAATGACACAAAAGTGGTATACAATTCGACAATAATCTACACAATTATCTATTCAGTTACTTATCGTAAGCCATTGTGAATTATAAGGTGAATGTAGCTTCACGATGTAAATTACATATTTTCAAATGTATCGCATTTTTATCGAACTGAGCGTGATAAGTATCGATGCTCTCAGCCATTTTTTAATGCGATTCCCTAAGCTATGTTAAGAACAACGAAAATTGATTTCCAAATTCGTTACACCGTAATACTCGATGGAACGAAGGAACTTAATCACGCTTCGAAGTTATTACCAAGTTCAATATTTGCGTATAATTCAGAGTAAGCAAACAAATCTGATGTTATCGTGAATATGTTAAGCTGTTAATTAAACAGATCGTTGAAGCAGCTGCAAGTATGTTTGGAAATAGTTCAGGGTCTACTGTTTGAAGCGTTACATATTTTAAAATATTGTGCAAACCATTTGATGATTTAATACTCACATTTATGACTACGTTTATTTTACTAATCCGTCACTTTGTGCATTTTAATCTCTAAACAGCCTCCCTTTTATAATCTATTTTTCACCGGTTACAGTATTATGTTTGTGATTTGTTAGACAGATATATACATATATACACACACACACTATATTCAAGCTCTAATTTTGCACTTTTCTTTATGCATATTATAATTAGATTATAAGCAGGATTTGGTTACATACGGTTGAGAAAAATTATAACTCGTGCAAATTCGTACTTTAATCTGGAACTCAGAAATAAAATTCACTTTATTTTGTTACCTAAAAAAATTGTATTAACGAATCATTTAAAATTGATACAAGGGTCTATCAACGAAGCAAGGGAAATAAAATTGATAAAGTGCGTGTATATAGATATGTGATCTCTAAATTGGAGTTATATGGGGTTAGTCCCTGAAATTAAAATATCATAGAACTTCTCAATCAATTCTTATTCATTCTATTTAGAATTAATATTCTATCTGCGCAATTGATTCACTTTTTATTCGCCCCTCATCATATTTGACTCACGTAACTTCCTTATTGGATTCAATTCTAACGATAACTTCCTCATAGTGCAACATTATCAGTAAACGACAGATATGTATGGAAATGCATATTTTTCTAGAAAAGTTGTAATTCAACCGGAACTTCAATAGAGCTTTGTTTCGCCTTTAGAAAGTTTTTAATCGTCTGTTTAAAGCAAATATACGAACAAATACATATATTCATCTTGGAAAATGTAGTAACTATTGGTTACTGAATTTATTGAAAAAGGCAGTTCATTAGCAAGTAATTGCCACTTACAAACTATTTATTGATTCTTCACAATTACCGAATGACGTCTAAGAAAGATCTAACGAGCACAAGTGGATATGTTAGCAAAAAATTTATGCTGAAATGAAATGCAGTTTTCTAGAGAAATTAGTTTAAAAATTGCGTGATGAATTGCGTGAGAAGGTTACTGGAGCAAGTTTACATATAATATATTTCATATAATACATATAATTAGAGGCTAATTTTAATTGATAAAAATTTGGAATTAATTGTGATTACTTCTTGCTTGCAATAAAAGTATATTCTATTAAGAGAGTCCTGGAATCTCGTGCAATAACGTACTAATTAATAATATTCGTGAATCGATAAGTAACATATTGACAGTTATAGACCCTGGTTTTATAATAAGATAATCGGATAATTTGTGGTTTATACATAACATTTCCTTGTTAAATTTCATTTTTTGTTTCATTACGACGCCTGTTCCGATTATGTAAGAACATCTATTGCTACCGATAATTTGTACACGTATGACTAATAATCGAGACATGTACAAGAGGCGAAGTCTATCAGTTTGGATTCTAAGAAGTTTATGTATTCGTACGCACGTTATATTTCATACTCAATTTATCAATTCATTTACCAAGAATCAGTATTCAATTCCTTCACCATTTATCCTTCCAAAACCATACAGAAAACACCGGAAGCTATGTATGTATATGCGTAGGTGTATATATCCTTCATTACCATATTGCTTGCCGTAACAAAAGATCGGCTTCCGTGTTCCTACGTGAAAATTAACTTTATAGTGCAATAAAGGAGCATCAACGCCTCTTTTACGTTGATCTCTTCGTTTTTCCTCGAGTTTGCGGGGAACGAACTTCCGTTACATGCGAGACGCTGAGCGCATCGCAATTTTCGTCCACGAAAATTGCATGCAATAAACGTCGACCGGTGTTTTTCGAATACAAAACGCTCGTGACAAATTATTTGCTACGGCAACGCGATATTTATCTCGAATGACTTCCGCGGTGTTTCTCGAACAATGTTTTTGCAGGCGAATAGAAACGGTGACGGATCCGAATAAATTGCTAAAAGTCCGTCTTGCTGTCCGTCTAGTCGAGTTATTTGTTACGCGGCTCGTCTTCACTGTATTGTTAAAAAAAAATCTTTAATTTTCATTTCTTCGTTGCATAACGCGATGATGCACCATCGAGCAGACCGTACAATTAACAGTTCTTGTGTTAAGAGGTCGGTTATTATCGATAGTGTCGAGGCGCCTTTTCTATTTTTCCAAGAATTTTTACGCGTTTTCGGTTTCTTCCAGTAACGAATTGCTGATATTTAACTTTTTAATGCACACATTCTTTCTCGGTTTATTAATGGAAATGATTAAATTTTTTAGAATTGACTATTCAGAACAGATTAGGATGGAGTAATTATTCTCTTATTATTTTGAAACTACCTGATAGAAATCTCCCACTACGTATATAAGATTCTTATTTTTTACCAAGTACGATATATGTAGATCTTTTATTGTATAAAATAAGTATCTTGTAAAGATCGATGGTTAAAATAATTAGACAAATTAAGAAAACTCTATGTCACTGTATATTAGGAATATGTGCGATTAAGCGATTAATCCTTTGATAGTAAAATAACGAAGAATTTGAAGTGAATCATTTTGAAAATAATTATTTCTTTATCAACGTTTCTTGCGTATCTATCGTCAAATACAAAATATATATAGATTTCTCTGAATGTTCAATTATTAAGAAACTAATTAATCGGTTACAGTTTTGTACATGTATAATGCTTTAAAATGCAAAGTTCGGTTCAATATGTTGTAATATTCGACTAATATTAATAATATTAATAATATTAATAATTACTGTCTTTCAGGAGTAAATCTAGATATTAGAGATATGATATCGCTATTTTTCAGACTTAAATCTAGATATTAGTCTTACTCAATTCAAACAGAGATATCGATATGTACTAGTTTCTCGACTACTGTTACAATATTATTATTGGAAGCAGTGCTGATACGGATATTATCATTGCAATAACGATAGCATTGACAATACGTACGTTATATACAACTATACAATGGTATACTATATAACTTTCAGAAGAATCTTGTGACTTCTTATTTATTTAAACGATACATATCGACCGTGATTTTTTACAAAAATGATAATTTAACAGCTGAATTGATGTATGTACATGATAACGCAAAGTTATTACAGTTAAGTTGTCCTTTAGGACCTTTTCTAAAAAAATTATTTATGACGCTTGGAACTTCCAAACTGTGTAGCATTGGAGGGAGTTGACAAAGTTTTTAGTTGTATTGTCGTTTTACGTTATATCGAGCCCGTATATCGGAAACAGATTGAGAAGGATTGAAATATGCAAAGTAGGAAGAGCAAGTCCTAGTAGAAAGCAAAAGTGACTGCTGAAACTGTAAGCGCAGAAGGAAATTGCGAGATAATTCGTTCGATATTGTATTACAGTTGATCTTATGTAAGCTCCCAGTATTTGTGTAGAGAGCAAAACGGTGATAGACATTAAATTTCTAGGAAGCAAAGATCGATTTCTCTATTCCTATTTTCGTAGTTTCGTGTGGAAATGGAACAAAGATTTCTGTTGATGATTATGAAAACATAATCTAGATCAAAAAAGTATAGAAATTGGAGTTAATATTATCTCAATTAGCGTCTAACTGTAAAATTTCGTAGCATTGTTAAGTACAATTCACTTCATAACTGTTCTATTTAATCATTGAATTTTCTGCGGTTCTAATTACGAAACTCATGTAATGCACGTGTAGTAAAGGTTTTTATTAGGTAAATTCAAGATGACGAGATGATTCTGATAAATAAGAAGAAGATTGTGGAAAATTATGAGGATGACTGTGATGGTGAGAAAAGGTACATTTTCACGTATTGCCTTCGAGAAGAATCGATTATCACGGTGGCGCTACTTTTTTCTTTTTTTGTTTTCAATTAGTTTCCGGAAAATTAGAAACAACACGTGTGTTAAACACAGTGACAAACAACCTTCATTTTTTCTAAGCGATATAACCTTATTATTTTTACAAATATTCCAGAATGTTACATACAAATTCCCATCTTTATGAATATGGAAATCTTTTTTACTTCTTTTTTTTAAATAATTACTTCAATTTTAGTTATTTTCGCTATTTTTTCCCAAATTATGTATGTTCTGTAATTTTTAATATTGACTTGTGCACGTTAGATTTTGTCATAAATCCATATGCATGTACGGTCTAACTAAGATAATCTAAGTGTTCATTTTAACGAATGAGCCTCTGATAACGCACGAATTATTTCAAGAACATTAGACAATGATAACACTAATTTCTTTCTTTACACGTGAGTATATCCATGAAACTTTACTATATCGTTGAAGTTATTATTATACTTCGTATACTTTAGTCGCTATAAAGAATTTATTTCGATGAAATAATTAGTTTCGTAGTAAGTTAGTTAAAAATGACTGGTTTCAATATTGTCAAGATAACGCAATCACTTAAAGTAGAGAAACAGCCAATAGCAATGGGAAGCCGCCTCATTCAATCTTCATCTCGATCGCGACAAGACTCGAGAAAACGTGATAATATAAACTGAACGTGATGAGCCTTAATTAATCGATATCATCTTGACTTGCATGTTTTCTGAAACGCGATTTTTTCCAAACGTTCAAACGCGTTTGGTTTCACCGGTCCTCTCCAACAAAAATTCTTTGTACACGATCGCTGACACAATTTTCAACCTTGACTTTTAATGGATTATTGTTTCGTTTGAAAAAAATATCAAAGTAGCAAGTAGTAATTCTTGTTGTTATCGAGTTGATCAGATATCTACTTCCTATTGTGTTAATTACATTTCCCTCATAAATATTTACGATATACCCACTTGTATTTCAACGTTCCTTTATTACAGACAAACAGAGTTAAACTGTTAGGAAGGGAAATGTAGCGTGTTGATTAAATCTGACGAGATTATCAAAGAAGGAACATTAGATCTTAATCGATATTGTATTAGGTTCTCTGATAAGATCGTTTGCATTTCTTTAAAAGATCATCGACGGATCATCGTATTACGTTTGCTCGTATCTTCGAATTTTATTAAAAGAAGTGGCAAATATTGGAAGCTTTGAATGGTGTTAATTTGATAGGCGGGAACTGAAAAAATTAATTATGTGCTTGCTAAAATAAAGCAGATACAATAAATATTAGGTTGTGTAACAAGTTTGTTCGCATTTCTTTTAAAAGAGCGTGTATGATCGTCGTACACAGTATACACTGCGTCAAATGTTCTTAATAGATATTCTAATCAAATGAAACGAGGAAGAAAGGTCTATAGGTTTAAGGTAAATATACCTAAATATACGTGTTAAATGTATTTTTCAATCAATTACTTGGAATACCATGAAATTTTTATTTGTTCGGTAAATATGAAAGCTTAAATCTAGTCATTAGATTAAGTTACTATTGGACTAGATTAAAATAAACTAATAAAGTTTTTTAAGAGTTATTAGAATTATCAATTGAAACGTAGCTAATGACTGAAATGTTCTATCTATATCTGAATCTTCCGGGTGGATTTGCTCGATTTACGCATTTTCCATGAATCTCTCCTCAATTGATTTCTTTCCTTTCAATGAAATTCATTATTAATTGCATTTCTATTTAAAAAAATTTTTCTATTTTAAAAATGCGCAAAGCATAAAATATTCAAAGTATGCAATGATGCACGGTTAATTGCGTATCATTATAAAGGTTAATAACAGATGTGAGAATAAATTTATCAATTTTCTATGAATGGATGCATTTACATAAACATTCGATTCTCCATAAAAGTCTCGCATTTGCATAAATACCCATTGTACCACTGTAGTGGAGACAATGTTTCTTTTGAAGTCGTTTAAAATGATTTTTAAGAAGAAGAAGCAATTGAGAAAATTCAAGTGGCTTTTTATTTTGCAAAAAGATACCTTTAAGTTCTAGTCGCACATTCAAAATCGGTTTCGATCGTTCACTCGGTTGTTTCTAATAACTGGCACTCTCTGTTTGACTTCACGCGAATCGGACGAATAAAATGCAACCACGTCAAATGCTTAAAAAACACTGTTAAACAGTTCGTCGTTTGGACGAGACTAACTTCGCTAGAAGCGGACACTATTTATAGTCTGTGCAACGCATCAAGAAATCTAACGTAACGCGATAACTGTCGCACACTCGTCGGAAGTTCTAATGACACAATTCATCTATATCAATTCAATTTGTAAAAAGGGAAACAAACAAAACGCAAAAAGCAAACGATAGGGAAAAAGAGGTTGCAATTATTTATTTATGAATCACATTTTTTAAGGACGTAACTATTACTATCTAAATTGGCGTCTCGTTTTAGAATACTTTCGTAGTTGAATATATTATATTGAATATATTATATTATATTGACGATATTACCTTTAATATCGTTTTATTTATGGATAAATTGTACTTAGAGTATACAGGACGATAAAATGATCTCTTTCTATTTAAAACGCTTTTGTGGGGGTGTAGTTTTTGATAAACTGACGAATTCTATAATTAAGAATAATACACTTTTGTGGGTTTTATAACATTTCTTTCTATAATCATACTTGAAAAAGTGCAAAGGGTTAAACGTGTGATTCTGCGACGATTTCTGCGTTTTACTTGTTCGATAAATTGGTATTACTGAATTTTAAGATAATTTCTAACGAAGGCATTAAGATTTCATTACATATTGGCTCTCAGGAATAATTGCATATTCGTGTGTTCTTATATCAATTCATATTTGGAAAAAGTGTTATAAAAGTGACTGGAAGTATTATGATGAGAATGGTTAATGGTATCTTTTATCCCACCTAGACAATTTCTTAATGCGTAAAATGCTTTAAAAGAAATTATAGCAGCTCGATTCGAAAAATTTTTATATTTTAACATTCAGAAAGATACATAGAATTTACACGAACATCGCTTTTATCAATTTACTATATACATTTACTATATGGAACTTCAAAGTAACCAATTGTTACTTGCGTTAAATTAGTCAAAATTTTATTTGAAAAAATAACATTTCATATATATCAATTTAATATAAAATAAGCGAGAACAAAAAGTATTTGGTAGTTCCGACGAAATTGGAATAGGAGAAAAGCGTTCTGTTCCTTACACCTCGTTGAATGAATATAAAAAGTGACTCACTGACTTCCTTTCTGCAGCAGTTCTCTAATTATAAAGATATTTGACCGAGAGAAAGTGTCGGTCAGTAAAATTACGATACTTTTTTTACTATCCGATCTATTTACTATTCGATCGATTCATTTTCTCTCCTCTCTATTATTACTTTTATTCATCATTTCCAATCTGTTGACAATTTCTGTTTTGATTTATTTTTCTGTCTATCTGTTTATTATTTTGTTTTATTTATTTATTTCTCACTACCGTTATATCGGTCGGATGATAATTAATATTAATAAAATCTAATTTATACTTAGAAACCTGGTGACGGTTGATCACTCTGTTTGTACGAGACAGTTTTACCGGTTACCTTGACATTTGGGGTAGTTTCATAGTTTTTAAGGAGCTCTTAACGAAGAACAGAAACTTTGTGTTATTTACTCGTCTCTTAACATTTGAGGCGTACTTATTTCAGACCACATCTAAACGAGACGAAAACATTATACGGTTTAATTAGATTCGTTCTTGAGCTTCTTTAACTCTGCGAGTCAACTCACTACCTTCAACAATATTTTAACGAAGCGAAGATTGTGTACCATCTATATTGGTCCTTCACAATTTAAAGAAATTTTTGAAGGAAATATCCACTAATCAAATTTTCTATTTTAAAGCATTATAATAAAGTATGTATAATTTATTATTTATTTATCATTCTGAAAAATTAAAAATAAAAAATACTATACGCTGTGGATGATTGAATTCTTCATTTGAATAATTTCTCACTTTGAAGTTCAGTAGAAAAATTGTAGTGAAGTAAAGGTAATCTGCTATTTAAATATGTACATGTGTATGTGAAACGAGATGATAGTGTTATTCGTTACAATATTATTAGTTAATACGAATTTTTGTTAAAAAATGTAGAAAGTTTTCCAAAGGAAGAATCAAGACGTTATTATCAATGTAAATCTTTTACTAAATTAAATAAATACTAACGCAAGACTTGTAATAATAAAATCTATGAATAATTTGTCAGATATAGTAAGTATACTAAAATAAAATGATAGTACTATATATTTACTATAGTAATATTAATAATATCGAATACTATTATTTATATAAATTCAAATTGTATTTTTCATTTAGAAACAGTTCATCTGTATACGTAGTATATCTGTATACCTATATGTATATTGTATACGTATATAAAATTACAATTATGTGTAACTATAATGAATTATAGTGAAACGATGGATGCCTAGAACACTCGCAATTCAATAATAAATAAAGAACAAAGAATATGATGAATATTAATATACATGAAATAAAATAAAATAAAATTTTTCTCATTTGAAGAATAAAAATAATTTCGAAAGACATTCAAATGATAATATCTTAATAACATTTAGTATTTTAACAAAAGATCAATCTCGAGAATTTGCAAATATTAAGCAGGAAACATTACGCACATTTAAAATATGCATAATCAGCGTGCATCGTATGTAAAGTTATTAAAGCAACGAGGTCTCACAAGTTCCGGCAAGGTGACATTGTTTTTTTGCACACGAAAAAGCAGCAATGTTCCTGATATTACTCCAGTAGTTTTCCAATCGATCACTTGCATAGGCAAGTCAACAAGTCTTCTTGTCAGTCAGTTTTGCAATTACGCAATCGCGGTCAGACAACTGACTGCACGATCGATCGGTGATCGCGTTGCATCGATCGTTCAATGTATCAACTTAGTAGCTTTAGAGTTTAGAGTTTTGGCATGACAATCTTCAGTGTTCTAGAAATCTTGGAAATTTGGAGCTTTGAAGAATATTAAATATTGAAATCGTGACATTCAAACTTGGAAGTTTTTGTGAGATGATTCAGTTTAATAAATCTTAAAATTTAACAATTACACATATAATTATTTATTATATTATCATCTTGTTTCTATATAGGTATTTTATACTCACGGAAAAATGTGACGAGTCTATGTTACGATATAATGTTGTTGGACGATGATGAATTTAGAATTTTCGTCGAATCTCGATTCTGCACATCAACTAAAATACAAAAAAATAAATAAGACTTGCGAGTTGCGTAGGAAGACAATCTTATCATCAAAATCTTAGGAACCCTAACAATCTTTAGAACCTTGTGTCAAATGTTTGAAAGAATTTCTAAGATCTTACATGAAATCTTCGAAATTCAAATAATCTTTAATCGTCTACAGTATTAACAACTTATTGCTGTGTCATTGTATCTTGTTAGGCATATGCGCGTTCCATAACATTGCGATTAAACGATCTTTTTATTGCAATTATAGTAGTTAGTCATCAGATTTCAACCGTGATAAATTATAACCGTCTTTTCTTGTAAACATAAAATCGAACCCAAACAGTTCTTAAAATCTAAGCTCAAATTGTACAAGTCCAAATAATTGTTAACAAATCTTAAACACTCAACTAAACTCATCAAACATTCTACAGATATCACCAAACTCTAGCAAAAAAGAAAACAAAGAAATATTTTTGGCAGGTAGATTATGCTCAAAGCTGGGATACGTAACAGCTCGAAGCTCGACCCAGTTTCTAAATTCTTCGTTGACGTAGCTAAACCGAACCACACTGAGTGAAACGGCCTGAATCTTCCCTTATCAAAACGTTATCACTGACAGAAAAGGGTTTGTTCTTTATTTACGAACAAGTGAAATACCTGTTGCAGCGTCGAAACAGTTGACAGATAATTGCAGGAACGGCTGAATGTGGCCGGCTGGTACAGCGATGTCGTGACAACTGAGCCAAGCTTCGTTACCGTTTGACTTTGACCCCTATTCTCCCTCTTTTCGACGTTTATTGATGGTATCCCCATCCTCCAGCTTCGATAAGGATTAAATTCGAATGATACGCGTTAGAGGAAGTGTGGATTATACTCTGAGCGAGGAGCATGGGGGGATGATCGTTGACGCGCTTACCGTTATGATATACTGACTCACGTTATTAAATCGTTTCGAGTTATTAAAGTGAGATAAATTTCATTTCAAATTAAGTTTTGCCAAAACATTTATTTAATTCCTCGTTACGATCAGTAACAAAGACACTTTTTTAATTTATTCTATCGATTCAAAATCATGCTTGAAGTGTGTCATAATAATTAAAAAATTTCTTCATAAGTCGATGACAAGAGAAGACATTATCGATGATCGAACTCCTGATGGTTTGCTGTAATTTAAAATTCTTAATGAAATAAAAAGGGCAAAACTTATTAAATGATCTAATAACTTTGTACTCGTCGTTTGACGTCAGACTTTAGAGAAGCTTTTAAGTCATAGGATTTTGGGCAAACCCGCGCTCCTAAATACCTTGGATTTCGGTAGTTAATGAATGTCACTAGGTGTAAGCTTTCCTACGTTCAAGGTTCTAGTTAGGAAGTTTGTTAAGCCTCGCTGCTACGGTTTACAAATTAAACACACTTTTGGTCCTCAGGCAACTTTCCACTTGTTCTCTTGTTAGAGGGACACGTTCTCGATGGTTCGCTATTAGTTTCAATTCTACCGCATAGCTATAATTTAAAACTATATATAACTATAATAACGACACAGTAGTAAAGATATGCAACGACAGTTGTATGGCGTGACGTGCATTGCGTTCAACTCATTGAAATTTCCGACCTCAACGTTCGATCTGTCAAACACGAAACATGACCGTACGCAATGTGCTAACAATGAAATAACTCGTAACAAGGTGCTAAATAGCTCTCGATTAGGTGTTACGTTTATTATAGGAGTTTTGTAGTTTTGTCATGCCTTGTTTCCAGAATACAGCCGCATATAATGCGAAGGAGCAAAACGAGAGGCTGACTGATATCGAAGACATGGATTCGCCTGGCATGGGGATCAACGCAAGAACAATTCCACCATTGTGCTACGGAAGAAACATGACATTCCCACGGCCAGCCTCTTCTTGCAGCCACAGACACGAGCTTCCAGCTATTGTCACCGAGGGTGAAAGCTGTAGACGTCTTGCGGAGGTAAGCAGATACCATTAGTCAGGAATAACAACAGTTATATGTATTTCGTTACACTGCGCGTATGTTTATGCATTTATGGGAAATTGAAAAATGTTAGAATGCCCATAATATATAGAGATATATAAAATATCGGTACATATAAAACGCTCGTGATATTTAGTAGATGGGATAAATTTCTATTTAGCTTGCTTCTTTTAGTTTCACTTATAAAACTAGGAAATTGCATAAATATTCGCTATCTAGTTATAAACCAAAGTAAAAAGGTCATGCTATAAGAATTAATCGATTATTTTTATCGCTTCTTTCTCTAAAAAAAAAAAAAAAACGATTTAATAAATTCTGAAGTATATGAAAAATTTCACATTGGCTATTTTGACTATCTCGATAGTTCTAGCGTTAAATTAAAAACTTCCTAATTATCATGATAAATTCGATGAAAAATCGAGTATTTCGACCACTTTGATAGCTTCAATTCTAAAAAAAATTTAATTAAAAAAATTTCAAATTCTATAAAAAATCACGAGTTGGCGTCCCGCTATTTCGATTACTTCAACAATACCATTAAATACTTCGGTAGTTCTATTGTTAAATTAAATTAAATTAAATTAAATAAAAATTCGAAATTTCAAATTCCTCTTAAATGGAAAAATTACACATCTATAAAATCAATCTCTATCTTTCCATCTCGCTTCAGCAACAAGAGAATAATTCGTGTAGCGATGGACAACTGTCTGGTGTGATGCCGGATGTGGCGATGGCGACAGCCTCTTTCGGAGCATTGCAGCTGATCGAGGAGCAAGAATTGGAGCTGGACCTAGGGGATGGAGCTTCTCATCTTCTGCAGCACGTTTCGCCATCGAATGGAACGATGGGCTCCCACAGATCATCGCTTCCTCATCCCCATCAGAGGCACTACACTGGCCCTCCTCCTCCTCCGTACATGTACCACCGAGCTGGCACTGCCTTACCAAGATTTATTTAAGATTTCTACGAGATAAGAGGACTGTATGGCAACTATAACCACCCTTAACCGGGTCGTTCGTTTCGACGAACGAAATGGAATCACTAGGTGTACTCTTCATGTACTGCCGAGTTTGTTTTCTCAGAAGTTAGACTAGCAAAAGAAATATCTCTTGGTTGGTCTCGCGAGGGTTCAAATGAAATTCGATGAATTTAAAGGTTGGATATTTTGATTAAATATTGCTGTTGTCCGCGACCGTATAGGACGCTTCTGAGAAATATAGTTGTAGACGTTTAGAATTATTAATTTGTGTACCTGGCACTTCGAGGCACTTGATCTCGTTAGACGAGAACATTACGAATCGGAGGCTCATATAAAAGATGATCCTTGTTCGTGTTTGTCTCTCTTCAGAATGACAAGATACTTAAGCACTTTTTTGTTGCGTTTAGTACGTTTCAATTCTTCTAAACGAAATATTTGTTATATCATATAATCGTAAGTGTCGGTAAATTTTCGTCCGATGGTAAATCTAACATTTGATTATTGGAGCGTGTTTGAAAAGTCAAAAATTTTTACACAGATCATTTTGTTATGAGCTCCTCGATTAACGCTATTATCTATTAATACTAATAACATATAATAATATGTTAATACAATATTCGGATACCGCGATGTTAGGTCAGTAAGTCTTCGAATGCTCGAGAAGACGCTGTAACTGGAAAATTCTCCAAGCATCCTACACAGTCGTGCAAAATACGTATTAAAATGGAATATTCTAAGGCGATTCGTCCAAATTTCATTCCAATCTCCGACACCAATCTCAGGGCCTTCTTCTCCGCTAAAGAAGTTCAAATCCTAGAAGTATTTTATACTTCGGCGAACGCGAATGGGGCCCGTCCGCTGCACGAGGTGTTAGTTTTTAATTACTTTGTAAAAGGGCGCCTAAAAGGTGGACACTTCGTGCAGGTCTCGCGTCGTGAGTATTCACGATATACGAAATCATTTGAGGTCAACGATTGATTCGTTGAAACGATCGATATTGGTAGGACGCCTGCCGAGGCTTCTGTGATACACGAAGACGTACTTCTTGTGGTTCATATCGCGGCGAAGATTAAGCGCGCTGCGCGTCGATGAAATGAAACTTCGTTCTTGCGGGTACAAATTTACTGATACGACGAAGAAGAATACTATTGTACGTACTGGTTTATTTAAGCGCAGCTTAACGAACGTAGAGGACCCCTTGATTTCCAGGATACTTATACAGAATATCTCAGGGTTTAACAACTGTGTCGACGTATCTTATGGTATCAGTAAGCAGAAAATGTTATATAAATATAGATCATTTAAGGCTTTATTAAAAAGTTACGATAAATGAAGATCATAGAAGAATGATACGATACATTACACCTATTGTTTTTCATATGAATGCGATTTTAAAATCCAATATCTGGTCGACCTATCACGTATTATCGAAACTCTCTGTTTATTAACTTCGGTTCCATATCCATATTTTAGATGTTGGATTTTCCATGCATTTATCACTTATTGCTAAAAGGTCAGTATATTTGAATTGAACAGTTTGTTCCTGCTTTTAACCTATGTTATTTCAAACTACACTATTTTATTCATTAAATAACATGAGAATTAGAAAATCAAGAAAATTGTACTTACCATATATTTTTCCTGCAATTTACATACGATATATGAAGGGAACAGTAATGGACTTACGATTACTAAATATGATACAACATAAGAATAAATTTACAATCGATATAACCATTAGCTGTTTAATACCTTAAATTGCGTTTTAACAAAGCTTTAAACGACATGCGTTTATATAATATTTTGTGTTTGATTAAAGTTCAACCATTAAACCCTAAAACATTCTGTATATCTATAAATATAAATATAGATATAAATATATATATATTTATAATTGTAAGCCGGATTCGGGAGACAATTCGATCGTGGAAAGTTCATGCTTGTTAGGTACAATCATGTAATAATAAATGTAACTTCTAGGTGCAGACGCGTGCGAAATGCAGATGCAGCTGTGGTTCATGTACATACGAGCACCGTGTATATGTACATGTGTGGATACAAATTGCGTGTGACTATGTGTTAGGTACACAAATGCGCGAGCTCTCTAAGTACCATTTAAAGTGTTAATTAGACGATTATGTCGCCGATGTTGCGAGAGTGAATGAGTGAATTGTCGAAGAAAAGAAAAAGCGATAGAATGTATGGGAGAAGAAAGAATGAGTTCTGAGAAAGGACGAGAGATATAGAGAAATTGAAGAATGAAGAATTTGAAGAGAGAACGAGAGAGTGTTGTCATGGTGGAGTGGAAGAGAAAGAGAATGAAGGTCACACGGAACGTGCAGGTATATATGATCAGTGTTTCTGAACAGTCATTGTTCTTTATTTAAAATGAAACGTCGCTGTGGGGTATGATCTTTGCTAATTCATATTACCTATGATATTCAATAAAAATTATTTAAATATTAGTAGATGCACTTTATCTTCGAGCAGCGTATCGTTAAATTATTATTTTTTACGTCCAGTCGGAGTGTAATCGACTGATTTTTGCATTTGGAGAGGTGCGCGCAGATCTCTAAGCTGTTTTTTTCGTCGATTCTTCCCGTTGTTAAAGTTAGGAAACCTTAAAGTTTCGTATTGTTTGTTCGCTGTACAATATTTCGAACATATCGTGTTCAGATGGTAGCCGAAAAACGTCGACCCTTGTTTTCGTACAACGATAATTCCATAGTTTCTTTCGTTTCTTGTCATGAAAGCAACAAGACAGAAATAAAAGGATGTTCATTAAGAAAGAAAACCTGCGCCTCCGTTATTTTACACGATTATTCGCAGATCGAGCTGAAGTTGTAAATCTTCGTTCTTTCTTTTCCTTTCTATTTTGTTAAAATCCAAGCAGAGAATATAGGATTGAGGACGTGCAATGACGAGACTGCCTTTCACAATACCGTAAGGAAATTATTTCTTTCTCGTTAAATTGGTAAGACTATTACGTAACATCGACATGGATTTTCTCGAATAAGAAATGAGCTTTATTCTATAGGAAATCGACAAGATTGATTTGTGGTTCACTCGTCATTGTTCACGTCTATTTTGCTGAATGATGCGTACTTTTGTAGCTAGTTATTTCCACTGTTCTTACTCGAATTTTTTTTTGTTTATACCGTTGTTATTTTGTCTTTTACCAATTTTTCATTCCGTAGCGAAGACTTGAAGCTTTGTATATGGTATTTTAATTTATAAATTATAAACCCATTTTCTCGAAATTCTTGGCGTTCTTTAATATATCGATCCACACCAATTTCACGCATGGTTTCGATCAAAATTCACATTACATACTGTATATATGCCATTTTAATTCAAATCGTTGCTCTTCTTTAATTCCTTCGTTTTAATAACTCCTTCCTTATAATTTTACAAATCCTTGAATCCGAATTTTCTACATTAAAATTATTTTACTTCAAGTGAATATTTAATGGCAAATGACGTCAAAGGAAGTAATTACACGTGTATCATGATGTTAATTATAATTACAAATAGGAACGGCATGTGCATGAGATACGACTAACTATAAAATTTAGAACATTTGGTTTAGAAAATTTCAATTTCATGAACTACAAACTTGTATGTAGAAACAATATTATATCAACCATATATATCACATATAATGTGATGAAATTATTATACAGCATCGAAATTATATCTATAGAAGTAATATTACATCAAATGTTGTTCCTTTGAGATCGAGTAACAATCGAAGGAATCTTAATTTTATTAGAAACATGAAGCGTAAAAAATGTTTTAATAGATTTACATTACAATCAAGTGTTTAAAATTACTCGAAGTCAAATAAATTAACGGATGACAATGAACGCAAAGGCTTAGGAGAATATTTCAAATTTACCTTAGCGGTCATAAAATGATTTCTAGTAATTTGCTTTTCAAACACGCGCAAACAGCTTATCATGTAACATGAAAAATTGTCTACATACCGTCTATAACTATAAGAACTATAATTTCCAGCGTTCATAAATCTCTTCCAAAGTCTCTTGCGATCTTTTCGAATCTACACTTTCTGCTAATACATATACAGTTGCCATTCAGTTTCCACGAATACACACTACATATCATTCTAATTCGTGTTGTTCTTGTTCTTCGGTCCTATATCAGTTTATCTCATTTTCAGTGGTTGTAAACGAGTTTACAAGTTTTTCTTTTTAAAATCTCTGGTATGATTTAATCGTGATATTAAAGCTTATTTCATTCAGAGTTCCGAGTTGAATAAACACGTTCGGATGTACACACGTAATAATTCATGTTATTCTTTCGCCTCAGTTCTATCTATATACATGTTGACTTATTCTAGTTGTTCAGTGTTTTTCGAAATTTGTGACATAATTTAATTATCGAATCTAAGTCAATTTTATTTATAGCTTCGATTGAAACGAACACAGCCGAATGTACACCATTTCGATTCATGAAACTTATCTATATATCATCTAATTTCAATAGTTATGAATAAATTTCATATAATTTTTTTCGAAATTTATGACGTGATTTAACTATTGAATCGAAGTCAATCTTACTCGCAATTTCGACCACCACGAACACGATTACATCATTTTCATTCCCATCATTCCTCCATTTTGCTGTTCGAACATTTCCCTTATAACTTTACTTTCCGTTCCATTGTTTCTCTAAGCGTTCGTCCGCCAAATACACGGACACAACCTTTTGTTGCGGAACATGAAAAACTGCCTACATATCATCTTATCCCAGTTTCAGTGGTTGTGAATGAGTTTCTTTGCAATATTTTTTTCACTCTCTACTGGAACTCGATATGGCACGCGCGGCGCATCGTAAATAGAACAAGTAGCTCTAAAAGGCAAATTTCAATTTACGTAACTCAGACGCGGCTGAGAAATCGTCGAAGACACTTGCTGCGGACGAAGTTAATTACGAACGCAACAACGGTGTCCGATGAACGTAAGAAGGCGAAAGAATTTAATAGTAAGTAAGAGTCGAGACTCGAAGGAAGAAAATTTTCTATATGTCGAAGTCATCGATGGAATTATTTCGTCAAGGTATTAGAGAGAAACAATGTTCTTACATGTCGCGTGCTTATACGTCGATTATCGAGTCTTTCGATCGTTCACCCGTATTTCGTAATTGTTTAGCGCGAGAAATACCACGCAAATTTTATACAGAATGTTTCGCAGTTCGGTGTATAAACTTTGCCCCGACGTGTTCTATATAGGTGGCGATAAGACTAAAACGTCAGGTAGAAAAAAAAGTACGTAAATGCTTCGTTAAAAAGTTATAACAAAAATATGAAACGTAGAGTTTATACGTAAGTACTTATATGTGATGTGAGAAGTTAGTACAAACGAGTTCCACGAACAGCATATCAGCCGTAAAATTACGCGGTGCAAAATTACAGTCCGTAGCTGCATGGACGTAGAAATAGTTTCGCAGATCCATAATGTCGGCGTTGTATATAGAAGAGACGGCCAGCGCGAGTTACAGAGGTAGTCGTCAAAGGGTTAAATAGTCTCACATCAGCCAAGTGGGTCAGAGAAGTAGATCTGTCCGCTGCAGATTATACAATGCGTATCTCTGTTCCTTTGCTTCATCTAGAAGCCTCTATGTAGCAAGTTGATTCCCTTTTTAACGATGATGAAAAGGATCGAATAATTGGCAGTTGGTCCTTTTCTTCGACTTCTATGGTTATTTCTGGATTACTTCGTCGTTAAGTAATATTCTTTCTGTGTACGATTTCTTTACGATCGATTTAGTCAAAATTAGATCAGTTCGCTTTAGGAACGAAGCGTCGATTGCGATCAGTGACGTTATTGTTACATAAATATTTAAAAAAAAGAGAGATCGAATTTTGTAGATGAAATTTTTTAAATCGAGACTTCTTGCAAATTTGATTTGCTCTCGGAAGAATACAGAACCTTTTTTTTAGAAATTTGATCGCTTACGCTTTTTAAGGAATTAGTTTTAAGAATTATTTATTATTCGATTAGTTATTAAAACATATATTTTTATATTTATGCAAAGATATTAAGATTTTGAATAGAAGAGAAAAGCATAGTTTATTATTAGTTAGGTAGAAATTAGTTTTAAGAATTGTGTTAGGGGATAATCAATTATTTTTGCACAAGTATATTTGCAGAAGAGCTTGGAAAAGTAAGATGAATCTATAGAAAGTATCAAGATCGTGACTTTTTTAATGTAAGAAGAAAATAAATAAGTTGGAAAAAATGCAATGAAGATTTGCAAATAATTCGATTTGCTACACGACGGAGCGTAAGGTTTCTCGAATTGAATCGTTGAACAGAGTTACGCTCTAATAATCAATTTTAATTTGCACTTAGCGCATGTCTGTATGTTCAACGATAAGCCTTATCATACGATGTACTTACATTGTCGCTGTTAGGACAGTGAATATTTTCTCAATGCGTGCTTCATATTTGCTTCGATCAAAGTGATTTAGGGCAAGCAATTTAATCTTCGTTAATTTCGAAAGGATTCAAATTTATAAAAACGAGTAGATCGCGTACTAAACTAAAAATAATTCAATTGTCGTCTACATTTTGTTGGACATAAAAAGTCAATTTCATAATTTAGAAAGATTCAGTGTCTTGTCATTTCGCGACGACCGCTGCAAATTGAAAAATATCTTTTCTTTGGATCACCGGCATACGTAATTCGTAATAAAAAATATAAATTCAATAATTTTTTATATTTGATAAAAGGTATCAAAATTGTACCCTTTTGCATTATTTTCATAAATCTATTACTTACAAAAAAGAAACACCCTGAAAACTAATAGCGTCAACACCCTCAATAAGATAGAATTATCTGTGCTAAGAATAAATAGATCTACTGTAAAACATCGTTAAGAAGTGATTTTAATGATCGATCACGGCTAGTTTATTTTCTGCTGGTTGAATCACGTTATCGGCGGTTCCCTTATAAATTTTCAAAATTTTCTCATCGCCGACCATAAAACAGCAATTTACAAATGATTAAGGCACACATTTTAAAAATAAGTACACCGGCTTGTCGGTTGCTCGGTTATCTGATGAACCTCCCTCATTAACCCGGCAAGGAATTTTGATTTCAAACACAGATACACACTACGCGACAAACGTAAATAATGTGCCTGCACACTTCACTAACGTGATCGCGACATAGCATTAGCGTAGCATTAACGTCACCGCGAAGGGGCAATATTTAAAACAGCTCTTATATCACGTAAATACGGCAAAAAAGGAGTCGCAGCCACTGGTCGTTGTGTTTTGCATATATAATAGAATCTGATATCTTTTATTAGAAGATCATTGAAATTAACCCTTAAATGCACTAAGATGCTTCTAAATATAATCAAATATTTTGAAATTTTTCATTATAATTTTGTGCCTTATATTTTTTGAAGAAGATTGGTTTCTTTTAAAAATCCTGGCGGTTTTAACGTTTGATTAAAATTTTTATAGAAGAGAGATCAATATTATAGTAGGAATTAGCAGCAGTAAGTTGCTAGCTGATTAAGAAAAATCTTTTAAGTGGCAACATCTGGACTCAAGTTATTGTATTAAAGACTGTAAAGAAGATAAAATAATTTTCTTGTAAACAGACGCTCCGTTTATTCGTTTACTTTAATTGAATTAGATATACCACGATAATAGTGGTAGTTTCGAACATACAATGGAGCAGTTAATAATGTTATGTTCGATATATTACATTACGTTTGAAATACAGTTGTGTCGTCGAGTGGCAATTTTACGCGTTTAAGGATTAGAGAGAAATTTGAAAAAAGAAAAATACGAAGGAAAGGTACATGAACTATCGAAACAAGATTCTGTACATTGCAAGCGTGACGGTAATTATACTTGAAACTGGGTTGCGTTCAACAGATAAAATCAATGATAAACGATGCGACGTTTTATTCGATAAATTTCGGTGGAGCACGATCAATCTTAGGTTTTTATCTCTGATATCTCGTGATTATCTATTAGAGAGACCGGATTTTCTTTGTTTCGAAATCGTTACTTTCAGCTAATTCGTTTTTAGCGAACTTAACTTTCGATTTTTCACATTGACAGTATTTTAATCGCGAAAACGATCAGTTTGGTCTCAACTAAAGCTTTCGTAATATATGTATTTAAATAACCCTGATTATTCTAATTAGTGATTTATGCCGATATTGTACAAAATACATTTCGACTTTGTAGATAATAAATTATACAATAACATAAACGAACTTCTCTTCGTTTTTTTTAATTAATACATAATAGTTTAATAATGATTGTTTATTAAAGAATAATCAATATTATTTCCATAGTAATTTTATTTATAATAATTTTATTTGCACATTGGCTCAGTAATGCAGACTTCGATGGACAGAGATTGGGTGAATAATAAATGTTGCTCATAATACATATAAGAACAATGTATGTATATTTCTCCATGAGCCACAGTATCATCTAGCGCGTAAAATCGTTTTCATTCGTATCGGATAAACGCAATACGATGGTCGGTATTGAATTTAGATTAGCCTCGAGTCGTACAGCATCGGTATTTTAATTTAATAAAAGTAAGCCGTACAAATTGTACCGTGAATCGAATCGATGTCTCATGTATTACATGGACGCGAGTGTACCGCGCGTTATTCTTCGTATAATTATTTTGTTCCTTATACCTGCGTCTATTAATACCTGCGTTCAGGGTAAAAAACTTATTCTCTAAATCGCGACTGATACAAGTTGAACAAATATTTAAAGTCTACATATACACGAAGAAATATAAAAGTGGAAGAAAAAAAAAAAAGAAGGGACAATCGGTATCGACGAATTTTCATCGAAGCGGATTTCGACGCAGGAAAAGTGAAATCTCAGTCCTCGACAATGATTACGTAATAATTGTGGCCTTCCCTGTCGCTGGGAAGCGCCAACGATCTTCATTTGTTTACAAATATCGAAAATACGCCTATCGTATTATAACAAAGTAACAAACACGATACACCTAAATTAATTAGTAATGATAGTCTGCGCGAAGATCTCGCCTTAACCTGCCTTCGCTCCTCCCTTGGCGGGTCTCTGAAACACAAATACGTACATATGGTTTGAGCTATTTATCATTCAAACCTCTGAAAATTGGAAAAGAATTAAACTAGAGCGAAAATATTCCTTAAAAAAAAAAGAAAGAAAATCATATGGTTACATGATACATTTCGTCGGCTAAAGAATGACTCGAACAATACGAATGACTTAGATCACTTTGCCAGACTAGACGTGCAGGGATACGATATAATATTTTGCAAAAGTTAAATGTTAACTTGTAATATATTTCGATATATCGTTGCTCTGAAGACAAAATATATAAAACTCGCGTGGCAGTAAACGCGTGAAAAACTTCTCACATTTACTAAAAAAATTGAAAAACAAAGTTGAAACGTAAAAATTAAAAAGTTGAAGCAAAGTCAAACACTGATGTTAAAAATAACTTCTGTTTTTCTATTTATAGAACTTTATAAAATTGCTTTCCTCACCGGAACTTCCTTGCGGCCTATGATCTTGCACTGAGGGTGACCGACCATACCATACTGGTAGTTGCACGAGCAATCTTTCTGGAGTTCTAAATTAACGAGTCCATCGACGACCCTCCTCGCCGCTACTTGGACGAATTGTTTCTTCTGGTTCGGCTTGGCGTCCAAGAAATTGTTAGAACTGAACGCTGCACCACCAGACTGCAATATGATCTCAGGTAAATGCTCGATTCACTCAGCTTCCTACGTGTTTCTGTCTTTCGAAACGCTCACGAGCTACGTAATAATAGATGAGGATCACTTGTTGAACACTTACGGATACCGCGAAGTCAGCGCAGACGTCGTTGATCGCCGGTGAGAGATTGCTCTTCATGTCGGTGTTTCCGGTAAGAGGCTTCTTCTTGCTGTCAGCGAACGTGTACACGCTGTCTTGGTCGTATCCGACGATATTCTTCAGAGGTTTGCCCGAGACGAGCAGCTCTTCGGGATACGACACGTGGTAGTAGGTAAGTCCCAAATCACGATATATCTTGTGACCGAGCAAAAGCCTGAGATGTTGCAACTGAAAGAGAAAACATGGTTTAAATATCATTTAATTCTAAAAATCGATCAAATTCTACAAGTACGTTCTTCTTGACGATTATTAGCAGATACTTATGCAAATACATATCTTCGAGAATATAATTGAAAAGGTAGAAAATTTGTTTTATTTAAAAAGTATCATAGGAAGCAATACACTTGTACCATATTATGTACATTTTGTATAATATTGCACTTCCATATTTTTTATAAGCGCATAAAAATTCGCGATCTAATTATTAGGAAATTTAAATTTACATAATTATTCGCAGAGAGTCTAATGATTAATGATCATAATTGACGATTATTTTTCAATTTCTGATCGATTTTATGATGGATTACCTATTCATCAACTATATGTGTATAGCGAACGTGTTAAACTAGAACTTAACGTTATAAAAAGTCTTGCTTACCGAAATAGGGAAAGGACTCTTCTCGCAAGGGTTCGCGATCACTGCGATCACAGCCTTGGCCGCACCAGGTCTGAAGGGATATCGAATCGCAGTCTCGTAAGCGTCGGTCAACTTGAATGTACCCAGCTCGACGTCCAATTTCTGGCGTAAATAATTAAGCCTCTTCTCCGTATCGCCTGTCTTTGCTTCCTAGAAATCGTTATTTTCTTTTTTACTACACGTAAATCACGCCAGCTGCAAAAATATCGGGAAATCCTATGAATCATGCTAACGTGTATCAAAGAATAAAGAACCAGAAACGAAAAAATACATAGAAATTAATTATTGTTGTGTATCGTTTATTATTCAGATAATAATCTCTGAGTTTTGAGGATCTCTAACTGAGAAACTGCAAACTAAGAAATTAGAGTAGTTATATATTTATATTTTGACACTTCTTGTTATTATAGAGACGTAGAAAATTGTCTTAGAAATCAACAATTTTAAGATATTTATAAAAATGAACTACATACATGTATATATTTTATTCTAATTATCAATACTATTTCTATTAAATGAAATAAGAATAAATAATGTGGAATTTCGTTCCAAAAAACAAATTACTTTTACTGTTAATTTTTGTATATATCGCAAAGTTCACGATTGTTAAGACGTGCTATATTTCTATACATATGTTGTATAGTTAACGATATGCTTTGAAATTGCTCATACGTCGTTCAAATGTTGCATCAAACGGAGCACATTGAAATATAGCACATAATACGCGTTTAATAGACTTTGACTTCATTTACTAGACAGAATATTCATCGAGCAACGATCTACTATGTATCACGAATAGTTTCTGTCCTATTTATCCGTGCAGATTTTCTTGTTTTTCAATCAATTTAGCGATTATGTTTTATGTAACTCAGGTAGCTGCTAAGTAAACGTATCCAATTTTAAGTCACAACAAGGAAAATCAATTTTAAACGGTGAATCAACTTCTTATTATTGAAAATGAATCGTATAAATCATGCGAAGCGCCAACCACGTGATTTCCACGCGCATTTAGAGAAAAAGTTAATGATGTCGGTGAATGGCGTGTAAAAAAACGATCATTACGTCGATCGGAAATGTAATTGAACTCTTGAATGATCTTTACTGTTCGGTTCATTGCATCAGCACACATTCTGCCACATGTTTCTTTAATGAGCTTCGGAGCGTTCATTTGTGGAGTGAATGAAAGGATAATTTGATTTCTTTCGAAACGTTTGAAAAACGTAGTTCTTTTGATAGCCAATGATATTTTATTGTGTATTTGTCGTCTATGAAAAATTATATTCAAGATACTATAAAGTTTTTGATAAATAACTAAATTTAGCCAAAAATTGAAGTTGAATGCTTCGATCAAAGAGGAATTGAAAAGGTACCTCTTGATTTTAACTGGAACGTTTAGCTCATTTATCAGACGTAATAGGATTATAGACGAAATAGGCGAATTATTACTAAAACTTTCAATGAAAATAATACAGCTTGATCATAATGCAATACAATTCTTTTACCTGATCGTTACAGGTGACTTCTTTTTGTCAATCAAGTTGTTTGTTCTTTTTACATTTGTCTCTCGATCTAAATCCTTTATATCAATAGCAACTTATCTGTACTTTTATCGTGACTTTTCCAAAAACTATATTAATGTTACGAACATTATACGAACATATTTCGCCTGCATTACGTCCAAGTTTACATCTCTTTAAGAAATATGCTATAATTTTATTTGGATCTATGTCTCGTTCTAATAAACAATTTGCTGTGTTATTAGTTAGTTAATAAAATATTGACTTGGAGTTAAAAAATCGACTAGCTTCGAGCTTTAAATTAATGTATAATAGATATCATTGAACGACATATTTAATTAGTATTGCTTTAAATTTAACTACAAGCTTTCCAAGCAACGCGTTCAGCAGCATTTTATCCGACAGCGCTACGAATCTTTCACTTAAAGTTCCGTTATGAACTTTATAAACAACTTTGTTTATCTAATATCTTCGTTCATCGTGTCGAGAAAAGTTACTGTTTCCCTATATAATGCCTTAAAGAAGGTAGAATTACCTGCCAAGTAACCGTTGGTTTCTTTTCGTGGAACTTCATGTTCTTCACCTCACCATCGATATTGGTGTCGCCATTCAACGTGTAGTGTTGTGGCCACTTCATATTCTCGCTGAATCCAATAAGTCCAATGTGAACGTCTCTGTAAAATTAATTGTAAGAAAAATGGTAAACATTAATCTGGAAAAAATCGGTTAAATATAGTGAAATTTACACAAAGGGAGACAAGAAGGATATTCTCTAAATTTCTTTTTAATCCTTAGTTGAGGCTGTGATTGAGTTATTTGAGATATTACTATGAGATTTAGGTACGCATACTTTTACACTTCAAAGACAAAATATATGTTAATAATACAATTTGATTTTATATTACATATCGGCATCCAATATATATTTTTAATAACTTTTATCTAAAACAGTCTAATGTCTATCGAGTAATATAACTTTGGTAATTTTTGTATAGTTTCAATATTGTAATTTTCATTACGCGGTGTTGTTTTTATAGTCTTATTACTGCATAATTAACTATAAGTAGCTATATCGTTTCTAAACTTGTTACAGTTTTCTATATTTATTTAACTGTGAAATTATTTGAAAAAAATGTAGATGTTTATATATATATAATGCAATGAAAAAAGGCATATGAATCAGAAGAAGAGATTTCGAAGATTTGTTTCTATGATAAATCGAAAATCCAACTCACGTAATTCCTTGTTGTTTCAATTCCTCCCTGACCTCAGACATCAAAGGAACAATCATCTCTTTGTAGATTTTGTCGTTCGGTGCCTGCTGTTCGACTACGAAAACAATATCAGCCTCTTTCTTCGGAACTATCACGCTGAACGTGTCGCCTACTTCGATTTCGTTTGCTCCTACTTTGCAATTCACTGAAAACAGGAAGAAAATACTTAGCTCCATTTATCTCGAACGTTTAGAATCAATGCTACGTTTTAAAGGGAACTCACCACAAGACACTGGAAGCTGAGTGCTCATGATGCCTTGCTCGTAACAAGCATAGTGATAAGCTGTGGCAATTATGCAAGCTCCGTTTGGTGTATTAACGGCGGTCGCATGGTCGCAAGCTTCGCGATACAGTACTGGATTGACGATATTGAAGCAAGATCTATAATCATATTTTATCAAATATTAGAAGAACTTCAAATTAATATTCAATTTAATATTCATTAATTCATATTTAATATTCGATTAGATATTACAATAATATCATATTATTCAAATAAAAAAGTATAAGTGCGAGTAATTTATAATATGGATGAAAAATTTGGGATTATTTACTAAATTAGAAGAAAACTTTGCTTTTCTCGGTGGGAAAAGTATAAAATTTTATGTTCGATCTTTCAATACGCGTAGACGATTTTTTAGTTATAACTGCAAGGGAAATGTTAAATTACGATAATTAATATTAACAATCAAAGTCAAGTTACTGGACTATAGAGGAAAGATTTCGGAGATTTTTTATTTTTATGTCACATCTGTTAGGTTCAAAGATATAAGCGTTTGAAAGGATTTTGTGAAAAAACAAGATAACTAATTTTATGACGATCAATATTTTTGAAAGGTTCGATGAACTAAGCAAGATACATATCTTGTCTTAATACTAAATAGAAACGTCAAGTTATGCGATATATGGATGTGTTCACACACACACGAAGTATGTTCATTTTAAAAATAGGACTTGTAAACAGAAAATAGAGTTATCACATTTTACTCCTGAGAGAGTTGTTCGTGTTATTTCGTTAAATGTTATTACTTCAAGAAAACTGTGTATCTAATTAGTAAATAATATAAGCGGTACGGGCTAGCATAAACTTCTTTTATGCAAAAAGAAAATGTGTACGTACTTCAAAGGCGAATTGGAGCTAGTAAAGTAGTCGGTACAAACTGCAGCATGGTGTTTGTGATCCATAGCAGTTGCTTCTGGGCATTCACCCTTTAGCTTGTACGCGTTTCCAAATTCTGATCCACTTTCGGTGATCTAAAAATACAAAAAAGATTCGTATTTTCGAATTATATATAGAACAATTATTTCTATTATTTAATTAACCTAACCCCAAACACGAGACAAATACAAATAAAGAGAAATCTAATTTTATCCAATCCTAAATGGATAAGATTATTATTGTTCTATTTAAAATGAATATATATTCTTTACATACTAACTGCATAATAATTCTTAAAGATTTTAGTAATTTTCTAACAATTTCTCAGATTTACTTAAATTTTAATAACTATCCTGATACGTATGAACGAGAGTGTATCCCACAAACTTCGTAGCTCAATCTTCCGTAATTGCAGTGCGAAAAAATCCGTATCTCGTTAACTCTTTCCGAAAATGTACCTCACGAATGGAAGCGTTATCCTTTAAAGATTGAACGATACTACGGTTGGAACGTGAGCTTTGGTGCCCGTACGATTTCCACAAGTATCAATTTCCGCGAGCTCAGAAGCTGTTTAGGGATCTCGTAATACAAGACACATACCTTTCCAGAGGGCAGAGTAAAATCGTCGTATGGCTCGTTGTTGCCATCGCCAAGGATTCCACGAAGTTTACCCAGATAGAAGCCAGAAACGTGGATGGCGCAAATCATAGGTGATTTGCTGGAGCATGTAACCCGGACACCATAATCGGACTTGATGTTGCTGAATGGCGGGAAGAGGTAAGCGTGCAGATTCTTCGTGCTTGTTGGGAACTCGGCCGGTTTGTTGTTCATCAGGATCTGATTGAACAATCACGCTTGTATTCAAATGTCCCTCGATAATACAGATTTATTATTGATTGATACTTTTAATACGATTCGACTATGAACTCGATCGACCGGAAAAAGGAAATTAAGAGAAGAAACTTAACCTTACGAAGAAATTGGATAAAAGTGGAACTCTTTGAATTTTAGGCTGTTAGCTAATAACAGTTCGATTCTAATTTTAGATATTTTTAAGCAATTTCGCTCAACTTTTCTTTTTGCAGACGATTTCATAAATTACCATAAATTACGAATCATTTGTCAGAAGAAAATTTTCTCACTTACGTTTCCATTGCTCTTGAGGGTGATGCTTTCTTTCGGCTCGGTAACCGTGATGCTGACCAGATTTCCTCCATTGAAGTTTGCTATGACAGAGAAATTTCCATCCTGCATATCTTGTGCTAGAACATAAGTGCAGGTACCGGGCAAGCTCAAATGACGTCCATCAAACGTGAAGAAGTGTCCTCCATGAGTGACGACTCCTGATTTGCTGAAGGGTGGTACGAGATCTTTTAGATGAGCGGTCGGTCTAGATAACAAACAAAAATTTCTATAATTCTATTTGTCTGCGTCAATTTTCAAATTACAGTTGTCAAAAAATGCAGTTTTAAGTCTCAAGTATGAGCGTTGTTTTCATCCTTTCAATGTGGACGATATAGAGAAAATAAAGCGAGATATTTAAACGTTTTACGAAATCGTTTATCAAGTTATTTACCTGTAAGCGCGATACAGATCCAAAGGCGTCGGTAGCTCTCTGTTACGCAAGAGATTCACAACAGAGGATTGGATGGCGGAAATACCCGGAAGCCTGGACAAAAGAGTGAAATCGAGTGGTTGGATTTGAACGAAGGAGAGCAAATTGCCCCACGAAGATCGTTTTTGCAACAGAGACAGAACTGATTGAATCGCGGACGAGAGTTGCGAGTAGATCTTCTTTAGTTCGTTCGCCTCGTCGACCTGTAACAGTTTCGTCAATTTTTCTTTGATTTGTCAAAATTAATACCTTCATTGATTTGATTAGATTATTATTATAACATGGAATTTACGTTATGAATTAATCTAATTATGTACTCATAGATGACGACGACAGTCTAGATCAGATTTGATTTGCAATGTACTCACGAAAATATTTTAACATTTACCACGAGAAAACTTTTATGTCCATATTGTATGTGTTACGCAAAACATTTTTAAACTTCACTACAATTACGAAAAGTATAAACTTATTGGACGACTTAATAGATGCGACTTCTTCTGAATATCAAATCTATCAAATTTGCATATGTATACTCAAGGAAACATACCTTCTCCTGTTTTATGTGCTTGAAAATATACTGGCAAATGCTGTCGACAAGATGCTGTAATTCCGCAGTAGGCAGAATGCTCTTAGTGATCTTGCACAGCTCTTCGATCGGAGCAAGAATAGTTTGCGGTATCTCAAAGTTCTTCAGATCATCTAACTTCTCCTTCAGCACTTCGTAAACAGGCAGGGCCTTCAGTTCGTTCATCAGCAAAGTATAGAATTCTTCGACGCTTCGTTTGGCCTGTTCCAATGCTATCAATACAACCTTAGCAGAGTCTTGAAGTATTCCACTGATTAAACCTATGGTATCATTTATTTCCTTTTGGTGCTGATTTATCAAATCAAGAACCGCGTTAAGATAAATATTGGCGAGTTTTGCCAAGGTCTCGAGGATATCCATAGCTTGATGGAATATCTTCTCGTACGATTGCTTCAATTTAGGATAAATCGACTTCGTGGCTTCCTTTATGTTGGTCGTTATGTTGGTTAATTGCTCTTGAAGTTTATGCAGACCTTTCGCAATCTCTTTCATCATCTCCGTGATAGCTGTCACAAGGACGCCAAAGTATTTGATCCTTGAGAAAGAATAAACGTTTTTAAACATTTCACGTAATCCTTAATTTGTCTTCTTATTCTAACATTGGAACTACCGATCTGGAATTGATGCAATATAATGAAAATTCCCTAATGCGTGTAATCATATTTCTCTTGCAAGAAAAGCAAGCATTTTGATATCGTTAAAAACACTCGCATGTTTATAGTAATTGCAAAGATAAAATGTCTGATACCAGTTATTTTGGTTTGATAGATCCTAGCACTAATTAGGGATGAATTTTTCACATACGAAACTTTCTATCATTTTTGTGATCCGAGACTCAGGTAAATGACAACCTTTATAAATAACTTAGAAGAATGTTATAATTATACGAATTTAGTTCTGTTTAACTAATAACAATGCAATTAAGTCCGTGTTTCGGGACTTCAGACTTATTTTAATTAATACATCTATAATTTCTCCAATAAATAATTTTCTGATAAAAATTTAATAGTTTAGAAAATAAGGAAGAAAGAAATAAACGTTCCAGGTTTTGAGTTCTAAGCATTTGAGATTTCATGAAGTTCCGGTTTCGAGTTTCAAACTCTGATTTCGATCTATCTTTAGTTAAAAGTTTCCTAATATTCTAATATAGACATTATCCTTATATATAATATAGATCTATATAGATTCTAATATAGAATACTATAATACCATATATATGTACATACACGATGTCCCAGGATATTGCAGCGAAATGGTACCAGCATATTCTATGAGTGAAAATAAGAAAATGATGTCATATAAACATAAGCCCACAAATGCTTTGTTAAAATATTATAATAGAAATACGAAATAACAGTGAATTATGTTTTTTTTCGATATAAAATAATAAACAAACTATAACTGATGGAAGATCAATTGAGAATTTTCAAAAGTAATTCCAAAGTTTACTAGATAAGAATTAATATAAAAAATTTGTAATGTGTTCGATAAAATTGTAGGAAACCAACAAGAAATCCATAATGTAATAAATCCTGTATTTATAAGGCAATATTCTGAAATGGAGCTAAATATCGCCGATTTATCTTTATGTTTTATCGAACTAAAAACCAATCCGTTGTTATATTCGTATTTTTATTATAAGTTTTTAATGTAGCATTTATGAGTCTATGCTTAGTGTACGATACTCTTTTCTTAATTTTATTCATAGAGTATACTGGCGCCGTTTGGTGACTATTGTAGTATATATTACATAGTAGGTAATATAGTACTATATAATACATAGTTTATAATGTTTTCAAATCATTAATATTCACACTAAATAAACAAATACTTCGTTTGGTATGGACCAGACAAACACAATATTATTATTTCAATTTGTTTTATATCTATTTTTACTAGTAAATAATTTTGTCCACTTAATGAAAGTTTCACTGTTATCAATTTCAATATACAAGATAATTTATTTAAAATAGATCAAATTAACTTTTCTCTACATATATTACACATTTATTAAAGAACATCGGTAAGTTTAAAAAACGGAAAAAATTATTTGATAACGATTACCGTGATACTGTTCAAATGACTTTACGTAATCTAAATTATATCTGCAATAGTTTCTGTATCACCACAAGTTAGTACAGAATACGATTAAGTGCCTATTTTATGCGCAATATCCTTTAGCTCATGTTAAATGTCACTATAGGAAATAGAATCTCATAAAAATACTCACAAGGTAGCCTGGATTTCTTTGATGCTCTCGTCGGCATTAAGTTCGTCCTTTATCTTGTTCAATTCTGTTTGATAATAATCCAAAAGTGGCTTCATATTTGGTTGCGCCTTTTTCAGATGTTCGATCAAGTCTGTGCCTTCTGCTTTCACTTGGTCCAATGCATAGTCGTCGACGTCTTTTAATTTCTTCACAAGCTCGAGAATCTTATTCTTTTCAATTTCCTGTAAAAAGTTAAATCAACGTAGATAGCGAACATTTATGGGATAATTTTACGATGTATGATCGATCGTATTAACAATTTAATGATGATAATTCGAGTATGGATGTTAATGGAAATTCTTATTTCTGAAAAGAAATGAAACACGTAAGCAGAGATTTGTTTCATCCACCAAATTTAATAGCTAGTGTCTTTTCTTTGGATATTTTCTATATTTTTATATGTTATATGCATTTTGCGCATTTCTTCATATTTAACATGCATAAACATTCGGTGTTTACTTATCGTTTATCTCTATAGAGATAACAATTCGCTCTTACGAAAAACGTAAACATTACTTGATCAAAGAATCGCAGAATCGCAATAATATAATAAAGATCCCCATCGTCATTATCGAACTCTAGTAAATTGCCTTAACTCAATTTATCACTGGACAATCAAATTTACTTACCACTAATTCGGCAACATTTTCTTTGTTGAAACCAAAGTCGGGTTTCAGGAATTGTTTCTCGTCCAAATGAACCAAACCGTGGAACAACTCCTTCTTCGCGCCATTTATGATAGCATTTCCGTGAATCTCCGCCAGTTGACCAATGACAACTTGTCCGTTGACGGTAAATTTGACTTTAGGATTGCCTGAAATTAATGTATTCAAAATGAACATACATTGAGATGAACTTTCCAACGTCGACATAAACTTTTTCACAAATTTTCATGAGTTCGATAATTTTGTGTTCTGTAAATCTGAAACGACTTGGAAACGTATGCAACTGCAGGGCATCCTCACTGATTTGCTTGCCACGCGTACTCTAGCTATCGGGTCAGCCACTGTCCGTGTCAAAATATCAAGCTTACCTTTGAAGTATGCCTCAAACTTGAATGGATTCAAGTTATTGCCCTCGTAACTCATAACGCGTGGAGCCTCGCCCAACAAGGACAGTTCTCTGTATATCTTTTGCTTGTTCTTGGAGATATCCAGCTTCCAGTCGTCCTTGATCAGTTCTTTGTCAGGTAAAGTGACAAACAGATAAACATGGCTTGTGTCAACAGAGAAAAGAGCACCCAAAGTTTTTGGTTTTTGCTTCACGTCATTGTAAGTGAAGAAATTGCCGAATCCTATTTGTTTGGTAGATATTGTTAAATGAGATTTCAGATCGAGCTTCAATTGCTGGCCACGGCTATTCACTTCGACCGAACTGGTCAGGTTTCTGCCTTCTGGAAGTTGTTGCTTTTGCACATTCACCGCAATCGTGATCTTCTGACTTTTCTTGGCGAACACGTCTATATCCAAATTGGCGTTCAATAGTTGTTGCTCCCTGTTACAGTGCACATTTCCTTTCACTACCATGTCCTGCAAATGAGAATACACAAAATATTCGACATTTGTATTGTACTTTTTTCACTACGCAAATTTTACTTCTTCCCTTTTTTATTTTTAGATACAGTGTAACTGGGTCGCGAGTTAATTTAAATTTTCCATTGAAGATTTTGTATTCACAGCACGAATCATTATGTACATTTTGAAAGATTATTCTGGATTTTCTATAAAAAATGTTGCGTCTCGAATCGAAGTGATTGTTCGTCATTATGTATCATATTAATTTTACCTTGGACTGCGTTGGATACGAGAATTTCGTTTCTCCATTAAGGGACATGCTGCTCTTGTCGATGTTAATGTCTCCATTGACAGACAAACTGGTCTTATCAGATGGTTTGTTCTTCCTGTCCAGATAAAGAGACGCGTCGACCTTGTATGATGCAGTCTGTTTGGTCTTAGGTAGATCGTACGTGAAAATGGCAGCTATTTCACGGGAAGGCAAAGATACAATGGAAGCTGTAATCATAAATATTATTAATATATTAGTTCCATTAACGTTTGAAATTATTTCAACAATTATTCCTCGTTTTTACCAGCTTCTTTAGGATGAATGTATAATTGATAAGTGTATTCTGTTTTGTCCTTTGAAGAATGGAGATAGAGATTCGTTTTGTGGTCGAATATCGGGTTTTTCAACTCCGTCCTGGTTTTCAGACCAAATTCTACGGGCACGTTGAACTTCTTCAAATCGACTTCTACCGTTATTTGATGTTTTAGTAATTTTTTCTCTGAAAAATAATAAAGCATTCGGAGTTTCATCGAAAATCTCATTGAAAATTCTTATCGTATCGATGTGATACGATTTTAACTAAATTAGTAATTGCAATAAATATTATTAGATTAATAGTTAAAATAAATAAAAATAAATCGTGAAGTTATTCTAGACATTTTGAATTGATTTACAACATTTTCTACCGCTAACTTTTTCGACGAAACCTAAGATCAACCTAAGTTGAGCATTTCTTTTAACTCGTTTTCTTACAATTTTGAGAATTCTTTTTCTCACTGCAATAGCCATTCCAATTTGGTTGCTTGAACTCGAACGATTCTAAATCGGATAATTCGACTTGTTAACAAGAAGCTAAACTTGAAGTCGAATCGGTACGATCTGAAGTCAAGTAACCTGCCTAATCTGAACGACGTTTAAGACTACGGGAACATTACTCACGTTCAATGTTCATAATCGACTGAAGTTTGAACTGAGCGCAGTCCTTGTTCTGCTCGCAGTAGCTATTGAACACGTGCAGCTCTTTATTCGATAGTTTTAGTTCACCCACGATAGCGGATGGCTCGAAATTCACGTTCAACACTATTGCCACGCCAACTTCTCCATCTTTTTCTTGACTCAATTGTTGACGAGTATATTTGAAGGAGGAGCTCCTTGTATCGTCACCGACCTTCATGCTTCCATTACCCTCCACTACGATCTTTCCATCCTCATCGCGACGTTTGTAGTTTGTGCTGGATATATAATACAACATGTACCTATATTTACATCCTGATTGGGTACATTGTATTAAATTGATAAATAAACTGCGGATTTTCTTCTTATGCATTTATGAACAATTTTAGGATACATATATAAAATGGCCAATTTTTAGGGAATTGTATTTCACCGATGTCCAAAATACAGATGCATTTATGTATGTAAAAATAAAATTCCATATGTATTCTGTGCAATGTAGAAAAGCATAGAGTAAATTTATATTTACATTCCGTTCTTTTAATTCCATTCATAAAAATATGGAAAACGAATGAGAAAATATAGGAATTAAAACACACGTAATTATATTCAGTAAGCGGAATAACTATCTATTTGATTACGTTAATTATGCCCGAAAAATATAAATTTGCATAAATATCCACAGTCTATTCATAAAGATCATACAAAAATTTGAGAGGAATACCTTCCAGTTACGATGTTCTTGCCATCGCTGGTCACAGTCATGGTAATGAGCTTGCCGTTCTTTGGTGTTGGCTTGTTGGCGATTTCAGCATGGATCTTGCGGTGTTTGACTTTGTCGCTATCAAAGTTCGCGTTAATCACGAAATTGTCGATGCTTTCAAGATCCACGTGCGCATCAGCCTTCGCGAATCCTTTAGGAGTGTCCACTAACCATTCACCTGTAACATGATACAAAAATTTGGCCATTCGTAATTAATCTAAACAAAAATTCTCAATTTTAAGACAACGTATAAAATGATCTAGAAAAAGATAAAAATATTTATCAGAAAGAAAAAAGATGTAGAAAATTAAAATTGCGCACTTTATACATATATCACAGTCTAATAATATTATATTTCCTCCATTTTAGATCTAAATTAAAAGTGTTGATTACATTCTTGTAATTGTTAGCCAGTTTTTCTGCAAATCTTATCAGTTAACTGTTCTGACAAAGGTATATAACAAAATTGCAGTGATCCTTCTAGAAGAATACTATCGATATATCACCTTTGTATTCCTTCTCATTGAGCTTTTGGAATTTAGAGAATATCTCGGTTTTTCCATTCGGACATGCAGATGTTACGTGGAACAGACTGTTCGTGTCCAAATACTGCATTTCACCATTTAGAGTATATTTGTTACCGTCAGCAACTGCTTTACTGTCGATTGTTAGCTTGTTTTCTTCTTTCAGTCTCTGTAAAATCACACGAAATAAGCAATTAGATGAACAAGTATCCTGCTAGTAAATTTATCAAATTTTGTCGAGTTTTCTATATTAGCATTATTTTCCAAACTTTAGTCAGATTTTTTCATTTTGAGGTCTGTTTTGTGTGACCAAGTAATTCTTTCTTATTTTCTAGCCCACTATATTAGAAGTTGTGAATGGAAATTTTTTATTTACATCTCTTACACATATACATATTTCTCATATGTTTTAATCCCACCCTGATAAATATTCCTTTCATATTTCATATGACATATAACGATTCGAGGATCATGAGAAGGTTAAAGAATCAAAGGCAAACAAAAGGCAAACGCGTAGATCGTAAAGTACCTTGTAAACGAGTTGCAAATCAACGTTGCGCAATTTCTCATGAAGTAAGTTGGCTTTGGCCTTGATGTTGACGATAGCGACTGTAGGAAGGTATTCGTTATCAGATCTAAACGAAATTGCTTTCTCTCCAAACTGGCCATCCAAATTCACCATAGCTGTCTTTTTCTCTGGCGTTGGATTGTATTTGTAGTTGCTCGATAATTGTATACGAGGAAGATTCACAATGTCCAAAGTAAGTTTTCCTTGACCTTCGCTGGGACCTTCTACGTCCTTATTCAATCCTTTTAGCTCGATTTCCGAATCTAATTCGATTTTGTGATCGTTGTTGTATGTCAGCTTTATGTTGTCTGTAGCTTTCATGATATCCGCCTCATCAGAGTCCAACATACTTGAGGAGAGCTCGAGTTTCAGGTTTTGGAGCTTCTCGCTAGGCAATTTCATTTCCAGAACACCGTCCGCTCTGTATGGTTTGTCAACATTGTTTCCGTGTCTTAGATTGACGTTGCTCTATAAAATTTGAAATTAATCTCAATTAATATTATTGATAACTACAATTTTGTTGATTTTCTGATTTTTGTTATTTAGTAGTTGAAAAGTTATTAAAAATATCTATTTAAATATAGTTGCTCTTATTGAGAGTCCTAGATGGGTAGCTTTATTAACTTTTTTAATTTGGAAGAACTCGCATGTTTAGGTTTCAAATTTGTTTAAAATAGCCTTTAGAATTGGAAAAAAATTCAGGAAATTTCTTACCGCCAACGAGAAATCATCTCCGACAGACGACTTGACGTTGTATGTTCCAGTATTGGCATCATGAGTGCAGCCAAGCTGAGCTTGTAGCTTCTTCGGAATATTCGCTCCATCCAATTCTACGCTCAATTCCCTCAGCTTTCTCTTATCCGGTTGCTCCAGGTTCTTTCCACTCCATGTTAATCGCACGTCCTTTCCATCCTTATCGATGTACTTCAAGTTAGCGTTGCCTTTGAACGTTATCGCTACCAGATCAAGATCTTGTATGTTAGTATCGTAAATGAATTTCCTCGATGGTCCACCCTTCTGTTCGTAATCTGCCAATTCACTCGACACGCGTACATCGTATTTGTTCTCCTTCTTCACGCTGTTACGTTTTCCTTTGTACACGAGGTGTCGACCATTGGGTAAAGTAACGTCAGCCTCTAGTTGTAACTGGCCATCCTGTAGGGTGCCTTGTAACTGACCTTTGGCGTTCGCTTCTAACTTGTATTTCAAGAACTCTATCACGTTCTTTGTGTCTATGGACGTTTTTGTGATATCAGATACAGTGGACACTTTGAAACGTTTGTTAGGATCCTTCTCAGCATCGTATAGAAGCTCGAGGTTGCCTACGTGTTGAGATCCAGAAATAGTTATAGTAGCGGTAGCCTTGACTTTCCGGTTGATCTTAGGAATATCCACGTTCAGGTTTGCGTCTCCTTCACCACCTTTGTAAGAATAATGACCATTAGCTGTTAAATAGTTCTTCAAGTTAACACTTAGAGTACCACTCGGATTTGGACTATGTTTGGTCTTCAATTGGAAGTTGATGTAGGTCACACCGTCGACTTTCATCTCGATGACTGAGTTAAGAAGTTGAGGACTAGCCTCCAGACCAGTGTCAACTTTCACCTTCACTCCATTCAGATATAAGTGTCCATCCAGTTGTAAGTTCACGTTGTTCTTGCCAATATCATGGATCACCATTCCATCGGCGCTGTATTTGCCACCTGGTTTCATTTCGAGAGAATTGATGAATTGGCTCTTGTGTCCATCCAGAATGATGCGCTTGCCTTTCACCTCGATGCTGTTTTCCATAAATTCAACTTCCAATTCAACTTCGTAGTCACCAGGTTTCTCCGTGTCTCTCTTGGCAGATAATTCGGTTCCATATTTGAACAACTTATATTTCAATTCGATGTCAGTATTGACCGATTTGCGGGTTAGCTTTCCATCGTACTTCAATTTGAGATTGATCACCGGATACGTGAGCTCGCTGTATACAGACCAAAGGAGATCCTTGGGATCTAGTTTGTAAACAACTTTCTGTGTTAAAGACAAGCGATTGGTCTCAGACTTTGGATCAGGTCCGTAAATGAACACGAGATTTTGTCCCATTTCATTCGCTTTTCTGTTGAACTCCCAATTCAGGTTGAATGCACTGTTTGGATCGTTTGGAATGGCAGAAACTGAGAGCTTGTAGTCGTCGTTGTTTTTCTTGCCATCCAATTTGAATGCTGTGTTCTTGTCTGATTCTTGACTGATAACCGTGTCCACGTTGATGCTGGTAGGTGTCCATGCGAGACTACCATCAACAACAATTATTTTTGCACCACCAATAACGAAAGCTACCTTGTCGAACACGTACTTTTGACCACCTTCGTAATCAGATACATCTATCGTGCCTTCCAGATTGTATTTGTATGGTGTCAGCTTCCCCGGGCCAGCAAGTTTTATGATATGCTCGGGTACCTTGTACTCTAACACAGGCTTGTATTTGCTTCCACTAGCTATTACCCCTATAACACCGTAGAACTCCACCTGATCGTGAAGAATAGTGATACTCACAGTACGTTCCTTTGGAGTATTCTTAAGTACAGCTTCCACGGAAGCTTTTTTAATAGGCGTGTCCAAAACTGCCTTGATGTACCTATTAGGTTCGACACCTGTTTCGACGATCAACGCTAGACGCTTGTTAGACCCGCTACTTTCATTGTCCAGCAAAAGTTCGAAGGAACGTTTCTTCTCGTCTTTGATATTGAGGTCAAGTTTAAAGTGATATTTATTGATTTGTGGGTTATTCAAGGTGATTGCAAATTTGGCTGGTCCGCTTAGGGGGAATAGAGGTTTTTGGATAACGGTACCTAAATCTTGATAAGGATATGCTACTTTTCCGCAGATGGTTAGACCAAGAATATTGGTTAGTTGTTCGAAGCAGCCGGAGTGTTCCTTCCCCTTTGCAAATTTAGGAGCTACATATTCACTTCCTTTGGTTCCAGAGGAGAAGAGGACCTGGCTTTCCACGTTGATAATCTCCTGCGTCTTCTCTGGAATGTCATAGTGGATATCAATGCCGTGTCCGTCTAATACAGAGACAATCAATTCATTGCTGGTAGCTGAATGAAGAGTAGTAACGATTTTCATTCCAGAATCGGCTCCAGGTGCTTTTACGAGCATATTTCCGACGATGTTGATAGAAACACTTGCTTCAGTAAGGAGTTTAAATTCGGCGTTCTTCGGATCATTTAAAATAGCTTTGAGATCTAGTTTTCCACCAGTCTTTAAACGAAGTGCGCTCGTTCCAGTCAGACCAAGACTCAGTGCGCTTCCCAAACCGGTCGGATACACTAAATCACTATCGAGGAACTGGAGACAGTTCTCAAAGTCGTAATCTAAATCCTTGACAACGCCGAAGCCTTTCTCGAGGCTGTCGAAGATTTTGTCGATGATGGCTTTAGGATTCAGCTTGTGGATATTACCTTGATAGCTCAAGTGCGCGAGTTCGACACCAAACAATTTGGCAGATAGGTCTACATCTAATTCCTGATCGACCTCGTTGTTCCTCAAGTGCACATTTTTCGCGAATTTATCCAATTCTGCCTGTTTCACGTCACGTTTAGGTCTAATCTTCTCATACCGTTCCTTAATATATTTACCAAGCGAGGTAGCTGTACTAGTACTTTCAGTCTGCAAGTCGTCCAAGACCTCCCAGACTTTCCCCTTGGGTCCAAAGTAGTGCTCAATCACTCTGTCCAAATTTTCCACACGTGTATTCAATTCAAGAAAATTGAAGTTGCGTCCAAAAAGTTCCATTGTCATGTTTAAGTTTGTGGAACGTGGCACAAAGCTATTTTGACTGTATATAACATTGTTCTCAAGGGTAGAACCGATACCAAGCGAGTCCATCTTATAGGATAATTCGTTGTTGAAGGAGAATTTCCTGAAGTCTTCCGGGAATTTTATTCGAGGCTTGATCAATCCAAGGTGATTCTTGGCATTCAGTTTGCTAGGATCTGTCGAGGCTCTCAGGTTTCTCAAGTGACTTTGGATGAAAGATCCTACCTGATTGACAGTTTCCTTATCCAGGACCTCTTTCAGAAGACTGGCCGTGTGTGGACAAGGACAGGCGACCATAGACAAATAAGACTTGATCCTAATTTCACTGTCTTCCTCTCGATCAGCTAGTACCTTAAACAGGATATTCTTCCACTTCATCGTGCACCTGGTTGGCAAAGCTTCAATAGCAGCGACTCTTACACGATTTCGTACGTTTTTATCAGCACCAATATTGGCCAATTTTTGCAAGGTAGCATCATCAAGGAACTGAGTGTTACCCAGAGCCTTAAGAGCAGAGACGACGATGTTCTCCTGTTCCCTGGTCTTGGTTTTGCCATTACCTACTTTCTCGCGAATCTTGTGCACCGCCTGCTTCACTTCTGGCACATTGTCACAGGAATGTACTTGACAGTACTTGCCGATCACTTGTCCAACTCCAAGGTAGCCAAGTCGGGGTAGGTTAGGCTGGTCCAGTAGAGTCGTTATGGCTGACACTGATGGCAAATGAACATTGCGAATGATAGTTAAACTGGCATAGAAGAGAAGAGTCTGGACAGTTGAGAGATCATTGCTCTTCAGTAGTTCTATACCAACTTCAGCTGCTTCACCGCTTCCAGTTTGGAACAGAGCATCCACTAATAGCTTCTGATCATTTTTGTCAGAACGAATCTTCCGGTACACAGAAAGGATGTCATTCTTGTTGCTTAACCTGAGAACCTTCACAAGATCAGCGAATTTCGCAGCTGCTTCTGGTCTCACGGTGCGCCGCGAGGCTACTTCAGTTTTGGCAGCTTTCAACGCATTGTTAATGGCTTCTGGAGAGGATTTCAATACTGGGTGTGGAGCTTCGAAGATGATAGACTTTGGCTGGGACACTTCTGCGGTGGGATTGTCACTCTTTTCGTTCTTTAAGGTTAATGTAGTTTCTACAGTAGTCTTGGCACCGGCGGTTCCGTGGCTGAATGGAACGAGGTTGTATACTTCTTTGGATACAGCCTTGGTTAAAATACCGCGTTTGAAACGTTGTTCGATCGATTGTTGCGAACCGAGGACAGGAGAGGATTTCCAACCAGCCGCTGTGTCCATGCTGCCAGATACGAGTGCCTGGTCCACGTTCTCCCGGAATGCACACATGGCAAGGTTTCTATTCTTGTTCACGATCAGAGAGTCACCTTCCTTGCGGAAGTTAAACTCTGTTGGACAGGTTCCCATCACGTCAGTCTGAAAAGATGATTGGTGTGATTATGATAGTGTTTGGTTTATGTACAGTGGCTGACGAAAGGAAGTTTGGAAGATAGGTGATGCGCAAAAATATATAATTTTACAAACTGAGATTATATTCGATAAGAACAATGAATAACTACTCTCAGCATAAAAAATATATAGTATAGAAATCACTAATCTTCATATATCAAATTTACACTTTCTTTTCTCTACTACAGTAGGCGAGTATGCACTAAACACTGACGAAAGACCTATCTTTCATGTACATACTAGGTATTCCATGTAACTAGAACTAGCGATATCTTTAAAACAGTTATAGATAGAAAACAATATTTTAGCAATATTTTTGGAAAATCAAATTGATTGAAATGATGCATATAGTCGTATTAATCTTGTGTACTTTTGTGCATTGATGTATGTATAAAATGAAACGGCAGCTTTTATTTAAATCGTATTCTATGCTTTTGAATGCAATCGATACATTCTTCAGTGAAAATTTAAAAATTTTAAAAATCTTAAGCGTAAAAGAATATATTAGCTTCAAAGTTATTGCAATTTGAAATCTATTAAATTATTTCATCGTTGTTATAAGTAAGTACAAAGGATTTTGATTAGATTTTAGATTTTTGAGATATCCACTTTTATTACATATCCCATAATGTAAACAATGAAGACTATTTATCTCTACTATCCTAAATTGTACTCGGCCATTGGCTTATGACTGAACGATAGCAACTAAAAATATTTTATTAAAAGTAAAATATTTTATATAAAATATAGTACTTTGAATCTGTGATTAATATTTTTGTTCTTATAAAATTATATTTATATTAGAAAATTCATTAAATTTCTAAAGCTTATATAAGATTATTGTTGAGAAAGGAAATTAGCTATGAATCATATTGAATAATATTATTTCAGGTTTCACGAACCTCGTGTCGTGTCGTTACACCGTTATCCTGCATAACGGCCGATTGGAACATGGAAACAGCTGCTCTCTTGATATTGAGAGATGCTTGGGAGTCACCTGAGTCGGTGCAGAGCTGAGTGTCAATATGGCCATCGTGGTAATTGAATTGGACTGGAAATTGTTCAATGTCTGGCGTCGACGGTGGCTGAAAAATGTATTTTATATCGTCAGCAAATGTAAGTACATATCTATTTTATATGTTATATATGGATTGCGGATATCGATGCAAATTTACGTCTTTGCAGATAAAGTAGTACAGAAGTAAAAGAATAAGTAGAGCAAGTAAAAAAGAAGAAATTAAATAGGGATTCATATTACCTATTAAAAATTATAATGAATATTCTGCTGGTAGGTGTATCATATTTTTGTATATTATATGTATTCTCTGTATTTTATCATCTTCAAATTTGAAAAATGCATCAAGCGTATACAAAGTGTATGATACACGAAACTATGTTTATGTCAAGGCATCGAAATCGATAAGGAGGTAGCTATTGGTATCACCTTATTTGTATGTATGGAAAAATTGACGTCAGATTAGAATGCAGAAATAGAGAAAAAAGAAAGTTAAAATAGTACCGCTCCGTTGATTTGGACGTTCTTCAACCACAGTTGATGCACACAATCCGGTTTCACGGACAATTCTACGGTGGCTGCCAGTTTAAGAGTTGCATCTCCTTGCGCGCCAGTGACAGACGTCACCGATGTACCCTCCAAGTTGTATACGTACGTCTGCCCTTCCTGATATATTTTTTTTGGATGCACTATTTAAAAAGACAGAGAAGCGTTATTAAACAAACTAAGAGTGTCGTGGTATTTCGAATTAACCGTCTGCCCGCCTACGATCTTTTGGAAGATTTTTTATGCGATCATTAACATATTGTAACATCGAATGTAAATTAAATCTCATGCAAAATATCAAAATATATGCAAAATATTTGTATCTAATATAATCACTTCGAAAAGCTAAGGTTGCAGTTAGAGTTGAAACTGAACGTCATCACACACGAAGTCTGTATTTGTTGAATTGTAATTATTATTTATATCGTGGATTTGGTTGGACGTTATAAGGCAAAGGGATAAAAAATGCTTAAGATCAAATACTTACTTCCACGGCAACCGACTGTGCATCCTGATTTAGCTGCAACAATAGAAATAAGGAGTACATTAAAAAGATTGTATTAACGATAAATCTTATTATCATTAGACTATGAATGTTTATGCAAATTCAAATTTTTTTAAACAAAACTAACAAAATAAATGGAGATTTGTTTCATTCTTTAAGTATTATTATATAAATAGTATCTTACTTTGAATATTTTATATATCTCTGTATATTAAATATACTCTGTATATCTTTGCATATTTAGATTTTCCATTGATAAATGCATAAACATTCTGCTCGTCATCGTCTATTATTATCGAAAACGATCAAAATTCGCTGCTACAATAAAATCTTCGCAGACATCGATTAAAGAATCTCAGAATCGCAACAAAGTAACAAAAGATCTTAATCTTCAGTGTTCAACCATGGTCCTATTGTCGGCGTTAATTTTAATTGCCCTAACTTATTCCATCGCTGGACGTTGTCAGTCAATTTTGGTAACGATTTATAACGCTCAATAGAGCAGCAGAGAGGAAGAGTCGCATTGAATAAGTCGGACCGGTGCTTAAAACGCCCACTTGAATTCGTCATTAAGGGGCCAATAGTTGGTCACATCGAGATTTGTTTTGACGTCGCATAAACACGGGCCAGCCAGTGCATAATAATGTGTAACAGCATAATAACTAAATCATACCCAATCACCCAATGTAATAGCATAACGACGATACTAATCGTATCGTAATCCACAATAATATCTTTGATCGTTTCATAGGTCCTGTCGTTTTTCATTATCCATCTCCAACAAATTATCGTTCTCCACTTCTTAAAGCCACGTAGTGGTTCAAATAGACTCAAATTCTATATGACTGTTTTAAGAGTTAAAGCTGATATCACAGCTGTTTTCAACCACTGAAACTCATGCCTTTGCAAAAAAGTTTAACGAAAGATATTCTACGCTAAAAGTATGAATACTCCTGTTCATTGCTAATCTGTATAGATATTTATTTACTTATATAAAGTATAAGATTATAAAAATGCAGCGAATGCACATAATGTACAAAAATACATAAAATAATTAAGGAAAATCATTCGTTATAATATTTAGTGAGCGGCACAAATATCTATAGACATAAATCCTATTTTCTTAGCTCCATTCAGGAAAATATGAAATTACACAAAAATTCGTAGTCCATTCGTCAGTACGTTATTGCAATAATAGAGAGGATGAAACATTGTCTCCATTAGGTTGGTCTAATATTACTCGCAACTTAGTCGAAATTAATTCGTCCGTCGTATTTAATCGACTTTCGCTATATAGCCTCTAGATTCCCTCGAGAACAATTTTGTTCTTCTTGCCGTGGCACACGCAATGAAACTTCTGCGTTGCTGAAGGATTCCGGTACGTGACGCGAAATCTAGACTCATTTCGAGTTGGTTCTGATAAATTGGTCGGCTAGAAACGAAAAAGAAAACAAGCTTTACCCTCGGTCCAGTGGTAGTCACGCGCACGAAATTCAGTGTCTGTTCGACAGTTCTGCCGAATATTTCGGCTTGTCAGCGAAATGATGTTCTGATGAAATTTCCAATTCACTCGGGATAGTTCGATAGTTTGGATCATAGATTGGAATAGAATAATGTTATTGACATATTATGTTCATGTAATAAAGTTAAAACAGTGACTTGAGTTGTTTCACAAGTTATTACTTTGATAAAAACTTATTTAGGGATCTTTAGATTCTTTAGAATTATTAATTATTTTTTCCTATAAAATTATTACTCTCAGAGTCCTTAATCATTTTGTCCTAATGTCGTTTAAATTATTTTTCAGTCACAAGCATTCGTCTGTTACATCTTTGTGTACCAAGAAATTATCAATGAATAAATAATTTATAGAAATATCGACGAACCTGTAATTTGACGAATAATTATTTTATTGGTACCGTTTGAAAGATCTTCCGTTGATAATTATAACATCGTATATTTTTCAATCGTTCGTATTTCCATTATTCGTTGCCATTTGATAAATTAAATTTCTTAAATGCCGCATATTTTTCTTGTCTTATTTCTGTCCGAAATCTGAATTAAGACTAATTTAATTTAAAATTAATTTAAAATAAAAACTAAATATTACGATATTAATTTTAATTAGTTCCAATGGTAAAAATTAAGATTTATATATCTTAATTAAAGTTTCGCATAAAATTTTGTAAAATAAGTGACTCTAATTAATTCTAAAGGCAAGAATTGAGCTTAATCTTAATTAAAATTTAGAATAAATGATTTGTACAATAAGCGAAATATTAGAAATTTGATTTATTCGAACGAAATAATCCATTAACTTCTATAGAAAAGTGAATAGAATATTATATTAAGCAAAAATTCGATAACATCTTTCATCATCATTTGAATGTAGAAGTAAAATTCGTTTGGGAAAACTCGGCCACTCTATAAAATATTAAAATAACGAATTTTTTGTTCTATAAGACTCGTTAAAATTCAGCGATGCATGCAGAAGATAGCTAGGCAAACGATATAAAAAAATATGCACGGCGAATGTTTATGAAAAGTCTCGTGTTTAAGAAGCTTCTATCACCGAGCTACTTTATCCCATTTTTATCCACCATGTAGATTTCCAGCGGATAATAATGTAGAAAGTAGATAACGTCGTAGAAAATGCGCGCATAGGAGGCTTACGGCGGCTTCATTCGCTGGAAAACTTTTAATAACTCTTGCCTTCTTTATCGAGCAATATTTTACTATCTCTTGCCCTTTCCATTAGTACAACGTTTCTTCTTCGTTTACTTAAGTGACCCTTTAAACGAGAATTTTAGATTATTACACTTTTTAAGCCCTTTGACGTTTAAACGTTTAAAAAGCTTGTACCTTGAACATCTTTTCATTTTCATCCTAAATATCTTTCATTCGATAGTTATATTTGTCGTCAGGAAAGATCCGAAATTTTTATAAACAAGATATATTCTCATTATTTAAAGTGCATTGTTATAATTATTCAAGTATTGTATTTTATATCAATATCGATGATTTACCTTCGTTTTTCGAATGTATTAATTAATTTGCACCAATGGACTAATCAATGGAAATATGTGTACATGTTGTTTAAACGCAAACTTATTGAAAAATATTAAAATATAAGTTGTATTATTGTTTTATCAGGATATAAGAAGTATATTGGAATATAGTTGGATGTTTTACAGAAACTCACGATCGTGATAATTTCTATAAAACACATATACCTAATTTTGCATCCCAGCATCAAGAACCAATCGACTAAAAATAAGCGTTTCAAGATCGAGGGTCAGCAAAGTCAGCGATTATCATGTTATCGACGTGACCTTACAACGAGGTTCAGGCCTCCTTTGCACAAATATGTCGCTCTTCCCCCGGGGGCTAATCAGTGTCTCGCGTAAAAATGTTATCGATTATAAAACGAGTCAATAAGATTTTTTATCGTGTCCGCAGGGTTTTTCTTTTTGTCAGCAGTGTATCGTGCATTGCGAGAAACTAAGTGATCCGTCATTTAGTCTTTATCATGGCCTTCGAGATTTTTAGAAACAAACGACACTATCCAATCGACGTTAATATTCCAACTAATTCTTTTTTAAACTCTTGAATCATCTTACGTGAAACGTGAAGTTCTTACAGCTGTATCCCAATCTGTTTTTCGTTACGCAGGAGAATAAAGTAGTTTCAACGATTGTAAAAATACGATTAACGTGAAATTTCTGTATTGTAATTTGACTTAGATGAAAAGGAACGTGATACGACAACATTTTTTCTATTAATTATGCTGATATCAAATAATTTGTTTGAAGCTTAGTGTGATACTAAGAAAAAATTCAGAAAGTACCGCAAAGAAAAGAAATGAATAGAATTACCAAACAAGTTTACTTGTCCGGTATATTTATATTGTGATCTCTATGTATCGTAATCAGCTACATATTTTTTTACTAAATCCAAATGAAGCATAAAAGAGTTGTAGCGCAAACAGGCAATTAACGTGATATTGATTATCTATTAACTGCAGAAAAGACTTCTGTAATATTAGTTTCACAATCTAAAGTAGCGTTTTCAAAATATCATAACGTCCTGTAATGTATTTATAGCGTTGACATTTCATTTTTAAAATATGGTGTCATTTGTTATTTTGTTCCTGATAGAACTTGGTAAACGATTACGAGTACAATGACTGCCGATAAACTGCATGCTTAACATAGCGTTTTCCTCGGGTTTTAGCTGAACAAAAACTACGTCGAAGTTATTGCAATAATTTTCTTTTACCGCTGATGATATTGTAACATACAGAAGTAACGTTAAAGATATTGCAGTAGATACTTCAACCTTAATAAGAATAACAATAATTATTTAATTAATTGCATCGTTATCATTAATACAATTCCATTTACATTTTTTCTGACATTTTACATTATCAACCCCTGTTTTTTTTTAATTGTCACAATGATTTGTTTTCCGTCATTGTGTTCGCTCCCATCTAGATCCGATAATTTCATGAGGTTTGCAAAGATCGAAATATTCATAACGTTAATATGCTAAATTGCAGTAGATAAATTATTTAGAAACTACTTTCTAATAAATATATTATTATAAACTAATAATTATAAAGCAATAATAGTTCATAATATAGTCATTCCTTCTTTATTTCCGATTGAAAGAAATCTGAGAGATTTGAAACTATTAACAATATAATAGGAATATTTCAAGAAATTTTGTTTTCTGATGTGCACGTTTAATATAGCAATATACCAATTTGTAACTTCTTTAGGAAATTGTCAAAGAAAATTTCTAAAATCTTTTATTCTCTTATCGTTAGTCTCAGATCGGATTAAATAAGAAGATTTTAGATCGCTGAAAATATGATTCAAATATTTCAAGGAATTCCATTTTTCCACCTCCAAGTTTATCATAATAAAATGGTAAAAAGCAAGAGCAAACATCCTCTACGTGTTCTTCTGCAATCTACTTTTTCCTTCTTCTTCCTGTTTTTTAATAATGACAGCAATTTTTGAATGTAAAGAGATTATTTCGGTATTCTGCTAACGTTCTTCTGAAGTAAATAACGCAACGTCGGTACTCTTTTGTAAGAAAGGTCATGATAAATTACGATAAAGAGTGCTCCGGGCCTCTGAGCGTTTCCTGTCACGTAGTGCTTCGCCATTTCTCCCTTTTACTGAATCCAGATTGGATTTAGCTAGAATGGAGTCTGTTGGTCACAGAAGATTGAAATTAATACCGATCCTCGTATAAGCACAATCCTTCTGACCAACAGTATTATCTAGATCGCAACTATAATACGAAAAAAGATGATCAATCATTTCATCATCGTTAATGCTTCTCTTTTACCCACATTAATAATTTATTTTGCGTTTTACGATTTCGTGAATTAACAATATTTTTCTTCTTCGTACATTTTTTGTCGATTAATAATATTTCTCACTTTTATTATTTTTCCATATTTATGACTATACAAAAAGTATATAAAATATTCAACGTAGGATACTCTTTACAATTTTTAGTGCGTGAAATAGATTTTTATGTGGCGTCCATTTTTTTAGTTCTGTTCGTAAAAACATGAAATTGCGCAAAAGTTGTCTATTCACGAAGCTTAATAATTTGATTCATTTATATATCAGTATATAAAGATTAATAATTTGGATCATTTTTTGATATTCACGCGAATAAATAATTTCTTCTACTACTTTATATTTTCGTAGATTAATAATTTGGGTCATTTGTATTTATTTAATTCTTCCTTCCCATTTTTTATAATTTCACTGATTAATCATTTATTTTATTTTGTATATTTTCGTTGGTTAATTACTTGATTTATTCCTTCATATTTTCATGAATCAACTAATTTATTTCCTTTTTTTTTAGATATATGTGATTTAATAATTTCTCTTCTCTTCTCATATTTTCGTGAATTGATAGCTCTTTTATATTCTTAATAGCCATATTCTTTTATGTCTTGTAAGAAAAATGGGAACATTTCTTCCATTATGTTGGTTACGAAATATTTTTTCCAGATCTTCGCGTTATAATATTACGTAATACCTTTAAGAAACCAGAAATAAGTTTTTAGAGAGATAGAAAAATTGTTAAATTAATAACGCAAGACACAGTGGAATTATGGAAACGTTTTGTTAAAATTTATATGCAGGAAGAATTTTTACTTGTATCGAAAAATCCTCCTTCTTCATTTTTAAATGTTTTCGTGCAACAACATAAATCCCTTCGCAACACTCGTCGTAAACTGTAAAAATGATTAAATGTACTTCTCCCCCGAGAGAATAATTCTTGTTTTGCCCGACATGTTTAAATCATTATAACCGATACTATATGACAGCATCGAAGAGGGGAATGACTCTTTCATATAACATTCGTAATGTTCTGTTGAACGCATATCGTTGAATTATTTTCTACGGGTGATCAAACCCTCCAGTTCCTCAAACAGAACCGTCTCGATACATTCAGAAACCATCAAATTCACAAAAATCTGAAAATCATTTTGAAATCGCGGATTGATAAAAAGTTTCTATCGACCTATTTCCCTACTTATTTTGAAGGATATAAATTAATTATTCGTTTACGCGTACCAAAATCAAATTGGTCAATATTTTACTAATTTCTTTTACTAAAAATAGAATCAATTCCATCCAGGTTAATCTTTCCCACGGATGACAATTAATATATTTGAGATATTTTGGAAGGCGGTAAAAATATATATTTAATCCGAAAACTAGACAAAAACATAGTTTTCGTGTTATGGATTTGATAAACGGCGCATCGAATATTAAAATCGCTCTCTTTTGTAACGTCATCTGAAAATGTACAAACCACACATCATTTCCTTTCTCTGTGGTCTTCAATTATCAGTTTCCTATAAAAGAAGAAATTTCTGCAACAAAGAATCGGATAATGATTTTGCGAATTTACAAGCCAACTTCGTATTTCGACGTATGTACAATGTACATAGGTTTCATTTTAAATTAGCAATTTCACATCCTACGATTTAATATGTTTCAACCACCTACGATTTATATGAATCCTCAAATAAAGTTGGAAATGTAGAAAGCGGAATTTTGAGGACAGGACTTTCCTGTTGACTGGAAGAAATGGAAGAAAGAATAAAATGGCCTACCGAACGTTAAGGATAAGGCAGCAACTGTGAGCAATTTTTATCGAACAAATCCCGACGCAATCTCAAAACGAAATGAAACGATCCTCGAAAGAACCTCGAGGCTTCCGTCTCGTTTCGAACGAGCAGCAGGGAACTCGCAATGGGGCGGCAAATTAATCGGTCGGCCGCAATCGCAGTCTCTTTCTCTTTCTTTCTCTCTCTCTCCCTGCTCTTCCATTATCCGATTATCAGAGATTCGCCGGTTGGCGTAGCGTCGCGGCGCGCGTAATCGCTGCTGGGTTGCACATGAAAATTGCAAGTGTCACGCGCTCTGCAGTGCTTGAAATTTTAGTCCCGTGGAAATGCCAGCTGCTGTTTTATGTGACCATTTTCGTATATTATATATCACGTGCCGAAATAAATTTACATAGTGTAATTTATCGAAGTTTGTTCGTGAGAAGAAACAGCATGGAATTTTATAATACAGTCAGTCACGATAGTCTGCGTACATTTATTGACTTTCGTGTGTCTGAGTTCTCGAACACATTGAAAATACACTTTTGTCACAAAACTATTTGTACTTGCATATCAATACAATTACTATCAACGTGTTGTCAGGAGGAACATAAAATTTAAAATATTTAAGGATTCAGATGTTTCGTCACAGAAATTGTTACTAAAAGTTTAGATAATTTTTTTCACGAATTGTTTAGAAATCTATTACTAAATACCTTAAGAAGTTTTTACAATTTTTTCACGTGGATATCATTTTTAAGAAATTATTATTATTCCAGGCTTTAGCACACTTCTTCCGATAAATTATCTTCAGATTACACGTGTACATATTGAAAAGCAGTTTCTTCGTGTTTTATTCTTTCCATGGCGGCATTTTCGCGCGAACCACGGGGAAAATCGCGCGGAAAATCCGACGGAAGACAGCAGACCGTTTAAGAGCGTCTCGAGTGATGATAGAAATGAATTTTCGATGCGACTCGTGCAACTGCAGTCGACCTGGGATAATTGCAGTACTGCAGCCGCGATAAGCGGATATGCAGCCGTGTAGTTTTCCACGCGATGAGCACGTGAAAGCTCCATGGCTTCCAACAATGTATCACCCGGGAATTATAAGTGGTGTAAATTACGGCTGAAGGTTGCACACAACTTAGCCTCACAATCTAACTTTCGTTTTAAACGACTATAATTCTGCTAATGAAGACACATCGTCTAGAACAGTTGAATCGACAGAGCGACTTGCAAATGATATTGCTTCGAAAATTTTCCATTTCCTTTGCTTTTTTTATTGCGTCTTACTGTTTCTCTTTAGCACCTTCCACAAGGATATTTGCAAGATATCTCTCTAATAGGCTATAAAAAGAAATTTCCAAACGTAGAATACATTCCTCTCTTATTTCATTCTTTCCTATTCTTTGTTTTCCTTTTTTTTAGCAGCCGTATCTTAAGTTATTTTATCAATAAAGCTCCACCTTTTGTCATACTCTAAGCTTATAAATTGTTTGAAAAAAATTTTCTGAACATGCTTCTCATTTATAGCTAAAAATTCAAAGACATAAAGTACAATGAAACCTAGTTTTTCGAAGTTCTAGGATAAAATACTCCATTAAGGTAATTAACCGTTTGAGTTCCAGGGCTCTTCGAAAAAACGGGTTCGAAAAATGCCGAACAATGCAATAGTACTTATCTTAATCGATTGCGAAGAGAAACAAACGGCGCAATAGCGTTCATTATATTTGTTATTTTATGAAATACATCTATATTATTATATATGCGTTCTATTAATTTATAAATATTTCAATAAAAATTATTCAGAAGATAACAATAAAATACAAAATACCATCGGTCGTCTGTAGCGTTCAATCAACTGGGACTTTCCTACACAAAATCTAAACAGCGCGGTCCCGCTGCTTGGAATTCAAACGGTTAAGAAACATGGTTGTCCCTGTAGAATTAAGTTAATCGAAGATTCGTCGTAAAAAAAGAAGCAACAGCGTCTCGCGGTTCAGTCTATTCTATGGTAATTCAACACCATATCAAGAGTACCTAAAATCATCTTGGACCGCTAATGCACATAGTTCGCGGCATATAACTGGCTGGAACGAGGTCTATATCATTGAAACGATTACAGGTCCCCTATGTTCAACCGGACATTTGGTAAATTGATTTGATCTCGACTTCCCAATAAAAACAGACGAGATACGACATAGGGCCGGTTGCATCGCCGTACCTACATCAACTTCGACTTTGGAAAAAATTGAAACACGCATGAAGGGTATAAAGAGCCGCGGAAGCTGCAATGCGATAAGAAGACAAGCCTCGCTTTCCACCGATTTGAGTGAAGCCACAAGATCTAACTATAAATCAAATACATTTTCGAATGTGTTACAAATTCATGAATTCTTATTCGTATGATCAAAATTTGATATTTGTAATAGGTACATTATTACGTTCTTCGATATGAAATTTCTATCTTTCCTCTTCTTCAACAAATACGATTTAAATATGCAGATCCTTTAATTATTGTTTTATTCGATATTTTGCGCAAAAATATTCAACGCGAAGAATTCGTTGTGACATTTAAATAGTAAAAGAAATTTCAAATTTAACGATAATATGAACTTTTATAAATTTACACAATCTATTTCTTACGAATAACATTTAAGGAACATACGGAATAATGAAATTGGCTAGGTAAGGAATGATAAAAAGCTCCTTGATGTCAAATAATGTCTCTTGCACGTTATTGTACATGTTCGAAGACGTATTACGTATTGGAACGTCATTTGATGCAAAAAACTAATAATGTATTCATCGTGCAAATATAATATTCATTGAAGTTCATTCATACAAAATTCTCAGAAATATGAGATCTAACTTGGAACAAAAACGAGTCGTGACTCTTTACCTTTTTAAGTAATAATTCCTTAATTTGTAGAAAACGATTAATTCACGTCTGTGGAGAATTCTGCGAATTTGAAAAATATTTAAGAATTTTTTATGTATTCGCTTAAAAAATAATGATGGTAGACAAGTGACAAAAGCTTTCTTTAGTAGAGCAACGACGTGTGAAATAATTGGTTCTCTAATATAACGAACCAAAGGTTGCTTCAAGACCGAAATTCTTGTAACTGTAAAGTAACTTTCATTGCGTCGAATACGAATCATGAGCCACGCAATAGCCCCAAGTGCTCTTTATTTCTTCATTTACTTGGACCTCGAAACTTCTTAACTCCTGGTGTCTTGTGCTGAAATGTATATTTCTGAGAGAAACCATCGGACCCTTGTAAATACTTAAATAACAAATGCTTCTTCGGTTGATGAAGAAAAACCGCTTATTGCTCTTTGAAAGTGTAATGTTATTATGCATTCCAATAAAAAGCTTGATACAAAATTTAGCATTTAATCTCTTTTAGGACTACATTCATTAAGTCTGATATAAAAGATAGGTATTTTCTATCTTTTTTCACAAAAATAATATTCAAATATGTAGTCATGGACATTGAGATATAGTACACATTTGCAGAAGTATTTTATTCATTCAGAAATAATTGGGTAGCCTGTCGTTATTTGAAATAAAAATCAAAGCCATTTTACAGACCACTAAGCTAATGATATTTATTAGTAGTTTTGAAAATCTTTCGCACACCTCTTGCAGTATCTGTAGTATTTATTATCTCTGGAGGAGTGAAGAGGGCAACTCATTCATATAAGATGATTGCACACGTGAAAGGAAATTCTTTATCAAAAAGATTCTTAATAATTTAATGTAAAATTATTCTTAAGAATATTCCGAACATCAATACTCGAACGCAAGTAACTGTCGGTACTTAACGACTAACTGGGAATGTTTACGCATTTGTAGGAAATAAAATTTACGCAAACGTAATATAATGTAAAATGTTTATGGAAAATCTAAATATGCATCGAGTATTCGTTATATCAGGACGGAACAAATATGTCTCTAAGTTAGATTTCCTTAATTATCATAAAAATATGAGTTTGTGTAACAGTTCACAGTCTACCTATTAATAGAATTCGCATGATACTGGAAAAATAACGCATAATGATGTTTGCACGCGTGGAAGGTTAACAATATTATTTACCAAGTCATAATTATTTATCTATCTCTAACGCGCGATAAAGCACACTTTGTTCGTTCCACGGAGCTCGATAAATCGGCAGAACAGCCACCATAGGGGAAGCTCGATCTAGCTAATCATGACGGGTCTTAATAAGAACTCCTCGCCGCACTGGTACTCATTTTATCCGGACTAGTTCGAAAGCGACTTTTCTAATTTTCCACGATCACACCTCGGAGGAAAATGAAATTTTGATTAATTTAAAATTACTGTACACCTGTGAAGGAGAATTTTTGACCCTTTCCCTTTAAATTCGGACGATCGTTAATTCATACGAATATTAATATTCATTTCACTTTCCAGTTCACTTAACTTCTTGTGAAAGCTTTTTATATTTTTCCATTATAGTTTCGCTACTCCTGTTTTGCTTAAATAACAAAGAAAATAAAAGCTTTCAAAGTATCGTCTCGGCCGTTTCTTACTATTCTAGTTTTGTGTATTTAAATTGTTCTAAAGGTTTTTTGATTTTAAAGATGATTTATACTCTTTTGTTCTCGCTCTTCTTAATCGTTTTAAAAGTTAATAAATATTTATTTTAGTATAAATATCGATTTATGTTACTTGTTAGTTTCGTTAAAATTTTTAATTTTATTATCGAATCAAATCTTTTTCTGTTCTAAGAAAGTCTTCCAACCTTTTTAAAAATTATAATCGTGCTTTTCTTCGTCATTCACATTTTACTCAAATTATTCAGATAAGTTTCTTTCTTCAAAAATATTATATAATTTCCTTGAAAATGATTCTCGTTTTTTCATTATTCTTGTCGCAGGTACTCAAATCATTAAAAAATTTCGTTAATTTTCCTTTTTCTTTTTTATAAATATTTTCATATTCTTTCTCCATTTAAATCACCATTTCTAATAATCTTTTATTTTTTTCTCTTTAAATAAACGTCACATGCACTCTTTATTATTCCCCGTTTAATTAGATCCTTCAATGAGATTTCTCATCTGCTTTCAAATCAAATATACGTGAATTTCTTTATCTCACTTCCTGTGATTGAAGAGCAAACGAAGCTGTTAAAAAAAATATTCTCATATTATTCTATGATTTCAAAACCTATTGTTTAAAGAGACACATAATGAACTTTAAACATTGTCTGGCTGCCGCGGATGTGGGACAATAATAAACGACGACCATTGACAATGATTCAAAGAACTCGCGGGCTAATCATTGTCCATCATCGTCCATCTAACTCCGGGATCGCGCCAAGTGGAGGAAGTCTCTTAGATCATTGATCTCGCTAATCCGTGTCACGTTTTGTAAACACTCGTTCAAAATACCAAACTAACAAAAAAGGAAAAAAAAAATCGAGAAACGCGAACTATTCAATTTTTTGACATACGATATACCGTTTATTTTGGAGAAAATTGGTAATTTTGAGTTCTTGGAAACTTCCAGCTTCGATCAAACGCCAACGTAGCTTCGCATGTCCTCAGGGACTCGACCCATTTCTTCGTAACATTCCATTTTCAAGATGGAACTTTGAAAAATTTATTCGAAACTCGACAATGCGTTTCTTCTTTTTTTCGCCCTGTTTGCCAGATATACCCATTTTTTCCTTTTTAAAATCTTTACGATGTATAAAGATATACAACAGGAATTTATTCTATTCCCACCTTAAAGATTTCTTCTTCTTCGTGAGGGTAAATTTCGTTTGTTAGTGAAGAATATATGTAGGGATTTACCTAATTTTAAATGTGATTTTATTATATTATAAAATCAATTATGTTACTCTCTCTCTCTCTTTTATCGTAGAAATTTCTTTGAGAATTTGTTTATGCGATAGGAATTTATTCTGTCTCTATAAAATTTGTTTTCTTTCTTCAACATGAAGCTTTACTTGTGAACGAAAAGCTGAATAATAATTTATCAAAATTTAAAAATGACAAAATAAAATAACAATAGAAAAACGTTTGATCAGCTGACAATCGAATTTTTAATAAATAATCCATGATACTTTGTATCCATAGTATTTTTATAAATTACATAATTCTGTCGTATGAATAAAAAGAATTGATCGCTACAGTATTAAATATTGAATGCAATAAGTATATAATTCATATTAATTTATAAATGATCTAGTTTCGACAAATATAACAATGACAAGAGTTTAATTATTATATAATCATACAATTTATATATGGTTATACTACAAAGTCAAGATCCATTTTGTGATAAAAACTTCTTCAACAATTTTTTTAATTAAACATTTATTTTGATCTATCTATCTATCTTGTGAACATTGTAATTATATTAAATTTCTCATCAAATTAAGAAGAACAAAGATCACATGTCACAGTACAATTTTATAAACTGGATATATATTTTATGTTTTCAAATACAAAAATATAGCAGAAGCAGTTTAATTGCACCAGTTCCAAGAATTATTTAAGAAATGTTAACTATAAGTAGCATGCTTGTTATTTCATGGCAAGTGTCTCCACGGTCGTAAATTATTCATTTCATTTTCGATATTACTGCCTGATAAGTGTAGTGGTTTATACAGTGTTTTACGATCAGCGGAAATAAAGATAGCGAACACGCAACGCTGATGGTTCGTCAGAAAACGAAACACGTTGAAAAAGCTTTTTCCCTTGATGCATCGTCTGTAACGATTGTCAGGAAACGCACGTAAGTCCATGACGGTAAGAGCGTAATAATAAGTTAAATGTCACGGATAAGTTTTATCGCGAAATAAAATAAAGAACGAAGAAGAGGAAAGGAACACTCTCTACATTTCTCTTGTTACATTACGCTATTTTCTTTTTCTTTTATCAAATTCACAGAAATTAGAATTTTTCCTTAACTGAACGCAATTTTCATACAAGATATTAAACGGATAAGAAAGATACTAATGTGGGAGGATAGGAAATGAAAGTTCTATATTCTCTGTTTCAATTAATTTTAAAAAATTTACAAATATCAAGTTTTTTTCTTTTAATCGATAGAATTTTAAGGAAACGATCACGTCTTGAAATTTTAAAAAATACGAAGAAAATATGAAGAAAGGCACTGAAACGACGAGATAAAAATCGAAAATTATACGTTTCTGTTATTAATACATTGTTAATATTTTGCTTCATTCTATTTCTCCTAGATCAACAGATATTAAAACTGTTTAAACGTTATGTTATTTTAATAAAAAAAAAAAAAAAAAAAGAAATAATTACATCTTCTGTGAATCTATAAAGAGTGATAAAAGAAATATCAAGACTACATTTCTACTAACTTCTTCTTAAAATTTAAAATCTTTTATTCAAAATTATTTGTTATTAATCTCAATAGAAAGGAATATTTGAAAAATTGAAACTTCTACAAGTATTTTAAAAGTGCTAGACATTATCATAAAAGAATTTAAACAAAAATAAGGAAAATGTTGCAGACATATTTATGGAAGAAAATATTCGTCAAATCAGATATTATGTATTATTTACTACTCTTTTTAGATTTCCTTTCGAAGAATCTGTCGATCAGTTTCAAAGTCCACGCCGTGATCTCAACCGATTTGAACTTTTTGTAAAGGCCAAAAAATCATGAGTTTATGGGTCAATAATAATCAGACGAATCGATTTTGTTATCTGCGTTGCTTTGGAGATCACTGCTACGCCGGCTTTTATATCTGTGCTCTTACAGTACGTGTTTATTTATCGTTATTAATAGGATTATAAGAATCTACTATAATTTCGAAGAAAAGTTATTAATTCTGAATATCTTCCAATAGATGTGAAATAAAAAAATATCTATCAATATCTAACAAATAATTCCAAATAACTCCATAAAAAGCTATAAGAATTAACAAAAGAGATATCAAAATTGTAGTAAATATAGTTACAGATATTAAATAACTTATCGATTGCACATGTAAAAACATTGCTTACATAAAAGTAGACTATTAAAACGGGATTAAAATAAGCACAAAGAAACGTAAGTTGCGCTTCAAGCGACAAAAATAAAGACAAATAACTAGTAGAAATTCGAGTGAAACAAAAGCATGCTGGAATATGGCAGACATTGGACGCAGAATACTTTAGTAGCCATTAGCAGAGTATACTGACGTCTAGAGTGACGCAGCTTACTCTATGAATAGTCACTGAAGCTAAACTAGACCAAACATGACAAAAGACAAAAGCCAGTCATTAAAACGAACCAAATACTCCTAAAAAAAAAAAAAAAAAAAAAAAAAAAAAAAAAAAAAAAAAAAAAAAAAAAAAAAAAAAAAAAAAAATAAAAGAAATAACGGTGCATAAAGTCTTTTATAATCGAGGAGATATGTGTATTCAAAACCAGAAAAAAAAAACAGGAATTTCACGATAACTGCCGTTAATCTGTTCGAATCCTATCTGTCGAAATTAATCTCTGATTTCGACATCCGTCTGTTAACGTTAATCTCTTCATCCTTGACATGGCGAATAACCTTTTAACACGACGAACTGTACGGAGCTTGAAGCTCGTTGACCCTTTCTATCGTTCGGGATACCGCAATGTATATCATTGGTCGAGAAATTTACGTAAAGTTGAGAGTACTGATCAACTGATCGTGCATTTATGCATTTGTAGAAGATTGGAAAATACGCTGTTGACTACAAGTATTAAGGAACAAGCTGATGTATAGTACAAGTTAAATGGTTTTCATTGTTCATATTTTCGAATTATCTCGGTATAAATCTGTTACTTCGATCGCATTAGTGTGGAAAATATGATGTGAAATAGAATTTGTTGAAGTTTTTTAATAAATGTAAAGAGTGAATATCCCGCTATTTATGGTCAGTGGGGGTTTTTATGTATTTACGATAAATTTGAAGTTGCACATACGCACAGAATGTATATGATACCAAAGAATATATAAAATATTCATAGTGGTGTATATTGTTATAATCTTCAGTAAATTTCTACAAAAGCTCCATTTCTTTAGTTCTGTTCATAAAAGTGCGGAATTGCATAAAAATCCTTATTTTATACGTAAGACGTATGGAAAGAAATATATAAAATATTCAAAGTAAAGTACTTGTTATAATATTTAATATCCTTCCTTTATAATCGTGTTCATAAAAGTACGAATCTGCGTAAATAACGTGACAGATCGAATCATTTCCAATATGATATTTACGAACGTTGAAAATCTTGATAAGCTTTAATATGTCTTTCCATGTTTGAACTTTGATAAGACTCGAAAGTCTTGTCAGATCTTGAAAGCTTTTGGAATCTCCGCAATCTTGAAAGTAAACGGATATTCTGCATCTTACATCTTCGATTTTATATCTACAAACTCTTACATTATATTCCACCTATAGTATCTTATCTGCAAGATCTTACGTCTATCTTTAATATTTTATACAAAATATAAGTTCCGTTTTAGAAGTTTCGAGAGCTTAACGTAAATATAAAATTTTCGTTAGAAAAATGAATACTCGTCAAGATTTTCAGACTGAAACTTACGAAAAGATTGTCAAGACGTATCGAAACTTTAAAGGCTCGTCAATATTGGAAATTTAAATATGACATATTATCGTTAAACTACGAATTTTTATGCACTTATAGGAAATTTAAATCAGAGAAAGAGGAAAGTTCAAAACATAGCAAACAACAAAAATAAAGTTCACCGCCTATTAGAATATTCAGTAGATAAAACAAATTCCTGTTCAAGTTTTATCACTTTATTTACCTTCAAAAAAATATGAATTTCCATAAATATCCATGGTGACTATATACTCATTTGCAATTCATGACTATGCTATTCCATTTAAAATACGAAACAATTATTTTAAAGACATACGAGTATTCTACTATTCTCTGAACAGTCGTGTTTCTCTATTAATTCGTATACCGCACATTTCATATATTTTAATATACGACCGTATTATACCGTATTCTCATCCAAATTGTATACAGTTCGTCGAACCGTGGTATCGTCGAAAAAACACCTTAGACGCGTCCCTGCCCTGGATACCCTGCGTTTCCATGAAAACTTTTATGCGAGATATGTATCTGCGAGGGTGGAACTTATTTACCTGGTCCACACAGAATTCCTGTGGGATTGCAAAGGGGTAGTTCCATGCATTTTAGAGGTGGCTTGAGCCACACTGAACAAACTTCTAACGGAATGTTGTTGCGACGTGAGGGTGACTCCTCGCCCCATTGTGACTCGTCCCTGATGCTTTTCTCGCATAAATTCAATTTATCAGCCTGTTAAAAAATATTTCGCCACCGTCTTCCCCTACACACTTTCTCTGTTTTTCTGCCTGCCTTTATCTTCGTCACGTTATCAACGTGGTAATGGGCCCTGGGAAAAAGTTTCACGACGGTGTAACGAGTTTCGAGTTCGGGTATATGGAGTTACGTAGCAGACACCCGTCGGCCGTATGGCGACTTGAAAAATTGATGGATCGTGATGGGATGCGGAGACGTTGTTTATCACGTCGTTAGAAAAAAACGAAAGATATTTTGCTCGTCTATGGATAGCGAACGAGCTCCGTTTCTTTTTTCTTTCTCTTGAAGAGAGGAAGTTCCGGTTTTCAGCGCCGAGTTTGTTTTCACTTTGCAAGTTTCCAGCAAGCGAAAGCAGCATGCACGGTGATTTAAGTCTGCTTTTAAAGTTGTTTTTTTTACTATTCGTACGTTTTCATTCTTCCGAGATTTTTTAAATTCCAGAAGTATTATGATCTGACTCTGTTTTTTACGTTGTTTTCAAATCAGTCTTAGGATTCTTTTATTTTTCAAACATTTAAGAAAAAAAAAAAAGAGGAACTAAAAAATTAGGGGAGTACGATATGTAACTTAAATTCAGTTTCAGGTTATTTTCAAGAATTTAAGTTCTAATTAAGTAAAGTTTCAAGCATTTCTATCTTTAGAAGTAGAAAGTGCTATAGCTAATATAATTTATTCGTTATTAAAAAATTCTTCAAGTTCGAAAATTCGTTAAGTTGTTAATATACGCGTGATTTCTCTCCACTCTCTTTTGTTGCGTATTTACCGTCGCCTCGAATGATGATTTCTTCGTCATTAGCCACTCCTTAGGTTGGAAATTATACATATTTCTTGATACAGTTTTCTATCCTCTAGGAACTTTAAGCTATTTTTGTTACGTGGGCTCGCGATATCGAGGTTGTGCGGTGAGTGCAATTTGTATTTCGCTCTTTGTTTTTTGTATTTTTTACGCTCGAACAATAGTAGTTGATTGTCAAAGTTTGGTTACGCAAGCTGTAAAAGGTTAATCCCGTTTTTTCCAGTAGATGTTGACGTATTATTTTGCAGCATCCTGCAGTGAGTCTGCAATGGCACAATTGCTCTTTCCTTTTCAGTCATACTGTGGGTGGACCTTTGCCGCTAAAAGTTCTCTACAATGTCGTGTTTTTTCATTTCTCTTGACTTGGTCAATATTCTGTTTCATTCTTCTTTTCCGGTTACGTGCAGTGAGATGACAAGTTTTTCATACGCAGTTTCGTTCGCTGGAAGGAATGTTGTCTCTTTGGCCTTGGTGAAATGCAACCCACGTAAAGATCACACGTTTGCCATCCTTGTTAAATTCTCTGTAAGCCTCTTGGATATTTCCTATGATTTCGCGTTCGTTCTTATCATTCGGATTTCCCCTATAGCGTTCATTAAGCTGATGTCATTATAGTCAGTATATTATGTATAATGATTTACTGGTAGCTATTTCTTTGTATCTATTGGAAAGATTCGAGGACTGCATATGCTTCGACTGTAAAAGTAAACGTGGCTTTAGGAAGCTATTGTTTTCTGGTTATGTCGTCGGAAATGAAGGCGAATATAACTGCTATGTTTTTCATGCATCGGTATATGTTTCATTGTGATAAGGGTATTTGTTGTCTAAGGTGGAAAATACAATTTTATGCTCTATGTTAATTGTTATTTTTGTTAGACTCGTGTTTATTTAGGGGATTTTTACGACCCAGGGTGCTAATTTTCCGTAGCTACCCGTAATAACCGTTATCGATGTGTAGCTTCAGAATATATATTCGAATATTTTCGATATGCTGATATAAAGAAAGGGTGTGGCATTTTTGGTCTTTTTGTCTATAGGTTTGCGTATCCACGTGTGGTTACGTCATTGTAGGGGTTGTTTGGGGTAGAAGATAATTTAGCAGCGTATTTTAGGCTCACGTGCTTTCTTCTTCGCTCTAGTGAGGTTTCTATGGCTTCGAAGGGTATACTGTTTATTGGTGTTGTACGATAGCTTCCAGTGGTCCGTTTCAGTGCGATGTTACGGATCGTATTCATGTTTCATGGCATTTGCGTAGGATGATTTTGGTTCTGTTCCGTTGCGAGTTTGAATTTTCAGTGTGCGGATAGCTGTCGGAGGATTACTGTACTCAGGGATTCTGTTTGTGTGTGTTTATACAGACGAGTGTATGTATATACGTGGCTGTGATAAATCGCGTGTCAGTGGTGGGATCACCATACTATCCCGTTGTCACTAACACTATTACATTTTCTCTTGTTCTAACTCTCACTGTGCATGGCACTCGCGGAAGGTACCGATACAATCAAGCACGTTCCATCGCGTCGACAGTGGTCTGAGAACTGCGTGATTTCCTGTTTCAATCTTATGCTAAGTTGAAACATTGAAAGCTTTTGTTTGATAAAACGAAAGTGAAATTGGAATATAAAAAATAAGACTTACAAATGAAAATAAAAATTCTAAAGACAAATTCAAGAATGAAATCTTAGAATTTTCCTATGGAGGATTGATGATAATGATGTATATTAAAATATAATTATGGTAATGTATTTTAGTATAGAAGAAACTTTAGAAACATTACGGATGTATTTATAAAAGTTTAAGTTTAGTTGCGGGGCTCGTTGTTAAGTTGAAAAATCATAACGAAGAAAATGACTTTCCTCTTATTTCGACAAGATGAGGTTAAATTTCATTCAAACGAAGAAGAAATGGAAAAAAGCAACGATAAGATATGCGAATGTGTATAGAATTTTGTGTAACGTTGCATAAGTAATTTGACCTGTTGTTACGTTAATCTTATTATAAATTCTTAAATAACATTAATCTATTTTTTGCAGTGAAAGTGAAATTACAATTGAATAGAAGCTATTAAGTAATCCGATTTGAAATAATTTTGAGTAACATTGCATAAATAGTTTGACCTGTTGTTACGTTAATCTTGTTATAAATTCTTAAACAACATTAATCCATTTTTTGCAATGACAGTGAAATTGCAACTGAATAGAAGCTATTAAGTAATCCGATTTGAAATACTGTAATTTCGATTGAAATATTGAAATTCAATCCGATTTTCAAGCTGTCAAGATTCGTTCGATAACGAACAAGTCTTCGAATTAAAGAAGTTTCGAAGAAATTAAGAGGTTCCAAGAGGTTAAAATTCTATTACAATTTCTTAATGATTATGCTTTTCAACGACAAAAAGAAGAACTCGCCATGTACATATCGCTAATCTGCGAGTTAGATAACGCTTACAAGAGTTTATTCCAACTATTTCGCAAGCTAGATAACTAGTTGACCAGTTTTGTCATCGATTTCTTCCTTTTATATATCTCGAATAGAAGATATTTCTACGAATAATTCGATCCAGAGAAAAATATTTCTTAAAATTTTGTGTCCAAAATGATATTAAAGTCATCGAAATACTTAAAAAAATGATGGGTTTTATCTGTTTATATTTATATGTCTTTTATCGCTTGTCGAAAATATATGGAATATTCAGGAGTTCGATATCATCCAATTCCATGAATTTTGCCCCCGATTCATCAATTTTTTCTGTTATATCATAATTTAACTGTAATGTACATAATCTCTTCTTTTTAAACAAATCTCCTTATTTCTGAACATTTCTTTTTTTTCTTTTTAATAAATAAGTCTTGAAACTTTTAAAAATAATTATCATTCTTTGAGATAAAAAAGATTGCGATATATGTGTTTATTCTTGCAATTTCGATATCGTGAACTTCTTCAGTAAAAGTTCAACGAAAAGATAGTTCTATCATTTTCTATATGAAAGGATAATAAATTTTCGTATAGAAAGAAATCTTTAAGAATGTTTTAAAACGAGCTACTTCCATTCGAAGGAAAACTGTTTTGAGACATCCAATTTTTTAGCACATTCCCAACAAAAGAGTTTCTTAACGGAAGAAAGTGACTTAAGTTCTAACGAAGATGTGCTATCTTCTTTCTTCTGAAATTTCCTGCTCCAAAGGAACCGTTTTTATGACAAAGAACAGTCGTTGTTTCTTCCCTTCTGAGACTCACAGAAGACCCCGAGAAACTTTGGTTAACGCGAGCGTGTCATTTATCTCCTAATTCGTCGTCTCGGCAAAAAGCCATTTTAGCGATAAAAGAGAATACTTGATCATTTTTGTTTCATCGAGACTTCATATTTCTCTCCGATAAAATTATATCACTATTTTACAGACAGTCGTTTATAATCTAAATCTAAACAATAATCTAAAAATATAGAAAATTATAAATTTACTCTACGAGATTTCTCATTTCATTTCGAATGTATATACATGTTCACATTTGCTTCTCTTTATTTAAAAAAAGAGTCTACCGTTGGTCTTTGTTTCGTTACCTATCTTCACCAGAATTTAGTTCTTATAATTCGCGCATAAGCACATGGACGATACAAAATTTTAATCTTTGATTAAAATATTGCATTGTAAAGATCAAATAATATATAACAGTGTGTAGGCGACAAAAATGTGAAAAAGTTGGCTATGAGAGAGTTCGTAGAGAAAATTACTTTTAAAAGAAGTTCCAGTTATATCCCGAAACTACAACTTTCTCTTTCTAATTTAGCTACTTTCAAGGAAATCCTAACGCCTCCATTGCTAATCCTATTTTCGATTGTTCAGTCTCAGTAATACATTATTACAACCTCAAAACATCAACTTTCTAACGTAACTCAATACAGTAGACTTCTAACTTGTTTAAATTCCACTTATACAAACTGTGTCCTTTACATTCATACATCTAATTTTCTAACTAACACATTCTGAGATTCCAACGGTATGAAAAATATACAAATATTACTATGATTTTGTATTACTGTACATTTTTTACTATACATATTTCGTATTACTATCTTTTATTATATTATACAATTAACTCGTAAGTATAACGTTTAAGAGATACCTCAGAAAAAAAGAACGAAAATAAAGATTTAAATATCTGAGAATCAATGAAATACAGGAATTACTATAGAGAATGATGAATCTAATAAAGACAATTTTCGTTCCCTTAATTAATTGTAATGTGAGCAGCCGAGTATCCGAACACTCGTATTTGTTTTCACAATTTAGAAATTTCCTAGCGAAAATATGACGAAGCGGTTCCGGATCTACGTTCTTTGCATCATGCTCTCACGCGAAAATTTATGCAAAAATATGTATGAAATATTCAAGTTTGAAAATTATACGCTTCTTGGATAAACCGGAGAATTTTGGTTGCCTACAGTAAGCATTGAAGATAAGCTTATAAGTGGTACTTACATGCTGATTCGGTAACCACGAACAGAAGTAAAAGGCAAACGAGGGCCGCCCTCGTAAGTCGAGGTGGATGCCCCATGATCATTGTCCTCAGTAGGCAGAAAAGTCTCGCACTGTCGCACAATGTATATCAGCCTGGGGCACGGGAGATGTGGCCACGGGAGAAACACCACAAAAGCATCGATGCTTTTCTTCGTCCGTGCTTTTATGCTCTCGCGGCCCCCCTCTCGCACTTTGCCACTTGACCAAGCTGCTGGACATTGGCATACGGTTCGTGTGTGCTCTATTCGTCACGCTGACACTGAGATAACGAGACCCCGTGGCGGGTCGCATAAAGTGGCTTACACACGCTGTAACATGTTGCGATCCATTGGCTTTGAGGTTTTGTTAAAACACTTCGGTTTCGACTTTCCACTAGTATTCACTTACTGAGATACGCTCCCGCTGGGAAATTATTCTGAACTTTAGCACCTCGTTTGGTGCTCACTTACAGTGTTTCAGTTTCTCCCTTTCTCGAAGAAAAGAAGAAAAGAAAAAACTATTACACGGTGAAAGAGAAGAGAATTTTGACGTTTCTTTGGTATCTTTGTTCTTTTCTTTTTATTATTATTTAATTTGTACTTAATAATTAATCCAATTATCTTAATGATAATCCAGCTGGACATTCGGAAAATTGGTACCTTTGTATCCTCTTTTTTCCAAAGTAACAAATAACTTTGAATTTCTTCTGATATTTGCTACGACAAGTTTATTTGTAATTTACGTAAACGAATTGATTTTACATATCTCAGATCAAGCAAGATGTAGACACGTTTTATGAATATGTGCGTTATACATGAAACATTCTCAAATTCCATTGTTCTCCCTGACATTCAATTGTTACGATTGAAAAATTTTTGAAAATATACATAGATCTTGTAAGATATTTGAGATAAGTATTTATTTCGTAGAGATCGCGGAAAAGTTTCAACGGTCAATTATCTATCGTAAATAAAAAATTAGAACACGTAACGAATTTCACTGAATATTGCAGCTCACTAATATAGAGTGTCCAAGCAATTATGATACAATCAGCAAGAGAATGATTCTACGTGGAAGCATGTAGTGAAGTCTATGTGAACAAGTGAAAAATATAGAATAACATTTTTTCATGTAACGTTTCCTTTTCAAGAAAAACGAGTTTGAAAATTTGTCACTTTTGTTAGTGTGCCATGATTGCCTGTATTAAGAGGCTCCGATATTCAGCAAAATTATCATTAACACCTATTACATATTCAAGATGCTATGATGATTACTCATGTTGTATACTAACTTTTTACTATATCTTGTAATTTATATATTTTTTTCAATTTCAGATTGCTTTCAAATTTTGCCAATATAATCGTCCAAAATTATTTTATACAGCAAGTATGATATACACATAAAAGAGAATTTTCTACCATAAGTGTTCACATATTTTCGCGTTATATTATATTTCAATGTGTATAGGTCGCTTAAGGAAACACCAACATAGTTGTGAATGAATGAACAAACTGAATAGACAATACAGACGAAACGAATCACTTGATTGGTGTCTAATGTCTAAACATCTAAGAAATTTACCTGACACTACACACGTCGACAATCAAGCCGAGAATATCCTTTGTGCCTTTCGAACAGCTGATCATACCATCTTCGTCATGCCTTGTGGTACTTGCTATTCGTCACCCGTTTGTTATTCTCATGTGCACTGTTCAAATGAATGGACGAGGTCTTAGGTGTTTTTATTGGCAACGAAGGAGATCGGGGAATGATCGTAATGGGTGATTTAGGTGGCTTTGGTAGACGGTTTTGGGGTGCAGGTGTTCCGTGGGATGGAATTTTATGGCGGATCGGGGTAGAGGAAGTAGATTGCCTGGTCGTTTCAGGCGGAATAAATTTTGTTATTTCGAAGTAGAAAATTGCTGGAGGATCATTGGTGGATTATTTGATTAATTATGTGGCAGAATTATTAGAAAATGATTGAAAAATTAGGAATGCTTAACGTAACAAACGTATTGTAATTTTTATTTGGTCAAAATCATTAATACACCGTTCCCAGATAACGTTTTTCGCTTCCAATTTTATGAAAATCATTTCAATATTTAAAGTAAAAGCACTCTTGGGTCGAATGGAAATAGTTAACATTTGAAAAAGCGACTAAACTGCATAATTAACACTGTTTCTCTTGCTATTCATCGTATTGTGTCTATGTAATTTGTCTGGAAAAACCGGAAACACCCTGTATATTATTCGGGATACTGTGAGCCGCTATAGTTCATTTGTAGCAATGATTATTTGCTTTGTAACGCAACGATATAGTTTATTATTCAAGTAATCGCAAAGTATTGTTAACTGGAATCTTTATGAGAATTAATTGAGTACTTTAAAGGGTAGTATGCGCGTGACTTTCTTATCGAGTCATTTTTTTCTTTTGTAACGTTACAAAGGGATGATTAGATCCTTTAGCAGGTCCTTTAGAAATGGTACTTGATTGTGACTATTATGTTTCATAGAATTTAATGAATGATTCGTTTCCAAATAAAAAGATAAACGATAGTTCCGACCTGCGCTAATCTTGTTTGCTACGAGTACTGACTTGTGTTCCGATAAGATTGATTTTCCAATGGTCGTCCAAAATCATTGAAACATTTACTTTCAGATAAAATGTGCACATGAACACTCAGCTTTTATCTTTATTTACATTTTAACTTAATTTACGTTATAATGCAATAGAATGTTCTTGTACAAGATTATACAATTTGCATTGATCAATACAAGTCATAATATGTTTTTTAAAACTACGAAAATTATTGTGTGCGAATAATAGATCTATATTTTAATTAATTTATATGGGAGCAAAATAGAATACTTTTATACGATGTTGTAATATAATTTTATTAATAGTCACAAGAAAAATTAAATTGTGATCTAGCACAGAGTATCAGACATTCCTCAAATTTATGGAAAATAGCTTTTATAAATTTTGAAGAATCACTCATGATCTCTATTATTCAATTCGTTTCAACTAATTTACATCGCAACACGATAGAATGTTCTTATGTATTATTATGATAAAATCAGGCGATGATGAGAGACGTCACGCACTGAGATATGTCACAAAATAAATGAAGTAATAAAATTTTTGATTCCTCTATACATGAAAGATAACTCGGAGCTTCGTTGAAAGGAACGCGAAGGGCATCCTTAGAATCAAAAGAAATGAAAATTAATGCGTAGAGACGCGACCAGTATCGCCAAGTGTATTTTACGCGAGCTTTTAGACCTAAACGAGACTAAATTCATCGTCCTTTCACCTACCGCTACCTTGAAATTGTACGTAGACATAATTATTTCTTTTCAAACCGTCATTAAAAAAAAAGAACCAAAAAAATGAGAGAAAAAGAGGGAAAAGCCAAAGTTGAATAGCAGCTTTGATAAATTAATTAAAATCAAATTATACGGAAAGCTCAACAAAATTTTCACTTAGTCGGAGAAAGTTAAACTTACATTTTTATCTCGTTCCTCGATGCATTCAAATTACATCGAGACGAGTGAACGTCTTTCTCTTGGAAAAGATAAAAAAGGAGACAAGAAAGAAAAAGGAAGGAAAGATAAAACCCGGTGAAAAGGTACATAATGTTAAATGGAGCCTTTTGTAAATTAATTAAAGTTGAATTAATGCAAAAAGTTCGCCTTTAACCGGATCTTTTTTAGCCGAAGATTAACGTCGTTCTTTCGACGATTCTCCGGCTTCTCCAGCTCGATACAATGCAATTACGCTCGAAACAGTGAAACTCGCTAGAAAATTGTTCTGTACCTCTATCTCGCTTGATGTTCATGTTATCCACGTCGCAGTGTTTCGGTTCTCTTCTAAAAAAAGAAAAAAAAATCGATTAAATAATATGAATTATGCATGAATACAGTGATAGATGAATAAAGTAATAAAAAAAAAGTCCAAGGTTCCTTTGATATCTTTGTTTCTTCTTTTTATTGGATCTGACGAATAATCTAAATTTCGTTGCTCCTAAAATTGTGCGATAACAAGTTTATTTTTAATTTCCATAGACAAGTTGATTTTGAATATCTCAGGTTAAATAAAATTCAATAAAAATCGAAATAAAATAGTAATGCGGTGTTCTTATTTTGCAGCGATCTATTTATAGACTCGTAATGGCTATTTACCATATACATTATTTTCTTACTAAATACATGTTTGCAGTATCTCATAACTTCTATAAACATTTACAAATTTTATCAATGTTGTTATTTCTGTATTTAGATGTAGTATCGCAATAGCTATTATTTTATTTTTTGGATAAATCTATCACACCGTTCTGAGCTGAAAAACCTTTATTGCACCATCTTACATGGACTAGGGATAATAAACAAAAGAATATCTCAAACTTATCGATTATATCTAGAACTATCTTCTAATTATATATTATTTATTGTAACTAGCGCATCTGCATATGGATGGTAAACGCGAACTCTCGTTGTCATTTTCAACAATCAATATAATCGTTTTCTCAGGTTGATGAAATTACAAAATGTTTTATATAAACAATACGTTCAAACGTAAGTATTCTATCATTTTTATGAGCCACTATACATATAATATTCTGATAGTTAAATCTACGAAGTATGTACATGTATAAGTATGTAGAAAAAAGATTTCTATTATACTGTGTGACATTGAATGTACAATTTGTTTCAAACGTTATATAAGCGAGTGACTCAGAAATACCTTGTACACGCGACCAAATCCGATCTTCCGATGACCCAAGATTTTTAATAATCATCGGTCTGAATATCGAAATTACGCGTCCAGAGTTTCCACTTATTTTGATTAATCTTGACGTTTATGAAATAATGTTTCTGTGGAATTTTAATATAAATTCGATAAAAATGTACATTCATCGTACAGTAAATTTCAACACGTGTATCAAATTCTTCGAAAATTCATGTCTGAAAATTCTCTACTTGTCTATGTTGATTTTAATGGGAAAACAAGATTACTCGTAGCAATCTCGTCGAGAATTGAATGCGTGAAGTTCCAATACGTAAACACGTCGACAGATAATTGGACGAGACAACGATACAAGACAGATTTGAATGGAAAATTGTCAGTAAACGGATTAATCATCGGTTTATAGCGACAACGACGATTATGGAAAGTAACACGGACTTTAACTAGCAAACGCATCGTGATAACGCCATGTTTTCCAACTACCAGCTCTACGATATGGTGAACAAAAGTTTATAATTTTAGTCGATTAAGAAGACCGTTTTTAAAATAAATAAACTTTAGATGTGCAAAGTGCCTGATCATATGTGCAACTTGAAGGAATTGAAGTTTTCGAACTTGATTTTCTAAAATATAAAATCTCCAATAATTTCATTATTCTTAAATTTTCTCTTATTTTGAGCCACAGGATCTCCTTGGTTTCACTTGCACCACGAAATCGCTATGTAGTTGATATGATTTGTTGACGATCAAAATGTTTGAAATGATTCGATTCAGTAAAGCGTAAGAGGACAAATTGAAGCGATGTCACCCCAATTTCAATCTATTCAAAAATGTCACTGCGCACAATCTGTGCATGACTTTGCCGGTCGACGCGTCATTAACATATCCCGGCTATCGGATGGGGCTCTCTACACTTAACGTTGCTCTCTGGTATCGTCGGTATCTAGAATATTGTTTTGATAATGCGCGTTTCGTATGCTTGCCGAGGGTCTGCTACATCGAAGCTCCTGTTTAATTAGCATCAACGCTGGTAGAACATATTTGCGAATCGAGAATGATTGCTACATGATGCAGTACGAATTGAAAATCGAAAACGAATTAAATAAGAAAGCAAAGCATCGAAATACGGAAAAATTGAAACGGTGAGCGATGTGAATGGTGAAAAGATAAAATACCATCTTTTGTAACGATAAAGGTAAATTATATTATTTGGCTGTTTGAAAAGTTTGTTTTGTTTTATGAGGAAATAATAGACGCACAACGTTTTTTGTTTTATATTATTTTGTCAAATTACGTACGATCCATTTTGTTCTGTTGGGATAAACACCGCGACATTTCACAGACTTGGTTTCACGTTTGTATAAAAGTGCACTGTTGTAAAAAACACGTTTGCAAAAGAAAAATATTTTTCGGACAACCTAATAGATCCCATAACAACTGAAATGTTGTATCTATAATACCATTTCAAGAAATTTTGTTATTTTCTTTATGACTTCTTCGTTTTTGCATATTCAAATTTTTTTAAATATCCGCAGCGTATTCGTCAAGAAACCTTACCTTAAATATTTCTAACGTTTCGTTTAACTTGAAAGTAATAAAGCATGAAATTTATATTTTGAAGCATGCGTCGATACATGTAAAAGCCTCTCCGAAAAGAATTATTTTCTGATATCTCGCCTATGATTTTGATTTATAAACTTGTAACTTCATTTAGCGTGTTACGTGAAAATCGAACTCGAATAGAATTAACATGCGACCAACTTTGTTATTAATAAGCCGTGTGTAACTAGCTTAGAAGTGATAACACCGTGACCGTTGCTCCATCCAGAAAAATGGAAAAATGACATTCGAGTCGAGAGTCCATTCTGGTTCGGAGTTCTTCTTCATCTCGGAAACTTTATTAAACTTCTATAGAAAACGAGTTTCTTTTCGATAGAGCGTTACGCAATACACAGGACTATGGAAGGTGTTAAAAAAAAGTGAATGATAATTATTTATAGATGATTAAAAAAATCCATATATACGAAAACAAGTCAGCCGACCTATTTTCGTTTCTATTTCATTCACTCTTTTTGTTTCTTACTGTGAACTTAACGAATCGAAACAGCTGACAAGAAGATTAAAAGCTCGAACAAGGACCTAAAGAACATTTAGCAAATTTTGGGATTTTTAAGTGTTAATTTAACCGTTTCATAACTCTCAAACATCCAGTGTGTTTCTTGTGTTCAACGTTACACCGCTTTCTCACGAAATATCTGCAACCTGCGCATAGTAAAATGGTCGACTGCTATACTAGAACTATACTGTTAATTCGATTGTGGTCAAAATGTGTTATGGATCCTTGTTCGAGATTTCCATTCAGCTTGGTGAAAGCACACGATAATTAAAATCCGATAGGCGATATCTAACGTCGCTTCTCAAATTCAAAGTTTGGATAAAAGTTCATTCGTAGTAAGTCGATTAAAATACAATCTTGCCAAAGATAAGCAAAAATTCGAGTATTTTTATCGTAGACGACAACGATCGATCTCGAATAATAATCATTTCGGTGGATTTCTATTCGTCGATGAGGATTATCCAATTTTCGCTCGTCGATCGATCCTCGATGATTCTTCAATGACCCTTCTGTTTGGGGATCGCTGCGTATATTTTCCTCTTTGTGGATTTCCATCCACGAACAGGTTGTTCCGTGATCAAAGGAACGCGTGGACGTATCGTTGAAAATCGTGTTGCGTATCCTGTGTGCTACCGCGTTTTTGAGGGGACACCAAACAAACAGCAACACCAGCTCCTTTGTACCTTTTGATTACACGCCGGTGAACGAGCGTAACCGATGTACGGTGCATGGAACGTGATTATTTGGTCATCCTTGCGTCGAGCTTAAAAGAGAATATGAAAATGGAGAACGATGACGCACTGTTGAAGTCACGGGTATCAGATTATTTCTTGGTGAACGACGTGTATTCCATTTTAGGAAATTTCTCGAATAAAAAGTAAAGTTATAAGTACGATATTAAACTAAAACGGTAAAAACGCCGGAGCAACAAATCGAATGAAAGTTACATGGAGAGATATAGATTACAATGACTAGAAAATTATTTTTACTATTTTTTGAGTGAGATATCTTTGCTAATTTTGTTCAACCTGCTTAAATTAAGGATGAGACTACCAAGTAACGTGTAAAATATACGTAAAAGAAACAATCATTGGACAGTAAAAAATTTGAGAATCTGAAAAGTTTAGAGTATTCGATTTGTCTTTCTTTAGTTTAGGCGATACATATCCGTATACGTAAATATTCTACTTATTTCAATTTTCTTCTTTTCGAACATTTTCTTTATATTTGTTTTATTTATTTTAATCATTTTAAACATCATAATTTTATTATCCGCGAATAGGTTAAACTGTATATTAAGTAATTTATATTCTTATAAAATGATAGAAAATTGTCTTTATCAATTTGATGTTTACTATGAGCGTTAAAAATTTTAGATTGTAATATTTTAACATTTTGCATATTTCATTGTTTTCTATGTTTATATTATGTTTATATTCGTGTTTTATTCTATTTCGTAGTTTTCAATTTATCTTTTGGACTTTCGTCGTTTCTAATCCGAGATTTTGCATCGGGTTTGTACTTCGTTTTCCTGATTCTCGATATTCTTCTTTTCATGTAAGCATGGTATCAACGGTTATCGGGAAGAATGCTAATCGCTTACGACAGTATCAATTCTGTCAATTTTTGCTCAACTGTTTCCGCGCTTTTTTTTCCCTCGTCGTTGTGCGTTATCTACGTAGAAAATTCTTTTATAATAAAGATGTAATAAAAAGGTCAAGTAATGTTTGATAGCCCCGTTATGCTACCATTAGATTATGTAATGAACACATACTAAATTTAAACGGGCTTCTCATTCACGTCCTTTGAAAAATGGCTACTTTGAATATTTACAATATAGCATTAAGGTGCTATATAATAATATAGTATCAAAACAGTTAAAACGATAAAGAAAAATTTGCAAAAATATCTCGAAAAATTACACAGTCTAAAATTATTAAAATTTTAATATAGTTGACCATATTTCTTACTGAGCTTGAAACTTTTGATTTTCTATTTAGAAAACTCTATATCTAGATCAATAAAATATATAATATTCTACATCGTTTTCTTATCACGATAATCTAATAAAATCAAGGTAATTAAAATTATCCTATCCTATAATTAAACTAAATAACTATAATTAAAAGTATTCTAAGTATTGGAACTGTTCTTAAAGTATTGTATCGATGTATGTTATATATATACGTATATTGATTTCGTAGGTACGACCACGTGGCAACCCCCTTTCCAAGGACGAAAAGCAGGAAAATAGAGTTATCTATCTAATTAAGTAAAATTGAACTACGTTAAATGAGTTAAGTATAAAGTTAATAATCATCTTTGAAAATACTTTTCTTTTTCCCAGTGAATTTAAAATTACCTTCTTTAAATAAACCATATAATTTTTTCCATTATATTTCGGCAAATGTAGCGAATTACATTAGCTTTGATCTGCATTTCTGTCATAGATCGCAAATATCAGAAATAACCTAAATTTTTAAACAATACACATACACGTACACCTACTTACAATATATACTACGTAATCACTCTCATTTTACGTCATATTTTTGAAACATTAGAAGGCCGAGGAAAAATTAGACAAAGTGACGCGGTGTCGAATGACGCTGATGTTTTTGCGGAAGTGGAGGACCAGTTACTAATTTAAACTCCTTTAGCCTTTGTAAACGAAACTATTTACTTTTCTATATACTAATCGATAGTATCTTTCAAATATGAAAGAGATTCAATACGAAGCAAGCAAATTTTCAAATTCATTTCTCCCGAGAACGAAGTCACAAACGGGAAAAGTTTACTCTGTATTTTCAACTGCGCCCTGTTCGTAGCACAAACGCCGAGACACTATGAATAATAAATAATACTAAAACGTAACGTCGAAAGATTTCTCTTATTACTTCTAGTTTCTTATTAATTCCTTTTTATGGAAATGTTCTCCCTCAAGCTTTATTTCCTCGTGAATTGTATTCCTATCTTCGATCGGCAATTAAACTTGAGAAATTCAGATAACAGAATCGAGGATTTTTCTAATAGCCAATAGCGAACAATGGTCGCGTTGTCCCAGAATCTGTCGAAGAAGGAAAGTACCGATGCGATTTTTATTGTGCATCTCAATTACGCTCTGATATTATATTCTGATGCATCGTCGTATCTTCCGCCCAGAGATTAACGAATAAAAGACAAGACCATGTGAACTGGGAGAAATGTCGCATCGTGGCATTTGTACGAACACATTCGTTTGTTTTACTGGCAGAAATTTATCGACGAATTTTTGCTGAATATTATCGCATCCTTACTAAACACGAGCGATGGAAATTATTAGTCACCCTATATATTATACGATCGAAGTATACAGAACGATGTATTGGCTGATAATTTTATAATTCGATAGTTTCCTGTATATCTCTTTGTGTTTCCTATCGAACGAATTAAGAATTTCGCAGATTGAAAATTTCTTCGTTAAAAATCTTTATTCAGCTTAGGATGAATTTTATAAAACTAGTCGAATTATTATGCGCAGAATGAAGGTATTTTGAAATTGCAGATTGAAAATAGTGTTGAAGAACTTTTCAAATTGATAAATTTCTATTCGGTCAATTTCTGATTACGAAAGTTTTTCAATTAGGTTGTTCTTTGACACATAAATCTCTCGTAGGTTTTTAGATTGAAACAAAATTGCGTCCAGAGTATTTTATATCTGAGAATTTTCTAAATGATCAAATTTTAAAATGAAAAATTTTCCAATTGTATATTACTCGACTAGTTTCGAACGCTTTGGATTTCCTCAAAATTTTTAAATTACAATACAAGGATTTTGTGGATTTTTCGAAATTAGAATTTTTTGAATCGTAATGATTTCAAAGTGAAAACTTTATTTTCTTGAAGTGTTTAACTTTTTGAATGAAGAAATTCGTAAATTAGAATCAGTGAATTCCTGATTTAAAAACTATGTAATTCATTTATTAAATTTGTATTTATTTACTTGTTTACTTCAATATCTATTTATTATATTTCGATATATATATATCGATATAATTAAATTAAAATATTAAAAATTTTATTATATTATTATATAATTTCGATGTACAATATCCTTAAACAGAATGTTTACGAACGCAAAGAAACTAGTTTTTTCAAATTCACGAGCTTTCTATAGATTTGGTAAAACGAGAAACTTTTCGAATCAAAGAGAATATTTCATCTCTTTTTCCTGAATATTTTAAAGTTTCAATTAACCAAATTGAGAACTTTTCAATCGAAATATCTCTTGCTTGTGAAGCATCCAACCTTGATTAAAAAATTGTCTTCGAAAAACGAACTCCCGTATTTTCAGTTCTAAAATTTTTGATTAACGGTGTCTAAAAGTATTCACAATAAAATATGTTTGAAATTATATAAGAAGCCTTATCAATTAGATTTTTCTATCACATTTCTTCCTTTTATTGTTATTATTTATTTTATTAATGGATACGTCAACTATTTTTCTATGGTCAAATGTCATTTCTTTATTCAGAGTCACGCAATTTATGTTTGGGAATGTCAAGATTATCGAATGTTTCAGCTGCAAGCCTACAAATTTTTATCGCTTGCGTCACGATGCATTTTCGTTTGATTAATGAAACGCAAATGAATTGAATCGGTTCCGATGTGGAAGCCGTTCGATAGAACAAGACGATCGTTAGATTTAGCTAGTATCCTTTCGCTATCACCCAGTACATGTTACAAACAAACAAATGACTCAGGATTTAATACGAACGAAGTCCACGATCGTTGATTTAGAGACGGCAAATCAGATCCAACTTTGATTGACGTTCACCGAATGAATATATGTAATAGTATGTTATACATAGATACTTACACTTGCCTTTCCTTATTATCTTTTTCTACATAGTTATAATAATAAATGTAGAGAAACCAATGTTAATTGAATTATATGATAACGTTTTGACATTAAACATTCCTACAAATATTTTAACAGATTTTTAATGGCAACATTTAAAATTTTAAATATTTCGGAAAGCAAAATGAAATATTCTCTTTGGTTCGAAAAGTTCCTCGTTTTATCAGTTTTTTTTTTTTTTTTTACAAAAAATGGTAACATTTTGTCGAAACAAAAACATTGCTGCCGTACCATCGATTAATTTCCGTGTTTTAATTAATATTCAGTGTGCTTCCTGTTTTTACAAACAATTTATGTGCGATATATCGGATGTGGATAATTAAATATTTAACAAATTTTGATTCTATGTGAAGATTACAGAAAAAAGCATAATACTTCGTTGATTTTTTATTTTAACGTTATTTTATGACTAAAAAGAAGGTCAAAAGGACCTGTTAAGTACAAAGGCATAGTCGATGAAGTTTTGAAACAATATTTTAATATTAAGATAGGAGCAATATCCTTAAAATTATGGAGAGAATGAGAAAATACATACATATTTAGCCCTACCAGCAGTGGACAATTTTGATGACATGAGAATAATGACAATGAATTTTATATGAAATATTGAATTTTAAAAAGTACTCCTGTAAAAAGTGGAAGTGACTAATCGTGTTTTCCTATAGGTTTCATAGTTCCCAGCTGTTTCCAAAGATTCTTTAAGGTATTCTTTTGATGTTATAAGATATTTGCAAACTAATTTCTGTTTTTATATACGTTTCTACTCGAAAATATCTGCGTACAATATACAATTACATGTACTTGAATGTCTGTAATAATATAGAAAATCTTTTAATTCAACAACGAACTAACTGCACAAATACTTCTATCTCTCGCTGAAACTTCGAATAAACTCGATACGCAACGCGTGAACTCACATACATGTTTACAAAATTCTCTTAAAAATATTCAAATTCGCATTTCGTACCGCGAAGATACACAGAAATTCTATTTCTGTCCCATCGATCCTCCATCTTCTCTGTTTCTCCTCCAGAGAGATCGAGCGTAACAAACGCTTTTTCTGGGGAGAAAAAAGAGAAGAAAAAAAAAAATAAAACGATTGCGAGCAAAAAAACGGGCGTCCTAAATTTAATTCGCTTTATTTATAGAGCCGAAATTAACTCTTTTGGAGTTCTTGCGTGTGGTGTTTCACCTCTTCGCGCAAAACCAACTACTTTCCCCGTTTCGTCCGTCGCCCTTTAATTCTCGTCGCATCGCTTTAATTCTCGTTTATTTCGCGAAATATCATCACCAATTTGGCGGTCTTTGTTTAAACGAGGAGAGAGAGAGAGAGAGGTTGATCCGCACGTGGAGGCCCCGGCCGTGAATCGCTGAACTTTACGTAATGTGTCGCGACATTTCCAGTCGGCAATTTATATTGATCGGATAACATCCTGGAATACGGGGTGCTTTCGTCGGGGTGTCGAGCGCCGTCGTTTCCGATACCGCGCCTGTTACAAGCGTACAAATCGTTTACACTGCCATTCTGTTCGCTCTCGCGTGTTTCCTGTAACACGATGCACCAGTTCTACTCGAGACACACGATTCGAGGTACGCTCTCGTATCTGTCGGTATTAATAAAAGCTTCATTTGATTGCTTTTTTGTTACCGGAGAGGAATATTAAATTTTAGTAAATTGTGAGCTTAGTGTCTCTCCCAAATTCGCTCTTTGAGAAATTCTTTATTGTTTCTGATGGCTTGCAAATGGCCAGATATTAAATATTTATCTAGGAATCAAATTTTGTCAAGATACCGTGAGTAAATGATAAGCATTTATAAATGCTGGGTAAGGGTAACACTTATAACCTTTTGAGGGATATTTATATTTCATATATTTGTATGAGGGATATGTGTGAAATATTAATATTAATATTAATATGATACTGTAGAGTAGTTTGGCTTACTTGATAAATATTAGCAAATTGTAGATTTTGTTGTTTTCTAAATTTTCTCTTCCGTATATTTTTATTTGGAAAATTTTTTATGTGAAATATTTATTAAAATATTGTATCTTTAATGCCATCCTCTTCGTATCTGACAAAATTCAACTTTCCGATATTATAGAAATAGAATTTCGGTACAATACTCAATAAGTTTAACGAATAACACAGGTGAATTCTATAAGGTTAACAATCTTTTATTTCGTTCTAAATGACAAACAACAGATTGGATAAATTTTCTTCGGACTGTTATTTTAACGTGTTAAATGATCATAAATTGATTTTGTTTCAGCCGTATTATTCTTTTTCCAACCAAAAGATGATTCACATTTGAAGCACAAAAAGGTTATTTGAAATATGAGAGATTTGTTTTTCTTTTGTTTCTATTTTTTGAAATATTTTCTGTAACAGTATTGTACCAATATAATTTAGCATAGATATCCTGATGGAATTCTTAAAAAAAAAATTTCTCAGAAAGTTTGAGCGATTTCGACGCGTACTACATTCGGGTCACGATACGAAAGCTGACGTCACTATTCCTATAAATCTATGTGGATATCGAACAATGACGTAATCGGACATCCGTGATCGGAATATTTACGCGAACCATTAAACGTTACACAGCTATGACCAATATTACGATGAATATTCCATATACGTTACCGTTCAGAAGTATCAGAACGCTTTGGTAGATTTGTGATAACAGTCGTACGTACACTGGCTACAGTTGTGTTATATTAATTTATATACTAGTTAATTAGACTAGACATTTAGACACTAGTTAAATATATTAGCTACATTTAATACCTTTTAATAGTATTTTCATTATTCATATACCTACAGAAATTTTATACTATGCAAACGAAATATTCAACTTGATACAAAAGTTCCTAATCGGAAAATAAGAAAAATCTGTGCAGGTACTTTTTGTAGCCACTGTATATAAATTTTATTGATTTTTCAAATTAACTCTTATGGTCTGAATGTTGCATTGATACGACACTTATTTTTTAAAATGTGCCAAACTCTGTCCTTAACTAATATCTAATATATTTTGGCAAAGTTCGTTCATTTTGTGGTGCAAATACTTTTTGCAGCCACAGTGTATGAATTTTATTGATTTTTCAAATTACCTCTTATAGTCTGAATGTTGCATTGGCGCAATAGCTATTTTTGAAAAATGTGTCAAACTCTACCCTTGACTAATATCCAATTTATTTTGGCAAAGTTCTTTTATTTTGTGCAGAAAACCCCGCAGTTATCATACACGTATATAATTTTATATGTTGTGGATTTAGTGCGCTATCGCTGCAAATTGACTAAATTCGACTGTGTATGTTTTCAATGCCACTGTGTGTATACAACACGACTACAGTTTATTGTAGTTTATTGTTAAATAGAAAGATACAGCGGTCAGTTGATAAAAATTGTATAATTTTTTGCTTGGTTTCTATTTCTCGCTATAAATAATAACAGGATTTTGCACGGAGGAAACGAGACAGGGGATGAAATAAAATATACAAGTAATTCAGATGTACTACAAAGCACGAGTAATTACTAGGATTTTTGTGAAAAGAATAAAATGTTTCTAATTACGGCTATGCACTCTATTGTCCTAAAACATTTTTTTATGCATATAAAGGGTACAATCATTATTAAAATTATTGGAATTAAAAAAAATTATTAGTTAGAACATTTTTCTAATGTTCTTTAACCCTAAAATTAACGAAATTTACGTAAATCAATATGTACAATTTAAGTTTATTATTTTAAAAGAAATACACATGACATGAGAATAAAAAAGGTTAAGGTATAAAAAGATGTTTAAGAATATAATATATGAACGTTTATTAACTATTAAATTTTCAATCCATTAAAAATCCATTAAAAAATGTAACAAAATTTGTCTTTTGAAAAGTTGAAAAAATAAAATAGAAAACCGCTTTCAACATTCATATTTAAAAATTTGTCACGAGAAACTTTAAAACTATTTGAATAATTTATATATTCAAAACCGTCGACTTTTAAATTAAAAATATTCTCAAGGTATCCAACTATGGGAAAAGCTCTTTGTTTAAAAAATACCACGCTGAAAACTTTTTGAAATTGTCAGCTTCGCGAAAATTACGTATTATCCAATCAAGCCATTTCGAAAATTGTTGGACGAAAATCTCCAGGAAATCAATAAATTAGCAAGTAATTTATTCACGAACTTAATTATCTATTATTAACTACGACTAGCATAGAAATATCTTTAAAATTTTTCTGAAACTTTAGAATTTCCGAAAGTCATTGATTATATAATTTACAGCACATCCTTACAAACTTATTGCCTAATGAAACTCTATAGAGGAACGCTTCGCAAGTAAAAAAAGCTACTCGATAGAGACGATACTCCTTTATTAGGTCACTTGATCAATATAGGTCAAGTAATTTATTAGTAAAATTGTTTCTATCGATAATTATGTACATATTTCGTAATGGCGATTACAGTTATTAAAGTAATGTGCATCGTTAAATGTCTCGAAACCAGTAACCTGAACTTTCATAATAACGCTCCCTGAAGAGTTGAACAATGTGGGTGCAGGATGCAATGAAATTAACAATAACAGGGGACTATAAATTGTCATCGACCGTGGAACTACATTAACGAAGAACTTCCAACGCACAGAGTTTGTCACTTGGAAATTTTATGTAGTTGCTCCGAATTGGAAGTGCGATAATTTGCATTGCGAGAATACGCTGTACGATCGAAACTTGTATTGTAGATCTCAACCAGACAACGAAGCGCAATTGAAACAAACGTGATCTGTCGTTACTTTAATTTTCTGAAGAGTTAAATTATTTTATAAAGTATAATCAGTTTGCAAATCTACGTTTAACTCATTGTTCTAGAAAAAAATAATTTCGGAAGTTTCACCAGTTTAATATTTTCTTTTCTTCTGAAACTTTTAGATTAAAATGAAAATAGAGAAAAACTTGAATACTTTCATTTGGAGATAATGTATTTTCTAAACGTGAAATGAAAAAAATGCTCTAATTTCCATAGTTACGTAATTGTGTAAAGCCTTGAATGCATTATTTCATAAAGGAACTATAAGAATATTTGTTCATTCGTTTAGAGATTTGAAATCATAGAATAAGCCAGAAGAACGTACAAAATTTTGAGAATGTTCCATTCCAAGACATTACACAAAATATTATTTAAAAATGCCTACAAATTTATATATCATAGAATATCATATAAATTCACGCATAAAAAGTAATTCGTTATTTTGTCAAAAATTAGTTTTAGAAAATGTTGAACAGTTTAGGATTTTCGCTCGGTCAGTCAGCTATTTTACTGGAGCGGAAACCTTTTTTCAACTATATGTGAGAATAAACGGTGTCGGAAAGAACGTTCCTCCACCTGTTGAGTATCTCTGCTGTGTTAAGAGGACAATTCTTTTAATAAAAAGTATTGACACGCCTTTCTCTGAAGGAACGTTCCGTAATGGCGAAGAAAAGAGTCCTTTTTCGCCTACGATTCTTGGGAATAGTATCACCGTTACTACCGGGTGTTTCACAATTTCAAAACAAAGTACCATTTCCTTCTTCAACCAAATGTTTGTATATAAACATTTGAGTTCCAGCGTTACTTTAGCTTTCGTATATATTAATACGAATTAGTTAGTGTCAACGTACAGTAACTCACGAAAGTATCGGAGCACTTTCTATGGAAAACTTTTATCGATGTATTACGTAAAATTTTTTGAAATTTCGTTAGCGTTATAAAAAAACACGCCTATTGTGATTTACGTGCATAGAAGTTACGAGTTATTTATCGCATATATACATTTTTCACGTAGTGAAAAACTAGTATGAATAGTAGTTTTGCAGTGAAGTGAAGCTATTTTGCAACGAATATCTTGTAACTTTTATATACATTTTTAGATACGTTTCAAATTTTGCTGATATAATCACGACGAATCAGTTGTGTCTCGTTATAGCCCCAATGATACTTCCAAATGTTATGTATAATATACGTATACGTGAAAAGTTTCTAGAAATGTTTGAATACTTTCGGGAGTCGTTGTATTCGTCAAATTATTCACAGATGAAGATATTGTTCTCTCTGAAATATTTTCTTGAATATTTTCTCTCTTATCGAATCATTCCACAATAACAGAGCAACAATTTTTAGCTCTATAGTAGGAATTGAATTTGAAAATACAATCGTATATTTGTTATCAATAACGAATGACCGCGTTTGTTATTTTTCTGTTAATGTTGTGAGCCACTTGTGAGTAGCAGCGTATCTCATGCACGCATTGTTCTATTGCATAAAAGTAGTTGTCAACGCAGATGTTATTTGCTCGGTACGCGGTTAGATAATCGCAGAAAAGAAGAAAAGAGAATATTCAATAAGATCTATTATAATGAAAAAACACGTGCAGGGGGAATCGGTTACAAAGCAAACGTGCCGTTTATCAATATGTATTGTAATAATTTCTATTTATCTGAACGCGCGGCTATTTATCTTAGTATGAAACGTCAGTTGGAAAATTTCATTCTGACGTATCTCTTCGGCAGGACAGCGACTGCCAATATTAATGGAATTCCAGAAATATTGGTAATTGAATCGAACTGAAATTTTGAAATCTTTGAGCGTCGAAAATTAAATATTTTCGAATGTTGAAAGTTCGAGGTTTCGGAGTTCGATAAATTTTTTTCCAAATTATTCTATTAATAGATCTCTTAGCTGTCTATGTTGTAGGATTCTCTTAGTGTCTATGATTTATGTGATTACATAATCGTACAAGATTTGTATAAAGCTTTTGACCAATTCCTGAAATTTTTAGCTCTCTTTCTTTACTGAAATTCTTAAAAAATATTACTCGAAATCATTTTAAGGAACTCGTGAATTTTTACTTCTATTGGAACATTCAAATAGTGACTGGAGTTTCTTTATACCATGCATACTTTATACTTTGCATGTTTAAAATATCTCAAACCATTTAGACAACCGTTACTTTTTAGAGATCCTTGTCTGAACATTTTATTTGCCGCTCTTGATACTCTCGACAATTGCTTTATTTTATCCTACTTACTTTATTCTGTTTCGTTCTAACCATTTCGAACTGTGTCGTTCCAGCTCCGTTTCGTTTGCACGATAAAAAAAAAAAAAGGAAGAGAAAAAAATGGCTAGAAACGAAGGAAGAGATTCGTTGAAACAGCTGTGCGAAACGCGCAGCGAACTTTGGTATTAAAAGTACAGTCTCGTGAATATTGAACCGTTCAATTATCCTGACGACCGGACGCAACCACATCGCGCGAGTTCGTCAAACATTTGTTAAATTGAATCGGTTTGCAGCTACCGGGCTTTGCGAGAATTCAATTTTTAACGCGGATGCAAATGTCGAGCGACTGACGATGCGCGATATCACAATTAGAAAATACAAACAGGCGATATAAAGTTTTTCCGAGTTTGAATTTTGGCCGCGCTTAGGTCGTGTCGGTGTGAAAATTTCAAAGCAAGCATTGTGCACAGGGTGTAAAAATTTATACTTATTAATCCTTTGAGAGCTATGAACGGATATATGCGTTCTCACATAACCATTCAATTTAAGCTAAAAGTGGCGTTAAAGTTGTATGACAAAAAAGACGTATGGATATTATCCACTTCACATTCTGATGATTTCGTTGAAACAAAGAAAATTAATTATCAAACTGACAAACCAAAGCGAAAAGCAAAGTGTGTAACAGACTACAATGCCTTTTGCAAAAAATACGCAGCCCACGGTGTGCTTCTTCGTAAAGAGTGGCCAGTCCACGGCGCACGCTTAACATCAGACAACGCAGCGTTCAAAGGGTATATATAGGGTTACATAATTTATACAGAGAGTTTTGATCATCTTAGGTTCGTTAATTTCTTCGTTACTCTTATAAAATGTAACATATAAAAAGTTATGTCAAGACAAACAAAAAAAAAAAGACAACGAATATCGTGTTTCGTGGTTTTCTTCTTACGAATTTATCTTCTTCGAGTTGTCAGAACTAGCTATCATCTTCGTTAAGTGGATTAACGCAGTGTATTAAAAGTATTACGTTTTTTATACACCAATCGATGGATTTTTTATTCCCTAAAAGAAGAGTAAAATAATTTATCGGCTCAGATAATTTCTTCTTTAACTTCATACGTTGCTACTAATTCATTCAAGTGATTTCTTTAACCGTAAATAATGAGAAAAACAAGAGCCAAAATGTGGATATTTAGCACGTCATAAACTTACTAAAACTTCAAATTCGACCATCAAGATATAAGTTGAAATTGCAATTTTGCATGTAAAGCAACGGACGTGAATATACGAGAGAACATGAGAATGCAGGATGTAACTATTAAATGTTAGAAATGATAGTTCGTAAAATCTAACTAACCTAACCTTACGTGTAATATGTCCTTCGCTGCGGGAGGACCTTTTGAAGGTTAGAGGTTGAAGCGAGGGCGTGTGGACACCTATGAGGTTCTTCGGATGGCTTCACATTATGCAAAAAGCCTTTGAAAGGCTGATGCAACCCGAGAAGAACAAGATTTGTAGAAAGGAAAAAAGCCAAAAAAAAGCAACAACCTTGCGACGATCACCAACACGTGGTGAAACACCCACGCACTCGTATCCACCTATGGAATACACCTAAACGCAGAACTACGTACGCACCCACACGAAGGTCTGAGTATATCATGAGTTGGTGCATACAAAATGAGTATCGTAGCGTGACACGTGTACTTGACAAAGTAAAAAAATCGATTTTTCTAAATAAAGGAATTCGCGTGGAAGAAAATTATTCCATGTTTTGAGTTTCCATTTTTTGCCATTGGGAATTTTACCGACCATTCTTCAATCTAGCGAAAGCATAAAATGACTTGGAAAATTGATTTTCTTGAATAAAAGAATTTTAGAATGAAATTACCGTATAGTTTCATTCCACCATTCAATAAAAAAAGAGTATAGGTAAAAAGAAAAAGGCAAAATTGGTATTGTTTAATGCAAATATACTTGACAAACTATAGAAATCGATTTTCTTTAGTTTTCTTTAACAAAATGCATATTTCATCGATAACATTGTCCGCGAAATAAAATTGTCAAATTCGATTCAGAAGTGCTCTTCCTGTCGTCAAACAAAAGTATTTTTCGCCTAATAGAATTTTCAAACTCCATTTCGAAGTGTTCGTCGTACTGTCAAATCGCCCCATTTCATTCCAAAGTACTTGCACATCACGAAATCGTCTCTCTATCACGAAATTTTCTTTCGAAATATTCTTCATACCGTCAAAACGTCAAATAGCATTCCAAAGTATTTTCATATCATTAGATTGTCTTTTAGAAATATTCTCCGTGTCGCCAAATCGTCAAATTTGGTTTAAAAGTATTTTCCATGTCTAATAGCTGTCGAATCATATGTGTAAAATATAATAATATTCTCTTCATCATCAATCATTGAATTTTATTCCGAAACATATTTCGCCCACGATAATTCTATAATAATTCTACAATAATTCTCTTATGAAAGAAATCGAAACGTTTAGATTACATAGCCAATCATTCCGTAATTTCACTTAACCTCAAGCGTGATAATTTTCAAAGGAGCGTTATGCTTAACATAACATAGAGGAGGACTCGATGGAAGAAGTTCCTTGAATCCAGCGAGGTCGTTAGTAATCTCCGAAGTCCTGAAACGTGTCTGTAACGCGTTTCAGGATATCCCTGGTCGGTTTCAATTCATAGGAGATCCGGTGACGAGCAGAGAAACGCCCGTGAGGGTGTTTTACCCCTGACGCTGGAAGGCTTCCGAGGATTCCAGCCACTCATCCAGGAGATTCGAAGAAGATAAAGAAAGCTTCGTATCCTGTGGTTGAGAATTAACCGAGCATCCCCCGATGAATCTCAGGAAATGTCAGAGTCGATTCCCTTCGCCTTTGAGTAAACCGTATCTCCCATCTGACTCCTTAGTGCTTGAATCTTGTCCCCCGAGACTTTTTTTGCAGCTTTATTAACGTGAACTTCGTTCGATTCTAACGCGTCACAGTGGAATCTTTTTGTCTTGTCGGATTCGAATAGTAAAATAAATATTAGGTTGTCCGAAAAGTATCTGTCTTTTACAACGACGTTGTGATCTTTATTTTGATAAAACAAAATGGATCATACGTAAGTCGACAAAATAATATAAAATGAAAAATATTGTGCATACATTATTTCCTTATAAAAAGAAAGAAACTTTTCGGACGACCTAATATTAACGTTTCATTGTATAAAGGAAGCAATGGTTTTTAACTAGTGCTGCTTTTTTTTGAATTGAATTGAAGCACGCTACAGTTCATAAGTATTACATAAGTAAGTAAGTAAGTATATATTTTAATTGATTAGTGGCAACATTATTTAAATTATACCAAAAAAGACAGATTCATAATATATCGATAATTGGAAGCAGCATTTACTACGTTTTTATGGAATTCGTACACTATAAATTGAAATTATCAATTAAAGGACACGATGATAATTCATTTTACTATTTGCAATGTATAGTTAGTTGCATGTACAGTTAATGTGACTAACATGAAACGCTGTAGATATACGAAAACTGGCATCTAAACAACCGTAAGTGTCACACCAAACGAAACCATTTTGTTCAATTTTTCAATTGCTTTACTAGAAACGATATAAAAATGTACGTGTGATGGTAGTCTAACTGACGCTTTTTAATTTCCATATTAATCTTATCTCCGATATAAAGGAGTCAACTGTGAGTCGACTTATTTGTTCAGGATTCGTATGATAAATAAAACGTAATTTTCTTTTTTTTTTTAAGAATACGTGAGAGGTTTTGAATAATTTTGTTCCTAAGAGATTGGAACCTGAAATATAATACTAGAAAACGCTGTATAAGAGAGGTTAAAAGATGTATTTCATAAGCGAATAATTTGAGAAAGAGTGAGTTTTAAGAAACGTATAATGTGAATGAAATTTCGTATACTTAAAAAAACTACGAGATTTTCGTATAAATGATTATAATTAAAGAATGAAAATAAAAATAAATGAATGATAAATAATAAACGATTTAAGTAATTAATTTTACTTCTGAAACATTGAAATATCAGTACGTGGAGAAATAAATTTCTCTAATTAAAAATTTCCATTTCATTCGTGTACATAAATCTTTACGATGAAACTCCATGTAAAGACAGGAAAATACACAACGTGGAAACGTTTCGCAGATTGAAGAACATCGATTTCGCCAGAAATACGTCTATCGGTCGTATAGCGTTGCGTATTGCGTCGAAAGTTAAAAGCAAATAACTATTTGCAATCGCGCATCGAAACGTGCCCGTTCTCGTTTGTATCGGTATTCCTTCATAATTTTCGTTCCAGTTCTCTTCTCTTTCTGATAACGTATCTACGTAACGTTCTATTATGAAGGGAAAGGTCGCCAGGTTAACCGATGATTTAAGATCGAACCGGGCTATTCATTTTCAAACAAAAATTATCTTTCGTAATACCACGCAGCGAGAACGATAGGGCCTCTGTAAACTTTCTATGATATTTTCCCCGTGGGGGGTTTCAGCGAGGCTATTACTCATTATTATCTCAATAACATAGGGAGAAAGGAAGGTTAAAGGAAAAAAGCACAAGGAAAAATGCTTGGCCGTGACAAAAAAGGGAATGAAAAATAGAACGAAAGATTCAAGGATATGGCGAGCCACGACGAAACTTTTCTCTCGCGTTTTTCTCATTTTTCACGAACTGTTTTGTTCTTGAATAGTCTCGCTAATAGAAAAGTTCGCGAATTGTTTTCGACGATACACGTACCAACGTGGAATATCGTCTTGAATAATGCGAGAAGAGTAAATAGTGGTTTTATGGTTTGTTCGAGTTTTAATAACCGTAATGATCTTGCTGGAAAGTTTTCCAGTGCGTTTCAAAAGTCTGCGTACGCTTCTTAAATATAAAATATTACAGTGAAAATGTTAATTCTGTGAATTTCTTTGACACGTTAAAACGCATATCGTTAAAACGTAACGCAGTTTCACTTAACGTAATTCATTTTCACCTTTCCCATGTAATTTTATTCGCAAGATTTTTGTGAGTTAAACGTTTCAATTATCTTAATTCTTTTTGGAAATGTATCTGTGATAGCTACATCGACACGCGAGTATAAATAATTTTGTCATAAATTTGATAGGACGACTTTCTCGACTGACTGCATATCCATTGATCTAGTAATTTTTATTATTCAGAAGGATAATACATACATGTCATTCTCATAAACGATTTTTTATAGTCATAGCGATTTTCGTAGAAATAAAGGAGTGCTTTCTCTTGGAAGAAAGCTTGAAAATTTCATTTCACTGCAACGGAAAATTATCACGCGGAAAATAAGACAAGACAACTAAGATATGGTTAGTACCAACTGCAATAATAATAATCTCAATGGATCTAAAAAATTGCCTTTTCATGTAGATCCATTAGCGCCAACAATTTTCATAGTAACGTTAAGATACTGCGTTAATTAGGAAATTTAAGTAATTTGAGAAATATTACAAACACATCAATCATCCGCGATTATTATACAGAAGCCAGCATGACTATCCATAATAATAACTATTACAGCCTTCGTAATTATCTCTCCTACAAACGTTAATATAGCAACATTCTTAATGACCACGTCGTAGAACGTGCAATTATAATATAACAACCACACCCACAAACCTCGATCACCATAGTATTTCTATCCGCTATGATCCTGGTTGGAAAGCAGCTGCCTCGCCCACAAACGCCGCCACTTCGTTAATCTCCAACCGTCACCCCCATTAAAGAATCCACCCCAAAACAGCTGGCGTTCCACAACCACGAATATATCCAACGGTAACAGAGTCACGGTCCCTTCGAAGAAAAGCCCCGTTCGTTATCATACCAGCTTTGGAAACACCTATATCGCCCCTAATTTCTACGGTAACTTACCCCTTACGTAGAAACACGGAAAGGGGTGATCCACGGTGACACCAGGTAACGAAATCGTGACCACGGTTTCTGTTTCTATTTCTAGCGACGAATCACTATTCACAATTAACACGTAGCCATCTGTGTTTCTCGTGTAACATTTAGTTTGTCGGAAAAGTTTGTGTTTGCTTTCTGGTTTATGGTAGTTTTAGGCAGAATTTGTTTGTAGTAGTATTAGTAAAGCGAATGACTGAGAAAACACTGTATTTTTCTGTGTTACTGTACAAAGTGGGATATATTAGCGTAAATGATGTCAGAATCAACGAACGTTACAGCTAGATGTCTATCGGATGTCTATGTAAATTCATACGTTTATATAGTGGCAGGAGAAACAAGATTAAAACGCAACAATTTTATTTATCAATAATAGTATATCAATTCATCGGTTATGTATAATAACTGCATTACATTAATGGTGATTTTATTATACCATATACTTGGTACCGTATTGAGAACAGTTATCTGTTTTATATTTATTCATAATCTAATTATTCTTGTCATAATATTATATTAATATAATATTTTTCCTAAAATTGTGGTGCTTTTTATATTGCTTATACTTTATGCTTTCTTTTGTTCTCTGCTGTAAATAAAATTAAGAATGTGGATGGTAGATAGAGATCATTCTCTAAATATTCTAATAAATAATCTACTTTGGCTACAGGGAGAAATTATTTACGTATTTCCAAGCTGTACAATAATTCATTCATATTGTCGCAAAACAACAATAAATTAAATTATTCTCTTTTATACAAAGCAAAAAATTCAGAAATAATGCTACGTCCGAATATTAATCTGACTGCATATGTATACGACTGCAACTATGAATGTAAGAAATTTCTATATTTCGAGGAGGAATGAGAGAGGGATGAAAAATTTAAAAGGGAGGTAAAGAATAAAGAGAAACAGAATAGAGAAAAAGAAGGTAGAATGGGAAGAAAAAGAGAAAAGAGGAAAGGAAGCCGAAGAAGCAAGGGAACGGGAAGGAAAAAAATGTAGAAGGAAAAGATGAAAGGGATGATAGGGCAAGCATGGGACGTAAAGCAGGGATAAAAGAAGGGAAGAGAGAAGGGAGAGGGAGAGAAAAAAGTGAAAGAAGGAAGGAAGCAAGATAACAAAGAAAGGGATAAAAGAGCAAGGGAAAAGGGTAGATAGGCGTAGGCGGAAGATATGGAAAAAGGGTTGTAATACACAATTACGATTAATACAATTATTACACGTAAGATATCATCATAATCGTATTTTATAATTATAGCTATTACACTGAACATCTTTAGTTAATTATATTGGCTTATTTTTAATACAGAGCATTTTTTTCTCAAGCTCAATTTTTCACATTAACTTTTACCGCGCTTTATTAATGATATAAAATAAGAAAATAGTTCGGATCAAATATTGCTTCGTAATTTAATATATTTTTAATTGCAATATGATTTTTTGCGTATGCTTTTCCTCTTAATAAAACAATTAACAAATATTTATAACACTATATTCAACTTTAGTCACTAAATTCTGAATGATTTTATACGCGTATAAAATTAATCATTCCGTGTGCAACAATCAAATAAAGTAGACTCGTAGTATTAAGTCGAACCATGTTAGAAAGCCTCTGAAACTATTGAGCCACGCCCTGGTTGGTTGTTCGAGCGAGCAGCTTTCGATGCTTTAAATCAGACCTTTCCCTCTTCGTTCCAGACGTTTATTTCTCGTTTATTCTTAAGTCGTGAACTCGAATATGTAATCTTTCCAAATCTAATAAAATGTTTGAATGATAGTGATTTATGTGCTACAAAATTATAGGAAATTAATTAAGACAATTTATCTTATTTTTCCTGAATTTTTATATTTCAAAGAATTAGTTACCATATATATATATAAATCACAAATTAATTATCCTACAAATATTATATAATAAAATAGCTTAGATTGGATGCATCACACAATTTCTAAAATATTTCAGCATTGGTAGTTTTAAATACGAAAGAAAAGACAATAAGTATGAATAATATTAAGATATTCTGGTTTTGATGTATGTCTATGTATAGTAAGACAGAAAAATACAAAACAGTTTTCCTTCATAGATAGGTGACTTATTTATTCGTTCACATCGAGGCTTTATACTTTGATAGTACAAATACGTTGCATCATATCAGTGCACTGTCAGATGCTTGTTACATAGGAAATGTGGGTATATTTCCAAATGGTAACAATATACACTTGACACTATAGTCAACGACGACTAAAATACTAAATTTCTACCGAAAAAATTGAAATCAACGATATACAAAAAAAATATAGAACGCGGAGAAAAAATAAATGTTTTTATGTATAATGTATACAAATAATTATTTAGGTTTTCAAAAATGCGCCGTTATACGTGTATAATATTTTTATAGAAAATGTTAAAGTAGATGTAGTAGAAGTACGTTTTAGTAGATGTATTGCTAAAAAGTAAGCGGTACGATAAATACAACAGAATTTTACAAAACAAAACCAGCTAATTGAAACGGCAAACGATATAAATGTCAGAGATATAGATTTCCAGTTTAAAAATAACATTAACAACTTTAACTTCGTCTTGCAATTGTATTGAAAGTTAAAATAAATTATTCTAACATTTACAGCATTTAACTCTGTATTTGACATGAAATTTACATTCCTTTCCACCGTATAAGTTGCTCTTTTCGCCGCTTTTATAGTTAGCCACAAAAGTCTGTGTACAATCCACAGGAAGACCATTTCTATTAAAATAAAATACTGCAAGTTTTCACTGCCAAACTAGTATGTTTTATGCCAAAGCAATTACAGCCGCTATTTTATTATTGCTTTCTATATTAAAAAATAAATATATAACTATTAAGCTACACATATATATATTTATGCATGAAATATCTAAACTATAGTATTCGTTATAATATTTTACAAATGAAACAAATTTCTGTTCGGATTTCTTATACTTATGAGAATGAACTAAACATAAATAATTATTAGAGAGTAATTAAAATCTTTAAATATTAAGGTATCCAATGGAAAAGAGGCATCATATTTCACTATATCATAAGATAGGAAAAAAGGAAAATGTTTAGAAGGAATAGTTTCCTCAATAATATTCAGTATGAAATTATTTCGACTGATAATTGAAATGTTTGTTATTATATATAATATATTAATATATAATATATATAATATTATATATTAATATTATGAATATATTATATCTCAATTGATAATTGAAATGTTTGTTATTATGTATAATATTCGTATAATATATTATATTATGAATATATTATATATAGTATCATGAATATTATATATTATGAATATTATATAATATTCATATAATATACATACTCCATTGTACAGTAGTATGTTTCATTCAAGCGAAAGTAATCTTTCAAAGTAAACGAGAACTACCGTGGTTGATATATCGGTTACGTAATACTGAAAAGGAAGTACAAAATGTAAGCTCGGATTTAGTCCCTCGATGGTCGGAATCTACAGTGTTTCAAGTTAGTCCTTTACCCTCGACGTATTTTCGTGATGGTTTTCAGACGTTGTTAGGATGATTCGAGGGCATGGTTCAGCAAGCACCTTTGATTTCTGGCATTGCAGAGTGTAATCTGTTGCACAAGGGAGCGACCGACGGCTGGGCGTCGCGTTCTGGCTCTGTGTGGTTTCCGTGCATAATGACGCTTTCGTGGATTATGGTCGTGACGCTGCTTCTCTCAACGAAATATTCTGGAAGCTGAATCGATCGCAGACGCGACCGTGCTCTGTAGCCTGGCCTCGTGTGCACGTCGCCGAATCGGCCTGTCGGCTTTCTTCCTTCTACCCTGCCTTCCTTTCTTTTTCTTTTGGTCCATCGTTTTACTTTGCTCTCTATCGAAAATATAATTTTTGAAACTCGTTTCAATAAACCTCGCTTATACCTTAATTTTGTTTCCATTCGACCGAATTTTTGGATTTGTTCTTTTTTTTCGACCGTTCAGAAACACGACTTCTTTTTTCATTTGATTCGTTTTACTTTGGTTTCTATCGAAAATATAATGTTTAGAATTTTCTTCGTGTATTTGTTTTTTTATAAATCCTCAATCCTCTTGGACTATTTAGAAACACGAGCTTTTTCTTTTTTCACTCAATTCATTTTACATTGCTTTTTATCGAAGGTATAACTGTTAGAATTTTATTTGCTTATTCGCTTATTTGTAGATATTGTTTCCATTCGTATATCGAATACTTAATTTTTTCGGACTGTGTGGAAACATCCTGTGCTTTTATATGATCGTGCCAGATAAAGCAAAATTAAAAATTGAATTTTAAAAGTTAATATTTAATAGCAAATAATAAATCCGTATGACTTAATTAGCTTCATTATTAATATTGTTATCAATGCTATATTATTAATTATTAAGCAACTTTAGAATTAACAATAAATTTGGTGCTTCCCCTTTCATTTTGACATTAATTTCATACGATTGCTTCAATAATCAACTAAGCATTCATCTTTCGATCCGGATCGCGACACATTTTACTTCACACGTTTTAATTAAATCGAGGATATTTATGAGATCTCGAGGTATTAAATTTTAATTAATTTTGAAAAACCCGACGTTTCAGGAAAATCAATAGTACCTGCTGTTCTTTATTTTAACCGTACTATGACCAAATAGTCTATAATTATCAGAAAGAAGCATTGAAAAACCAGACGAGACGTCGTAGCGTGCACAAATTATAATTATGAATTAACATTCTTTTGTGTCGACGAAACAAGAGCGAGGAACGTTTTTCACGCTGGCTAGTATACACATTTCATCGAGACGGTCTTAATTTCGCATTTTCTAGATTAAACTATCGTGTCGTGTACGATGGTGTAACACGAACCAACGAAAATAAACGCGTTTCCCACACGCAGTAGAATATGCCCCTCATATGTCAGACACGCGGCTGATTTAAATTTACGAGCTACGAAATGTTGCTGATGTTCTCGTGATTGAAATTTAACCTTTCGCTTTACGGATAGAAGTTGTTCAAAACGATTAAATGTCAGTGCCAATGTTAAATGTTAATGTCGAATTAAAATAACTAAATTTATTTGGAGTGGAGAGATTCACAAAACCAAAATACGAAAAATGGAAAGTACGATAAAGATAAAAATTAAAAGGAAATTAAGTAGCAAATAAAGATGACTGATGAATGAAATGATGACAAATAGCTAGTAAATCACAATAGCTGAAAGATTGAGCAAAGACAATGGGTAATTATATAACTATATTTTAAGGTTGAAGTAAAAAAAAAATGTAAAAATTCAAGCAAACCCATAAAAATTTAATTATAAACCTAAAGAAATAAATCTAATGGAAAATGATATTCAATACTCTTGAATGTCTTTGCTTTGAAAGTTTCTTAAAAGGTAGAAAATTTCTAAATTTGTTAAACTTCAGATTTTTACTTTATAGAAGCGATTGTTAAATGCGACATACGAATAAATAATTATAAAGAATAAATGTTCATAATAGTTGTAATAATAAATATTTTGTAGCAAATATTTATTGGAAAGAATGAATATTTATAAGAACTTTGAAGAATACTTTTAGAAATTATACAATTAAATATTAATTGATTTGTGTAAAAAAATATTCATCGATAACTGATGAAACAGGAGTTTAATGGAGAAAAACATCAAGTAGTCAAATTACGATAGAAATAAAATTGAAAGTAAATGAAAAAATAAATCTATTGGAAATATGAATAAAAAATAGACTAATAAAGAACTATTAATTGGAGAAATTAAAATCTTACGATAAAAATTTAATAAAGCACATATAAATCAGGATAACTTATTCGAAAATGTGATTATTAACCTAAATAAACTTAAACAAACCTAATAAAGACTGTTAATCACCGACTTAGATTTTATAATGGAAGTTGAAGAAGTATAAAGATAGAGCTAAATTGTTTGAAAATGCGATTATACATATGAAGAAATCAATCTGATAAAAAAGGATGTTGAATAAAAGAAAATTTCCTCTTTTGTCTGAGAAGTTTCTTAAAGTGTAAAAAAGCATCGAGAGTTCTTTAAAATTTCTAAAACGGTATACTTGAACTTTACATCGTGTCCTTCGCATTAAGTCCTTAATTTTTTCTTATCAGTATTTTCCTGATTTAATTTAGCAGGCACTATAACGAACCACTTTTACAAGGTCTATTAAAAAGAATCCTTTGTTTAAAGCGAGACTAGTTATTTTTATTTGCAATGAATGGGCAATTACAAAAATAGTCAATGTAACCAGTTTGTACCTCGTTACTTCAATTTCGTTAAATATGCCACGTTCGCTAATTTTAGAAAATTATGTCAGAGTTATGTCTGCTCGAAACACGTGGAATTTCTTTTCGAGCAGAAATGGGCAATTTTTGGCAAATACTTAAGTTACAAAAGTACGTAAATACCTTTATGCTTTTTAAGTATTATTTATAAAATGTAAAAGTAAAATAATCTACAATTTTTACGAAAATGTTTCTTTTGATTTCAGCTATTAAATTAATATTTAATTTTAAGAATCTATATTAAATGAGAACATCTATTTGATGATGTATCTACTTATATAATTTCATTTAATTCAATTTAATATTTTATCTATTCAAGTGTCTATTTCTGCCAACCACAAGTGATTTATTAAAATAGTTGAAATCTCATTAATAAAAATATGGCATGTGACGAGAATGGAAATAAATTTACATATGTGTGAATGATAATACAATACAAAGCAAGATAAACTAAGTGAGGTTTCGTGTTTCATATTAATTTACTAAATTATGTATAGCGAGTTAAGTAGGTATATTAAATAATAAATTAGTTTGCCGAATAAATCCAATAATTCTTGATATTATATTGCATCTATGGATTCTCGTATTTCCAAAGTATTATCTACTATTATCGATATAATCTTAAAATCTCAACACACTACTATCTTTATTCGCCAAAAGAATTTATACGACACTTTCATCTTACTTTTAATCATAGAACGCTATAGCAAAATTTATACAAAAATCTGACATATCATATACATATGTAGGTATATAATAATTCCAATGTAATAATATTCTGATTATTACATGTAATAAATTATTCAAAAATTCACGGGTTACCATCTGTACGTATAATAATTTGATAGTAATAATTTAATAATAATGATAATTTTAATTATTACTAGAGTATTATATCTCGACATATGTCATACATATGTCTCACATTATATCAACAAAATAATCAAAATTAATTCTCTGCAAAACCAAACTATAAATCAGGCCAGCTTCTAGAATCAATTTATTAAATTATTTCTCCTATTTATTATCAAACTATGTAGTCGAGCTCATGAATAAATAACGAAATTATCGGAACATATTGCAAACATGTACTTTCGACTTCGTGTCTGAAACCAATGTTTACCGTCGGAAGCGACAGTCTAAATAGTACTTGTTAAACGACGAATGCAAGCACATCAAGTTATTGAATATGTCTCGTACTGTTCGCGTGGAATTGTGCAATCTGACGTCAGGGTCACGTGGAAGTAGACATGCGCAATGATACCACTTGTTAAAGGGTGCCTTTTCACACCAACACCTACTGACTGTCTTTTTCACTTCGTGTAACCACGCTCCATGCCTCTTTGCAGCTGTCAAACGTTCAGTCCTTCATTTTCTGCAAATGTACCCTCTAATTACACATACATTATCATCCATAAATGTTCAGACGTTGTTAAATTGTTATCTCTGACAACTATACACACTTTGTAGATATAAATAAAAATAATAATTATTATCGATTAGTATGAATAAAAGAGCAATTGAAAGTGGAAGAAAATTGATGACGAGGAAAGATACCTGACTTTTATTCCAGGAATGCTTTTATTCGAGAAAAATAACTTTTCAAAGTTGCTAAGTGCACACGTCTCTTTACGCTTTTGCTGAGTTAAAGGACGAAAAGGTACTTGTCCTTTTCCAATCCAAGAAGACAAAAGAAGATTATTGTAACGTTTGCAATTTCTCGTCAATATATCTCAATCTTTTTAAATAAAATATTCATCGTGTTACTATATTATTTACGTAACGTATGTTGGTATACATTTAGTAGCACCTTTATACGATTATAGAGATTTATTTATTCTGAAAGTGAAATGTAGGATGTGTGTAGAGAAATTATTTCATTGGGAAATAATGATAAGTACAAATACGTGCTTTCTGTAACTGTGCACTGTACATTTCTTCTTTCAGTTCAAACTTACAGACTGTTTTATCCCAATTACATGACGTAAAGAATCAACTGAAACATTTATGGACAATGTATACCTATGTGTACTGTGTATATGACTATACACTTTTAGTTTGGAATTTCTTCTAACATGTCGAAATTACATCACAGTTTCAAAGATCTTTAAGGTTGCGTTTGGAAAACTTGGAACGTCCCTTGGAAACCTTGGCTGTTCTTGAATTGAATTTGCCGCAGACGTTCAAGAGTTCCAGGTTGCTGAATATTTTGACAGTGTTGAATGGAATTCTTTAGCGTCTCGAAAATCTCAGGAAATATTTAGTATCTTAAATTGGACACACTGGAATAGCGTTAATCTTGCAAATTTTAGATTAGTCTCTTTTCCGTTTGTTTGCATGTATGCAGAAGAGACTGAGATTAGGTTAGTTTTATGTACACGATGAAGAAGTTGGAATGATGTTTAAAATACAAATCTACGAGAGCTTAAACCTGGGTAAAGTTCACGGTGGCTAGAAAATTATCAAGGTAAATATTATTTAATTCGTTGGTTACCATCAAACTATAGATAATTGTGCAATTGTGAGAACTTTAAACACGTGAAAAAAATAAAATAATGGGTTTGCTATAATATTGGATTGTTGGGAAAGTTGGTAATATTTTTGATGATCGATAAACATATTTTATTACATATTTAATGAGATTGAAAGAGAATACAATTTTTTTATTTAATTCGTTATTAGATTCTGTTAAATAACAAGGTGCAGAACTAGATTAAACATTAAGTGCAATAAATAATGAAAAAAAATCTAACGAATAAATTAATAGGAAAGATATTTTTCTACGAGATTTCGTTGGGCCTTTTAATCGTTTTCCCTCCTATTTATTCTTACTTCTTCGCAAAATTTTAAGTAATATGTATAATAATACGATAATAAGAAAGTAATATCTAATCTTTATGCGAAATGTAGAAGCACAGAAATGCGAGAAATATCGAAAATATAATATTTCGTAATAATATTTAAAGAATGAAACAACCTACTTAAATTCACAAAGATATGAAGATTTGCATAATTCGTAATCTTGTTCAGACATTTAATAGGAAGCCAGTGTTTCAGGACAGTAAAACTCGCTTATATTAATGTCGAGTAAGGACAGAGAAGCAACTGAAGATAAATTGAAACTGTTAATTTTAAAAGTTCAGGAAAAAAAGAATAGCTCGTATATTAATCAGATGCAAGTATGTTTAAAACGAGTAAAATATAAATTTAGCAAGGTTGGATATTATGCTTTGCATACGTTTAAACGTTATACATTTGTTATGCAAAGTTCTGAAGCTACTAGTCGTTAATATTCACACGGCGGCGATAATTCATTACAGCCAGCGTCAATGGAACCGACGTCCCCATCAATCTCAATTAAATTCATAGCGAGACCAGGAAATTAGTAGTCGCGATTGAGCTTTCCGTACGGTTAATAATTAATAAAATGTATTATAATTGACTAGCGTGTTACGCGGCCAACGTATTTCATCGCCCAATAATCTGGCACTTTATGATCATCTATAGTGTTGATCAGAAACAATTATAGCGTATCGTTGAGTATATAAACCACTATTTGTTAAATGAATAAATTATTATTTCAAATAATACAAGGTATATCGACAAACAAGGAATTTTGTAATCATTTTTATGATTCAATGCAGTTAGTCGTAGTTTATCGTCGATTAAACACGGATCATTATCCACTGCATGAATAAATTGCTATTTCATATGGTAGAAGGTTTGCCATCGACAAATTTCGATGAATTTTCTGATAATTTGTGCTTGTATACGATATACAAGACTGTATAAAATAATCAAGGTAAAATCCTCGTTATAATATTTAGAAGATGAAGCAAATTTTAATTAAAGTTCGTTTCTTTAATTGGTTCCATAGAATTAAATGTTTCTATAATTTATGCGGACGCATAAACATGAAAACAGTCTAATTAATAGCTATTCAGTAAATTATTATGCAAGAGGTCTCTAATTATACAAGTTCCGTTGCAGTTTCATTGAAAGACGAGACAAAGTCGAATTAGGAAATTCGGTGCAAGAAAGTGGATCGATAGACGAGCGTTACATGCCCAAAAGGCACGATAATGTGGTTCGTTTCATGGTCCGACGGATGAACTCGTTTATTTAGAGCAACAAGTGCCTGCACATTACGCAAAGCCCGTTGTATCAGGGCTGAACAAGAAATCTTTTGTCAAAGCGACGTTGAATCAGACGGTTTCAGCCAAGGAAATAACGTCAAAGCCGAAAGATAATAACGGGATAAATCAGTCGAGCCTTTTGTGCAATTTAATTCTACGAATAGTATTAACGACGATCGCCCATTTAAGCCTTGTATCGCTTCTTCGTCGATCGATTATCTTCGTCAAAGGATCGATCAATTATGCAATTAAGTGCTGATCGCTTAGTAAAGCCGATTGATTAGTAAACAGCTACACAGTGTTCCACGATGTAATCGGATTTCGCTAATAGAAGGGATTTTCAATGGTAGGTGGTAAGTTCTTGGTTACTACTGAAAGGGGAAAATTGGAAGGTGACTCGATGAATGGTATTGTTAAGTGATCACTGTTTATTGGATGTTTGTTATTTTTATATCATTCATCCGGCTAGAGACTATTTTATGATTTTCAACGAATTTCATGTGCTTTGATCGGTGAAGTTTTGTATTTTGACTTCTATAGACCTTACGTATTGTTAAAATTATATGGATTAAGTGTGGAAGATCAAAATTTGAAGAACTCTTAGTTGAGAATCTCACATTCTAATTTTAAGCACAGAAACTTTGAACTTCGGATCCTATAAGCTGAACACTTTGTTATTCTTTGGTTAAGCATAAAATATTCAAATTGCAAGATTTTCTGCTATGTTCGCTTATTTTTCTACCATGTTGCATTCTTAGGCTTACATTTGTTATTCTTTCATTATACTCTTGAACATAAGGTATTCGAATAATAATTTCTTAGTGGGGTTCTGTAGTCTCAATCTTCTGCACTTTGGATTCTTCAAGTATATTGTTCGTTTAAGCATAGAAAAAATACAAGTTTTTGATTCGTCTAAGCATAAGAAACTGTTCAAATTTTTGTCAGTTAAGGAATTTGTATTTTCTTAGACTTTAGAGTCTAGTCGATATATTTTAAATTCAAATATTAAAACGAGCTTTGATCTGTAATTTTTAAGGATAAAAAATGTATTCTTTGCATTCGATATTTTGATGCTCGAATATTTTTTAACTTTAGACTTTAGATCTTCAACTTTAGGTTTTGGATTTCCGACTTTGATGCTTTAATCTTTGTCTTAATTTTCCATTTTCAACTTGACCTTTTGGCTATTAAACTTCGATTTAGAACTTTGCTCCTTTGTCCCTAAATATTCAGCTGGACCTTTGGCTCTTGAATTTCGATTTAGAGCTTTGCTTTTTGTCCCTTGATTTTCAACTTTGATGTACTAACATCAAATTGAAAATTGCGAGTTTTACATCTCTAAACAATAAATCTTAAACCTCATATTTTTAAACATTAATTTTTCGATCCTCCAGCCTTCAATCTTACATTTAGGGGAACCTTAAATTCTGTATTCTGTACTCTAAAAATCGATACTGAAGCCATTACCGAAGCCATGTCCAAATAGAACCTATCAAAGGAACCAACCTCGTTTATTTCACATCACAATCCACTCCTTCAGCGAATGATTTTAATCTCTGAGAAAGCGGTATAAATATCGATAGCCTACAGCAATTGAGATATTAATGATATTTTCAATCATTCAGACATTTTAATTGTTTCTCTCTATCGTATAGAATATCATACTAATTGAAAAATGATCATCTGTCTAAACTAACTAAAAATCCTATCTGAGTCACTTACATTGTTCAACATTTTATAGTCCATGAAATTTATCTTAATTTTTTAATACAAATTTTTACGCAAATTCATATTTTGGGAGATATAATTAAAAAAGTAGAACCTCGGTAGAAGATCGTTCCAGCTAATGAGCATCACATTACAAAGCACTACACTTTGAACATCTCAAATATTTCCTCATATCAAGTGCATTTCGTGAAATCACTTCGTAGATTACCTACGAATGCCTGTTAATCGTTCCGCAATTTGAATATCTCATGTTTAAAAATACGGTAGAAACATAACAAATGTAATTCCAAGAATTCAAGGCCTGCGCATTCCAAAAATAAAGGAAAGAATTCACTCAATTCGTTCTAAAAGATTTAGTAAAACACGGGTCAACGATGACCGACCACCTTGACAGTTAACGTGTTGATTAGACCAGGCACAGGATACACGGTTAATTAAAGTTACTGCGCACGTTCATTCTGCGACGAAACATCGTACATCCACCACCCTCTGCTGCATAACATTCACCATCCGGCGTTGTAGCCTTTCTTTTGCTTCCCGCACCCATGGCGCAAGGCCGGCGTTTAGGAACATTGCGGACACGCCGTAAAACGCCCACAAGGCCGTGATAACGCGATCAATGACGATCGCCCGAACCATCCTGTTAATCTGGAAATTTGTTTTTAGTCGTCCGCGGACGGAAGCGTGGCATCTACAACGCCATAAAACCACGCTAATGACATTGTCAATGGGTTTTTTTTCTTTCAGCTACTTTTTTCCCCTGGATATCATTTTTATGGTTATGGAAGCTACTTTATGAGCCAGGCTACGAGGTCGAAATCGATACCGAACGAGGTACAAGGGCCTTGTATCCTTTGCGGAAAAAATTATGATCGCCGTTAATGTTACGTGTTCCCTTTCCGATGTGTAAACTTTGGGTACTTAGGTTCATGGTTAGGTTTCGTCGAATTTGAAGAAAGTTTTGGATATTGCTATATATAGATCCTCAAAGTTCGGATCGTGAGTTGATTTCCAGAGTCCTCGCAAGATAAATTTGCTCTTTTATTTGTTTTAGCAACTATCTTTTTCATCGATTAAATATAGTTGCATAAGATAAAATCAAAGATCAAAAAGAAATTAAATACTTTTATTTGAACTATATTTCACGTTTCAGCATCTGAACTTTCACGACAAATAGATGACACGTTTGTGTGCCTTCGAGTTTCGATCGTAGTTTTATTAATACGTTGTGCTTTTGTTCCGACGTTTCACTTTATCAGGCCAAATCCGAACAATTTTTCGTATTAATAAAACCACGATTGAAACACGAGTTACACTTGAAAGAATCCCGATACATACAGTGTATTCCCGTACTACGCAGGAAATACAGAAATCGAAGAACCATAAATATATTATATTTCGTACGATTGCAATCGTTTCAAAGAGTTCCGATACAATACACCTTCGTACTACGCGCGAAATACGTCTGATAATACGAACCACACGTGTAAAAGTATTTTTTTATAGAAACAAGTCATGTTAAATTTATCTAACGCGTTACATACAGAAGCGTTTATGGCGTGTTTTGATCGTAATTCTTTCATCACATCGTATTATACTTAGAGGGCAGTAATATACAGACGAGCTACCATATTTGTATAAAATATGCACGTAGCGTGTCATAGTGCACAGATTCTTTGATAAATAAACGGATTGAATTTTGAAACGTCGTAGAGTTTGTAACGGAACGCTTACGTAACAATTTTCCAGCAAGGTTTGCATTCAATCAGGCATATGTACGAACAGAATCTATCAGGAAAAATGCGATTGTATTATGCATGAACCAAGCCGTGGAACTCTTCGAAGTCTTCGGGATCGATCCATTCTTCGTTCGAGTGATCGATGAAGAAGGATAAGGAGATATAAGTTGAGATTGGTAAAATTGTGTTGGAAATCGACAGTTTTTTGGGGAAAAATTATTGATAGAATTTTCATCGGAATTTTACCAAAGAAGATTTTGCAATAGAAAATAAATAGAGAAGTTACGTGTCGTATTCCGTGGAAACGATTGCATTAAATCTTGTGTTGATCGTATATTTCGAACTTTCTGTGTCGATCTACATTCGGTGATCGATAGAGTAGAATTAAAAAAAAAACATCGAGATTGGTAGAATTGCGTGTAAAATCGAAATATTTTTCCAGGAGAATTGACATTTCCACACACATGGAAATTTTATAATAGATAGAAAATTAATCGAGAGCGCGTATTTGCCATTCTGTGGCAAGAATTAAATTAAATGTTACATTATATTTATTATACATTGTTTCGAAGTTTTTGTCTCGATTTATTCATCTTATCGAATTCATTCGGTAATCGATGGACTAGAATAGAAGAACAAATTGAGATTGGCAGAATTGTTGATTTATGTCGAAAGTTAAAATTCCGTCGAGAAAATTTATCGAAAAAATTTCCATTCAAATTTCATCAATGGAAAATTAATCCAAAAATTATATAGGTATTTCACGTTTCGACAAAAAATTGGATTAAATATTACGTTAATTGTGTAGTTTTCATTAAATGATCAGTGGAAAGAAATAACAAATTAAATTGAAATTGATAGAATTGTCGATATATGTTGAAAGCCAAACTGTTTTCGAGCTTTATACGTCGATAGAAGATTAATTAAAGGATTAAAATAATTGAAAAATTAAATTTGAACACTTTATGTGCGCTGATTGTATATTGAATGATTTTATTTAAATGATGTATTTCGAAGCTTTACGGAATATCCAATAACATATCACATATTCGAATATTTGCTAGTTTCATACAAAACGTGATAATTGGCCCAGATTATCAGCGGGAGAATTTAATCGATCAGAATCTTATATCAATACAAAATAACGATTCACAATCTACAGCAAATATTTATAAAAATGATGAATTAAGAACAGTTTATTTACAAATATTTATCATAAACATATATTTCTCTTCCGATGTTTGAGAAAATGTAAAATATAGAGAAAATTTATTATAATATAATATAATATAAATATATTTATTATGATATAATATGAATTTATTATAATACAGAAAGATCAGTTGGATCGCTTTTATTTATTAACGAATTATACAACATAGAAATTATTGCTTGCAGTAATAAATACAATTAAAAATTGTTCATGATTGAAAATAGTTGCTTTTAAAAGAAAATAGATGTCTTGACCAAAATAATATCTAGCATATTGTTTTGTACCCCTTACTTATACAATATAACAAGGAATAATATCGAAAAAAGATATCAGAAGAGAAACTCTTTATATTTTGAGTTTTTAATTAATAATTGCGGAGCACAAACAATGTGCAAAAATATGTTAACAAATATGTGCAAAATATCTTAAGCAAAGTAAGATTATAAAATTTAACCGCATGGTATAGTCAATGCATCTGACATTTGACAAGTTTCATTATTTTAGCCATTGACATTTATAAATCCAAGCTTATATTAAAACATATTTTTAAAAAATATATATCGTACACGCAATGTAAACCATATAAAATTTATATTATTTATAAAGGATCACATCCATTTTCATCATATTCATTTCATTGTAAACAAATTTAATTATTTTAAAAGGAAGGAAAATTTGTACATTGCGAATTAAAAGTATGAAACAGACTTCTATTTATATTCCACTATTTTGTGAATCTGCATAAGCAATTTAATAATCGTTTTGCATTTAACTCTACCAATTTTTCGATTTTTTCCTTTACATCTTCCTTTTCTTTGTGTTTCATTATAGTACGTTTAAAAAACTTATTCGTTATTCACCGGGTAACGAGACAGAATAATAACATTGTTCTCTTGTATATGACGGGAAACAAATGGATAGAAGTTTTGTTATCGCCAACTTTGATAGGAAAAATATATTGAAGGCAACGAAACATCCTTCGTGGAGAACAATAAGAATAGAAACGGTATTCGCGTGAATATGAAATTGAAGGACCGTCGTAACGCTAAAGCATGAAAACCAAGAAAATCCACCTAAGCGATCGCTTTAGAATGAACGCCTTGGCGTAACCTTTAAGCCATAAAGCCATGTTCAAGGTATAAATAAGCAGAGCAGAGGATATTTCGATTTCTTTATATTCCATAAAGTAGCGTCCGATCTTCTCCTTTCTTCTTTCTTACGGTGCAAAACACAATATCAGTGTTTTAAGAAGCCACTTCAATGAGAGAAAATCCTAAAATACGAATATTCACGAAGAAACAGTAGATTGAAAAGATGAAAATTATTCCTTTCAAAAACAAAATTTTGTTACGCTACAAGCTGTCCTTTTTTCTTTTTTTTTTTTTTTTTGATAGTAAAAACTTTTCGAAAAAGACATAGTAGTAGCTTCAAGATACGATTCTTTTATCTACACGTTTTGTCTAAATATAATTTTATACTTAAAAGATATTAATGTTATCTGCGTGTTATATTGTCTGAAGTAATACGGGCTTGTAAATATTATCTTGTAAATATTGCCCAAAATAATATTATCCTATGTCTCGACTAAATATTGTCTAAAAATGTCTAACTGTTTATATTTTGGCAGGTTAAAACCAGATTTATCTACATTTCATGTTTCACCCGTAACATAACTACGCTACATGAGTGAAGCGTAGAACCTTGCAAATTTAACTATTATCAAATACGACGAGCGTGGTAACTGTGCTATCAAAATAAGGAAGTTCTCTTCTAAGGCACGGTGGTATGGAAACTTGGTCGAACTGTTCTAATTATTGGATTTTATGAGTACTTCGTAACGTGTTGACACTTCCTTCCTTTGATCGTAAAGGTATCCCTCAAGAACACAAGAAACTATGAAGTTTCGTGGCTAGCGAACAACTTAGCAAATTCAATGGAGGTTGGTTTTGAATTACAGGAAGCAAGTAAATATGAGAGTATAAGCCAGCTGCAAATGTTCATGCATTTATCGCAAGTGTAAACATGGAAAATGTAAAGGGAAAACATATTTTTATTCTGCTCTGCGAAAATATGAATTTCTGCAAAACATTTGTATATAAATATCTGCAATATAGAAAAACTGCGAATGATTAGTAGACAAGTACAGTGAATTTTATTGTTCAATATGATTGCGCTCTTTTGTCAAGCAAATTATTTATAAAATTTCACAAAATAATAATCCTTCGCTCGATACTGTGTTATTATACTAAATAACAGAAATTTATTTAACAAATTTCCTAAATTAAATAATGAAAATAATCTAGAAAATTTGATAGACTAAATAATAAATCAAAAAATACAAATAATTTTATCGATTTTCATTAAACGATATATGCTAAAGAAGTGAAATATATTTTCTATATATTTTCTACATCTAGGTTTCTCTAGATCAAAGCACTGCCACAAGTAATGAAAATAAACAATTCAGTAAATTTTCATCAAACAATATTTCAAATAAATCAATTTCAAAGAAAGATATTTTATCTTCAGATTTGTACTGATAATATAAAAAAAGAAGTATAAAATACTCGATTCCTAACTAGAAACCAAACCAGCAGAATGTTTCACAATACGTTAAAGCGAAGTGTTTCGACAATCATCGTCTGACTCGTTGGAGCTATTAAAATGATGCATTAATCTAACCAGCCATTGTTTCGTGCCATTAAATCCTCCCGAGATGTCTATCAACCAACCCCGACGATCGTATTTGCTGACTTCCTTACGTGCTTTCCGCGAAAGCAGAGTAAATAACAGTTTGTTGAACTTTGTAAAGCGAGTGCAACATTGAATGGATGCTCATCAATCATAGTAGCCACGTGTATTCGAATCTTGCTTGTCTGCGTTCATACTTGTCGTGTCACGCATATTTCACTTGTAAAATCCGTTTTCACTAGCATATACGATTCGATGTTGAATGAAAGTGTCAACGATTTGGTTATATACATATCGCTTTTATGCTATCAGAATATTCATCGTTGAAATATCGCTGGCTATCAAACTCTGGCTGAGATATTTATTAGATAGAATTTGTAATAACACATCGAGTACCTCCGTTTCACGTGGGTTGACTAGCTAGTGCAGTTTAAACACCCGCAGATCAATATCTTTAAATTTCTTCCCAAACACCAAAGCCATTTATTCTATGCATATAGAAACAGAACTATTAATAATAATCTGTATTATGGATCCTTATCTTTCTTTAGAACTTGTATTTTATCTATATATTCTATTTTATCTACGTTCTAAGCTACTTCACACATTTACCTAATTTACATTTACACATTTACACAATTATACCTTTATCTATAGTAATTCAACAGGGTATTTTACAAGGCTGTTCTATTTAAATATGTAATAGTTATTCGATTTAATGGTTTAAGAAATTATCGTTAAGTTCAAGTGACAGATTTGAAAAAAGTAGGATACGTAACTGACAAATACCGTCGTAACAAACCATCCCAAGTGTCTGTTTAACAGCACAACATCCCAAAATCTTAGTAACCAAAGAACCAAAAGAGCATTTTCTTTGACAAACAGATGAAATTAATCGAATAATTATGCATTTGCCAAACTAAGTAGCCGATGATCCCAAGTAATTATCTTACGACCCTGCTTATTAACTTCATTCATAAAATATTTTATGAATCAGACGAGATCATCTTCGACTCAATCGTCTCATAAACCAACCTACCACAACCAAAAAGTTCTCGAGACCAGCCATCACTCAACAACCGTCTGATTCAATTTCTTTCGCAAGTTACCCACATTTACCCGCAACAGCTGTTAAGTTGGCGAAACGGTGACTACATGGAGGCAGCAGTCTGCCGTCCGCCACTCGCCTGCTATAAAGCCTCTCTCCATAAAAGACCTCTCTTTCAAGACCCAGACATATCCAAGACCTACAGAATCGCTCACGAGCCGGATTCGGAAAGCACGTTAAAACGAACAGAGAAAAAAAGAGACGCAAAACAAAGGAAAATAAAAGAGAGAGAGAGGGAGGGAGAGAGAGAAAGAAAGAGGAAGGAAAAGGCACAAGTGTTGGCCGGTGTGTGCGACTCGATGCGGAACGGAAGCGTGAACGATGCACGGGGTGGCCGGGGCCGGGTTAGCAGCGTTAGAGTCCGGGGGTGAAAAGGGAAGAGAACGGCAGGTGTCTCGATGGGGTGGTAGGGAGATGCGCGGTGTATTAAACCCGGTGACTCTTGCCGCGCAGCGTGGGAGTTAGTTCTGGTGAGGGCGCCAGCCAGCTCACTCGCTAAACTAACCCACCGTCCCAACCCTTCGATCCTCCATCCCTCGACTTTCGGCCAACAAAGCAACATCCACGGCCGCAACCTCCTTTCACCGACTCCGCAGCCGCTGTTTTTTCGCGACTTCCTGCCCGGCCCGCGTCTAAATACCGTACGACGTACTGAGAAAGGAAAAGGAATCGGTGACCATTCAACAAACAAGGAACGAACAACTTTTCTTTGGTATTCTCGCGTCTCCCAGAACCTACGTGTATACGTACGTTACGTATACTCTGCTCGCGGCAAAGGCGAGCATGCGAGCAACACAAACTCGTCGCAAGAGAACGTAACAGCTGAGCATAGAAGAATAGTAGAAGAAAGTGAATTCATTTTTGAAGAAGTTCGAACGAGCAACGGATAGTACGAGGCAGCGGGATATAACAAGATTAGAAAGGAAGGAGGAAACAGGTTGGTCCCCGTGGTTACGTCGATCGACGTGTTTTTAACCGGACGTTCTCGACGTCATCGTCGTGGATGACGAGTATCAGCGAACGACAACCAGCAACATGTTAGTGGACTGGTGTTCGCACCATTTTGTGTTCGCGTGATCCGGTCCGTCGGTGATGAACAAACTGGATGAACAAACGGTAGTCCGTCACGGCAAGAATAAACTAGCCGCTGAATAAACCAAGTTTAAACACGAGTACGTTTACGGGTATTGTAATCGACTATAAAACGAGTTTCCACGAGTAGAAGATCGTTGAAAGTTGTTCAAAGAGTATCAACGATCATCGATCAGACTTTGGAAGATTTTACGTGCAAGAACTGCGAGGAAGAGGAAAAAGAAGAAGAAGAAGAAGAAGAAGAAGAAGAAGAGTGTTGTGTGCGACGGGAAACGGAAGATTTGAACTTGACAGGGAAGGTTATCTGTTAATCGTATCGCATGAGAAAAGGTCCCACGGTGGGAAGGAGGCGCAGAAGGGCGAAGATATCGCAGCACGCAGTCACAGAAGCAAGTATTTCGCACAGAAACACACGTTAAATCATATGTAAACACATCGTATTCTGTTAATACACTGGGTAATGTTCCGCAACTGCACCTTTGCCCGATAACTTTCTTTTTTCTCTATATATACGTGCACATAATATATATCTATATATTGTATTCTCTCTCTGTTCACACGCGCCGCCTGTGTTGTGTCACACTCTATCACTGTATGATCGATGTGCGTACTATGTTCTTCTACTCCTTCGGTGTTTTCGACGTCACGACGACCAGCTGTGTCGTCCGGCGCCTTAATTAATCCCCTTCCTGTCCACCCCCTCACCCGCCCCCCCAAACCAGGAGCACGGTTTTGCACATTTTTCGGGCACCTGTTGATCTCTCTCGTACTACATAGCCACTTTTCCGCACTTTAAAGTCGTTCGGAGAGTTCGATGTCACCGCTGCACGCCGTGTCACACCGCACGTAGAATCTTGTATAACGCCTCACTGGCACACAAGCACCTCCAAAAGTCAAGCACCGTGAACCAACACACGGGGCCCTTCGACAGCATGGAAACCAGAGATAGAAAGCAGTTTTCTATGACATCATCGAGGACAGTAAGTGTCTAATTTAAAACAGAAACCAGTATAGAGAATCTGCGGACGCAGCCAAGGGACCGCAAGTAGTCGTGGATCCTGGAAATTGAACTTTCGATTTCTATCGGGGAAACTAGAGGGATCAGAAAGTGAAAAGTAGTATGTTGTAATAGAGACAGAGGAGAGAAAGAATCGCGATGCAGGCAACAAGGAGAGAGGACAGGGGTAAGAGCAGGAGGACCAGGAGAAAAATCGAGTTTCGTTGTTGCCCACACTATCGAGCACCTTAATAAGCATCCACGACCAGCACCAGCACCAGCACCATTCATCACTGGCACTGCATATTATTCTTCAGACACACGCCTTACTGTCGACTAAGAGCCATCCTTTTTTTTACTAACGGCCTGATTTCAGGACGCGGAAATCCTCGAGAGCCTCTGTTGTCATTAAGCGGAACGAATCGTCGGGAATTTTCGGAAATGCGACGTTAACGAGACACAATCGTGGACTGTGCAACGATCGCCGACCGAATCGAGTCGAATCGAAGAGAAACGAGGAGAAGAAGGAAATCGAAAGAGAATAGAATAGGTGATGTTCTTATTCATCTCCCTATTCCGATTATATTCGAAGATTTAGAAGAGTGTTCGATGAAAGAAGAAAAGCAGCAAAGTAGAAAGACGAGAGATAGAATAAAAGTAGTTGAACGCGTTTAAGAAACGTTTCGTTTCCCATGTAACGGATGCCTACACGGTTATCGATTGATCGCCGGTCATCGCTCATCGTCCGCGTTTTCTTCCCTCAAGTCGCTCCCTACAGAAACGCTTCCTCCCCCTGCACAGCTAACGAAAAGTCGGCCTAAACTCTCAGCGTCGTGCCTTTTGACTGGCAAACGAAAATCGAGCGCGGTGTATACAATAAAAAGCGCTAAAAACGAAAGAACATACAAAAAAAAGAAATAATAACAAAGGCGGAACTACATAAAGAATCGATCCAAGAAGAGAGAAAAGAAGAAGAGGAGAGAAACAAAAGACACTTAATTTTTAATCGATTCGAAAGCCAGCCCGGTTAAATCCGGTGAAAATTGTGACATATATGATGGCGGTGTGCATGTTCTGGCTTCTCACGTACGTGGGACAAGGGCTGGACCTGGCCGTGGGGAATCGTCCGGTGATCATCATGCAGGGTGCACAGGAGCAGGACTACCGGCACGGTAGCGGGATCAGAAAGAAGAGCGAGCTAAACTCGGTAGGCAATAACCTGTTGCACTTCAGGATATATCCTCCCGAGGCCTCTCACCGAGACGACCTGTCCAACTGGTTGCTATTGAACGACGAGCCACGAATTTCCTCGTGGACACCAGCTGGTATATTGATCGACGATATGATCAGAGAACCTAGGGAGCTACAGACTGTATTCTTTGCCCTGTCACCCGCTATGTTGAACATGCTTTACTCGGAATACATGAACACGGCGACGCAACCGGGCGAACAATTTCTACACGAGGATCAACAACAACAGCCAATGGGCGGTGGCCCTCTGGGTAGTCAACGTACTAAAAAGCTACGAATCGACTGTAGACACTCGAGAAACACGGTCAGTCTGCCTATAAGAGTATGCGACGACGAAACAGGACGCAAGAGCTTTCAAGAAACCAGACAATCGAATTACGACGATCTCTTCGAGCAGAAGTTAAACACTGCTGCGAACATGAAGACTGACTCGATATCACGGGGACCTGAGAAGTACAGAGATTATCAGAACGGCGCGACGTTTGTGTCGAGGCCACCGTTTGGCCTGGACACAGCCAAGCCTCCTGGAAAGAGGAGCCAAACTCTTGTCGGGCGCCGCTCCATCGACCTCTCCGGAGAGTCGATTCCGCATCAAGCTCAACCGCCGTCCTCCCTCGGGAACGGCATCAACGTCGCTTCTCAAATTATGTTCAGATCCACCAGGGGAAGCATACAGTACGACGTACCGCAAATCGGTAAGTGTTGCATTTTTGTGTTTGTTTGAATGGGATTTGGGCTGTGGAGAAAGTTCGTGGTGTTTTTCATAGTTGAATTATAGCTCCCATAGCGCGTTATACATACATACAATAACTTATAGAAGTAATTTCAAAATTTATAGAAACGTTTTGCCAATATATTACGCGTGCTATACAAAATATTTCGCAACTGTAAATTTCGCTAGCAACGAGATTTGACTACCATGATTATGTTGTAACCTCTATGTATGCATATTTACATTTGTTTTAAATTTTATCAATATAGTCATGACAATTGTGTCTCGTTACAATGCCAAGGAAATTTTTTAATGTTTCATATAACACATACAATATATAATATGCTCGATTATGAAGAAAGCATTTATTGAAGAAGCAATTTGTAACAAGTCGATATACCAAAACTTTTGCATTAACGTTAGTGTACTAACATTTTAAACAGTGATGCTTTATAATAAAAGTACTTATTGTTTTTCTTTTTTATGTCTACTGAGTTTTGTCTAAAACTAATGGAACTTAAAATAGTGAAATCTCTGCTACCATGAATTTTTTTATTTAAGTATTATCTACGGGAAACACAAACATTTTTAAATGTTTCTTTATAGAAATCTTATTTTTCGGAGAGTTTTAGAGAATTTTGAGTTTACAGAAACATTTGTATTTTTAAGATAGTTTATACTTTCAGATAAATTGTCGAAACTTTTAAGTTACAGTTGGATAAAATCTTCTCTTAGAATATGAATTTTTTATGTTCATTGAATTCGGTCTAAATCTCATACTCATTCGATAGTATCATTGATCATGAATAACGTGATAGTAGATAGATGATGGTATTTATAAATTTATTACAGAGTTCTGTTTATAGAAGTAATCTATAACAGTTTTAAGAAACTATTTTTCATAAAAAATTTGATTAACAAATAGTTTCGTTAGAGAATTATTTAATAAGAAAATAATTTCTGTTAAAATTGAAATGTTAAAAATATGTTAAAACTATATATATATATATTTACAAATAAATATTGACATTAGATATTAGTATTGTTATTTATACATTATAACATAATATATTATGCAATAATTTATTGCATTTTTGCAATAACTGACTAGTTTTATTATTCCAGATTTGTAGGAATCATCATTTCTATATAAAAATTGTAATGGAGCTTTTGCAGTTCATATATATATATAAAAAACATATATATTATATATATAAACATTATATAGACAACATATCAAAAAATTGTCTAAATAAAATAAAAGATTCGTGTTCCTATATAGCAATCTTTATGGCACTTTTATAAACTGATATAAGAAAATTACAGGGTTACCATAATTCTCCAAAATAATAATTAAATTTCGGTACTTTTGTTATAAATCTCTCTAACATTCAATATCTTGTGACGGTTTATAGGAAATTTCTTTTTCTTTAACCTTTTGCTCTGAAATATCGAATTATGTCCCTACATAGCCCAGATTATAGATTAAATATGGACGAATGTAAGCTGTTCTAATATCAAAGCTCAACTTTAACTCTGACTTCACTTATATTAAGAGACTATAGTTTGCTGAATACAAATTATCCATAATACATAATACATCCATTATCCATTATAATATTTTCTAGTTTTGCTTTGAACATTATACTAAAGCAATAAATAGGTAACATTATAGTGTATATATATGTACTTATGAGCAAAATCATAAGCCAGGAGATTAATGTGGCTGACAAGGTCGATATGTGAGAATTTAATAGACGATGTTGACCCGTCAAATTCGAACTTCGGAAAGACGATATTTCACGCATACAGTAACAAGACCTCAACTATTTCTTGTAACTAAATTTATCTTGAAACTAATTCAAACTAGTACGACAGACTCAAATTGAACATACGTCGAGTTCATTTCGACACGTGTAACTGTGACTGTATAGGGTACAGTTGTCCTTCAGAATACAAGTTATTCCTCGTGCTCGTCCTCTGGAATCCATTTACTCCGAATTACAGAAATTTTCACTGTTCTTTTACGTGTGTAGCGTGGTAGCTCGAAACTAATTTCGGAAGTCGCCATTCACGTATTTTCCAAACATACAGGGTACGAACGTAATTGTTTCTATTGCAATTTGTCTCTAATCATCGTTCTATTCCCAACAACATTCTGCTTTCGTTGTTTACAATACCATCTCATCCAACCTGTTTTCTTTAACAAAGAAAAGCTACGGAGGGCGTATAAGCTATCGCGTATCGAACAATCATTTTGCTTCCTACCAGTTTCTATAGATTCGACATTTCTTTAATCTAGTACTATAAATTTTCTCTATAATATGTACGTATCTAGAGTCAATTTTATTTCGATTTATAACATCGTTTAAAAAGTATGACTTGTGCTCTATTGCATTGATTTTATTAGTCCTTACGATCATTGTAAATGTATATGATAGTAAAGCATTACAATCTGATACAATCGATTTATGAATGGTACTAAAAAAGCTGTGCATGTTTAAACAAAGTCACATTTTTATGAATATTAAACAAACATATAGAATTTAAATATAAATTTATTTCTCTCACCTGGTGATATTTTAATATATAAATATATATAAATAATAAATATCTTACTTTGGATACTTTGTTTTACATTTACATTTTCGTACTTGAAAATTTTCTATAAATACAACATTCGCAGCCTATTTATTTAAGTGTATAATTAAACTTTCATACACATAGTTTGTCGTATTAACAAAAACTAGTCCGGTCTACATAGCAGAAGTGCTTTCAGTAATGCTACACCTACACCGAGCGAAAGGGTTTAATCTACCATACTGAATATTCAGATCGATTAGTTGAAATTATTCGAAGCGTTAAAGCCTTTCGTCACTCTGTGTCAGGAATTTAATCGCATTCTCTCGGTATCTTGTGATTAACGTTTGAAATGCTTAAAAGTTCATAGCTAAATGTTCGAAATCTTTAGACGCTAATATATTTCTATGAAAATAGAATGTTTTCTTGCAGTTACTTTTTGCAGTTGCAATTCAGTAATTTCGTGACTTCTCGATGAAAATTTTTGAAGTAATTTTTATTGATCTCTACAGTACTCAATTTTTTACTATAAAACAAGCATCATACATGAAACCACAGAAAAAGAACAGGATAGCATCTTCTTTGACTTTTTCATTTAATGTCACTTTATGCCATTGAAAGAATACCTTAATATAAAATAACTAAAAGTGGAAATAATCTGTTTCGTTCAAAGATACAATTGACACCTTTTTGTAGAAGCCAAAGGCTATAACAGTCAGTTAATAACACAGGATTAATCAATAGTGTACTGAATTTTAAAATTGCTTCTCTGTAAAAGAAATTGACAGATCTTCCTGCGCTAAAATAATTAAGTAGCGCTAACGAAATTTCAAAATTTTTCGTATAATGTAATTTCGTATAATTTAGTGCATTCGTAAAATATTTTCAAGTGTTCGAATACTTTCGTGAGTCACTGTATCATATCTTTCGCCTGTGATTTTCAAATAGTCTTCCAATCTCGCCACATATATAACAAAATATATCAACCATGAAATAGATCGAAATGTTTTCGAGCAATCGGTTAGAGATTGGTGAACGTCGGAGCAGAAAATTTTGAAGAAATTGAACATTTTCAAGAATCCGAATAATACAATGGAAAATCGATCTATTCAGTATGGAATCGTTTTTCTGTATGGTAGAGCTGTATTTGATGAACTCTCGAATTCAATGAGAGGAAACTAATTGATTGGATATCTCGCCTTGAACTCAAAACGAGCGATTTTTCATTCGTGTGAAAAATTGAGGGGCCGAAAAGAGATGACGCTGGAAGAATGGAGGGCAATTTCTTGCCGATGCTACTCGTCGAGTGTCCTTTACATGTCAACCCCTCGGGGACCAATTTTCCGTATACATTACCATTTGTAAAAAGCCCTTGGGCTACTTTGAATTGCAGTGTATAATATCCTCGATAACCGACCTAACCAAGAACTGATCATTCGTATCTCCTGTTTAGCATTTAATGAAAAGTATCGTAATATTATCGATATTTAAATAATGCTATCAAGTATACCTCATTCGAACCTCTCGAAAGCCAAGTTGACCAAGTCTATTTTTTGTCAATTTCTTAAATTTAATTGCATACAATTGAGGTCCAAAGAATGTTTAAAATTTGAACCAGCATATGGGTATTAATAACTTTGTACTAGATATTTTTCGCTATATAGTAACAGTTATCTATTTCTAGAGATATATAGTACGTCTATTCATTATATAAAATTATAATAAAATTACTTCTCAAACTTGCTTTCGTTCGTCACTGTAAGTACACGATTAATGTTCAATTTCTAAAAAGAATTTATATACTTCCATGAGTTCATTCGTTGCATTTACAACATACTTTTATTTAAATTTTAGGAATACAAATCAACACGCGTAAACGATATTTCAGCAAAGAACTTGAGAACCCAAGATTATTATGATTATTATTAGCTAAATCATAAAAGAAACAAAATTAATTCGTTACTCAAAGGTGGAATAATTAATAACGTTTTTCTACCTTTTTACATTTTATACCAAAGCGATTTTTTTTAATGTACTCTTCTTATCACTCTTTCAGTAAAACCTGTAATTTATGCTTCTACATCAAAACGATAAATTATGTCTGACGTATAGCCATTCATAAGATCGAAAAGGTTAATCATGAGATCACTGCGCGTAATTAGCGTAGAACTTTTTGCTCATTAGCTGGCATCGATTTTTTTTCAAGCCGCGATACGCGTGGTTTGAGCTCTTTAATGACTTTTATCGCTACTAGTGATCACGATGGCACACCCTGTGACCGATGTCCAGTTGGATTACGGCGAAGCGACAATTTAATCGCCGGTTCCGTTTCACCATTTCACGCTGCCCGTTTCCGGAAAATGAAAAGTGACGGACGCTTGCGGGTCGCAACGTTAATTCTGTTCGAATAACCTTTCGGGGGCGGAGGTGGTACAGAGAATCGGTTTATCGGATTTTAGCCCGGTTGATACTCTGCTACCTGTATGCTACGCGAGGTGTCGCTGATTAAATGATGCTGCATGTTGTCATTTGTTCCTTCAACCTTCCTTTCTGCCTTTCATTTGCTTTATCAACGTAGAACAAGGCAAAGTTGTTGTACACAAGTAGTTGAACAGCTGTAATTAAACCTTGTTTAACAATGACCGTTACGATTTACAGTTACAGGCTGGTAAAAGTATTTTTGAAACGTTTACAGTAGAAAACTTTTATGAGTATATTATTTACGTTCTAGTAAACTTCTTGAAATTTCGTTACCAATATCGCAACGTGTCACGACTGTGGTAGTTATAACAGTAAAATTTCATACTCGCCACAACTCGCTACAATTACAAGTTATGTTAATTACAATTTTCAACAAGTCACAAACTACAAGTTATTATACTGTACTAATAAATTCCCTTGTTATATTTTGATAACAAATTTGAGAAGAAAATAAATGATATTGCAGGAACAAATTTTACAAGCTACGAGTCAGCTTATGCCGTTTCACATAGAATTATTAAATTTTAAAAGAGAAGTCTATAATCTAACTTCTAGTTTGCGTCCTCGCTAATATTATTACGTGGTTGGTGAATGATTATACAATGATTAAAGCACATATATACCTGTCAATCAATAAAAGTGCTTGATATTCATTGTATAATATATTGCATTCCGTATCATCTGATTTTGTCTTGAAATATCTTTTTCCATCTGTTATTCCGTCTTCAAAAATGCAACCTGAACCAATTGTGCGTATAAACAAATCTTTAAAAATCGTAATATCGAAGGAACAAAGTACAAAGAAAGAACGGTCGCGAAAAATGATGGAAAAGACAAGCGCGTTGAAATTATTTCAACTGTTTAACCACAACATCTGTCCGTAATTTTCCTTCCTATTGTATAACAGTTATGAACTGTTCAAATATTGTAGCATTTAAAAATGTGTGTTAAAATGTGGTCCAAGACAAATAAAACTTCATCATATGGTATTCCGCTTCACAATTTTAAACATTTAGTCACACAATTACACCATGATACTGAACTATTATTTATTATTAACTTTAATTTCATCATTCTATAATCTCTATAATGAAATTTCATTGGAGAATAAGATTCTAAACATAATGTCTGACTAAAAAATAAGCCTGTTTAAGCGCTTTCTGGTGCATTTAATATGTTACGCAATTTATCACTGTAAACATGGAAAATATCGAAAATTGTATATCTGTGACTGTTTATTCAGTTCAAAAACTAACTGTTTATTTAGTATGAAAATTTTGATAAATCGAAAATCTGTGTCGTTTGTTTAATTTGTCAATTTTGCGACTGTGACTGTTCGTTAACGCATATTATAATTAAATCTATCATTGCTGGTTACCGGTGGCCTTTACGGCGTCACTGACATGCATAGCATCAACCACCGCCATCACAGACATGTTAATCGTAGGAATTACGAATCGCCAGAATTATCTCCGTTTGTTTGAAAATATTTGCCGGTATGGTATTTCAAGGGAAAGTATTTTACGGGTTGAATGTTTTCGTGGATGTGATTGGGGTGATTGAAGGGGTTGTTTGAAAGGGATGCTTTTGTTTTTTGACCGTTGGTAATGGTTTTCCCCGAGGGAGGATACTCGAATAAGAGTTCATCTTGCGAAGGAAGAGATTAATGGGAACGTAGCGATAATTGATCGGTATTGTTGGTGAAACCGATATAGCAGCTCGTGAAATCGGTCAGGTGCGAAAGTTTACATATATATTTCGAGCGTTGAAACCACAATTTGAAATATCGATCCTAGTCCCAGATTGTGTCACGATCAGTCATCGGAGTCCTTTAAAAATAAAATAGTATAATAAAAACGTTAGCTTCATGAATTTTGTTGACACGGTATGACGCATATTGTTAAAATGCAGCACAATTTATTCGCCCCCACATTTATTAAGGTAAAAAAAGTAAAAAAATTGTACAATATAATGTTACAAAAATTATCTCCTTAGTGTTGGGGCGATTAAATGTTTCGTAACTTTGGATGTAATTTTGTTTCGAAGTTTCTTGAGTTAAATAAATGCTTTAATTTTCCAAATTTCTTCTAGAAACACATTAACGATAGTCGTATTCATACGCGTGTTAATTCAGAGTTGTTTTTAATCTTGAATTTACAACTGAATTGAATATTTTTCAATTCGTTGTTTTGTTTAGGTAATGTAAAATGAAATGTAGTAAATAATCTAATATAATAATGAAAAATAAATTTAAAAAATTGCTTCTTTCTTCGTATTTGCTATTCTCTTATAAAATGAAGACACATTATATGGAAATATTAAATATCGATTTACAAATCATTTTTGAAATATAAAACACAAGATGCTACTGTAAAATATGTCCAATTATGTGTATCGGCTTTTAACCCTCCTACGCCCTTTCATCACCTTCAACCTAATTCAGTTTGTATATATTTAAAAGGTCTTAAATTCTCGTTTGAATTTTATGTTAAAGACATTTTAAAACATTCAACATCTTCTTCGTCGTTAAAACAAAAATACGATGGAGATATAAAAATTGGTCAGTGTTTCGATTTGTATTCCTTTTTTTGAGTTTTCTGTTTGAGGTAGAAATTGACGAATGTTAGTGTACTACCAGTCCTTGATATTACACATTATACGGTAATATAGCACTAGTACTTTATATTGCTATAGTCCAAACTACTGATATGCAAATTCGTGTAATCCCATTCTTCAGTAATGCGTTATTATTAGCATCCACGTCATGTTATAGATTGTACTAGCCATGGAAAATAATAGTGCCGTGTATTATTACTTTATGACATTACGATAGTATAAATTGTTGCTATAACATTAACATATGTCGGAACTGTGATACTATTAATCAACTTACAACATCCATATGTATTTATCGCTATCCTCGACTTTACTCGGTAATTTTAACTCAAAATTCTCCAATAGTATGTTTTACTACTCCTTTATCCTTCTTTATAATCCTTATTGAATTAGAATCACAGACAAAATTTTATTTCTCCAAGTATATTATATATAGACATGCTACGTTAAATAAATTGCAAATTGTCCTTGACTGATATTTTTAATAATTATTATTAAATATATCCGTAGACGAGAAAAAATTACTTAATTAATATGACTTATAGCAGTAGGGTACTTATTGAAAAATTATAGATTTTACTAGATTCCGGATAATTATTAGAAAATTATTAAATTTTATTGAAAGTTTAAATTAGTAAAGAACTCATATGTTTCATATGGTAAGACAAATTTCATCGACTAAATGCATATAATAAGTTTAAATAAAGTCTTTGTTCATATTATGATATTCGAATTATTAAATTATCATTGTTATTAAACTTTGATATTTATATTAACTTTCTGATTCGACTCCTTAAATCAAATGTAGACTTTAGGCTATTTGATTCATTTCAAATTCTTTCAATAAGGTTTAATTCAAAGAATGATACAGGCACCAACATGTAATTATTGATTTATTATTTCTAAAATTCTTGCAAATAGTTTCCACAATTTTTCGTCGTATATTTTAGATCATTATGCAACTACAAAATTCTAATCTAATCCTTAATTATTTTCTTAGTAATCCAGATCAATTATCACATTCTATATCAGAGCAGCAGGTGTTCTAATACTTATAAACGTGGGTGTATATATATAACACCTTAGTAATTAATAAACTCTGCTATTACAGTTTGCTCATGTTTCTCAATTTTACTAAAAATGCAGAAAAATATCAAAAATTTTGTATGGTTCTAAATCAATGGCAGGGAGATGAATTATATGTTCAGCAAACTAAATCATATACGACAAAATTTAACTTTACAATGATATTGCTCCTAGATTAAAGAGAGCAGGTGACATTTCAGATATAAGAAGTTAAATAAATGCATTTCCCTCTTTCAGCGACTTACTATTCATCCAAACTTATTTATCTCTGCTCATAGAATATAGTAACCATATTCGATTACCTAACTTTGCGACACCTTATACAATTTCCTAACCGCCCCCAAACACCTACGTAACACGTTTCCCCTCGACTTCACCTTGACGCAGCGTTTCCTCGAAATTAAAGGTATCCCCAGATACGCAAAATATTCGCGAGATTAAAGGCAACGAAATATATATTCGCGGCCACATCGAAATTCATTTTCATGTCAAAATAGAGAATTTTCATCGCTTATATATCGATCACTTATCGAACAAATATTTTATTATTTTTATTTATTTATTTATTGTCGCAGCGACTTATCATTAGCTACCGCAATATTGTACGATTGCTTTTTTTAAAATTAAAGGAGATTCGTTAAATTTCTATAATTATACATCTGAGCTAAAAAAACATGCTGTTTCCTATTCAATTTTTATTTTTATGTTAATTGTTCCTTATCTTTTTCAAACTAAACAATTATTTTTCAGCGATAAGAAAACGTATTGGTTCGGAAATAATTGAAAAAATCATGGATATACACACATAGCTAATAGAAGTAACATATCTCGATCACACTAGAAATCGTTTGACGTAACCATCAACTTCATCGCCACAGTAATCACCCGGATAGATTGAAATGATGACAATTACCGGGTGATCATTACCGATACGCGAGATTCGCACCTGTTGCGGACCGCACACCAGCGCGGTTACGCGTGTCACCACGCGATACCAATTTCTGATTCCACGTCATCCGGTTGAAAACCAGCTAAAATAGAAAATGCGTCACTTTCTAATCAAGGCCACGCTTGACGGTATAAAGTTTCTACAAATATACGTGTAACTTATATAGTGACGTTATAAAGTAGTCCTTCATGTACACTTCTTTTTTAGCACACTTGTTTCTTGGTTATAATATATTTTATTTAAAATATATACATAAATAGATGTACATAAATTGGAGAATATTTTTGAAAAAAAAAAAAGAAAATATTTTCAATAGAAAACTTATCTAATATATTTTATCACAAAACCAAGTCCATTTCCGAGCTATGAATCCGGGATAAAATAAAATGAATAAATAATATTTAATATATTTTACTATTTAATGCCACATTTTAATGTTTAAATACCACTACTTGCATCAGTAGCCTTTCCATCAGTTTAGAAGAATTTTTTTATTTTCACTCATAATTCAGAAATCAAAGAATTTAAAGATAAAAAGCTTGTTAAACGGCAGAATAATAATTCTACAAGGTTTCATCACGAACTGATAATTCATCTAATAAACATATATATATACGCAACGAGTGTAATCATCTTATCTACAATTGTTATTAGAATAAAGAGTACATTATAACCTGTTACCTCAACGTTATAATTAATTCAACTACCTCTATTACCTTAAACGAAATAAGGGATCGATCAGTTTCATGGCGTCGATTGTAAAATCGTAACGGGAATTTACGACTCCCGTTGACGCGCTTCCTTGAGATCGCGTCTCTCCGCGAACAATCGATAAAACACGTTAATTTTCTTATTACATATATTAAAATTTTTATTTCATTTACGTAACATTTTATTATACGTAGACATAATAATTATTTTACGTTGCTCGGGATTTTGTTCAATTTATTCGCTAATAGAAATTTTGTGATTAAAATACGTTTTATGTAAAATAAGAAAATGTCGGAATATTTACGTACAACAACGTATATAAATATCATCTGCATATATATTCGTGAATCGTTAGAGATGTCGACGTTTTCAAAGTTTCACTTTTTCCAAGCCTTTATCTGTTTCATTTCATTTCTCCTCATCTTGGTTCACTATCAACAATTCCATCGGTGACTTTTATTGCCTCGTAACGAAGTTAAAGTGTAATTACCACAGTGGGAAAACTCTAATTGTTTCTTTTTACTGGTAAAATAAAAATTTGCGTCCCTTTTGCTTAATAGAAAGTTTGCAAAGCTGCGTTAATAATTCATAAACCCTCCTTCTTTGGTACCATGAAGATACAACGGTGAATGAAAGAAAATTGAGGAACTAAATGACAAAAAAGTACCATTTACCACGAAACAAAATTGAAGAATTGAAATATTAAATGGTGTTAACCCCGGTTTTCAATATGGATAAGAAATATTAATTTAAATTTTTCACTTACGATTTTAACTGTACCTTACTTGTTGTTTTGAAAGTTAAATAAAATGAATTACAGATTTATCTTTCATGCACTTACACATACTTTTAAAGTTCAAAAGAAGATCATAGCGGTATAATTAATTGAATTTACGAATATTTTCCAGTTTATATCGTAGCGATTCTCTTGTACGAGATATTGTTTACCGCTTAAATTTCTCAATTATAATGAACAAAAAAGAGATGAATAAACATATAATAATAGATATATATTGCAGAATAGGTTTAATACAAAAATTACTAATACTTATTCGTAGAAGTGTTAATTTTCAATTTTCCTCTGTCCACTATTATGTGAATATACATATTTACAATTTTTATATAGTTTTTGGTGAATTACATCGTTGTTTCGACACTCGTTTGTTAATTAAACGAGAAATTGTATCGGTATAAAGTAATTATATTTCGTTAATTAACGAGTTCTGTTGTGAGACGCTGGATGGTAAAAACATATCCGATGTATGGAATGAGATAATTTTTATTTTACGTTACAGTTGTATATCTATAAATGTATTCGAACAAATAATGAAGCAAAGGAACACGAGCTATGGAATATACGTGCTTATTCTTTTGTAAATTATTATCCAATTTGGAGGACGTGTTTACGTTTCGTTCATAAATAATGCAAACCGATATTTATCCTAGATTTTTAATAATTCGTGGAAAAAAATACAGTTAAAGCTTGTTATTTTTGTCACGTACGTCGCCCGAGCTATCACAAAACACATATTTCATAAAAGAAAAACCTTTCGACGATCGTTACAACTTACGAAAAGTCCGTCCAAGAAGTAACATGGCGAACACCTGTCACGTTCCCTACGCTCTATTCCTGTTTCCATCCCTTCTAAATCCTAAAGATTTCCAAACCGTCGCTCTCATATTGTTTGTCAGTGGTGAAACGACGAGAACTCCGGATTACAGCTTTAATCGCTCTTTAAGTGCATCTACGCTGCCTTTAATCTCAAAAGGAAGCTTGTCCCGATTGAACTCGAGACATAGTACAGTGACGACTTAAACAAAAAAAAAAAAAAAAGGAAAAAGGAAAGATCTCTCTCCCTCTTTCGCCACTTACTCGACCTAGAAAACGTCGATTCTTTAAGGTCTAGTGAATTCTTTTCCCCTTTCACTCGATTTCATCCTTTCTCCCTGTTTCATCTACTTTCCTCTTTAACTTGTTCTGAAGAAAGTGGGTTAACAAATTCCACCGTGAATTATATTTATTGCTTTAATATGAATCAGGGTGAAATCAATCGAGATGAAAGTGCTTAACCTATTAAGGACTAACGTTGGGTCAATGTAGCGTCTCTTTCGTAATTCCTTTAGTTGTATTTGTTATATTATTGGATTGTATTTTATAATATTATGACGAGACATTCTTTAAAATTCTATTCTCTAGATATTCTATACAATATGTATTCAACCCCTAACTTTGATGGATCTATATGAATTTTGACAGGTAAAAAAATACCTTTTCGATTTGTACGTGGAGATAATCCCTCATTAATCATTTAAAAGTACAAAGAGTAAAGACAGAATAAAACTTAGAAATATAAATAAAAATTATTATAATATTATAGGTTGCATAAATATATGTACAATATGAGTGACTTAAATGATCATAGGCTGAATTTCATAATTTTTAGAAAAGATTGGTTTCTTTAAAAAATATTCATGATATTGGATTACGATACTTAAAATATAAATCTGCGATAATTCTCAGTAAAGTTTTATAACTATTATAATTTTATTATCACAATTATTATTATTTCACTAATTGGCCCCTTATGTGGTAAAGGCAACCTTGACTTGATTTAAACAACGATATTTCCGTCGTTTCGTTTCGAATGAACACGCGTCTTCGAGGGGGTGTGGCGATCGCCTACAACCACGGAGTTTGTCAGAAATAGTCGTGCATTGTTAGCAGCCTCGACTGGTCGGAAAGTTGTTTTAGAATTTGCGCTGGGAGTTACTGGAAATATCGTTGGACAGGGGAGAAGACGTATCCTTTTTATTCGACCATTGTCCTGCCTTCTAACAAAAGCTTTATTAAGAATCGATCGGGGACACGAGCATGTACGATGGAAATTAATGGAAATCCCAAATGCACGTACTACAGCGACACAGACAATTTGTGAATTTTTCGAGTATTCGTGCAAAATCGATTTTGAGAATTTCTCAGTTTCAGTGATCTCTTGGGAGAAGGAAGCGAGTGATAGATGGTGACAAATGATGAGGAAAAGTGGAGGATGGAAGAGTAATGAAACGGTTGATTTTGGCGGAGAAAAGTTGGATGTTGGAAAAGTTTGGAAATTGAGAAATAGAAAAGTAGTGGAATGGTTAATTTGAGGATGGAGAAGTTAAGTGTTTGAAAGGTTTAAAAAATCAGGAAATTGAAAAAGTGTTAAAGTAATTTTAGCATGGAAAGTTGGATATCGAGATGATTTAAGAATTAGAAAATAGAAGAATTGATTAACTTCAGCAAAGAAAAGTTAGATACTGGGAAGATAAAAAATATTGAAAATGGGAAAAGTTGTAAAAATAATAAATTGTAACGCGAAATGATTGGGTATCGATTAAAAACTACAAGAGTAATGAATAAATTAATTTTGGCGCAGAACAAGCTATAATAAAAAGTTATATAAAATAACTAATTGCAACAGAGAAAAATTAATTTGAAAAGCTTATGGAGTGCCTAAATAAAAAATATTCTAAAAGAAAATACAAAAATGAAAGAATAAAAAGTCTAGAAATTATTATATTTTATATTTTACTTTAAATACATTAAAAACGATAACATATTAAAATCAAATCGAAAATACAAAGTAGTAGAAATTGTATTCTTTTGCTACAATCATTTCAGCTTATAAAGTGAATTTTTTCACGTCCATTAATAGCGAACGCATTGTCGAAACGCTAGTAGAATATTTCGAAACTAACGAACATACGTAGGATATTTTTTAGTCTACCATTTTATTGGTGAGGTTCGAGGTTTCGGAGATGATGTCATATTCAAGGTTGTTCCACCCTAATCGATCTCGGGTAAATAAGTTGATGATGCTTGTCTGAAACGAAGAACGAATCGAGCGAATATCGTGGCGGAATAAAGGATATTTTACCAAACTAATATTATTTGTAATCTAATTAATTTAACAGAATCAGATACAATTCTTTTGACACAATGATAAAAAATAACAGCTAGTGATAGCCTTTGTTTTAGAAATAACATACGGAAAATAATTTTAGTTTGCATTAAGATAAGTAAATAATGAAATAATTTGAAGACAAATCGTTTGTTAATTCAAACGAAATAAACGTATAATTATTTTAAAATATTGTATAGGTATGTATGGTATAATGTTTAGTCAGATGAATATAATTATAATATTTTGTTACGTAATCGTCAAATATTTTATTCAAATAATACACAAGCCCAATATTAATGTTTAATACAAGATGTAAAATAAAAGTTAGTGTCACTCACGAAGTGATAAGAATAAAGTCATTTTAGAGTCTACTTGCAATAAAATGTTCTTTTATCTCCGAGGCATGAAGCAATTTTCAGTCGGCAATTCTCAAGAGCAAAAAAGCATATATCCCTCGTTTTCCAGCGATCATATTTCGAAATGAAAAAGCTTTCGAACGTACACAAGAATTTCGATACAACCGTTAATCCTTGATACTCGATACGCAACAAGAACAAGCTAATCGAATTCAGAGCGCTTTTTGTTAAATTTACCGAGACGATTTACGTTTATTACACGTACAAAATGAAACAAACGCGTTCTATAAATCGATAAAACGAAACTGTCAGCAAGAGCCTTGGCATTTTTCCGCTGCCTTTGAATTTCATACAACGCAGTCTCTAAAATACGTTTTCTCGCAAGGTTGCAGCAAAATTTCGCGCAAACAGACGCTGCTGCGATCGGGAGGGGATCGAGTCGATCTTTGCATAAAAATAATATACGCTCGATAGCGTGTAAACAGTGTAATAGAAAAATTATATGAGAATTATATGAAACGATGATACATTAATAGAAATGCAAGGTGTCGAAGAGACTCGCAAAACGACGAAAATACGGGTGCGATAGAAGTAAGTAGAAAAATACAGGGATGAAGTGGGAAAATAACGAAGTTGTAGAATGGAGACGAAGAATTGGTGATGCTGAAAGGAATAACGAGGTATCGGGACAGTTAGAGGTGTTGAAGGTAGAAAATAGAGGCTAAGAGGGCGATTAAAGGAAAGAATGGGAGAAGTAATGGTGTACAGAAATTGGAAAATCTCGGATCGATAAAATAACGAAACAAATTGATCACTTTGTGAAAATTCTTCCTTCTCGCTCTATGGTACAACCGCAGAATTATATTTTTATGAACACAACGAAATAAATCCTTTAAATGTTGTAACCACAACAGTTTGGAAATTTTACATAAATATATAAAAATCGGCAATCTAGTAATCGTTAAAATACTAGGATTATTAACAAGGTAGATACTAAATATAAAAACTTAAAAAGAAGAGATATGATAATACTTACCCTTGTGGATATAAAGTCTATAAAAATATTATTATAACGTTAGTAATATCAAATAACAAATATCGAATTATTGATACTGCATGTTGTTAGAATGTTCTTAATATTGAGGCAAAAAGGCAAGGAAGCAAAAGTTACGAATTTTTTACTAGCATTGCAGTGTAATAACCCAAAGGAATCGAAAAGCATTTTAATATCAGTGGTAATTCGATTAAAGTGGCTATAATTTTCCAATTCTTTCTTTTCCAGAATGTCCAATCTCCGAAGACGGAATGGAAAGGTTTGCGTGTCCCACAGCGGACAGAATGGGTAGATACCATTGCATCGACGATCACGCCTTGTGCGACGGTTTCATAGACTGCCCTACAGGCGAAGACGAGGACAGGCAAGCCTGCATGTTTTACAAAACTGTAAGTCTCCAATTAGTCATCTCGTGACGGTGTACAATTACGTTATTAATCAATAACACGATCAATACCCCACAATTTCTTGCAATTATCATGCAATACACTTTGTCAATCTGCGTAATATATTTTCTTTTTATTTCTTACTATTAAACGAATAGAATAGAAGGAATGCAAATGTGTTATTAATTGTACGTGTACGTTATGCTTTACATTAGTATTTGGTACATATAATTAATAATTAGTGCGAAAATGTGATTAATTTCGTGTGTCGTGTCTCGTAAGATTATTTTTTCAGTAATACATTTTGCATGAAATAAGAAATTTATGCTATTATTTCTTAGTTTTATATTTATTATCTTCCAAGGAGAATAAAGTCTATAAATATCATAGTCATCAATTTTGTTTTAAAAAGAACTCTTTTTTTATAATGTCCTTCGATTTTCTTTAACTGACATTTACATTATCTGTGCCGAGTTAGATCTTAAAACTCTCCATTCTTTATTTCTTTAACTTTCCAATCCTTACTTTCTTAATTTATTAAATTCTTTAATTTAACGACGTCTTATTCGTAGAACCTCTCACCCAATTCCGTGTCAAAATTTCTTCTATGCTATCTATAGACTGTCGCAACCCTCAAAGACGAACAACCTTCACCGTGCATCGCCGTTTCGCTAATTTTACACGCAATTGCGCCGTCTCCAACCCCTTCGCGGCATAGTTCATCATCTAACGCGCACGCAAACACTCGAAAGCCGCGGGGAACTAATCTCGCGAACTCGGCAAGGCTCAATTTACACTGTCTGGCGAGCCCGTAAATCTCTAAAAAGCTTCGTCGCCTTAATTCTTCCGGCCCTTAAGTACAAAGGCATTCTCCTCCGCCTTTGCCATCGTGAAAAAGCAACCGGTAGAATAAAGACTAAAGAGACAAGAGAAAGAGAGAAAGAGAGAGAGAGAGAAAGGGAGAGACAAACCAAGAGAAGAGAAAACAATTGCTCCTGATTTCCACGAGAATTCTCGCTCGCGAAAGGACAGAAGGAAACGAGTGGATGAAAGAAGCAGATTAGAGCACGGTTAGCACGCGCTACGAGAGATAAGTTTTACGTACAAATCGCTTGAAAAGTGGAACGAGCATACAAATGGTGCTACAGTGGTTCGTAAAAGTATTCCAACACTCCTAGAAACGACTTATGTATATATTATGGGAAACATTTTAAAATATTATTAGCGCTGTAACGAGACACAACTATCGTGATTATATCAAGGAAATTTAAAGCAGATGTGAGAATGTAATTAGAAATAATAAGATATTTATGGCAAGTATGCACTTCGCAAAGATAATTAAAATATTTGAAGAGTCAATTATTCACTATATCAATGAGTTAGAATATTTAGCGGAACCATATAATATTAATATATATTTAGACTGCTGTTCGTGCTGTATATTAACCTTTCGCTAACAATAAGTGTATGTTTGTAACAAATCTCTTTTAACTTCAATTTATGTCGTCGGACTGGTTTTAAAGTTTACAAGCGTAATCACGATGGTCGTGACTCATTATAGTAGCAACGCAATTTCAAAAAGTTTCGTATAATGTACATAATATGTTGGTAAAAATTCTCTGTGGTAAATGTTAAAAATGTTTTGAGCTACTATATGTATTTCAAATGTTCCAATATTTTTATATGTAGTATACATATACAGTAGCTAATAACGTAATACATAATGTGTAATATTCTAATATTTTATTATTTTACTATCTTAACAAAAAGAAACAGAACAAATAAATTTTTGTAATATTCTATGCTCTTTTTATAATCACACTTTACTATTTCTATTAAACATAATCACAATCTCGTTCACGCAAGTAATTACAGTACTATACAATCTTAAAATATTCATCGCCGATGACTATCATGACGGTAAACGTGTTAATTAAATTCATTTCAATTAAGACTCATATCGTATAAATTATAAATTATTTTGTTCATATAAATTGCCAATTGTTTGAAAAATCTGAGATTTTTTAACAATCCAAATATACATACAGAAACAGGCAACACTTTTTTAATTAAAAAAAGTTAATTTTTAAATTTATAAATAAAACCAATATTATGAAACATGTGTAAAAGTCGATATTTAATTTCAAGTAATGCAATAAAACGGTTGCCTTCGAGTTCAGTTAATTAACAACGAACATTATGCAATTGGTGTGTATATGCAAACAACTTGGAGGAACGAACGTGAACCTAAAACCTACACGCCAATTACACAAACACGTTACTTGCATAAACATAGCAATCGTGATACCTCGCATCCCACGTACGAATCTCCGGAACAACAAAATTAAAACTGCCAACTGACTATCCTCTCAGAAAAATTCGCGCGACGTTTACGTTCGCAATGTTATTTTATTTCTCATGTATCGATATTCTATATTCGTTCAAACGTTCCGTGAATCAAGATACGAAGATAAGCTCGATTCGAAGTTTATAGTGCGCTAATATTCGTATGCAACTATTGTGTTTATGATGAACTAAATCATCACATATCAAAATTTGATTTGATCATATACTTTTCCAATTAAAATATGCCTCGTCAAGAAGAATCAAGTGTTCAAATACCTTTCAGCAATAGTATGTTTGTTTAACGTTGTGATATTTTCTCATAATGGCTGCCTCATCATGTCTTTTGATCGTACATTAGCGACCTCGTTACGTTCCTCCCAACTGCTACATCCACCCTTTTCCACCTACCTATTTTACGTAACAAACAAAAAACAGAGAGGACCTTGTCGAGGAAATAAGAGAAAAAAGAAAACGGAAATCTGAGCAACGTTTCGCCCTCTCGCGGATTTATCATCCCTCACATCCGGCGAACGGTTGACCTTTCTCTCTGGCTGATTCCGGGCCGGCCTCTCCGCCTCTTTGAAATCGATATTTGCTTCTTTTCCTTCCGGCTGGTCGAGCCGCGCCGCCGCCAGTCTCTCTCTCTCTTTCTCTCTCTCTCTCTCTCTCTCTCTCTCTCTTTCTTTATTCTCTCTTTTCCACCGTTTCCACCTCGTAACGGAAGAACACGGCCAAAGAAGAAGAACGCGGAACGGCCCGTGTTGTCGAAACGGAATTGGCCTGATCAACGTGGGCGGCCCCCGGATCTGATTAAACTACGTCGCTTCGAACTCGAACCGGAGAATTAGATTTTCCAAGGTAGCGAGACGCTCTCTCGAACTCGATCAGCTTTCGAAAAGTAGTAGACGCCCGCGTGAACGCGCGCGGATTTTCGAAGGGAAAGTTCGCTAACTGACTTAACGAATTTTTTGCCGAGAACCCGGCTGGGGATGCGTAGGGGCTGGATCGGAATATCGAACGAGCTATTGGGCCACCCGAATGGCTCGGGATGAGTTTAGACGATGGTCCTTTTTACGGCTGGCGGTATTCTTTCGGTTGTTCGTCCTTTTTGGGTTCTGGATGAAGGTTAGGAGTTTTAGGGATTCTTTTCGTATATTTCTTTCTGTATGTTCTACAGTGGCGCACGAAAGTACCGGAACACTTAACACAGAATTCTTTCGAGAATATATTGTGTGCATTGTGGGAAACTTTTTGAAATTTCGTTAACGCTGTAATGAGATACGACTACCTTGACTACAATGGTAAAGTTTGGAACAGAACCGAACAGTTTTTCATGATTAATGCATGTATAGAAGTTATACGTAATAGAATGGAATGGCTTTCGATGTTATAAATGAAAATCAGGTGTTTCATGGAATTCTCCTTATGTTTGTTTTCTGTATTAAGCTTTGAACGTAGCGTTTTAGAACGATAGAAACTGGATAATTTGTTCAAGATTTTCCGCATAATTATTTCATCGTCGTTTTAGTGAACAGTGAAAGGATCAACAAGAAGATATTTATCAGGCAAATTTCCTATTTTTTGTCGCTTTAACCTTTACTATAATTTGAATGAGAAATATACGTAGGTACATGCGTGCATTTGCCAGCTAAACACGTTACTTTTATGTCGAACCAGGCTATCAAGAGCAAACGCTATTTTCTGTCTCTGTTCCAGACGAAAGCTCACCTTGACGTATTGGCAGATGCCATTTTGCGATGGGCAAGAGGACGCTAATTCCTTTGTTGACGATGAACCTCTGACCTATGCATAAAATCATAAGTCTGACGAGTTTACTTCTTTATACATTCACCTATATATATATATATTTATACATATATAATATATATATTTGTATATATAATATATGTATAATATAGCATATAATATGTATATGATATATTCCCATGTATGTGTACGTGTACTCACACTCTTGCGTACCCGCACACATATTCAGGGTTTTCGTTTCGTTGCTAGCGGACGTTTCTCTTGCGAGCAGTTCCAGAGGGGGATGAAGGCAGTTGAGGTAATCCTTCCTTACTTTTCGCAGAAAAATGCGATAAACGGAAGGAAATTTATTAACAAACTCGACACTAATTGTTGGATTTCGATTGAAAAAAAGATCAGGTATGAAATGGATAGTTGCAAATAATTGCACTTAGATGTGAAATTGTGGATTCGATGCAGTCTTGAAAATAAAGAAATGTTAGCTTATTTGACGTATTAATTCGAACGAACATGTTCTTTCAAAATTCTTCGACATTTTGCAAACGTAATATTAAAATATTTGCATCTTCCTAAATGTATCATTTCGATCTAATTGGTATTCCTGCTATAAAGAAAAAGCTTCATCAAAGTTGAATATATTGAAACCTCCAGGATAAATCGAAAGGAGAAATCATTAGACTGCCATGCTAAATGCTTATGTACTTATGAGGTGCAAGGATGCTCGTAAAAGACACAGCATTTTGAAACACAGATTGCCTCGAACCTCTGTTTAAATTGTACTTCTTCAGTTGCATTCGTGAAAGTATGAATCCGCAGAAACATCCGCATTCTAAAAATCATCTAATCTCCAAAACACGGAACGAGAGGAGAGAATCTGGATCTATCATCGATCTACGGTGCTTCTAAAATTCTTCTAAAATTCTTCTAAAATTCCAAGAAAACCTAACGTCACACGAATCTGACCCTAGCGAAATCGCATTCTAAATTCCACGAACAACTTCACGAATCACTGGAATTACTTTACGCGGTCACGTTTCACCGTGGATGCGACTGCAAAGCATCCCCTCCTATATTCTCGGCGATTTAATCCGCTCGCAAAAGGAACGCGTGCTGACTAGAAGACGAACACCCTGCTCGCATTCTCCCCGTTCTCCCGCATCATCTATTTTGCAGAGAGTTTTCCCTTTCTCCCGTGTATAACCGTAAAGAAAACACACACACACAGACATACACACACAAACACAAACACATAATGAGAGATAGAGAGAGCTTGTGTGTGTGCATGCGGAAACGTGTGAAAGAGAGAGAGAGAGCGCGAGAGTGAGATGTTCACGTTGAAATCAAACTCAGGGGAACGTAAAGATGAATCGTCTCTCGAGCAACACTCAGCCAAAAAATATGGCGGATCCGTGCTCGATTCTTCGAGGGGTGCGGATTGATTCTGACGCGGCCTCGTTTACACGCGTTCGCTACGTGTCCTCGCGCGAGAATATCGCTGAATCGATAATATTTCGATAGACAGGCCGTTGCTTGTTAATTAAATGGACGTGTTCTGTGGCTTGACGTTTAGAAGATGATAGTGAAGACAGGAAGTCGCGATACGTTCGCCGCGATTAACACGAGCTTCCGACTAGTTCGGTGATACGTTCTGTTGATGGATGACCAGAAGAGGGATATCGCGCGATTCTATCGTGAAATTTGTTCGTTCGATCTTCCTTTCTTCTTTTTTCCTTACATAAAATCGCAGAATTGCTCGGAGTTACGGCGGGTCAATTGTGGAGAATTTTCAAATTATTAAAGTTTGTGTTAAGAATATCGAAATTATTGGAATATCTAAGAAGTTTGAGAAGTTTTCGTGTTATTATTATTCGTAGAAATCTTTGAATATTTCATTGTTACACGATTCGTCGCAAAAAATAGTCGAATATTGTAAAAATAACGAAACAGAGGCATCGTATCGAGGAAAATGGTCTAGTTTATTCAAAACACATCTCTCCTGTGGCGATACAACGATTTACAACCTCAACTAATGCGTCAAATAATTGTTGCGCGTCTTTTTATAGAATTCCTTTGAGAATGCTCGTCAAAGCCTTCCGGATGTCTCGAATGTTGTCACAGCGTCTCTCCATCGTTGTTGTTCGAAGCCGAGGAGATAGAAAGTAATTGCACGATACTAAGTCCAGCAAACAGAGTAGTTGGAGCAATATTTTAATTTATTTGTTTTCAAGAGAAGCAGTTATGGCCGCTGCATTATGAGCCGGTACATTATTACACAACAGCACCATATTTTTCCACGCGCGAATTAACTCTACTCCAATGTTAATCGCTATAATTCTGCTCCTAATGATGACGATGACGAAGGATGTATTTTTTTTTTTTAATCTTAAGTTGCTCCGTTATTTTTGGAACAGACTGTGTATTTTTATTCTACCTTTTTGTAAAATTGTAAAATGTAGCAGGATGCTGGAAGATTTGAAAATTATTAGAGTTTGTTAAAAATATTGGAGTATTTGAGAAGTTTCTGAATTTTCAGTGTTACTATTATTTGTGAAAGCATTAGTCTATTTTGAGAATGTATACTTTTGTGTCGTATTAAAATACTTTGAAAGTAATTTGTTGCGGATGTTGAAACTGTTGGAACATTTAGAAAATTCTTTTATTACTATAGGAGATTTTTGAAAGGTTGTAAGTTTCAGAAATATTGAGAAATTTAAGAAGTTAGTATAATTATTCGGTTTGTAAAATACTTCGTTGTAAATGTTGAAAATCTTGAAGTAGACATTTTACGAAACATATTAAAATTAGTTTTCCGTACACTTTTAGGATATTATGAGCTTAGTACGAATATTACATATAAACAATTTATACGTTGGTTTCGTAGAAAAGACATTGAGAAATTGAAATGTCTGTTCGTTTGTAAAATCCTTTCGAATTAATTTAAGTTATTTATACAAGATTTATAACTCCATTTATTTCATCGAGAATCTCAGCATTTTATTCTTTTGTACAATTTCTTGAAGTAAAGGTATAAAACGAAAATCTTTTATGAATAATTTTTCTCTCCTGTTAGAATTCTACAATTTCCTGTCATCGAGAACGAACGATCAATTTTCTTGCTGTCGGAAACCCATTTCTACGTCCAGAATCATCTGTCACTACAAGGGAAAGAATTTCATCTGTCATTTCGGACAGGATTTCGTTGTTCTCTGATACTGTTTTCCAACACGATACCTCCTACATCTAACGACTATATAATTTATGAAAAATAATGACTATGTGATTAATTTCTAATTAATAATAATAATGAATCGTATATCTCTCGATTAGCGAATTGTTGTTTACAAATTAGGTAATAGAAACAGATAAATAAATTCAGCTTTTTTGTTGAGAAAAATCTACGTAAAAATATAATAATATAAAAGTAATAAAATATTGGGATATAAGCGCGGAAAACGATTAAAAGTATTCGATCGAATAATTATAGCACAAGGTTAACAATTTAATCATTTTAATCCAAAAGTCTCTCATTTAAAATATATTTTAATATATGAGAACCTTGCTCGATTTTCTCGTTCTCTGAAAAGCAGGAAAAGTAATCTATTGAGATTAAAGATTATTAAAGATTAAAAAATAATTGCTTTCTTTTCTCTCGTATTTATTTCTTATATTTATTTACTGTAACTAATTAATTATTATTCTCTTAATTCGCACTAAATTTTAATACCCACACGAGTACGAAAATTCCTTTTACGATATTTGCATGAAACGGATGAATACTGTTGGTGATATATTTCTATTAACTGAAATTTACGCTTCCTGTTATAAAGTCTCCATCAACCGAAATGTAGACTCAATTTAAACATCGTCAGAAGTAAATCCCTATTAAAAGTTTGCCACCAACTAAAATTTACATTAAATTTAGATACTAATAGGAATACACGAATTTCTGTTGTGAAGTCTTCATCAACTGAAATTTACATCAACTTTGGACACTATAGAAATAAGATTCTACTAAATCCTCTGTCGAATAAAATTTATACCAAATTCACACACTAGATCCTTCCAAAATCTCTTGTAAGGTTCTCATAAAATCACTTACAACTCTCTAAGTTACCAACTGAAATTACAATATAACTCTACTCATCGAAACTCATTAGGGGACAGTTCACGTAATTAGACTTCATACGATAGCTATGATAGGAGACGAGTTACTATCCTTTTTATTTATGATTTTTCATTCGAATAATGCAGTCATAGATTCAATCCTCTCAGACAGTATCTAATACGAAAAATGCAGAAATTCTAGAAACCATGAAAGATAATTAGCTTCTAAATCGTTTATTTCGAATTTTTCTTCGTTTTATTGCACTGTTGAATGATTAATCGAACCCTAACTAAAATTTTGTTCCAATAAATGGAGTTCTACTATAATACACAGGAAAAATTTATAAATTAACCCCTTTAATTAACCCTTAAAATTAAAGCTTATAGTAACTGATTGCGTGTCAGCTTTATTTAAAAACTAAGTTGAACAAACAACACGTGAGTACGGAAGAATTAAATACAAAATAAAGTTCAAGTTGCAGACGCGTCCAAGACAAATCATATCGATTTTCGCCTAACAGAAAACGCGTGAAAACGAGGCCGTCCATCATGGTAACCAGGTATCCTCATGTTAAAGTACAAATTAAGGGTGTCCGAGGTTTCAAGGGGCGTATAACTGTAACGTTCGTACGGCGGCACCAGGAGATCCATCCGGTTCGATATTGGCGCCGTCGCGTCGATCCACCCGCAGTCTCTTTGACTGCGACTTAACAAAACAATCGAGCGATTCCCGCGAGCCGTGTGAACTCAAAACCTTCGACGACTTTATTTTCGTACGACGCGAACGCAGATTACAGATTTCGAAGACTGAGAACGAAAATAAAAAAAAAGCCACTTTTAGTTGGCGCGTGGAATCTTATTGGACGACGACTTCCGATTTCAAGGGACGACAAGCGTCCAATACGATTTCTGTGCATCGATCGTTCAGCCATTTATGCTCGAGTACACGCGGTAAGATCGGACATTTTTTGCATGCGCGTTTAATCAAACTGTTTCTCACGATAAATGATCTTATGAAACTTAACGAAAGATCGATGGAGAAAGAATCGATGAGCAATCATAAATGGGCTGAATCATCCCCCTCTTGGTTTCCTCCTGCTGGATTTCTCCTGTTGCGTTCCTGACGATCCCTGTTCTTCTTCTTGTTTCTTTAAACCTCCTCGTTAGACCGTACGTACTATATAGCTTAGCGGTAAATGTTTGACTGTGTCTCAAGCGATACCTTAACTTTAATCTACAAATCTGTTCGTGAATCACGTAAATATGTGAACCGTTAGAGCTTGTAAAGATCGAGGAAATATAGTTGTATCCTGTGACCTTGGAATGGTGAGTTTTGAATTTTACCAAAATTGCAGAGAAAATAATACGATTTTGTCAGAATGGGAGAAAATAAAATTCGATGCTTTTTGACATTTCGATATTAATACTTTACCGATGGGTACGTTTCACTGAAAAGAATGGTTTTATCTCAGAAAGAAATTAATTAAATTAATTGCGATATCCATATGAAAATTTTAAGTACTGCTTTTACGTTCGTTTTAATGTTATTTCATTAATATGGTATAAGGTACCAATTGGCGTGGCCTGTCGTTGAAGTGTTAATTCGTATATTATCTAAAGAAAAATGAATCGAACTTGGATTTTATTAAACAACCTCGTGAATGAATTGAATTTTTCAGATAGGGAAAGAACAAATTTATTCACGGATTTAAAAATTGTATTTGTTTAAAGGATCACGTACTTAAAAACTCTTTCCAAGGTTGTCTAAGAAAATACAGAAAAAGGAAGGAAGAGTAAGTCCTACAGTATAAACAATACCTCGAGAAAATTACGAGCTCGCTTGTCCACCTCACGAGAAAATGATCAGGCTGTTAACTATCGAGGCGTCTCGAGAGAAACGAGAAAAACGTTTGCTGTACTGCCGTGTGTTTGCTTGTTTATAAAAAAAAAAGAGAAAAAAAGAAAAAAAGGGAACGTGAAAACGCACGTGGTCCGGAGAATGTGCAGCCTTCTAGAATTTGTTGGAGTACATTACATATATATACACTTTTGTTTCGTCGAACTAGTCTGTAAGAATTTACGATATAACAAAAGAAAAAAACAGATAAAAATACTAAAAAAAAAAAGAAAAAGGAAAAGAATAAAAAACCTCCTAGGATTATGCGAATAAAAATATATACCGATCTATCGATAGAATATAAATCTCGGATTAAAGGAATGAGAAAAATATTGGCGAACACCGACGAGACTCAACTACGCAATATTACAACGTGTATGAATTGAAAAGGAAGAAGATCGAATCGTGGAAGTAGCAGAAGAAGTGGAAGAAACGTTTAGAGGCTGAGAGGAAAAAATTCGCGAATACACATCAAGCGAAAATTCCCTTCTTGCAAAAGGTCAATTCAGTATTACAGAGCGTTTAGATTGTACATTGTGAAGTTTCATTTCGCGCTCGAACGAACAATGCGAAGTGATCCGACGCGATTGGCTCGCATTGTTTCTTGGTCCTCGATCGTTTCCAAACGGCCAACCTTGCGGTACTTGAACTCTAAACTCTCGAGTCTGGATCACTCGTAGATCTTGAGGATCCGCGAGCTGCCATGTCTCGTTTCTAGCAACGCGTCAAGTGCGAGAGATTCGCTCGCAATAGACGCTTTCCCGTTTCGTAGTTTGACTTAATTCGAGGAAGAAAAGCGTGTTTACTCGACGACTTTGCTTAATCGAGTGATCTGAATACAGGGTTGCACCCTTAACCCTCCGAGACCCATTGTCACATTTCACAGCTTCGAACGTTTCGTCATTTTCAATGATAGAATGATTAGACATATATATAGATTGCTTTGAACGTCTTGCTTTTTCGTCGTTGTTTATTTTGGGTGCATTCTCGTTTATAAATCACCGGACCATTAGGTAATTTTAAATAGAAACTTTATTAATCCACTCGTGTGTCAATTTCCTTATCCCGATTCTATTTGTATATTTATGCTAATCTTCTTTGACGTAGAAATTGAACCAAAATTGCAGCTTGAAATTTTATTCGAACGAAATATATTCCCGTTTGAGATTGTAAATACGCGATAACGATGATGGGAGGAATTTTTTCATGATGCTTCAATTTTAATTCAAACGAAATACATTTTGCGTTATGATCGAATTAGAATGAGCAGCGATGACGATTAAATTTAATTTTGAGCGCGATTGAGTTTAAACGAATCTTCAATCAAATTTTAGAAACTTAGTATAATTTATTTTTCCTTATGTTAAAGATACTTGATAAATATCACTTTCGCTTTTGTAATTAGATATGTATAATATTTATTTGGATTTTAAATAAACTAAGTATCTGGTGACTTATGGATGATAGTTTGCACATTTGCAAGAGTTTGAACAGCTTCCAATGTCCTTTAGAAATTATTTAGGAGACCCTGGGTTCACGGAGGGCTAAGCGAACTGAACATATCAGAATCTACGCTACGTATTTTTCATCAGAACAGAATATTTTTAATATTCACCGTGAACGGCGCGCATATTTAGAACACTTCCTGTTGCTCAGCGGTTGTCTCTGGGGCATTCAGCAGCACGCATGCGAATTCCTTGTTCGGTGTGCGATGTTCCAACAAGTGTTATCATGTTAAACGCTTAACCGGTCGTCTTGAGGCTTCTGTTTCGTATGACTTCCATGATTAATCTTGGAGAAGGAGTGAGAAGTTCAATGAAATTTCATACTTCATTCCATTTCTGACGTCTGGCGGTTATCTGATTAAACGTTTGCATTCAAATTACGTCTTCGAGAATCAAATGCTACTTAAATCGCTTTATAGTAAGAATTCTAATACATTAAAATGATCCCAGAAATACTTACAAATTAAATGATATTTAGTTTGAAACATCAAGTTATATATTACTAATTATGAATTATTCCAAAGACATACACTATGTATGAATAAAAAAAAAACGCAAAAAGATTCTCAATTAATAAGAAAAAATTCGAAATAATTTTTATTTTAAAATTACGAATACTATCGTTTTCGTCACTATTGCAAAATGTTAAAAATGTAAAAGGAGAGGTTTGAAACTTTTAGAGCGCATAGTACATACAAAGAGCAGGGAAAAATATTTGATCAACATAAATTCTATTTAAAGAACAGACACGTTAAACAGATATTACGCAAAGAGAAAATAGAATTTTGTGTCCCGTTGCAAGCTTTTATCAATGTCAACGATAATCTCTCTTTTAGATTTCTTTATCATTAATTTCTTATTCCTAACAAACACATGTTCGTATTATTCCCACATACAGAGTTGCACTTTATTGTAAAAAAAAATTATTATTAAATTCTATGTTGATTAAACATTTTTTACTCCTCTCAGTAAATAGTTTTAGACGTTTATTGTTTAATCACTTAGCGCGCATTTTAACCGCTTAACTTGCGTCTAACAATCTACTTACTTTAATCTTTTATCTTTACAGATTTAAATTACTGTACCTTACACTAAAATATATATTATATAAAAAAAATCATGTTTCTTTTTATTATTAATTGTTTCTTATTGTACAAAAATTTAATCATTCTCTATCAACAAACTGAAGAAAAATTTTGCATGTTTGCTACGTATGGTCAATCTGAACTCGAATCGAAACATTGCAAACGAAAGATTCTCTCATTGAACCTTCGCTCTCGTGAGTTTTTTCGAGTTTCTCGATCAGGACGAAACATTGCGATTAACACAGCCGGTTGAGCGTCTCGACGCATCAAGAAATCGATGTAACAGAGCGACGAAGCACGGAGAACGATCAGAACAATCACGTTAAACGACACCGGCAGTAAGTGATCGTGCAAATGATAGAAAGAAGCGTCCAGCGGATAGTGAGAACAATCTATCAAAACGTAGCACACGTTTAAGGTTTGATGCAAACGTACGATGCGACGACATTGGAATTTTGTGTCAAAATGATATTATTTTGCACATTTATTTGTACATTTATGATTAAATCGACAGTTTACGAATTCATATATTTAAACATACAAAATAAATAAATAAATAAAAATGAATGCATCGAACAAACATAGATATACAAGAATATATGAAAAATACAGAAATATACAGAAAAATATATGCATATGTATAAACATATAAAATGTTCGAAGTAATAAAAATATTCGCTAATTCGTTATAATATTCGATAAATGTAACAAATCTTTGCTTACGTTCTATTTCCTTAGATGTGTTGGTAAAAATCTGAAATTGCATAAACATTTGCAGTTTACTAATGATACCATGCACAGAAGCGTGTCATCCGGTTATCGCAGATATAAAGTTATTGAATTACATAACGTTACTCGGAAAGGATGACAGGAACTCTCAAATCAACGTAAAATATTCGTATCGATGGTGAATATTTCGCAGAAAATTATTGAAACAATTATAAACGATAATAATTTTATTACAATATTAGAGATTTATGACTGCATCATAAGGGAGTTGATTGATTTTTTCATTAATTTAATCCTCCCTATCATATACTCGTGTGCATTGCATCATGAGAGATATAAATTTATCGAATCTGGTCTACATTCACCGATACAAAATCGCAAAGAAATCGCATCACTGGTACGCACGAAACCTTAAATAGTCGCTACGAAAGAAGAACGCCACATCGCATCGTTCTGAAAGCAGCTTCTTTTTTCATACGAAGACTAGCTTTAATCTCTACACAGCGTGTGGAAACAAATTTTCCCTGTCGTTGTCCTGTTAAATGGAACATAAAATGAGATGAGACGAGAACTGTTGTACACACTGTTGAGATACGTGGGCGTTGCTACTTAACGTGCATTTTTATTGTCGCCAGCTCCGAGGATATATTTTTAGACGATACATCTGTATTAGGCTGGCTCATATTTTCGTCTTTTTGAATTTATTTCGAGCCATCCTGCGGAGTCGCTGCAATTAATAAACACACAATCTGTGCCATAAATTTTGTTCCTCCACCTCGATCGGATCAAAATAATTATTTAAATGCTTATGAAATAGGTTTTATTCCATTATTCACAAAAAGTATTAGTTATATTCTATATAGTTATATATATATCTAGACAAGATGCGTGTAGTATGTTCTATTATCTTTTTTCATACGAAACACAATTTCCGAAAAGAATGAAGGAAGACCAAGAAAGATCGTAAGAATTTTTTTCTAATTTTGAAAATTAAAAGACGTTGAAATCAATTTTCATTCACGAGATAATCGAATAAATCCGATTTTATAAACATTTAAATAATTATTTTAATGTTCAAGAGCCCAGAGATCCGTTAGCCGATCGAGCTCAAATTTTGCACAGATTATTTTTTTTTTATTAATTGGAATTATTGGAATTATCATAGAGGAGGGGGAGCGAAAGAAAGCTTGAACAAATTTTTCATCAAGTGTAAATAAGAGCCAGCCTAATCTGTATATACGCAGACATATCCATATGTACAGAGAGAGAGAGAAAGATGTATAGACATGTAAAAAATACAAAAAAGGATACAGAGAGTAAGTGGGAAAAAGAACATTTTATGTACATTTTTCGGCCGGTGCCGTTTTTCCTTTTCGCGTGACAAAACGCCGCCGAATCTCGACCGAATCTCGCCTGTTTTCTTTTCATGCTTCAAGAATAAATGTGCGATTCTTGTTTCATCCAGATCGAGCTTTCTTACTCTTCTACGTTCTCCCGACACTTTTCTTTCGTAATTTTTCTAATAGTATAGATATACGATAACTACACGTAATATTGAATACCCGATTTTTGGGGCTTGATATATTAAATTACTACACAAATCCTGTGTCCGTTGAAATACATCTAGAGATTTGATTTGCAACATTCATTTCTACATATACTGCGTTATACTTCTTTTATAAAAATTCACCGTTAAATTTATCAGTAAAAGAAAGAACTTATTATAATTTTGATAACGTGAGAATTATTCGAGCTTTACCTTTCAAACTGTTTTGCTGGAAAAAGATAACATAATATGCAAAAATATGTAAATTCAATGTACATAGAATATTCCTTACAATAACAATTACTTAATAGATGAAACGGCCCGTTATCTAAGTAGAATTTTTCAAATTATATTTATAATAATATTAATTTCCATAAATGTCACGGTCTAATTACGTTAGTACTTTAAATTGAATTCGTCCAATTAAAAATCAGCTTGTCCAGTAACATTCCTTTTATGTTTTACCTATAGTCGTGAAAAATGTAAAAAGAACAGTCATTCGATGTTCATGACGCAAAGTTAAACGCATAAAGTTAGGCTAAGCTCAAGTGAAGGGTAGATAAAGTGAGTGAAGACAAGGAAAGTTGGATTTTTATCGAAATTTGGGAAATTGAATTTTAATGAAAAACCAGCCAGATCGTAACATTTTGGTCTCTTTAATTGAAATTATAGGATCAGTTGGCGACAAACGACTCAAAGCGAACAAAAAGAATAGATCACGAGAGGATGACGTGTAAACGCATGAAAATTGGGTAATGTTTTAATCCGGTTGGTATTACGTGACGCGGTGAGAAGTAATTAAAGTGGCGTTTGAATCCAATTGAAGTTATGCGCTCGCTTGTGAATCGTTAATTACATCGCGAAAATGCGTTCCTCGGAAGTTAACTTCGTGTGAGTTAGGCCAAAGTTACATGATCCCGTGAAGATATTAAGAGATGCAAGAAAGTCAAAGGGAAATTAATGTTTGGCAAATTAATGTCGTATAAACGAGATAAGGTGGAATAAAAATTCTTTAACGAGTGAAACATAATATAAGAAGAAAATATATAAATCAACGCATAAATTAGTATAGGGTATTTTTGAACGAGCGATATAATCCAGAAAAAGATACGTTTACTATGTATGAAGAAATAAATTGAAAATGTAGAGTGAACATGAATAACCATGATTTTTTACCTGTACGAGATTGGATATAAATCCGAATGAAATGTTTTTCAAGTAATTCGATATGTCAATCGGAATATAAAAGAGTTATTGTTTCTATCGGTTTCTATTTCATCTATTAATACCTGACTCTTTCTTTTTTCCTGCTTCTTTTAGGTGATAAATAAATTATATTCTAGCTTTTAACGAAACAAAAAGGTTATATTATATATTTTCAGCAGTTTCCTCTGTGGAACTTTCGGCGAACGCATTCAACAGGTGATTTAAAAACCATCGTCTTCCCAGCCGTGAATTAAGTGTTATCGTAACTTTTAATATTTTCCTGTGAAATCAGTCGCTAAATGTCGGCTAATTAGTCGGCTGATGTAATGCGACTTAAAACAAACGCGAACAAGCGGCTTTGTTAATAATTAATCAATTTCTCCCGCGGAGGTTGCTGGTAAAATTCTGACGCTTCACTCGCACCGCTGATTCAACCCAGTAGACAATCACTACCTGTATTTATCTCATTAATACGTAAGAGAAACGTTCAACGTTATTAATATTTAAAATGAAGATTAAACAACATCGGATGAAATATTTTTCCAGTGTAATTATAACTTGAATGATCGATATACATAAATACTTAGGAGCTTTTCCATATACTTTTTGACTGAATTGCCAGTACTCTAGAAAATAATTCAAGGTCGTGATTCGACGGTTGCGCGTTCCATTTCTAAAGAGTGGCCAGAAATACTTGACAAGAAAAATATAATATATTCGATCTATCACTTTATTCGAACCTCTTAACATCGGTAGATATCGTTATTCTGTTTATAAAAATACCATGTAAACACCTTGTTTATACAAACATAATATAAAAATATTCTGTTTATAAAAATATAAGCACTGCATGCACTCTCGTTATAAGATATATTCTATATCTTTCCAAGTAATTTTGACACACTGGTACCGAGAGTACTTCCAAACGACAGCGTGTTTTTCATGAAACAATTGATCGATCGATCGATCGTTTCTCGTATTACGAGACGCTTTATTCGGAATTTTCCAACGATGTCTGGCTTTTCACTTCGTGGAAGGGATGGACGATCGCACGATGACCAGGAACAGCTTGAACGAAGAAAAAAAGAACTTTGGTGTAGCGTTGAGAGAACATACATCCAGCAGAAACGATCGATTGCGCGTGCATTTCACGTCAAGTGTAATATGCACTACGTGTATGATAAGCTGCGACGATGCGATGGTGAAAATATATGAGAGACGTATCGTGTGCGACGCTTTCTGAATTGCAGCTGATCGTTTTAATCGTTTCGACAAAATAATTGTACGTTGTACCTTACGTCGATTTAAACTAAGATTAACAGCGAAATTTCGATCAGATTCTCTGTCTTTATTCCACCTACGTGTTATAATTTACAGGTAACAATAAAGGTTTGCGTTGAGACACCTCGTTGCAATTGTATTTTTTTCCCTTTTCCTCCTCTCGTTAAGCGGCAGTATAATAGATTCTATAAAAAGAGGATCATAATTTTTGCTGAAGTGCTTTAGATCGGATTTTTATTCCATTTTATTACTAATTATTATTATTTTATAATTACCACTTTTTTTCTATCGCTCGAAAATTTCGACATTTAATTCATATCAGAGAAATTAGTCTTGTGGCAATTATAAGTGTTTTATAAAAATTTTTTTTTTCGGTATGTAATACTTTCCCAATTAGGATATTTTATATGAAATTAGAAGCTTCATTCATATCAGAGCATGAGTTAATGAAGTTTATTAACAATTGCGAATATCATGTTTGTCTATGATTCTCTTTACATAGGAGCTGCGTGTGTGAGCATTTGTTTAATTATTCCATAATTATTCCATAATTAGTGAAATATAATCTTAAACGTTAATAGACAAATTTTCTCTAATGATTAATCAAATCTGGTAAATGAAAGTCGCATTTTGTTAGACTGTAATTTTATGAAAATTAAAAAAAAAACTACAAGTTTTTGCAGTTAAGCGCACGAAGAAGATGCTGCTCTCGAATATCATGCTTTGTACTATTATTATTATTGGTACAAATATTTGAAAAAAGCACAAATTTCCTTCAATTAATTTATAATTTTGTTGTCAATAGTGAGTAGATGAACCTTCTTTTTTCTTGCTCTAGTTTTGATATATAATTATTTTTTTCTATAAACTTCGCATGATATCGTATTAGTTTATTAATATATTACAAGGTATAATGACTACAATTCCAAATAAACTGTCAATTAAATATTCTCTTCTTGTTAATTACTATCTATCACAGGAAAAAGAAATTTTATTGCAACGCAGATATATCAAGTTTGTAACTGAACCTATAAATATCAAATTATTCGAGTAATATTTTTATATGCGTTTAAACTTGGAAACAGTGACGTAAAACTTGTTGTAAAAATAACTTTACCATTTCGAGAAGGTTATGTAAATGTTATGACAGTTTAATATCGGTTCGTGAAATTCCAGGCTGCTGGTTTTTCATTATAAAATGAATCAAGAGAGAGGTCAGAAAATGTCATCGACAATGGTGTTTTAACAAATATTTCTGAAAATATTATATACATGCACGTGTCTGATCTCGATGATACTACATTGTACTTTTTACCCGCCGAATTAACCACGGCTGACTTTTACTAACACGGCTACTTGACTCTCCGATCGCTCACATTTGATCTTGAGTAAGATCGTTCGAAAACGTAAAGCTTCGCTAACACTGACAACCGATGGTCACGATCGATCGAACGATACTTTGCTCTACGAATGCTTGGAATCATTAATAAGTCGAAAACTCAGACGAGACTGTCTCTCAGATCGCAGAGAGACTAAACGATTCTTACCTCGCGACCGATGGAGATGACGTTGACGATTCGAAAGCTCGTAAAGAACTGATCGTGTTAAACTGATCGAGCATCCAACAAGAATCCTTTTATGGTTGGTTTTCAACGAACGCAAGACAACGGCTAACTAGCATACTCGCTCGCTGAGTGTCAACTCCAACTGCGTTTCCGAGCGATCAAACGCGGCGAAACCATGGCCTGAAGATGGTGAGCGATACATGGACGAACGTGAGACTTCGGATTTAATTCGGTAAGAATCGCGGAAATTCTTCTCTGTGCTTAATTAGAATATTAGCTTAATTAGAATTAATTAGAAAATTTAAAGCACTGTTGCAGTTGCTAAAAGGAATCGTCCTGAGTGTTAACGTCCAGACTCTAAAATAGAATCTTTGGTATTATTATTATTATTAGTAGTAGTAGTAGTAGTAGTAGTATTGTAAAATAATTACCCATGAAAATCCTGACGTTTTTGTTTGTTCCGACAGCAAGCTATTCTACCATTGTTCTCATCACTCGGTTAAAAGAGGAAAATTAAAGCGGAAGTAATTAAATAATAGGTGTATGAAAGCTTGTACGATCGGAAAGCTTTAGGAATTGAAAAATAAAATTTACCGCTTAGCATTTTTTGAATTTTTCCCGAGGGAACAGTCACGGAAATCTTCAACGTCTCGCAATCTCACGATATGTGAAGTTTCCCATGAGGTTTTTGACATTTCGCGATCCAACTACGTGCAAGTTTTGATAAGTTTCACCGCCTGACAATTTCCTGACGCACAAACTTCCTCCTCGGGTTATCGTTAACTTTTCAGCGAGTTTTGGCAGCTTGCAATTTTCCAATACGATATACATATATTCGACAGTGAAAATATAATACGTACAGGCGAAACGAAAGCAACTTGAATTATAAACTATTAGAAATAATGGAAATTGCAGCGGATGAAATTTTTAATAAAATTATATCGACCAGAGAGTTTTAGTTACGAAATAAGTTATAAAATATTACGAAGAAATTACCGATTACCTTTGAATTCGATATTTTAAAATTGATTAATCGAAAATAGTAAAGACAATTTTAACGCGAAATTACAACGATGTGTGTACACTATAAAGTTGAAATAAAAAGCCAACATAATCGTTAAATGCAATTTTCGAACTTTTCAACGAAACAAATTTTATTTCACAGAAACTAGAAAATAGGAACAGAAGTGAATAAAGCGAGAGAAAAGCAAAGGATAAACAACTATATATGTGCTAATTGCACGGCTGACCAATAATTACTAACGCTCAAATCCTCCCAACACATTAGCTTGTATTTTACGATGTCGATTTCGCGGAATCAGATTTATTATTAATTAAAAATGTCTCGGTCCGCTTCGGCGAATGCTCGTTCGGAATAAACATGAGCATTCGATCAAGATTAAAGAGCAAGAGTGGCCGCGATAAAACCGCGTGTTTATCGGCCGACATACTCGTAGTACACGAGCCTCCGTCCGCTTGAAACGCAACCCTAAATTTAGGGGTTGAACCGGTGCAAATTTTAATTTTAATATCACGACGCTATTTTAAGCCGATTATCGATCAACCGTCGGACTTACCGGGGTAAAACTTCGAATGGAAACTTTCGTTCATCCTTCTCTTTGTTCCTTGTGAGATTTCGTTCGTCGTGTTACGATAAGAAACGAGGAAGACGAGTTTTTAACATTTTCAAATGATTGATCGAATTGATAAAATTCCTACCGCATTTATATGAACGATCCTCCCTTCCCCTTTGGTAATTATGGTATTTAATTTCAGAATTAATTGGGTAATATCGGTAAGATTGGTCATGAACTTCGTAACTTCTATAATTTTGACAATTTCGGTAATTTTGTAGTTAATTTGGAAACTTGTGTAATTTTCGACATTTTGCGGTGAGTATGTAATCAGTTTGGAAACTCCTGTAATTTCGTCGAATTAGTTTGATAATTCCTGTAATCCTGAAAATTTCGGTATCTTCGTAAGTAATTTAGTAATTTGTGTAATTTGTGTAATTTTCCCGGTTCCCGTAATTAATTTACTCATTTTGCTGATGTTTCGTTATTAATTTAATAATTTCTCGATTACTTGATGAGGAGTCATTTTTTCATCAAATCTTATTTTCCGAACATATAATAAATCGAAAGGATGGCAATATATATATATATAAAGTATAATTATAAAAAGTAATTAAAAAGTAATTAAAAAAAGTATAATTATAAAGACAAGTAACGGTTTCTTCATTATGAAAGATACGATTAAAAGAACTAAACAGTAGTTGTACCATGAATTTAAATTGACACGGATTTAAGTATAGATTAAATATATATGTAGATATGATAATAACAATTTTTATTAAACAAATATCCTACCGAAGTCGGTGACGATAATATTTTTCAGAGATGGAGTTTGATACTTGAATAAAACGCTTTTTAATGGGATACTTTTTATAGACACAACTTTTAACGACAGTTGAGATGTATATTTAACGATACTTTAATAGAAAGTTATGACGTATTTAGTAAAAATTTTATACGAAGATGTAGTTTTTTTCCAAACAGACAGTTTCTCGTTAACAGTTAACAGGTCTTTAGAAAAGAATCATAAAGTACATAACAAGAAATTTTATTAGCATATTCTATGTCTTTTTGTCATACTTCATTCGTAAATTAACGTTTCGCTTTAAAAATTACAATAGTTTCTCTGTTCCCAAGTAATTTGTTGATCTTAAAACGATTTCTTGAAGTCATCGTTTTGCTAATCGCAAATTCGTCGAAAAATTGCAACTTTTATCTATATATATCTATATTTATGAATTTTTATTTCTTTATTCCTTTTTTATTAATTTTATTCTGATATTTCTCCAGTTTGGAATATTAATCTTGCTTAAAATATGAAAAATTATAAAGAAATTCTACTTTTGCAAGTTATTCATCCTTAGGCGATTTCTTAAATCCACTTAACAGGATACACGTCGTGAAGGAATCTCAATACGTTGAAATAATCCTGATTGTTCGAGAGCGAGGAAAAAGCATTTTCCCATTGCCTGCATTCAAATGAACTTTCCTGCAACGTTCTTTGAACAATAGTTGTTTCGCGAAACTGCATAACGGCGCTAGCCGAAAGGGACGATTATGCTTCCGGAAGAGATACAATGTAAATTTTGTTTGCCAGCGAATGTAAATGGTGGCGTTACTCGGAAATTCACTTAGCCAGGCTGCTCCTCGCTGCCTCTACACCGGTGTGCATCGAATTTAATATTTAACGAGGCATTACGCGTACTTGTTCGAATTCAGATCTAATCTTCACCGTGTCTCGGAGAACCGTGTTCGATACTGAGCTAAGATATACCTTATTTTCCTCTTCTTCTTCTTCCCAGGTAAACTACATCGCTTAATAGGAGTTTACATATTTTTATCCTTTCTAGGAATTTATTATAAATTAAAAGAAAATAATAATTTTGTTATATTTCAATATATCGCATTATGTATTTATTTAGAACTTGTGTTTACAAATATTAAAATCCTAACTGTATGTGTTCATAAATATGAAAGAATATTTTTCAACGCTAAGGAAAGTAACGTCTATGCGTTTTGTATGTATAATTTCATTTCATATTCTCAAAAAGAAATTTATTTTAGTTTGAATGAGAAGAAAGAAAGAAAGATTGTTTCTAATTTTTCAGTTTACGGATATTATACACAATAGACGCTATAAGAAATATTCTGAAATGCTTAAGGAAATTATTATTTTTATTTTTTTAAATTTATTTTTATTTTATTAAATTTATTAGTTGGTTTAAAAATGAAATTCTCGAAACGAGATTGAAGAATGTCGATAACAACTAGAAAGTATAATCAAGGATTACTTTTAGGTCCTAATATAAATTCTTGAAGTCTTACAATCTTTTATATTAATATTATAAAAGGATGAAAGGTTAAAAAAGAGTGAAAGAGTCTGTAATGTTTGATGGAACGTGGTAAAGTAATTTCTAAGATCTTCAACAAAAATTCAAAGATATCACCTTTTATACTAATTATAAAAGCAGCGAGAAATTGAAGTACAAGCTGTAAAAAGTAAAAAAATCTGCAATTTGTAATTTTTTACGAAATACAGGAAGAAAGTCTTTTTAATGAGATGAAAAGCGTGAAGATAGATTTGTAAAGTTTCTTAAAGCTTCTCTTAAGTGATAAAGTCGTAAAATAGGACATATAATGTCTGACATAAAAATGTTTTATGAAATTTAATGAAAGATTTTTTATACGGTGTATGTGTAAGATAGAAAATAGAAGCTATCGCGAGAAAGTTCAAGATACGCCATATTCGCCTTAGAAATACAAATTTACATAAAAATCCGTAGTCCACTGATGTCCTCCGATGTTGAAGCGACGTTAAAACCAAAAGCAAAAAAAAAGGGGGGGAAAGAATAAATAAATTTGTCAATTAGGTTTGTTTCATGGAAATATCGACACTGGAAGCTTGAATTCGAGTTTCTCTCTTATCGCCATCTTTCCCGAGATCAGTTAACCGAGAAAAGACCAATTGTAACGAGCAGCCGCCTCCATCCCAGTTGAAACGGTGCGGCGTGTTCACGATTTCCGGTCGTGGGTGTGCAACTTGGGCCAAAGAGTTTTCGTTTCCGGTGCGGTCCTGCGGCGTTTCGCATAAATCGATACGGTGACCAGATAAGCCAAAGGCAGTCAAGTTGAAGGGTCGGATTCACGAACATAGGGCGGCTGCAAAGCCACCCCCGCGTGTCGTTTCGTTATCTGACGCTTAATTACAGTCCACCGAACTGTCGTTCCGCCCCTTCGACCAAGTTAAATTCGGGTCTCGCGTTCCGCCATGAAAGGGCGACCGTGTGAGTTTGTAAAAATAGAAGGTAGCGTTATCCGGCGCTTAGGGGCGGAATCAATGGAAAAACGACGTGCAATTAAGGTGTATTTTAAAATTCTTTCCGACTTTACAGGAGATGGTATTCATTAATGATAATGGAACCGTATAGATCGATGAAGATTGGTTAATTTGATCGACAGATTAGAAGAAATTAACACTTTATCGGCGACTCGTTTTTATTCTGATCAATGATTTTTTTTTTAAATTCTTCGGAATATTGTGATTGAAAAAGCTTTTGTTTATTAATTCTATATTCTATCGTAATTCGATTTTTGTTAGGTTTTCAAAATTGTGATTGAGAAACGTTTTCTATTGCCAATTCTTCGTCCCTTGCTATAGCTACGATTAAATCTTGCTCTGCTAAATTTAAAATGAAACATGGAATACGTCAATGTCACTCAAGAGCTCCGTGGTTTATCTGTAACGACTAAGTCGATAGATAGTTAATTATGAAAATTTGGATAATATACTTTGAGAGAGGAAAGTTTTATTTTGTAAAACTTTATTCACATTTTTACAAAAATATTTTTGTTCCAAAAAAATGTGAAGATTGGAAAATTTGACAGACAAATTTTAAGAGTATTTCATTAATAATCGAAACGCTAAGACGATACGATTCGGAGAGTATTTAACAATAAGCGTGTAGAAATTAAATAGAATTAATATTTATTCCGTACCTTTGTTTGTTTAACAACTCCTTAGTTCTAACAAATATTATAACTATATACAGTACGTTAATCTAATGTGCAAGAAATATCGATAAACCGTGATTCCCTAATTTTCTAACCTTTGAAACTGATACTTCAATATTTAATAAACATTGACCGTAGCCTCCTACGAAACAAAATGTCAATGAAGCATAAAGCTTCCAATTGATATAAGTAGATCGATCTTACAAAATCATATAGCTAAATATAGAATTTACATTATAGCTTCTTTTTAGGAAAAAAGCTCCACCTGATAGGACACATCTATCCGCGATATTATAAAATCATATATTTATAACCACATACGTATAATATATTTAGGTACACGTTAAAAATTGATAGTTTCATTGTTAAAATAATAAAAAAAAAAACAATGGAAAATGTATTTAATACTTTACAGTAATATTAATTACGTCATTCGCTTGTTAAATTTCTTATTAAATATACAGTAACTAAATACCCATGAAAAATATAATATTTTTCTTTGTCCTAAATACAGCCACGACTCATAGAAACGTCAAAATAAATTTCTAGAATTCTGTCCCTTTGCGACAACCCGTTTCCTATGACTTTCATTTCCCTCATAATGAAACCAAGAAACGCTTTATATATGAAAGTTTCTTACGTTTCGTCGTTTTCGCTAGGTCTGGCTAACGTGAAATCCAAGATCTCGTCGGATGTTAAAAATCGAACGTCGCTGTCTTCCGAAAGCGCTGATCCATTCGTTCCACGTTTGTACGTTTTTCTTCGTCTGAAAATGATGGTCGCGACCATTAGCGAGATGAATACTCCCGTCATGATTCCAACCACCACAGCGATAATCCCTGACAAGCTGAATTTCGAACTTCGTTTCTTCTCTAAATCTTGTCTCTTTACGTCCAAATCTGCCGAAAAGAACGCTCATTTTGATTATCGCTAAACCTTCTCTCTATTTTATTAATTTTTGAAAAAAAAATAATTTCTAATCTCGATTCAGGATTCTTTTCGATTCGACTTTGATATACTTTGACAAACCCTCGTTTCACTCATAAACAGATGGAACAAAATATACCGGCAGTCAAACTACGATTTCTTCAAACAATTAAATATTCGAATTAAATAATTATTAAACTGTGAACGTGTATATATATATATATTTATAAGAAACTTAAATGTATAAGTTTAGACAAAAATATAATATAAATAAATATAATACAAAAGTATACAATAAACTATTCGTGGTAATATTCAAAATCGAATATAATTCAAAATTAATTACGTTCGCAAAGATATAGATTTGCATAAAAATCCACGATCTAATAATTATTATATAACAAAAAATGGAAGAAGGTTCACAATGACCAACTCATACACAAAGCACGAACAAGTCAACGAGTATGATCAAACCATCGTGGTACGATCAAACTGAAACACAATGCAAGGTTCAAACACACTTCGTTACCGAGCCAACTTTCTCAATTCCTCCCTCTCTATCACGAAAATCAAAAATCCATTCAAATTGCCAGACAAAGGAACACGTTGCTCAATGAGACGCTAGTGAAACTTTCATAATGAAACATGTACAGAATTCGTGTTACCAGGTATCTCGTTCTCCGAAGTGTATCTCTCAGTAACGATCGTGGTGGACCGAACAATCGGTATCTCCGTACTTTTCGTTGGTTTCTCAGTTTTCCGCCTGGTCGTGGTCGAAATTGGCATCATCGTGGTGCTCGTCGACGACTTCAATGTGACAGGATCGATATCATCCTTTGGATTTATCGAGAAACCTGTCCTCACTGTCGCCATATCGATCACTGTGCTCTTTTCCGTGGGTGGAACCGAAACTGCCGCCCCTTCGTGATTCGGAATCGTTGATTGCTCGATAGTCGTGGTCGCTTCATCGGTGTACGCTGCGAATTAAAAGACTCACGTTAGAGTAAACACGAGAGAGCAGCTTAATTACAATCTGAATCAATTCGTTAAAGTGGAGGAATTTTTTTTAATCCATTCGAAACCGATGACACACAGCAGCGAACAGTAGAAAGCTTAAAGTTTGCTGATTAGTTACATAATCGTGCATAATGATTTATACTGTTCAATGTGGTACTGCGTAGTATGCAAAATTTTGACACAATTAATAATTAAATTCGATCGATCAATCATAATTATTATATAGCTGAGATAATCCTTATTTCGCTCTAAATTCAAATCCGCAAACGGAGAAACCTATTTTGAAGTAAACATCAAACATCGTTACTATTTAACATTCTATTATAAAGTAAATTTTCATTTATAATTAGTTAGTAATTAAATAACGTTGATATTAATCTTGATTATTCGTTCAGATATTGATTAAATAATTTATTACGCGATATTCTGACCGTCGTGATTAAAATAACCCCTATTTTGTTCTAGGTAGAAAAGAATAAGGAAACTGGAAGAAAAATTAAACTTTTGAAAATCATAGTAGTTTAGCATACTAACCCAGAATACAATATTCCGCGTAATCCGGACAGCAGAGTGATTGTTCTTCGCAATCGAGGGTGCAGAGGCAGATTTCCGTTGGCGTGGGTGGTATCGAAGTTGTAAAATTGTATGTCACACTATTTTTACATCTTCCGCGACAAGTTTGCTGCGCGTTCACTAGTTCGATTTGATCTAGAAACCGTTCGTTTCAAATTAGATACAAATCTTATATCGGTTGAAGAAATAAAACGAAAAGGAAGAAAACGTTCTTTCCAAACTTTCAACTCGCTAATCATCGATATACAGAATAATTATACTCTATAAAAAGAACTTTCGCTAAATCGGTTATCAGATATGGAGGTCAGATATATTTTTCGTGTCCTATGTCGTAGAAGAACGATTTTTAAACTCAAAATGCTGTCGATTCTCTTCTATTTACGAAACTATCTTTTGACATTCGAATTAAATACATCTATTTTTATCATTCTCTCAAAGATACGTATGTGTATATTAACGATAGATTAAATAAATTAGTAAATTAAATTACGATATTAAGTTATGACATTAATTAAAAATAAAAATGTATTATAAAAATTATCGCTAACGTAGAAAGAAATAATGACAAGACAAAAAGCCTCCTTTCCCATTTCGTAAGAAATACTTGGTATACTTCCCTTCAATTTTCCATATTTATGCAAAGAATCGATATTTATCGACAAATGTTTTAAAATATCTCATTTATTTCATATCACGCAAGTTTCTCGCTTCTTGTTATAAATATTCGTTTTATTCTATCTGCACATGTGCCGACTCCCACAAACGTTAAATGTAGTTACATTTACCTAAGTATAATTGTTAAAGCTAGTCTGCGCTGTGAAACGATCTATGTACATCGCCTGTATTCGCAATAAGCCAAGCGTTGATACGCGATTTCATTACGTTCTACTACTTCCGTAAGTTGCCACGTTTCTCGCCCCTGTTTTCGTCTGCTATTGTACCAGCGTTTTAATTAGAAGATAACTCAAAAACGGACGGGCAACGAATTAACATCACCACGGGACATCTTCTCGCCGTGGAAAAAAAAATCCATTTCTACGAATATTACCATCGTTGCTCTCGGTGACCCCCTCGGTCTCGGTTTTACTGTCGTTTCGACACTTGTCACCCTGCAAAATGGCCACATCGTCTACGGCGATGTCGCTCACGTAGCTACTCCCTCGTACACCCTCGATTATAATCTGAGAAGGAGAAAATGGGAGACCGTGAAGAAAATGAAATCGACAATTGTTTCATATCGCGTATTTCGTTGCTTCACCTGGAATCCCTTTTTAGCCTTGGGGAAATTGAAAATGCCGTGCAGCCATTGGTTTCCTTGGTTTCCTTCTTTGCTGAACATTAATCGCGGTAGAAGATCGTTTTCTTGTTTGAAGTATACGTTTAGAGCTCCCACCGTGGCGCCAAACATGTGGTACCTGCAATTTTATTGTTTTTACGTAGAATAAAAAATGCTTACTCTCTGTAAGTATTGATGGAAAAGAAAAAGTGACGTTGGTCCTAGTACTCCACTATTAACAATTAAACAATTTCTTAAACGTAAAGTAGATGCAAAAGAATGGCTGCTTTCGATCGTATACTGAAATTCTCCTTAGAATGTTTGATAGTTTTTCTATTTATTAAAGTAAATTAAATATTTCTGAAATATGCTTCGAATCTATAATAAATGAGACATAATAGAATAAATCAAATGTGTTAAATAAATGAGACACGTGAGAAAAATATATTGTAATTATTATAATCTGTTTTAATCCAACGATATAGACCTTGAAGAATATTCTGTACGATGGAATGGAAAACGATATACCTAGAAACATGGCTTCAATCTTGTGCCTCAGTCAGGATTCAATAATTGAATTAAAAATATAACATTAACTGAAACGAAAAACAAGCAAAATCTTCACTGTTTGATAAGAAACGACGGAAAAGAAAGATTCAACGAAAAGTTTTTCATTATTTTCATAATACTATATACTATGGTCGCAGGCAATTTATATTTTAATCGCAATTATTCATCGCGACAGGATATTAAATTTAAGAGTTTTGAAGATTGATGCGAGGCAAAGGATTAAAAGCTTCGACGTAATAATTCGATCAAATTTTCAACAATCAAGTTTTAAATTAATAATTGAATTTCAAATTTTGTTACGCTCGCAGCAACTTAAATCCTCTTTTAAAACCTGTCGTATTAGTAATTTGTTTAATAATTCCAAGTAACTAGCTGATTAATGATCAAACTGAGGGCTGTTACATTTAACAAAAGATACCTGTCGTATCTTCAATTAGAAAATGTCAAATTCACGAGCTGCAAAATTTTTCTTTTACATCAATAGTCATTTGTATTAAAAAGAAGAAAACTTCGATTGTACGAGTGTTAGTTACCAGAATGAGAAACAGCCAGAATCCGTGTATGATGCATTGTAAATGGGAGAAATGATCCTTGCGGTATCGTTTATCAGTCGACCAGTGGCTTCGATGTACAAGTAATAACCTGGTAAGAGGAACAGTTAAAATTTATATAACAATGAACAAAAGTATCAGCTAAATCGTACAATTCTGAATTTGCAAAAATCGCGAGTCTTTGTTAAAACAGTTGTAGATGTCTTATGTAAAAATGAAATAAATTACCATCATTCCCTGCTCCTAATGTGTGGTCGTGAGATGGTCCAGTTCCTATGTGATGACTTGTAGTCTCGAAATTATGTCGCTGCCAATCGAAATCGTGTTGGGGATCCTGTTCCCACCAACAAAGATCCGGTTTCTCGAAATCGCACTGCGTCGGAGGAGAAGCGGTAGTGTCTAATTAAAAATTAAATACCTTTTAACGTGCATGCTTCGTTTTCCTTAGTTCAGTAACGAAAGAAAAAATTATCAATACCTCGACAATAAGGCACTGTGCCATTCCACTGTTTTCCATTGCAATAAATCTCGGGCGAACCAATTAATGCGTGTCCAGGCTCGCAAAAGTATAATAATATCGCACCATTGTATTTAGGTGCCATCAACGCGTGTTCTGGTACGGGTGGTACAGGACACTCTGCATCTGTTAAAACAGCAATAACAAATATGAGACGAACTTCAGAATGTTAATTAACTATTGCCAATTACTATTGAGCGCAACAAAAGATTGTAACGTATAATAAGGAAAGGAATGATAGTTTGAAAGAAGAAAGATTTTTGAAAATAAATTTTATTTGTGGGAAAATAAATTAAAATAAATCTTTGTAAATAAGAAAGATAATTTGAAAATTATACATAAAATGATTGATTATTCATTCTTTAAGTTTCTATCTATGGTTCTTTCTTAAGTTTCTGTGCAATCAACATTTCGGTAAGAAAGCAGTCGATCGAGATTAAAGAATCATGAAATTAAAGAAAAATGTTTCTCGATATGATTGAGCAAAGTGACGTTTAATTATAATATTTGTTGAAAGAACGCATAAAACGAAAATAATTAGATATTAACAGATTACTAATTGCTTTAATTGGAGTTAAAAGAGTACTAATTGGATCTTATATAAAATTAAATTCCCAGAATTCCGGTATTACTTTTCTTCCATTTTTATTTTACTTCCTCATTTCACTTTACTTTTAATCTGCCCTCTGGTCTGGTTACGGAGAAGATTTTGAAATTTCAGTTTCATCCTAATCGCGTTAATCTTTCAATTACCTTCCCCAGAATAGAAAATAGAGACATGACAAGATATAACTCTATTGAAATACGTTATTAAGAAGAGGTAAGGTAAAACAATTTCTAAAATGGAGAAGATCCCATAAAAAAAGCAAAGACCGACAGACGATGAGAAAACGTTTTCTTCATTTCAATTTTCTTCATTTTCAAAATGGTAAGTAGTGTATCTTAACTAAGAAGGACAACATCCACTTATAAGATAGTTCTTCATAAAACTTATCGATTATTTTAACGATTCTTCTTCTAGAAAATTCAACGCGGAACGTCTTTCAATTTACTTCAAAATAATTTTCTTTCAGATAATTTTAATGGACGCGGCTCGGATTCATCGAAGATATACACAGCCGGAGCAGCGTGAAATTTAATCACGTTAAAAGCACAACGTTATCCTCGGCACAAAGTTAACAAAGTGCATTTTAACTGAAATCCATTTTATAGTTTTATCAAGTGCGATTAGAAAGCCGTGCTTACTGACGCATACGGGCGTAGGTGTATCCCATTGGCCTCGAAAACAAGTTGCATACTTGTTACCTACGAGAGTGAAACCCTCGTAACAACTGAATCTGATGATTCTTCCCCTGGCCCTCTGTCGTACTCTGCCATTCGGCAGCCTCACCGGGGGACATCTGGTTGTACCTTGAAATCAAAAACCGAATTATATAGATCGTTCGTATAAAACACGTTCCACGAAGGGTGTGCCATCAAATCTTACAACAGCACACGACGTCTTATAGATGCTCATTTTGTATCCATTTTAGCTAGATCTTTCCTTTTGTCTTTTTTTTCTTTTTTTTTTTTTTCTTTTACAAACCTTAGGATTGATGAAATTATTAGAACAAACCAATCTTCCAAACGTACTATGATATAATCTTTTGAGTTACGGTAGAAAAGAGGAAAACGGAAATCGACACTTGGAAAGAGGAGATATTACGAACGAAGTATTTCTGATTTATTCTTCACAGCCACTTCGATATACAAATTATTGAATATTCAACGTTGGCCTTTGTTGGTAATAATACTCCTCGATAAATGGCGCGCGCGTAATTTTCAATATTATACAAAGGGGGATTGAAATCGATAGGCCGGGTGAAATTGGATTTGAATTCCTGTTCAACGAGGAAACCTCGTCTCGTTTCTTCGTCTCGCGAAGATTGCCATCAGATAACGAAAGCAAGTATGTACTTTCAGTTAACAGTAATCTTTAGAAGTAAGTCATGGAAAAATTTGAAATTTTATAATCGACGAAACGTGAGGATAAACGGAATAAAATGTAATCTGTATGCGGTCAAAGTTTAGTCGAGCGTTCTTTCATTTTATAAATGAGTATAATACGATGTAGGTTGGATAAAAGTCTCTGTTAAAAAAGGTGAGAAATGGAAATGAGGAAAGAGCATCGTTATTTTCCAATCGAATATTGCAACCGTCGCATCGGTTAATCTGCTTACAAAGTGGAATCTCGTTACTTCTTCATTCGTGCAAACAAAATGAAGAAAATGACACGGACTGTGAAATCGTATAACAAGGTTTGATCTCTCCCACGTTCTGCAAAAACTTATAATTATTGGAATATCTCGGAGCAATAATAAAATACAAATAAAAATCTGTTCTTATCTTTCTTTCTTTTTTATTAGATTGTACTAATATCTATGTGAAATGTTCGTTCCGTTTAAGCGAATTTTTAGGTGGTTTTTTGCCTAGTTTGCCTTCAATATGCTCTACATAAAATTAAATTCCAATTTATGATTTTTTAATTTTGTGTGTTCTTCAGCAGAAGCAGTGTACCGATTCTTTTCTTTTAACAGTACTATTTTATTATAAACAATCGATTCCATAAAAGTCTTCGTAAGAGAAAATCGTTACTTACCAGTCGGACGCGTCGGAAAATAGCAAACGGTATACTGCGCCAAGAAGACTAACAGAAGAAGCGGCGCCGTGCAGGATATCTTCATTATGAGAGCGCTGGCTTTTCAAGAGGGCTATTCACCGTACTCATAACTCGTGAACTATATCCAAGAAAACGCGTCCTTTCTTAGCACAGCTACGTTTTTTTATTTATCTAAATTATCATGCACACATCAATAGGAACACCACCAAAGGAGAAAAAGGAGGAAATTGAATGGCGAACAGTGAACCGCGCGAAGAACGACCGAAGTATAAAAGCAAAGAATGTTAAGACGACACGCACTGAACGAAGAATAAAAAGTAAAATCGGTTGCTGATCGTTCTGCATCTATGAATGGAACAGGGATGCCGCGTTTCGGGGGTTATTCCGCTCCGAATGGAAGGCGGGAACGTTACTTCCGTCGACACGCTGCTGCGATAATGTTCTATCTGCTTCCGGCCAGCGTTATCGACATCGAGCATTGCCAGGCCTTGAAGAGAATTCCTACAAATTGCATTTTGCGCCACAGATAAATGAATTCCGAGGGAAGAGAAACACTGACCGCCTCTGATTAGATCACGTCCTGGCGCCAGGATTCTTTTTGTTTTTCTTGAATCGACACAACAGACGTATCTTCAACCCCATCCGAAGGGTGTTTTTCATAGATTTTTGTGACGTCAACGTTTGCGGACGGAAGATCATGGATTGAAGAAATTGGTTGAAATGTTAAGTATAGGAATTTATCTAGATTTAAGTAGTATATAAGACACTTTATTTGCATTGTAAAGTGCGTTTCAATATTATTTTTATGGTAGTTTATGGTAAAATAATACCATATACAAGAGGTTACAATAAATCAATAGTTAGAAGATAAAAATTATATAACGATATCTGATACATGTTAACATGTAAAGTATTCCTGATTGAAAAATTGTTCGTGATAAAACATTATGTGATACTGCGTCTTTTATTACAATAATGATACTTAGAACAAAGTTCCATATAATTTACAAAATAATATGTACATGAAATAATAATGAATCGATGATTGCAATATTCAAATACTACATAATACTAAGTCTTCGATATGAATATACATCCAACTGATTTTATTGTTGCAACAGATAATTAAGATAATATTGGGATTTTTCATTAAATTAATTTCACCTGATCATCAATCAATTAAACCTGATATTAAATAACGATTTAAACGTGACCAAAGCTTTGTTATAATTTTCATTCTGCTTAGGCCGCGCAGACAATGGTTGAACGAACGTATTTTCGAAATTTGATAATATGTCTAACTCTTTTCTTGAACGGCCTCTTTCTAATTGCTCCATTTCGGACGGCTGTGTTTTATCAGAAATGAATGTTTGTTTTATTCGAGTCATAGCTTCTTCTGCAAAAAGAAGAGATTATGTTAAGATTAATAAATTAATATCTCTATAAATTAATAATCTTCCAGAGATAAAATAAAAAGATATAATAAAAGTCCTGCAAAAGAATGAAATCCTACATAAGAATTAATAAAACTGAAATCTACTGATGACAAAAGATGAGTAACCGGCCAAACGGAAATATAAAAATTCTCGCGGTCTGACAGAACAGAGACGAAATTAAAGTGCCCGTATCGTATAATAAGAATAAAAAGAATGTAACAAGGGTATCAATGAATAAAGATGAGGTTTTAAAGTCTGTTCAACGTTGTTGATAGCTACAACCGCAGCAATTACGTTTTGTTTATGTCTACTGCCTCGTCTCGTCTCGTTGGACAGACCATAGAATTAGCATGATCGTACTTTTTCTACAATAAAATGTATTTATACTTACGTTCGTTTTCGTGGAGGACAAGATTCTTAAAGGCACTTAAATTCCTCATGAATAAATGGAATGAGTCTTCAATATCTGACACTCGAATTACAAAATCCGGATCACATATCGCTACATGAGACAAGAATCTCCTTCCATCTCTCAATACCTTTGATTGTTTCTCCTTCATGATCGACCAAGCCTTCTCGTCTGAGAACTTATCCCGATATATTTCACGTATACACAATTTGCTCGGTCTTGTATTAAACAACGAATGTTTGGCACAAATAGTTTCTAAATTGCAAGAATCTTCCTTTGGCATCGGAAAATTGTCCGACTTAAAATTCCCGACAGCAGCTAGATTTACTTCAGAACATTTGCACAGCGTTTTAATAGTAAATCTTAGTAATTTCATGCAACAATTACAAGAATTTAGATTCTCAGATCTCAGAGGAATAATATCTGTCTGCAATATATACTGTACAAATCGTAACAACACATCAGTAATGTCTATTGCGGCTAATAGATCGAAGTCATAGTTCTCCAGCTGTACTAGGAAAATTTGCAGTGGACAAGCATCTGAAACGAAAATATAGGGTGATTTATGTAATTAAATTATGATTTGTTAAGAAAAAGAAAAGATTATCTTACCTGGAGTAAAGTGTAAAGAACCCTTCCAGTTGTTGATTGATTCTACAAAAATGATAACTTATTTTTCATATAAAAATTATAAATGTATGAAAATATTATTAGTACAATAAATTTCGTACGTGAATTAATACAAAGCTTCCGTAAATACGTTGTGGATTTTACAAAAATCATCATTAATTTACTGACTAGCGTGTAACAGTATGGCAAAGGTCTACAAAATACTATTTCCTTAAATATCTGATAAATATATTCCATCCTGAAACATGAAATTTTAAATTAGAGAAGTACATTCTAAAATATAAAATTTTAAGAATAAGATGATAAGAAGGAAGATGTTACTTTCATACCCTTCAGAACAGTATTCAATTTTTTCATGGACATTGTAAATAATGATCATAATTGCACATAGAAGGCCACTAAATTGATGCGACCTTCTCTAAAAATAATAAAAGTTTTATATCAATAAAAACATTAATTTTCTTTAATTGCTAAAATATGTTCCATTACATAAGATATATTACCGTGGACCCAACTAAGACAACAAACTGTAATATCATCTTAAGCATCTCAAACTCATGACTCTGTTGTTCCAACCAGGTATTATAGCGAACCATTTGACATGAATAACGCTTATAAGATTCATCTCTCTCTATGAGTAAACGTGTTTTTCCTGCAATATACTTGCTGAGGTAAGTTGATTCCACAGTTACGTATGACAACATGCCAAACACTCTTCTAGCTTCGACACCACGTTCGCATTCGTGCCATGCATTTGCAGAGCACACGCATTTCCCGTTGAGGTCAGAAGTCGAATATAAGACAGAAAAATAAATATCGTTCATATCTCGAATGTCGTCATTTTTCATAGCTTGAGAGATTGTTTGTAGAACAACTACTATACTTAAAATCAATTCCCTCGCAGTAAAAATTAACTAAAATGTAATGATAAACAAATTTTTATATCGTTTAACAAGACAGTTTAAGATGTGTATTGAAAATAATTTACTTTATTTATTATCGGTATAGCTTCCTCTGCTTCAAGTTCTGAACTTGTTTTTCGCTGAAGAGCAGCTATTTCAGGCAAGATAAATTCCACTGATAATTTCTTATCGTCTATCATGGTCGTTACAGGTTTTACTAATTCCGGATTTTCTATAATGGATACGAAAATGCAATTAAGATTTATCTACAGTACACTGCATTAAATAAATATAGTAAATATACAGTATACTGCATTAAATAAAAAACTTTACCAAATATTCTGAATGTATCTTCTTCTTGCAAAATGGGCAAATTCCGTCTTCCAATTTTTTCCATAATTTGAATATCAACCACAGACTTCTCTGGTTGTGATGGATCATATATTAATTTCGGAATTTCTGTAAGAGGAAAATCTGCAATATGTTCTTATTAAATTTATTATCGTAATCTACAAAAATTGCACAAAATAGTGTTTTTTCTTTAAGTTATAATCTGCTTACATGGATTCCATATTTTAGAGACATAACTGCTTTTATTAAGTGTATTAGTTTGTACAGAAGTTTCTTTGACCTTTACTGGCTTCGTAGTTACAACTGACGATCTAAAAATAATTATATAGATATTTTATATAGATAATTATATAGATAACTTATAAGGGACATGTTAAATATTTACCGATTCTTTGGTGAATCAAACTTGCTTTTTTTCATAGAAATATTGAGATTTATATGTGGTTCTGTTAATCTAACATTTCCATTCTCTAACAACTTACAACGTTCCATTAAGTTTCCTACTTCAAACATCTAAAACAAAAGCAGAGAATTAAAATTTATTGCATAACATAGAATTAAAAAGAAACTCATTTATAAACTACTCACTTGCAATTCAAGTTGCGTTTTCAAATGTTCCTTCTCTTTATAAATGGCATTAATTTCCATCCTATGATGATTTTCCTGTTCTTCAATAAGACGTGCTTTTTCTAATCGATCATTCTCTGCTTTTAATTGAATTTGTTGCAATTGATTCCGTAAAAATACCGCTTCTCCTTCTTTAGTTATAAAATCATCTAGCAATTTCTTATTTTCAGCTTTTAACTTCTCTAATTCCTTTGCATATTCTGATTCTAAAATTATAATACAGTAATTTGTAAAATATCATAATTTGCCAAGAAATAACATTCTACAATACTACCTGCAACAAGATTTTCATCCAGCTTAAATGTGGAATTATATACTTTTTTATTTATTAATTTATTCTCAAATTCTTTGTAGTCAACAGAAACTATGGTACTTATATCTTTTGAGTTTTCTATTCCTTTCCTTTCATTATTATACTGTGATGGATATATAGATTTTGTTAATTTATGAATACTACCATTTAAATTAGAAACACCTTTACTAGTAGATGGTACGCTATTATATTTTTGTACAAATTTTTTTTGGTCTGTATTTGGTTGACTCATAAAACTGTCTTCCTAAAAATCAAATGAACATTACAAATAATTACTATAGATTGACTTAAATAGATATGCAAAATATACAATATGAACAAAACCTGTAAACAAGCCTGTGTAGCTACAAAATCCATTTCTTCAATATCTTCTTCTGCAAAATCATCCCCCCAAATATCATCTGACTTTCCAGATCTTTTATTTCTTAAATCCTTATTATTTGTAGAAACATCTACCAAACTGTCCCTTTTTATGTCATATCTTGGCCGTTTGGCAGGTACAGAGAATTCATTCTCTCTGTTACTTTCTATTCGCTTAAACATCTTAATTTGTTTAAGCTATAATATTCAGCAAGGATTTTCCTGTCAATTCTTGATATTCAATGAAAATTATTTACATGATTTGTATGGACAGTTTTATTTATTTATAACTAATAAAATTGTTATTTGGTGCAACAATTTTTATGAGAATTACATTTTGCTCAACTTGCAATGATTCAACAAATAATTGTTATGAGATATTATTTTTTTTTTTGAGTATTAATTCATCCTAACCCTGCAATTATTTTAAAATCAGAATAACGTGAAAATCCGATAAAATTGTAATAACTTCGTTTTTCATATTACGTATCAGTTTATTACAAGAATTTGTTATATATATATATATAATAATTAGAACGACCGAAATCTATTTCAAACAAAGTCCATGACAGAACTTTGCTTTCAAAACATGCTGAGATTCTAAAATAATGATGTAAGTGGCACGTCACTCTAATAACTGAAGAAGCATATTACCAACATAAGTATAATATAAGTTTAATAAAGAACCAGTTCTTTTCTAGAGTTTTATAATTTAAAGTGATGTTTCTAAGATAATTAATGCTACTTTTAAAGAACTAATACGTAATAAGTATTTGTAAGTATATATTAACTTAGAAATTTTATGTCATATAGTAAAACTGTTAAAATTATCAGATTTATGTATGCAATAATATCTAGGAAAAATAATAAAAATGTTTAATATAGTTCTATATTATACACTAATATTATCAATATGTATAGAACTTTAATTTTCGAGATTAAAAAATATAATATAAAAACATTTTTATTTTGAAAATGTTTTATTCCGATCATTAATCATCCTCTAATCAATTTTATTCCATATCGAATGAACAATATTGAAAGTAACATACGACTGATAAAATTGATATATATATTTACATATAGTTATTAGAATAGAAACAGTGAGGTCGTAAGTTAAAATATTTTATATATATATGCACATGTATATTTATAGAAGTATTTGTATTTGTGCAATGTATGTTCATTATGTGAAAAGTAATAAATTATATATTTCTAGAACTTGCTTTCTATATTACATACTATACAACATTTTTAATTTGTATTTTCGGACTCTATACGTCGAAAACTACAAGATTACAAAAAAAGTTAATAATCTTTCGTTTCCTAAAGTAAAGTTCAGCCAGAAAGATAGTACATTATAATAAAATGTAATTAAAGACATGCATGTGATCGTTGCTAAGGATAAAGCAAAAGTACATATCTGTCCTCTATCATAAATGACTCAAACAGAGAAAATTTCCTTTCTGATTCAAATTATTTCAAATCTTAAACTAATGTCAGTAACCTATAGTAATCTTACTACATATATCGATTCCATAAATTATAATCTACAATTCTCCGTTATTAGTCGAGGACGGTGATGAAAGTCGTCCTCGACCAATAACGGCTACGAAAACACTGCTCTTTTTTCTCGCAGACGTATACGTACTTCTTGATTATGTAACATCTATGTAATTCGTATCTACATGCTATTTTTCAAAAAGATTGTGTCTGACACCGTAATGATAGCTTACTGAAACTACAATTTACATAGTAACAGTATTAGTACAGAGAATGCTGTAATTTATGTATTCTTGAGTATGTAGATCTGTTTAATTTCAAATACAATATACTACACAGTATTTCTACAAGTATAACTTAATTCATAAACCAAATACAATTTTTTTACATAAAGAAAAGAAAAGTTAGATTTCTATGACATATGTATATACATATCAGATTTACAAATATATCATAGTGTTATTATATTACTTTATTGAACCAGTACCATTGGTTTACATATGTAAAAGATTTATTATACGAAATTAGGAATGCTATTTGAACTCATACTCAAATTATAATAGATGTAACATTATGTAATTTTTAATAGTAATTTGTATTGTTTTTAATATTATAACAAAATATATATTTAGGCTGCAATTCCAACAACACCACAAGCAAGACGAGCTCCAGCATTTCCTGTTGTTTTTGATAATTCAACTCCACCTTTACCAAGGTCATCTGGATCTGCATGAACCTGTTATCAAAAAGAACAAGTTGTGTTTGATGTGTGTGTGTGTGTATATATATATACACGGTTTGATTAATTATAGAAATTCATAAAAAGATATTACGCAATACTTACTACCAATGTTCTGCCAATAATGTTGTGTGGTCCTTGGAGTTGGATGACTTTGTCAGTTATATTGACGTTAGCAACACCACTTGCATTTGCTTCAACATTTCCTAAATCTCCAACATGACGTACTTCTGCATCAGGACCACCATGATCCTTTTTTAACGGATTGAAATGTGGCCCAGCACTTGTACAACCTATTAAATATATATAAGTAATAATATACTAAATTCCTAGGACTTCTCTATACTTTGTTGTACTTAAATATACACAAAATTTTGTATAACATTCAAATAAGAATTATTCATATCAAATAAATAAATTTAAGTTTTGACAAAATTAAAAATTTTAAATATAAGATGTTAACATTTACCTGAATGTCATTTACATATATTAATAATATTATATTAACTATATATATGAAAAAATTTTAATAGATATTAATTATTAACGTGACAACATAAAATAGTTCATAAGAAACAGAGTAATTATTTAAAAATTCGCTTATTGCAATAAAATAATTTACAAATTATTGACCTCTAAAATTATCTGTGTCATCACTACAAATTCAAGTTATTCCACTGTTTCAATTCTTTCATGAATCAGATTATACTTGATTACCATTCAAAAGCTTTCAATAATAACTATAAAAAATAAAATAATAAAACTTCAATAGCAATGCATTTACCGTTAGTGTTATCACCGAATTCGTGAATGTGAAAACCATGCAGTCCTTGTTTTAAACCGGTTACTTGACCCGTGACTTTCACTGGACTAGAATTGTCCTATAGAACAATTACATCATCAAAATAATAACGATAATGCACTGTGACAGAGTATTATATCGAATAGATTAAAAAAATATCATTTACCGGTTGCTCGAAGTAGAGAGTGCCTTTGACTTCACCCTGAAGAACACACACGGCCTTAACCATTTTTGCAAACTTTCAATTACTTCCTTGAGCGACAATCGTTTGTAGAATGTAGTTCGCCTGTAACAACTATCGTTTTGTTAAGAAATGTAATTATCGTTTTGCTGAATCACGAACGCAAATACGCAGATACGCTGACGTATTGTATATTGAGCACTTCGGCCGATAAAATGATGACCTTACCGTTCAGTTAAGGTAATGGCGTATCACGCGAAGTTGCGATCAATGATCATCGACTATACATAAATACTAAATACAGGATGAGCAGAGAGATTATGTGAAGTTACGCAGACAGAGAATATAAAATAATAACAGAGTTTAGACTTTACGCTCGAGGTGGCGTTACATATCGATGGAGAATTTTTCATAAATATGCCGGTGATTATGAAAGTGGTTTAATTTGTATATTCTTTGTTTTGAGATATCTATATCTTTGTGTTTGAGTACAGTAAAAAATATTTTTCCTTACGAAATAATACATTTTACAAAGCGAAATTGCTTTTGTAATAAATTTTTGTTATGATCGTAAAATTTTTGAATAACTTGTAAGAGAATGTGCTATTTCGAATCTTATATAACTTACACCATTTTCAAAAACAATGATGTATTTCAGTTTTAATTTTATATATAAAAGCGAGTTGAAAATTAACACATTTATTATATTTCCTATAGTAAGAATTAAATTCAATTAATATATTCTATTAAGTTCCATTTACAGTAAAACAACAGAATACAATATATTACAATATGAACAATCAGTTTTAATAAAGAAATAAAATAACATTTATATTTTGTTATATGACAACACGTTCAATTTTGAATTAATAACAATTCTGTGTATAAAGTAATCTTTTTCTTAAGTTTTATGTGCAGAAGATTAAAGCAATTTTAAATGTTTTTACCGAAAATAGCGATCATCGATAGTTAACATTGTGCTAAATTATCGAACTTCGAGATTGAAATGACAACTGCGTGTTTAAGCAGTTCTAAGTTTAGTATCAAATATTCTGTGTACGGTGCTTTTTGCAATAGAAGCAATTTATTTATTTCAAATAAAAAATTAAATAAGTATAATTAAAATGTCGAAAAACCCTCGTAAAACAATTACATTTATGGATTTGATTCGAACTATTTGTCGAGGTGTAAGTAATATTTTAATCTACATTTGATCTACATTTTATATTATTTTTGTAAATATTATATAACTTGTTGTTTTTAGTCAACATGTATATTGAAAACATCACTTATATGCTACTTACTTTTGAAGATTGCATCTATTTTATTGGTTATGTACAGAATATTGTCATGAATTTCAAAATAATTATAATCAATTAAAGTTGACATACGTCAATATTGTATTTATTTAAAGATCTGAAATAAAATAACAAGAAAGATATTTTATGTATAGTAGTTCATAAAAATATTTGGACACTTCCAATAATTTTTTCTAAATATATTTATATGTTATACAAAATATTTTGAAATTTCATTAGTACTATAATGGGACTCAACTATCACGATTACATTAGAAAAGTTTGATACAAATCTGAAAGTGTAGATACAAAACTACAAGATATTTAGTACAATTATATATTTCACAGAGATCACAAAATTTATTTTAAAGACCAATTGTCTATTATATTAACGAGCTTCAATATTCAATGGGACCACCCTTAACGCTTATTATATATTTAAGATAGCTATTTGTGCTATTTACTAATTTTTATTATATATATGTTTGCAATAAATATTTAATCACTTTTATATATATTTTCAGATTTGTTTCAAATTTTATCAATATGTTTTATGTAATACACATAATACATATATACATAAAAGTATTCTATATAAAGTGTTCAAATACCTCTATGAATCATTATATGGTAATATTGTAAAAAGATAGATTGATGTAGAGTAAAATGAACATTACAGAGAGAGCGTGTAGAGATTTTAAGATTCTCAGATAATATTGCTGCACGTACACAACCACCTCCGAATGTACCTGGTGGGCCATATCATAAAATTTCAAACATATATTATTACACTCGTGATGTCAGACGTTCTGTACAACCGCCATCTGTGATATATACAGAAAGCCAGATGGAAACAAGGTAATTATATTTTTAGTATTTCATATATACAAACTAAACAATAAAACAGATAAAATTTATTGTACACGCTAGATATTAATATCTTACAATTAATTGCATAGAATGTGCAATAGTTTCTATGACTATTTTAGTATAGAATTTCTTATAGTGCTAATAAAACTTAATATGCATTGAATGTAATTTTTTCAGGAAAAAATTGAATGAACAAAATAAAATTAAATCCATTAAATAAAGCTATAAGAGAAGAATAAATGCAATAAAATAAATATTAGTTATACTTTGATTGTAATATATAATAAATACAGTTAACTTAAATAGAAGTCTTACATGTAATCTTTAGTTAATATAAGATACCTATAATTAAATTACAGATTGTTTAATTACACTCCCATTTAATGTTTAACTGATAACAGTATATAAATAATAAACAGAGGAATGTTTTTCATATCTCCTGCTTAATAACAGGCATATTAGATAATTTCTTTCCACTTTATAATACATTATTGTTACATACATACAGAGCTCAATGCTTCCATAAAATTTATGCGAGTCTAAGAATAACATTGACACTGAGGGGTTTGTACAAACAGCAGATTCAATGCTGTTGCATCTAACAATATAGTACATGGTGTATTCATTCAACAATCTTTGCAGAAATAATGAATTTCTCCATTATAAATTAACAATCGTTAACGAAAGTTACTTAGAAATAGTAATCTAATAGGGAATTTGATTTTGATAATACTGTATCATGTCGTAAGTTTTCGTACGGAAATTGAGGTAGCTGTTACGTATTACATTGAGCATATAGGCCGCCGCTTCGCGATCAGTTGCTGTCGGCACGAATCTGCCGCGTAAAAGTTTTATCGTTTGTCCACGGAAGCATGGCAATCCAGTATCAAGCATTAGAGAAACCAGAGAAATAATAGCTTCTTGGTAAGGTCTAAAACAATGTAGTAAAACAATATTATAATTTGATCGAAATTTCTAGAGAAAAAGAAAATATCGCAAATGATTCATTATTTGAAAAGGAAATAAATTTGGTTAAAAGAACTATTTATAACTCCAAATTTTAAAAATATTTGTTTGTAATTTACCTAACGGCGAGAAAAGCCTGTACACATAATTCCATGAACCAACGAAAAGGCGCGGCCTCCATTTTACCACCCATTACGAGCACCATTTCATCTGTTAGCTTAATATCAGGCTCGAAGCCTAAATTACCACCAGGCGAACTTTCAAACATAAATCCAAAATCGATATGTATGATATGACCTTCAGTGTCCAACATAATGTTGCCATTGTGGCGATCTTTTATTTGTAAAAGATATGTGATTACACTGTAGGCAGCCATTGATTTCACAAAATTACGACGTACGTTCTGAAATTCTTTTGTCGTTTCATCTCCATAACGTGTGATAAAATATTGATGCATGTCAATATCAGTGGTACGACCAAGTTGATCGCGTGAAGTTGCATTAGGTACACATTCTATCACACCACACTGAAATATATGTTAATACTTTCTAATATTTACCAAAATTGTTCCTTATGACTGTAAGGTGCCTTACCCCAGGTGCCGTAGCTACTACTCTATATGGGAACAAGAATAAATTTAATCCAACTTTTTGAAATATATTCTTGAAAATACTGATCACTTGTAAAGCTAACATATCTTGTCTAACATCATCTCCGACTTTAAAAATAGCAGCTTGCCACGTCTCTTTCTCTGGTTCTCTTTTAATATCAACTTTACCATTAGCCGATACTGCTAATGCAATATTCTCTAATTCGTTAATTCCATATTTTCGAACTTTGAAACGCGCTAAAAATGGTGCTTTTGCGGCACTATAAATAATAACAATAAATCAAATATTAATGACAATACAACGCAAAGTATTCCAAACAAGTAACGTAAATCGTAGTACTCACCTCTGCATAGGAGTTCCACTTTGATAATCAATATCAATTACCATTGCTTCAGGATTAGATGGCAAGTAGCAACTTGGCTGTGCTTTAATTTGTGATAAAGCTTTTAGACACGCTGATTTACGTTCAGGACCTTTAGGATATGGCCTTATATCACCTGAAATATTCGTAATCTTTTCGAAGAAGTCGAATTCTCTTTCATAAAATTGTTTTGCTGGGCCAGATAACGATCCTAAAATACTTTTTACAAGCGAATCTAGTATATCATACAAAACTGGATCTTTTATTTGTTTATCTTCGTCCACATACATATTTGTGTACATATTCCAAATTAGTTGATGTGCTACAACCTGTATCAAATTAAGAATGACCATAAAGATCTTGATTTGTAAACAATTAAACAATTAACTAGTATCCTTAACACTTACCTGTGAACGTTTAGCGATTTTCTTTATAAATTCTATCACATAACCCATAGTATCATGGCGTACAGCTTGTACAAGTTGTGGTATATAAAAAAGTACAGCATCTGCTGGATAACTACTTAGTACCTCTACTGCATATTGTGCAGAAATTGGATGATGAGGAAATTGACGAGAGAAGTATGCTAGTGCTTGAATAGGTGATACTCTCTCCCATGTTAACATATACACCAACTAAAACATATTGAATTAATAAATCATAATTTATAATTATATAAATCTTTCAAAATTAATATTGTTTAAGAAGTATCTTACTTCAGGTACGTCGTTAAGTAATGTATCAGTCGTAACGAGATATTGTAAAGCTTCTGGGACGTGCATAACCGGCACAGGTTTAAGGCGAACAAGTCCACATACTTCTTTGATAATAATTTCAGAATTCTTTAATCGAACTGGTAAAAATATGGCAAGGATAGGACTAATTTCCCATGCAAGCCGCGTATATTCTCGCCACCGATCATTCATTCCCTTAGCACGCCATTCTGCAATACTTGATTCACCTGGAAGTGCAAGCTCTTGTCTTCCACTAGGATTTCTCCAAACCTATAATTCAAAATGTTAAATAGTGTTTAAAAAAATGAAGAGGATATTGTACTAAATGTAAAACTGAACTTACTAATAACATTTCTATTTCGACTGCTAACAATTCGAGGATCAAATTTCTTTTTTTTATATAATCTTTTACAAAGACGTTAGCGTTCATAACACGCTTGCTACGATTACTACGTTTGCCCAAAGTATTGCTACTAGTAGACATTGGAACTGTATTAATCCATACGCTTGTCGGTGTTTTCGAAAATTCAGCATTCGTTGTACCAAAGGACGTACTCAAAGAACTAATTGTTTCACTAGGTCCAAAAGCACCAGTTGAATACGATTGGGATGTTAACATTTCAAATTCACTATCGGTGCCAGTCATTACCAAATATTTTTTGTCACTGTGCATTACCTACAACATGATAAAATAAACATTATGAAACAGTAAATTACGAGAAAATTAGCACTTTTATAATTGAGAGTATTTTACTGACTTGCCAGAAACGTATAAGCGTAACTAAATCCTCGTGTAATTGTTCTAGTTCTTGCGTTGGTACTTGACGATCTCGACAGAAATAATCCAAACAATTACAATATACGCGTTCTCGTAGTACGTTTTTACTTAATGTCCTATAAACAAAATTTATTATTTGCTTGGTTATTCATTAATATATATTGAATTTCTCACATAATATAATACCTTGGTAAAATATCTCCTTGAAGAAGGAGAAGTCCACAAGAAAGCAATTTAAAGCGTACTCCAACTGCAGCAACATGGCGACTCATTCCAGGCTCTTCGCCAGAAGCACCAACAGTCATAGGCAATGACCGATGTAATAATGTGACAATCATATCAACCGTTTCTTGACAGCAATATTTAGCAGTTTCAATCAATTCTACGATAAATGTAACCCAAATATCATGAGGTTTCACTTGGGGAGGATTTGAACCTAACTTGCAACCCTCGTATACTGCTAACGGGCTGACTTCTTCTTCGTCCGGTGCGAACAAACCCATTCTTTTGTCAACAGTGTACTGCCACGCAACAAACATTTCTTGTAAAAAACGCAGTTTCAAATCTGGCCGTACGGTAAGAATCCACTGCCAGCATTCAACTGCTGTTGTCATAGCTGCAGGAGTGAACAATTCAATTTGCGAAGAAGCTACTGTATGCAGCAAACGTCTATGTGTCCCTAAATAAATTAAAATATTATAATTAATTATAGATTATGAAATAAAATCAAATAATTTTCACAAAATTATTGTTGATAAGTCATACCAGGCATGGAAATTAATAATGCAGTAGCACGCCAAAGAGCACTACGATGGTTAACGTCATTTCGAGCACGGCAAGCCATCCACACAGCATCAATTAATAAGTCAATAACTTTGTTTCTAATTTCTTCAAAAGATATTTCGGAAGTAGATGATTCGGTTTGCGCCAACGATAGCATTCCTGCTATTTCTCCAGCATATCGTGAACGTGTAGACATCATCGACAGAAGCCACGAGCTGGCTCCTTTTGGACCACGTGGTCGTTTATCTAACGAATTAGTCTATAACAAGCACATTTTATTATTTTTATAGTAAAATATTTTAAAATATTAGATATTAGTTATATTATTTTACGTTTGGTAAGGCCGATGTTGGAATAGCAAGGTCCACAAATTCAAGAACTGAATCCGTAGACAAACATAAACCAGAATGGTGTTTTAATCTAGAAGACGGAATTTGATTTACATATTCCTGTAAATGCGATCTAGTGGCTTGAGGCGCCCATTTCATGGCTTCTTGTACGATACCTTTACATCTCGCAGTGAAATCTTTCACAATAATCTGTGTAACATAGTTTAGATTTAGCATTTGAGTTGCATATTATATATTGATTCGCATAATTCCAATATATTCACCTCTCTTGCCTCGAGCGTATCCGTAAGTTCTATACTGTATGGTGTACCAGGTATTCGTAAAATTGGTGTCTCTTCGTTTGGATCAATTTGTAACGAGAATGATAAAATCTATATAAATAATAATTTAATTAAGTATGGCAATACTATAAAAAAGAAAGAATGTAGGACAAAAAGAATTTGTACCTGTAATATATCCAACATACTCCAAAGCACTTTGCAATTCCATAGAAGGTGCGGGAACGCATCCACCAGTGCACTAAGATACTTGTCCGCTATCCGTCTAATCTGTTTATGTACATGATTAAAATACACGAGAAGAAATTGAGCATGATTTTCGAGTTCTTTCTCGCGCCTTTCATCTTTCGGTTTACGCTGCATAACATCTTTGAATTTTACAAAGACGGAATCAGCAACACAACATATACACTGCCACATGCCGCTCTTATCTTTTTGCAAGTCTGTATCGCATAAATATTCCATTATTGGTTGTAAACTAGGTTCAGGACTGTTTGCCACCCTCAAAGTCTCTAACCAGTATACTGATAATAAATATGTACACTGTGCAAATTGCAATTTTGTTACATATTGGGATATATCATTAGTTCTGTGAAAAAAGACAATGTTTACACCTTTGTCTTTAAAAAATATATTTATAAGAAAGTAAAAAAAATATGTACCGAGTACTTAGTTTTAATACTTGACTCCTCAATTCTTGCAATTCGTTTAAAGAAACGCTATCATTGCGTACAGCTGAAGTATACTGCAATTCTCTCATCTCAAGACGTGCACTAGTTTGCGAAATAAGGTAAGGTGATTTTACAGCAATTTCTTTGACACCTTCGTACCACTCTGCAGGCCATAATCTCGATGCTTGATCACCAGCGAAACCCATTACGACACAATAAAGCCAAAAGTCTTTAAAAAGTTTTAGGAGTCTCTTGTATGGATGTCTGATTGGCGGAAGTCGCCTTACTAATATAGCGATTACAGGAATAAGCACACCTAAATTTCCTGCGCTAGTTGCTGCTTTCTAATATACGATATAACAATTAAAATCAAATTTTGTGAAGTTTCACTTTCATAATATTATTATTAAAATCATCAGTTTTAATTACCGTTACTGAAACGTTATTTGATGCCTTATCGCTGGCACGTTTACCCTCTAGTCCAAGTTGAACAAAAAGTTCAAGCAAGTGAAGTAGCAAATCGTCCAATTCTGATTCACCTTGAAGATTTGCTGCTATATTTGCAAGAGCATTTGTGACTGCCTTGGCTACGTGACAATATTGTTTACGATCATCGTTCGAAGCATAAGTTGCGGTACTTGAACCCAGTGACATAGAAAACATTTGCATTATGCCTTCGTAAATCTGGAAACAAAATATATTCTTATGCGATTTATATTATACTGTAATTTTTACGTGAAGATGCTAACAATTCACTTAATAATTACTAATTGATCTTAAACTGAACCTTTGATTCGCATTTCGCAATGATCATACATCCTAACTGATCCACGATCAGAAAATCAAGATCACTCGGAGTACGACAAAATAATTGCTGAAAAAATGGGAATATTGTACGCATAGTCTTTGGGGTGTCTTTCAATGCAACGGCAACATGCCCCAACATGATTACTATGTTTTTCGAAATTAATTCGCTATTCGACCTGTCATCAGATTCACTAAAAGTATTGAAATAAATAATTGAGACATCGTAAGAACTAAGGTGTAAATTCAAGAAACTGACTTATATATACAAAGTGAACAATATATGCAGTACCCGTCACATATGTCAGCAGCAAATAATCTATTCGAGACGCTGGCAACTAATGCTGGTACACAATCTGGATTTACAGAATGAGCAGCTTCTAGAGCAATGCAAAGATTGCCAATAGCTGCGTCGCGTAGTTTTTCAAAGGCTGTTTGTATTGACGAAGTAGTTTGTTTCGAATCGTGCATATCTTTCCCTTAAAAGGAATAACTTTCTCATTAATTTCATATGTAATATTTATTTATGATTGTATGCTACCTCTTTCACTTTGTTGACGGTGTAATTTAAGTAGTATAGGAGATGGAACAACAAGAAAGTCCCGAAGATAATATATAGATGTACTCGCTATATTAGGAAACTTTTGCGCTAATTTTCCTAATCCTTCAAGGCATACCATTAATAAAGGCATATGCGCCAGCACCAGTTTTGGTCCATGATTAGAATTAATCTTTTCAACTAAACGACCACATAAACTATCCGCACCTGTAAATAATATTTAATTCCATAAATGTTTACCGAGATGTGCGCGGCATTATTCATAAGTTGGGCAAATGTTAATTCTAAGAAATTCTTCCAGAAAAAGAAGAGTTCTGTATGAAAATTAATTTCTCAATAACAATGATTCAAAACAGCAGTGCATTGAAGTACGTATATTTGCCATGATAATAATCTTGCCTATGAATATTTATTGCTCATTTTCGCATTAACAGTCGAACAAACAGTTAGAATCAGCTAAGAGAATTACGTTTAGTGGTATAATAATTAGACCAATGAAGGTAACGGGAGAACCGCGTTAACGCACTGTCAGAGTAGAAAGTATTTAACTCGTTAGTTAAAAGTATTGAATGTTATCAAAGATGGGATAATCAATCGAAATGCAATATAAGCTAAATTCGAATACCCTCGCCAATCAGCATTGAACTGATATCTGCGAATAGCGCGGACAAATCATACTGGTCTCTCACTGGAAAAATAACGCAATGATCTATAGATAATCCTACCAACACACAAGAATTGAATTTAAATCATTTTATTAAAACAAAAACATTACTAATAAATAATAAACATTACTATATACATGTGATTTTTCAAACTATATTCAAACGTAGATTTATAGTATCACTTACCGGTTTCATCACCAATTGCCCAAACAAGAAGATCGACACACGCAGAATTAGCCATAACGTTTACTTTAAATCTATTTACAGTTCTAAAATTAGTGTCCATATCTTCGCGTTCGCTTGCATCATGTTGACGTGATTGCAATTCTGTTTGACCGGATAGAAAGAGACCTTTCACGAACTCTTGTACGTCTCTCGTAAAAGGAATTGGCAAATCACGTTGATTTTGTAACAATTCCCGTAAAAGAGCAACCATTACTAGATTCATTGTCTCGTTAAATGTACGATAAGGAAATATTTGCACCTGTCCAGAGTTGTAAACCTAGATAAAAAATTAATGATTAAATGAAATTGATAGTATGGTGACACTTTATTATAAAATAATGCAACTAACTTGCTGAGTTTCCTCATCAAGGAACATTAAAATTTCTTTAGTAAGCAATTTCTTTGCCAAAGCCAGTACACTTTGTAAATGTACCACATTAAATTGCATGGCAGCTCTCCTTTCAGGACTTTCATTACATCTCATTTGAGGAAATTGATTGAAACTTGATCCATATCTACTAAAAAAATATGTGGCTGGATCATAGGGCACCGATGAGTAAGATTGTAACGATGGTCGTTTGGCGCAAGAATATTCGTGATCCCCGATTAGTAGACTTGGTGCAGTGTCTATAGCCGGATGAGGATTGAAGTTACCGCTTAATGATCGAGGAATAATTGGTCGAAAGTTTGAAAAGCTGTGCTGTTTTTTATCCAATGTTAAACGCATTTCTACTTTTGGTACTGAGAGAGGTGGTTCCGGTCTCGGAAAAATTCGGCATAAAAGAGGTGGATCAGTATAAGCAAAGCGACCCATAGATCGAGCTAAACCAATTAATACCGGAACTAAACATTTGCATAATGATACTGAAAAAGGAAAAAAAGTAGAATCTTAATTATACGAAATTAAGTAAAATATAATTAATAATCAGAGAGAAATACCTACATTTTGCTTGCATTCCTCTATTCCCATTTTGATCTTTGTATCCCCTAATAAGATTTGTTAAAACTGCTAATATTTCTACTTGAGTAGAAATAATTTCTTCGCGTACAGATTCACATCTAGATGCAACATCACTGAGCAATGTGTTTAAGCAGAAACTAAAACGTTCAGCAACAGGAATACGTTCACTAGGTAAACATTTGACCTCATCCAACCATACAGCTTTTGGAAGACCACGTAGTAATCGCAAAAGATATGGTAATATCTTATCCCGATGTTGTAAACCAGATTCCAGAAAATATATTCCCAATGCAATAGTTGTATCTTGTCCTCTTTGATCCAATCGGTATATACCCTGAGCAGATTCTTGTGGGCATAACTTGAACAACTGTGTAACCTATGTTAAACAAATTGTATTTAATTTTTCACAATATTAGTATAACTATTGAATGTATCATTTGAAACAAAATTTCATAGACACAAGCATTGCAAATTGCATCTTTTATATAATACTAATTACATCTGATGATGTTTATTAATTATCATTACAATTTGAAACAATTTAATTTAAAGTAAAATCAATAATTAATCTAAGAAAGGTATAATAAATACTCGTGTAATATACATTATAATAAAAAGCATTACTTTATTTAAAATTAAATGCAGATATATAAAGATTAGTTACATAAAAATTTAATACAAAATAATACATAGTTGATGAAAATGTTTTATATCTAATTGTTAGTACAATTGTTAATGTCAATTTTCTTAGTTATATATTCTATGTCATACATTGATTCACAAATTAATAACTAAAATAAAATTTAGTAAATTAATCAAAATAAAAGAGGAAGATCTATTAATAAATTAAAATATACATATTGTGTAATATTTTATGTGCAAAGTTGTGTCTACAGAAACAATTCCTTAAACAGTGAATTATATCTGGAACATATATCATAAATCGTTTATTTAATAGCATAATGACGTTAATGATAAACTGCAAACGTATCATTAATGCATGAGTTGACTAGTAGATTGTCCTTCAAATTATATCATTAGATGACATATTATCAGGATATCAGCTGACACGTCCTTAAAATTAACCTAATTCTAATTAAATGTCAAGTTTTTTATCGATACATAAATATCATGTTAATGTATAATATACAATAATTAACGAACCTTTTCCCATGGTGTAGGTTTAATCGCTGCTAAACATCTAGCTAAATGTTGGACGGCTTTCGAGAAAAATAATTTCTCGTCTGCCACCATTTTGCCCACTGTCTACTTGTCGTATGATTCCTGTAAATATCGTCTGCTTGTCTGCTTGTTTCACTGACAGACCGCCTTTCGTTACATTCGACCTATCGATCTTGGATTCGATATTTAAATTTGCGCAAGTTTAAAATTGCTCCTGTTTCTCAAGATTAGCAAATGAATGTCGAATTTTAATAATCAATAATTTATTCCTTTTATATAATTGATAGAAAATATAACTAGCTTAGTAGAAGCAATTCTAGAAATTTAAAGCAATTTAAATAATTAGTTACGGAAGTCAATCTTGTCAATACAGAGATTAAGAAAGAAATCAGGTCTCTTGAGTAAAAAATGAACATGTATGTGACGTTTTATGTAACGACATATATTATATGTATTTACATTACATATTTATGTGATTTATTAATAATTTATTGCGGATTTTCATGTAAAAAAATAAATCTTCGTTATTAATAATAAATGTTGTATTCTTTGGATCTCTTAAACTTTTGATCTTGAGTTTATTTTATTTCACTTAATTTTATTTAAACTTCATAGTGAATGAAACAATTTTTAGTTAGTTCCAAAGTAAAATTTGTTACTTTAATATAATTTTTTTATCATAAATAATCACATAATATCACATACATATTTTTTTCTTAAATAAAAGATAAGTGGTATATATTATAAGTAAATAGCATATAATAGTGACATTAAGAATAAATTATAATGACATAAGCTAAAATTTAAAAAATTCGTTACATTTAAAATTCGCGCCCCAAATATTAAAACAAATTCGCAACTTTATACATAGTATATTATTTGTTCATAAATCGATAGTAATCTAAAAGTCGATATATCAAATCTGTTTCCCTAAATTACAGTTTGAATTTTTTGTCTTTAGCATTAGTGACGTGCCGGTAAATGAAAAAATTTTTAAGTTTTGTATCTGCAAATCTTGTGTTATGTTAAGTGTAAAAAATTGAAGTGCGTTGGGAAGGATTTAGGAGATATTCACGAAGAGAAGACAGAAGAGGATTGGGTGAGTGGATTTATTAAAAATTTAACAGTTTCAAATTATGGAAACCAATATGGTAGCAATGACAAAAATATAGGAAAAAATATATATATGTTTATTTAAGAACATTTTATAAATCCTTAAATTTACATCTGTTCCATATTTTTATGTACAAGTATTTATATGGCGATTTTTAGTCCATGATATGTAGTATTCCAACTTTTTGCAATGTAAAACAAGTTGTTTCTTCGATAAATCTATACTATCTACATTATATCGGACAAACTTTTTGACGAATTCTTTATCTCCAATTTTATTTTTATTTTTCGATATCTCTTCTATTGTCATTGTTAGTAATCTATGTATTTCTGAGAGTGCAATAGCAATGTAAAAATATTCATTCTTCTCGTCGGGTCCCTGTATTATTTTATTCCCAGCTTCCTTAAAAGTTAATAAAGTTTGTTCATCTTGAGGTAACCAGTTACACTGAAAACAATAAGCAAATATTTTAATGTTTTCATTACTTGTAATATTTTAAATATTAAATGTTATAATACTTACATTAATAATGTTGTGAATAGTGGAAGCGATTGCTGATTCTGGATTTTCAAAAACTGTATTGAGTTTCATATTATTACTAAGATCAAGAAAAACAATTGTAGCTTCCACCGGAGAGTTTAAATAGTCACCATTATAATAGTTCGCTATGTATGCATATGCATAGATTACATTTATCACATTAAATTCAACATTTGGGGAAGCTTTCTGTAATTAAGAAAATATTTGAAGTTTTCTGCTCTCAGATTATATTTAATGAAGTATATACGTATATTTATTCTGAAAATTACTTGCAATGCATTAAATATTGGAACATCTACTAAAGGAGGGAGTTGTAATGATTGTTCATCTTTTTGATCCATATCTTGAACTAATTTTTTTTTAGTATGATAGGTCCACCATGGAATCCATTGAGGTAGAAGTTTTTCTATATCACCATTTTTTACGAGAGCTTCAAATTCTTGCTTTTCATCATCTGTTAATGCAGACCATACTTCATCTGCATTATCTAAATTTATATTATTAAGTCTTCTTTCTAAGTCTGGTATCTAAAAAAGACATTAATTTAGATGAAAACACAGGAGAAATTGTATTTTTTAAGGATATCAGTATAAATTCAGCTCACATTTTCTTCATCATCCGAATCTAGCTGTTCTTCTAATTCGTCATTATCAATCTCATCATCACTTTCCAATGCTTCCATATTTTTTAAATCTTCCTCGTGTACTCTTTTGAGAATTTCTAGCATTTTCTTTCTACCTTCTGTATCTTTTCCTTGAGACTTTATTTCATCTATTACACATTGCTTATAGAAACTTTCTGAACATTCTGAATGAGCTTCTGACTTATAGCAATCAGAGCTGCAATATCGTATCTCACATCGTGGACAAGTATATTTACAAGATCGTACATTACACCTAAAGATCAACAAATAAAGTTTAAAAAAAAGATATTTTTTATGTATTAATTCTTGTAAATTAATAAAGATCAAGAACAATTATTTATTGTATATTAAAAGAAATTTTTATATACATACAAAGGAATTCCCTAAAAGAATAATTGAAAAAAATAATTTAGAAAATAGATTGGACTTAGGTTTACATAAATCGATTATATGTTATAAGGTATTTATGCAACAAAATACCGTCAAATATTGCTTGTAAACACAGTTTGAGGTTAAGAAAATGATACGTACAATTCGCAGACATTATCTGTATTTGTGGAGCACGTTCCTTGAATATCCATGATTTTTCTGTAGATTCATTAAAAATTCTAATTACTTAATCTACTACTTGATATCATTTCATTAATTCATAAATTTCAAACCCGTGAAACGTTTATGCCGCGGCATGACGTATTTAAATGTGTTGTGTATAAGTATGTAATATGATATAGTGATAAAAATAATGTTCAATTACGTTATAAAATGTATATAGTAAGAAGTAAAGAGAATATATTTTCAAATTATAAAACTCATACATAAAATTATTTATTTATATGCATTACACATTAATTTAAGTTAAATTAAACCTAACCTGTGACTAGGTTTTTTCAACTAGAGTACCATTTTTCAGTTTCTTGTAATTGAATTCTGGTCCTTTCCTTTTACTTGTCCAAGCTTCAGTGTCTATTTTTGATAATATTCGTTCAGGATCTACAGCTACTACTTCACATTTTGAAAAATTTATATTCTCATCTATAGTTGATTTAATTTTCCTTTTCTTTTGAGGCTTTTCACTTTCTTTTTCAGTTGTTAAAAACTGCACAGAGGAATTAAGTAACTTTATGCCATAAATGTTGTCTTTTTCTTTTTTTTCATTTATAATACTATTTATGTTTTTCTTCTTTACTTTAATAGATCTGAAAGAAAATTTTTCTTGATATATATGATAATGATACATATATATATATGATATGATATATATATTGTAAATAATTCATCTGGAGTTAAATATTTCTTTGTAAAATTATATACTTCTCAATAATTTCGTCCAGCTTTTTTGCAACATAATTTTGGAATGTCGGACTTACACCAAAATTAGAAAATGTCTTTTTCTCCTCCAAATCTTTTCTTAATGATACGGGATTTTTTACATTATTATTTTCTAAGGAATCATCTAAAAAAAAAGAAAGAAAAATTTGTTGCCATTTATTACAAGTTTCTGTGATAATAAGAAACAAACGTGAAATAGAAACAAAAATGAGGTTATGATACTTACTGTGTTCATCCGTTTTTGTAGAAATGTCTGAGTTTTGAAATTTTTCGTTGGAAAAATAGGTAACCTTCAGAAATTGGTGATCCGTCGCTTCTCTTAATGCAGCTTTTGATATTTCATCTTCAGAACTGCTTGAATCATCACTGTTTTCATTTAACATTGTCATATCGAAGATTCGAGCGACTCGATACCAATTGATAGTCGAACTTTAAATTTCTACGCTACTGTATACAGATTAAAAGAAATGCCTATCTATAAATTCAGCTAGTTACTCTAAGTTTAATTAAAAAATGCCTATCTATAAATTCAACTAATTACTCTATGAAAGAAATAAACATGAAATGAACCATAAGTTTAATTAACTCATTGCCGAAATTTGTTTATTAGTTAGTAGTTATAAATTTTTGTACAGAATGTGAGTACTTGAAATGCGTGTAAAGATGTTCGTATATTGTACAATTATTCAGTAGGAATAATACCCTTCGTTAGCAATTAAAAACATAAGTCTTAAACAGTTCGGTTATTCGAAAGGCATACAGTGGAGGAATAACTAATTACTATATATTTTAATATAAATTTAAAGCTAACGTAAATCACTAAATATACTTCACATACTTTCCTTTTTTTCGAATTAAAAAAGAAATGAAAACAGATGAGTTAGAAATAGGTAAAAACATAAGAAACAGGTAATAAATTTATTTATAAATTGCAATGAAGCAATTACATTGCAACGAGGAAATTAATAAGGATAAGAAAGAAATTAGTAATTAACAGAAGGATGATAAAAAAGATTCCAAAGTGATAAAACAAACAAGCAAACAATAGACTAAACCATAAGACAATGGTTACTATTTAGCATTACATATCCTGTACGGTGTCGTCAGATTTTATTCGTAATTTCATTTTGATTGAATGTTATTGTATCGCTATAACCACGCGCGCGCGTGCTTAACGCCACACGTACAAAACTCGATCATTTCAAAGAGATATGGCGGTGAAATTGAAATGCAGGTTATTAAAGAAAATGCAAGAAGATAAAGATGAAAATGATAAACGACAATGATGATGATAATAACGGATGAGGATGAACAATGAAGAAGAAAATGAATGAAAACTTGGAGTACTTGGAACTATATCGTAAACATAAACAATGATATATTTTAAAATATTATAATTATTCTCTGTTCGAGAAGAAAAACACTTCGACTAAATTATGTCAACGTGTTTAACGATAGATTAACAAGAATTACAGGCGCAAATTATCTTCAATCGTTTCTGACCTATTCGATGCTGGCTCGAAAGGAACAATTCGTAGAGACGTGTGGTCTAGAAACTAAATGGACGGGCGAAGTCGAATATTGCCAACGATGTTTATGTACACGATTAATGATCGTATTTTAATTTTCTTCTGTTATTTCCTTTTTCTCTCGTCCTTCCTAATAATTCAATCTTAATCTAAATACATTTAATAATATATTCTCACTTTGCATCGATCATCTCTTTACTTATACTTTTTTTTTCTTTTATATTAGTGCGCTTCTGAGAGGTTTCATGTACACTGTTTCCTTTTTCCCGTGTATGTATGTATGTATGTATGTATATGTGTTTTTCTGCATTTACTTTGTTAATTTAAATCGTTATAACCACTTTGCTCTGCTTATTTCTTTTCTTTTAAAACAATAACTGTAAAATGTATAAAATATACAAGGAGCAACGTTCGCGAATACATTTTATACAAATACAGGCTTTTGAAAGTAAAGATATATATTGTATATGTGTGTACGTATATTCACTTCACTTCCTTTTCCTCTAATGATGTGTGCATTGGCTCTTTTGTCTCGTTTATTAATTTATTTCTTGTATTTATCCTTTTATGTTTGTCTGTATGTATTTATGTATGTATATGATCATCGTATGTATACTTATTATACTTATATATTCATTCCTCGTCGTCGTACCTCAATGTACAGTTAACGTTTTATATTTTATTTTTTATAATTTTTTGTTTGTTTGCTAAGGCATTCGTTATGGCAAGTATATTTTAAAAGTGCTGATGTCTAAACGCGCGTGAATACTTTATAGTTTCTGTTTTTTTCCATTTTCCGTACAGTTTATAAAAGTATATTGGCCAGTTATGTAACCACTAATTAGCCAGCTACGTGTCACTTAAAAAACGATTCGCTCGTTAGAAAAAGAACTAATCTGCTTCATATTCTTTATTTTTTTTCCTTTTTTATTTTACTTGTTTCTTTAGTTTTAGTAGTTGTTCTTGTTCTTTTGCTGCTGTGGTAATTTAACTCGTTTCGCGTTTTAAATTCAATTGCGCCTTATAATCCGTGGCCACTAATTGTTTTCTTTTTACTCTCTATTTTGCATGCATCATTACACTTTATGCTCGTTATTCGATTATCGGCAACGTTTTTTTATCTCTTATTTATTCTTTAATAAAATATATTTAATCGCAGGCTAGAGAACCGGAAACAAGAAGAAGTATACGTGTATATGTCTCAAGAATTACGATGTACCTATTCCTTCGCGATAGAGTCTTTTCATACGTATTATTAGTATTATTTCTTAATTCATCTTATTTCTCGACCAAATGTTTTCTAATTATGATTGGTGTGACCGTGACGAAAACCGTCCACCTTTTCACATCTTTTTTCCTTTCCTGTCTCTTTCCATTCGTTTACATCGATATAGCGAACACGAAAACTTTCATCAGTGTACGTGTGTATGTGTAGACATCAAATTGCGGATGGTAGGATTATTTCGATCAAAACCCTAACCCTGTCTAGTTCCGTTAAACCCCTTCTTCGTTTCGTCAGTTTTAAACATATTTTTACTTGCTCGAGCCACGAGCTGGCCTAAACGAAATTCATCTTTGTCGTACACACGCGCGCATATACACTTACATGTACGTGAATACACGTATATCTTTTATTCTTTTGTTTTTTTTTTTTTTGTTTCATCGTAATCGCAAAACACAATTATATTCGTTCCATGGGGAGGTGGTTGGATCACTGTTGCGAACAATGGTGTAGCGGTTCGAACGAAATTTTGAGAATCGAACTGAGGTTTCTCTCTGAGAACTCTCCAGTTATTACTTTTCGATCGTTTTGCAATAACTCGCTAAAGGTTGGATTAACTGGTTAATTTGCAATGGAACTCTATAAATATTTTCTAGAGTAAAAGTCCATCGATTTTCCTCACCAGCTATGATCTTTTGTTTAAAGTTCACCTATTATCAGGACCAGCATTACCTTATCAACACGTTACATTTCACTTGCGATTCTTTATCAGAGTATTCCTGTTATTAAAATTTGTTCATTATTAACGTCGTGGTTTTAAAAGAAAATTCCAGATATTTGCTTAATAGCTTTTTCGTCACTATTTCTAAGGTTGCAAAACCAAAGAAAATTGATATCTTGCGACTAGAGAGTTATTATATACCGGCAAATACCGATTAGGCAATATGTTTCTAAAGTCTCGTTCAGATTAATCAGGCTACTTGAACTCAAATAACTTGACACATATTTGTCACGATTATAAGTCAAGTTACATAATTAGAAATCGTTCGAGTTCAAGTAACTTGACTTCAACTAGATACCTAAAATGACATACTAAAATCGACTTAGTTTGAGGAACCAATATCTTAATCACTGTTATTTGTTTCAAATCAAAGGATGGTTGAGAGATCCTCTTTAATCTTAGGTTTACGAAAAAACCTAAAAGGATATTTCAAATCAATTCAAGTAATAAATAAATCAATATTAATAAAGTAACTACTGTGAGGCTACTTCAACGTAACCAAATAAGAGCGAAGTGTATTATCGTTAGTTACTGAGAACAAACGTAGAAACTTGAAAGAGTATTTAAATTCAAATAAAACAATAAGTTCACGTTAATAATGACTTGTCTAACGAGAACAAATATAGAAACTTAACATGTTGCTCGTCCTGAAGAATTCCAGATATATGGGCCGTGTGAATCATATGGCGCTTGAATCGTATGCTCATATGGAGCAAAGAAGAGTGAAAAAATATGTTTGTTAGGGAGAAAATTCATTCATTAACGCTTAAACATATAATTATATAGCTTTTCACTATCCTATTGAAAAATAAGGCAGTTCCGACCACAAGAAACCAGATATTTGTAATTATTGTGGCAGTCAACGCGATAAAAGGATATTTCTCAGTGATAAAGGGATCATAAATTACTCGAATATAGTTCGTTTGTCTAATCTAAACGAGGCTTGACGGAATTGAAATCGACAGGTCTAGAACATATGATCCAGATCAAGTCGCAAAAATTCATTTTTGGCATTAATTTATCTACAACGATACTACACCATTGGGCTTCATCGGACGACGGAATTACAATGGAACAAAAATATACATGTTAACTCTTATTAATCGCAAACGTCGCTTTTGCTCGAACACGTTTTTATAATAACCACTCTACTTCTCATTTTCAAACAATTAGAATTCTATATCCTTCCCGGAGCGATAGGAATATCTCGATCGATTTTTAATTCTTTGCGCACTCGATTCAAATATTCATATATTAGGTAGTTTCATATTTTCTATTAGTGGAAACTCGATTTCGAATGTTCGTACGTAGAGAAGTAATTATTAATCGCTACTTATAGATTTCTTGTGTTCGTTTGTAAAGTGAAAATTCAGAGGATGAAGGATACGAATGAAGATAGTCGAGTGCGAAAAGTTAAACACCGATACGGAACTCAATAATTGAACGATAGTTCGTAATTGCTTCATCTTCATTTTTTTTCTTTTTTTTTTATCTGATTCCATATTATTCGCTTTTACAATTATTTAGTGCGTCTCGAACAAGCACCTATATGAGCTCTTAATTTTTATATCCGCTACTATGCTTGCTTTTTTTTATGGGGCTGCACTCTTTCTTTCTCTCTCTCTCTCTCTTTCTCTCCCTCTCTCTCGCTCTTTCGCTCGCTTCCTCTCATCTCTTCTCTCTCTCTCTCTCTCTCCTTCTCTCTCTTTCTCTGTTAGTTTCACGTTCTCGTCGGCTTTTACATCGAACAAATCGATATCGATGTTCACGATCGATCATTCCGCGAAAACGTTATTTATTTATTTTTCTTTTTCTTTGTGTAACAAACTTAGCGAACGATGTTCTAATTAGAAAAACGTCAAGAGATTCGTACCAGCGCTTGCGTGTAGCATACATACATAGATTCATACGATAAGCGCGATGCGACCAGATGCACGCTTATGGTGTGAATTTTGTAGAAAACTCTTTTCGTAGAAAATTGACGCTAGGGTAATGTTTTATATTTGTTTCTCTCTCGCTCTCGTATTTTCTCAATCTCGCTCACATGCACGATCCTCTTTCGCTCGTTTTCAGTCGCTCGTCGCGCATTCATTCTTTCTCTCGTGTTCTTTTTTATTCTTTTTTTACTGTTTATATATCTGTTTGTTTGTTTCTTTACAAGGCGCTACTATACGCAGGTTTCTCGAGCGACTAAAATGATTTCTACACGGTGGCACACCGCTGGGTAGATTTAACGATGATCACTGCGTTCAAATCAATTCCTATCGGAATTTCTATGAATCAGACCTTTTCATGGTGTAATACGAAGATTGGACAAATTTCCTGACTTGATACGTATTAATCGTAAATAAATAATTGGAGAGGGGATAAACAAATATTAGAATTTTATTATATGTATGTACATGTCTAAAATTAGACGTTTTTGCATCTGATATGATAAATATAAATATTGTGGAATTTTAATGTTAGTTTAACATTCGATCGAGTAAGGGCGTTATAATTATTCAAGATTTTTTCGATTAATCGCTGTTAAGATTTGTATTGTTGGGTTTTGGCCCTATCTTCGTAGGAAAAATCTTACTAATTTATTAACATATTTCTCAAAAAGACAGGACAAAGATTACTGCAGAAAGATTAACATTTTCTATTATCATTTTTTTCGTTTTTATTGTATTATATAGACGTAGGTGTGTTAAATTAACTATTATTAAGTCTAGACCAATTTATGTTATTTTTTGTCGGAACTAATTAGCATAGTTTAAGAAAGATAAAGATTATTGTAAAGAATTGAAACTTTCTTATTTTCTCTTGTACAAATTATTTTTATCATATTTCTCACATTATCTAGACATAAGTAAACGATCCGGCATATTCGATAATTAAATAATTAAGTAAAAGCGGTAGTATTAGAACTCTACTGTAATTCAGAATGTGGAAAAGGAACCATTTTTTAATCTTTAATTGCTTTGAGATTAAGAAAACTACATGTCTCGAGATAATTTCTACGAAGACTATTGGATTGTTATAATTTTTTCCGTCATCACTGAAACTTACTACAACACACGATACATAAAATGAAGCAAGAAATATCTATTTTTAATTGGAATTACGGAATTGTTAATTTTTTCTAATTAGTATAATTTTCGGGTTCGACATAGTACAGTTAAAACCACTGAACATAAGCCTTCGATAAAAACTAGTATTCTTACACATAATAAAACTACTTCATCTTTCTTATGCATACAATCCTGTTATAAATAGTATCATCAAGGAAAGCGTAAAAGCATCGGGCGATTTAATTAGAACTTTGGACACTGGTAGATTTTGTCGTTTCCTTTATAAAAATATGTCAATATTTTTCACGACATTAATTATTAAGCTTTCGTTACTGTTATAAACTGAAATTAAGTTGATATAGTTAACAACCATTACTATATGACGAATGTAATTAAAATTCGATTGTATAAATTTTGTTTTGAAAATTATTTACTCTCTACTTCTTCTCTTTTTTCAAACAAATTTAAGTATATTATATTTCTTGATCCAAGTTCAATTGTATAAATTCCACTTCGAAAATTGCTGCATTCAACTTATTTATCTTCTTTCTTCTAACAAATTTCTGTATACAAATCCTTGCTATTATTGACTATTCCGTATGAAAGGATTAGATTGTTTTTCTTCAATATTCATCGTTTTATTACACCATAAAAGGGTATAAACTTTCTAAACAAGTGAAAAGATCGAGAAAAACAGGAACATGATAAGACACAGTGGCTAATCTATCAGAGTCATCCCTAACGAGATCTACAAGGCGATCGACATGTCGATTGATCTGCGATTACGAACTTTAATATCTTCGACTTCGTTGTTTCAATCACTTATGCGCGTGTGTATATAACATGTGATTACTTAAACAAAATCATTGAATATGAACATCTACGAGACACCAGCAATTTAAAGAGCCAGTCTTGCGTGTCACCTTGTAGAGATCACCGAGAAACGCTTGCCAGTGTACTGTCTAACGAAGCTTAGCATTCTACTTGGCATTGGACAGTCGCATATTTCATTATCGATCGTTATAATTTTTTTATCTTTTTGCTTTGTAATTTTTTTTGTTTCTTTTCCTTAAATAATTGCGTTCGATCCTTGAAACCGGAAACGGAAGTGTTTTAGTTTTAGCTAGGTGTGTGTATCTGTCTGTCTACACTGTGTCATCGCTACGGTTCAGTTCGACTACGCTCTCTCGATTCGATGGCTCTCGGTAGGCTCGTTGAACTCGCAAGCCAATGACGTCGAAAACGGAATTTCTTCCTTTTTTTTTTCGTTTTTCTTTTTGTTTTTTCGAGAACAATATTAAGGTGAATTGCGAGATTTGGAAGTAGACTGGTCTTGAGAATAGGAAGCTTTGAAACGTCTGGTGATGGGTCTTTCGTTCTTCGTATCAGGTCTCCGTAGGCTTCTGTGAAATTTTGGAAATTTAGGCTTTCACAGATCTAACATTTCGAATGGATAGATATTTTAGGAAATATAAAATTATATTAACAATTGGATATTTTATGCGTTAAGAAGATTAAGATTTCGTTTTAGATCTTGCGTTTTGAGGTATAAGATTGGAGTTAGAAAGTCTTGAAGAGTAAAGATCTTTGACAATTGTTTGAGAGTTTTAGAAGTGATAGAAACGTCTATGGTAATTCCTATGCGAGTAAAAAGTTATAGTAATGTTTGTTATACATTGGTGAAGCTTCTATCTGAAAGATCTTTACGTTTCAAGACTTCGTGGATTGTTAGATATTGGTAACATGATAAGTTTTTGTGCAAAAATAATTGGAAAACGTTAAATATGCTTTTTTTTTATACAAGACTTCGTTTTTTATCCGATTCACAATATTTAAATAAACCTTAGGAATACATTTTCCTTAAGAATAATAATTCAAAAATAAAAAATAAAAAAATGTTTGTTTATAAATCTTATGTTAATTCATTAAAGATCAACGTTATTATGTTAATTTACATTATTGAATTCTGCTTTTTAACTTGTGGGTATGAAGAACAGCTCTAAGGATTTGTTTAATATTTTTGTCGATATTTTTTTCCCATTTAGATCCTACAACTTTATGAAATTTTAGGAGATTGAGCTATTTATAGTACTATGATTTCGTGTCAAGTGAGGAAAATATTTGTTGTATCTCTGATTATCCTAATATCTATTACTCTAGTGCATTGTTTGTTACTTGACAAACTTGACAAAACGATTTTGTAATTTTTTCTGTAACATGTCAAAACGATATATAACTTACATTGTTAATGCATTTCAGTTGTCATCCCGTTGTTCGATTCTTGACAAATTACTGCATAAAATATTGACGGAAAAAGATCTATAATAATTTATCGATCAAATTTAAAACAATCTTTAGAAAAAACAAAATCTCATATAAGAAAATTCCGTTGAATACTTTTCCATTACCCTTGCACAATGGATCACCGCATTCGCGTTATTATAACTTTCATACGTTAATTAACAGTTTCAAATACGTTTGAAAAAGATTCTTAGCCCATCACCAGACTCGTCCAAAGTGTGCTTCACTTGGAAACGTGGATAATCAGCAAGCTGTCCAGCGAAAAATCTCGCCGCGAACGATCTCGTAGTCGCTCGAAACGAGACGTCTGATATGTTAAGATCCGAGATACACATATTTCATGGCGCTACAGTCTTTTTATGTTGTATACTTTTTAATACTCTGGCTCTAGGACAGTTCTGGCATCGTGTATTATTATTCCGTATCGTTTCTCAACCGCGAACGACGATCTCGCAATTCATCATTCATCATCGATCTGACGAGAAAACTGAAAGTTCTTCGATGACTGTCCTTTATTTCTTTTTCTTTGTCCTCTTTTCTTTTAAATCGAAGTCCATCTGTCTTCGATTTCGCCATGTAAACCGTGTTACACGCACGGATTTTATGTTATCATTTCCGATTTCCGGGCCCCTGATCGTCTTCCGTTTCTCTGCTACCTCGCGAAACCTATTTTCTCGATATCGATACAAAAACTAACTTTGCCTTTTTTGTATGTTACGTTTTTTTATTTTTTTCTGTTTGCTTTGTTGTTTTGTTAATTCGCTTAATTACGTGTCTCACTCTTGTCGCTTAGCAAATAACGTGCATCTCGAATAGCCGCACGAGTTATTTATTTGTTTTTTTTTTTAACACTGTGTTTGTTCGCATTTGCTCGATATTTAATCCTAATATTATATTTTTGTTATCCTTCTTCGCCTGCTTCTCTGTTCGTTTTAATATTTCTTCGTATAACATTCGCCTTTGTCTTTTCTTTTTCTGAAAGTCTATGCTCTTTTCGCGGCTGTCTGTATGTACACGTTGTACATAGAGCGATTTTTACAACACATAACATATCTTATCTTATTTTATGCCTTTTTACACGGTATAATAATATTTCTCTCTTTTTCCCCTTCTTTTCCGTCGCGCTCTGATCGTTTCATTAGCAGACAGCGGATAAATAGTTATCTATCGATTTTTTTGCTTTTTTTCACCAGGGATAGCAAAGAATACAATTTCCTTCCGTTCCTTCTCTGCCACGTTTTCGTTCTACGAATGATAATAACAAGAATAATTATAATCGTGATAATAACCGTAATAATAATCGTAATCGTAATCATAATAATAATCGTAATAATAATAAATCGTTCATCTTCTACTTCGTTCTCGCTCGCCTTTTTTTTTCAATTAGTAACAATAATTCTATTCTTTCGCACCCTCTCACACTCATTCTCTCTTAATTTCTCTCTTTCATTTTTGTTTGTATAATTAGTTACGCGTACATCTTAGGCCCGAACCTTGCTGGCAGATTAGTCCTAGACCGGTTTTTGTGTGTATAGAGTTGATTTCTATAAAAACGTCGGTCATGCGGTCTACGAGTATTCTACCATTTTTTGGGATGCTTTTTTTTCGACCCACGGTACGCAAACCGTTCTCTTTCATCGCTATTACAATATTTATATATAATAATAATAATCATTATCGTAGTTAGTTATTCTTTTTTTATCGTTATTTATATATATAATATAATATTATTCAGGATGACGTGAAGGGATGTAAAATAATGACAGAAAACTATCTCTCTCTTACATGAAAAATAGGTACTTCTGTTTTCCTCATACGTGTGTAGGTGTATATGTTTACATATGTATTATGTATGAAACGCATGTATATAATATTCCTACACTCTTACGTGGATATTTATATATTTATATATGTATATATGTACATGTATGCATATCCAATCACATATGCACGAAGGTGTACACATTCAACTAGGAAACGAATGGCACGTTTCGTTTGTTCTTTTTCATTCGCCGTTGTGTGTGTGTGTGTGTTCGTCGGTGTAATAATTGTATATGTCAATATGTGACCCAGCGTGTGTATACATATTATTTATATATAATACTTCAAAATAACAAGTAACGTTGCTATTTTGTAAATTAGACTCTTAGAGCGTTCGTTTAATTGTTTAAAGAAGAGTATCATTTGCGAACAGATGCGATTCTAGGTTCAGTTGAGCTAACACGTGGTACAGTGGTTCCTGCGTCTTTTTTATTGCTGTAATCTCACTTTTACTTTGTTTCTTCTTTAATGTGATAATCAAATGACAGAAGTCGACTGAATAAAATTTGGAAACGAAACACGTTAAAACTGTAACATCATTTCGCAATTTACGATGTAGAGTTAGAATCGAGAACTGGCGTGTTTTATACATTTTAAGTATTAAAAGGGAGATGCCGATAATAAAATCTTAGTTCAGAAGCCACTGACCCGGAAAATATTCTCTCAGAATCGAGGATTCTCTTCTCCGCTACGAATAACGCTAATATCAGACAAATTCAACAGTCGCGTTAAACTTTCAAATACGCAAAGAATAACACCGCGCCAACGAAAAACGTACGCGCCAACAGCTACAAAAATAATACAATTCGTTTGTGTATTAAATTCTTAATTCTATTTTATATTCTGTTTTTTCCGTATCGTTTGGAAAATGTCCTGCCGAATCGTGAAATCAATATCAGAGAAGCAACATTATTTTATTCTCAAGGATCGTCATTGTGTTCGAGACTGTCCGTAAATGTATATTCGGTGTCTGTCGGTGTGTCATTCTTCGTCGCGTTTTACAGTTTAAAACGTTACATCGTTAATATCTTGCAGCACTGTATTGACCACTATGCATACTTTATATGTATATTTATGTATATGTATATATGTATGTATATATATATAATATGTGTGTAATCTGTTTCCTCATCTTTTACTTCTTAGTTTATTTTTTTGTCATTTATTCTGCTTAGTGTTTTTTTTTATTTTCATTTATGCGGTAGTGGATGTAATAATCATTGCAATGATAACCGGTAACAATAATAATAATTTATTACATAATATTTATACCTTCCTTTCTTTCTTCTATTTTGTTTGTTTCTTTTGTTTTGTTTTGTTCGCTTCTTATAATACATCGCGTGTCTTTCACCCGAATAAAAAGATACTTATCTCTCGCTCTCTCGTTCGCTCTCTCTCGCGTTCCACTTACTTAATTTTATCTCTCATTCATTGACGTTTGTGTTACATTTTTTTATATTAGCCGTGATAGCCCAAAGAACACTCAACAAGTTAACACGATCTTTGGGCCTTCGATTTATATTTGTTTTATAATATTAATTTTCTCTCTTTTGTAGAACGATTTAAATTTCTTCACTCGATACCCCGTTTGTCCTCAAAATGGTAACCCTGAAAAATTCTCACACATTCATCCATCTCGATTCCCGTGGCGCTGGATCCTTTCCTTTCTGTTCGCGTCTCAGCACGGTCTTCCGAAACCCCGATTTTTAATTGAATAAATCTGTTGATTGTGATTCAATATCGGCAATTTGTCCATTGCCTCGAATCGATTCGAGACGTATTTTCTATTTATTATTAAGATTTTCCATTTCGAAAATAAAATAGCATAGAAGCGAGTTCTAAATCGCAGGCGTGCTCCTTCGATATCAAAAATTAGGACAGATTAGCCGCGATAAATGGGACATCCTCTTCGATCTTCCTTTTCCTTTATCTTCGTTCAAATTCCCTTTCGATTGCCAGCTCTTATATTACGTTGCTCCTTCCTTCTTCTCTTAATCTTACTATTCGTTCGGTCACTCGCACGGGACTATCCAATGATACGAAGCTAAAGTTAAAACACGTTAACAAACTTATAACTGGAATACCCCTCGTTTCACGAGTTTCTCTCCCATCCTCTTCAATACGTTAGTTAGTTGTCTTAGAAAAGAACCAAAAACAGAATCCTAATCGTTCGTGTATAGGTTATCCTCTTTCTTGTTTTCATACCCCCCCTCGCCCCTGTGTTTCAACATTTTTTCCCTAAAAGTGCGAAACGTACGGCTTTTGCAAAATCACAGAGAAATTTACGCATCGTTTAACACTGTCGTTTAGGATTTTTCTACCTAGTCCACGATGGGCTCTACATACGCTCTATAAATTTCTAGGCCTGCTCTTCGTCGTCGTTGAGGTCTTCATCCAGTCGTCGCATCAGTTTCTGTTCGCTTTATGGTTGCGACGCCTGCGTCGATGAAGAAGACTCGCGGCAGGAATTAACGGCTCCGTGTTCTCCGATCGATGGCACAACCGTCAATCTTTTTATCGATCCTCTTCTTCTTTCTTCGTCGAGCACAAGATCCTCCGTTGAAAATATTTTTCGATCGTTTCTCTATCCTCGTGCGATCGTTTCGTGACAACGAAGGACAACGATCGTAGCTAACCCTCCACAGTAATGTTTTTTGTTCTTCTTCTTTTTGTAAGTTGCTTCGTTTATTGCTGTTAAGGTTGAACGTTTCGCAGACGGGGAAAATAATAGTGTTACGTCTAAACGATGGTTTTATTTTATGTGTTGTGCCGTGCCATCGCTGGAGAACGTCGGCATTCTCTTGGTCCGCGCGATTTTACGCATAGATCCTGGACTGGAACGTGCCGTCAGGTTAATATAAGAAGGCGCTAGAAACCGATCGCTAGAAGACTACTGGCATAGCGTATATCTATGTATAGATTGCTTCTAGTGTAGCGTCCAGGATCTAGGCTTAAAACGGCTGCCAACGATCCGATCGACAGTGTACAACGCCACTGTCGCTCATGGAGCCGTTAGTATCTCTCTGTATGCTAGTATAACGAGTGTCGTCATTGATACGAATCCTTGTGGAAAGTGTCGCTCTTGTGGAAGATCCGTCGTCCCTCTCGGGAGAGCTCCTGACTCGCGAAATTATTCTCAGACTTTGGTCTGGGCAACAGACAAGCGGGAAGAGTCCTCAGTTCCATGCTGTGTACCTGGGATTTGGAACAAATGGATTTCATAAGTTTTCATGTAGTTATTAGACAAAAAAAAAACAGTCGTTTTATCATACTCTGCGCGCCGAACCTTAAAATTCATTTCTATAAATGATATTTTATAACAAAATGAGGCAAACAAGTCACTTTTTGATTGATTGATTGAATAGATTTTACATAAAACTGATAATAGTTGACGTAATCTTAAAATATCTAGCGTGTTTTTTTAAGAAATTGCGAATGAACTTAATATAAAATCGTCAAAAAATCTATCGATCATGGTTAGTAGCAATTTTGAAAAATATTTACCGATTCTTCACTGGCGCTAGCATGCGCAGCTTGCTCAGCGAGCGCGTTCACCACGGCATTTATCGTCTTCGACTCGCTTCCAAGATCCTCCTCGCGGTGGGCCACCAGATTCGGATTCTTGCCAATTTTATTCAACCTATAGAGAGAGCACAATTAAGCGTAGGGAATGTTGCACAGAACACAACCAACGATTATTCACATCGATCGACTTACAAACCGTTTAGCAGTACAGGTAATTCCCTAAAAAATCGAACGTTATTATCCCACCGCGACTTGCAACAAACTTTTTTATTATTCGTTTCTAATACCACTTGCACCGCTAAAGGTTTCATAATGTGAGGTACAAGACTGGGTAAAAGAAAGTCAGTAGCTTTGAAATGCGCCCCGCAGAATCACATTTTTGCGTGTGTTTATAATTTCATCGATTTAATCCCTCAAAAATGGACAAAGAATTTGGGAATTTGAAGAAGAGAAATGGTGTTTTTATATAAATGTTAGAATTGTTCATAATTAGAATACAAAGGTAACGTCATTACGATATTATTATTACAGTTATCGAAATTTATTAGAATTTTCAGTTTTTAAATAGTATTTCAAAATAGTATTTTGATTAAATCTTTTGTCTTCTAAATGGAATAGGAAAATAGATAAAAATATACGAATGATGTATTGAAAATAGTTTAGTCTCGTACAAAATAATTTTTTTTTTGTTTTTAAATAATTCTTGAAATAAATGACCGATTTATGGTTAGTTTATAGGATAATTCTTGATTGCTGTTTGAGTTTATACTCTTTATTACAGTTATAATTCATTGGAGTTTATATTGAGGGATTAAAACGTCCAACTATTTGAACTCAAAGTGAACCATGAACTTGATAGATAAGCTATAGCAATGTAACCAAAACAGATTCAGTAAGAGAAACAATACTGGTGCATAAAAACGACAAGAAACGCTACTGCAATACCGTTATCGATAAAAGTGCATCAATTACTTTGATCAATAAATCATAATATTTCTATCTAGAACCAAAGAGAAGTATGTGACTCTGCGGAGATGCGGCAAAACCGAGAAATCCAGAACTGATTTATAAAGTATGTTTGCAAAATTATGAATACAATATTACTATGTATAGTGAATGTGTCGAGAGTGTGAAGATATTTTGTCGCGGTGTTCCAAGCTTTCTTCTTTCTTTTCGAACGGATGAAACCCCGCTCGACTCTCGTGCCATTTCTACAAACACAATCGCTTGTCGAACGGGGAATCACGTGTCGAGAGAGAATATTCACAAAAGAAAAAAACGAAGTTGAAAAAAATTCTCAAAAAACCCTCTCGATTGATTGGGGACGAGTATCTAACGGATACTCGTCCCTCGATCGCAAGTTAGTGCGCTTTTCGTTGTAATACTTTCTCCCCAAGAAAACAAAGATTCTGCACTGTCACGTTCAACAAGAGAGATTCTTCAATCGCAAAAAAGAACGTCCAGCCAAATAAGATTCTTTATCATTTTCCTTTTTGTGTGTGTAAAGTGTATGCAAAACAAGCGTATCGAGTTGAAAACCAGCACAAACAAATACAAAAGAAATTATATCAGAATAATAATAATCATAATAATAGTAATAATAATAATAATAAGAAGAAGAACAACAACAAAGATGTGTTGAAGAGATAAGCGAATATGAAATGTTTTTAGATAGCAATAATAATAATAATAATAATAATAAAAATAATAATAAAAAATTAAAATAATAATAAAATAAAGATAATAACAATAAGAATGACTGATAGAACTCGCTTTATCGGACAGTACACAATGTTCAACAAAATCAACATGGAAGTGGGAGTGATGATTGACATCTATTAGCACACCAACTCGATAGAACAAACCTAACCAAAGCTTATACCTCTCGGCGGCAACGCTTTCCATCGTTCTGCGCATTAATGGATACTGGTCCAGCACGGCGTTGAAATGATCCACCGAGAGGCTGAAGAGATTGCAGTAGGTCTCGGCACGGACCGAGGCTACCCTCCTCGCGTTCGTCAGTAGACAGATCTCGCCAAAGTACGAGCCATCTGACAGCGAAGTCGCGACCTCGCCGTTCGCCATCACGATATCGACTATGCCTTCTTGTATGAAGTACATTTTAGAGCCGATCGTACCTTCCTTGATGATGATATCACCTGCAAAATTTTGTCGCTTCGCTATTATTAAGAGATCTTCCCCAAATTTGTTGTTGTAACGTGTCTGTTGCTCGAACGTTGACTTTTGTTCGAGGGGAGCATAAGATTTTAATATTAGGCGAGGTTACAAGTTATACGGAGAATTGGACGTTTTTCTTTTACTTTCGCGGTTGTATGCACGTGTATATATGTGTGTGTAGTAAAAAAGATCATTTATGTTTAAACTTGTTCAGAGTTACGTTAGTCAAAAGTTTATGTAAGGAAGTTGTTTCTTTGTCTCGAGGCATAGTAGATTGAAGTTTAGATTCGAAGAATTGATATTCTCATCGTTGTGTTTCTTAAATAACTTAGTTTGACTATTGGATTGTTCGAGAAGTTAGTTTAATTGTTGAAGTGGTTACCACTTCTAAGAAAACTAAACTCTGGTCTTTTAGTTTTGTCAAGCACCGAAGCCATCGACAGCGTATAGACAAAAGATTGGGTCGAAGGTAAACCATAAAATGTAGACAGGCGATGGCTTCAGGGTTTTCAGTCAATCATAGGGTAACACTGCTAGCGTGCGGATCTGGATCAACTCAATTGTATTGCGACTTGTATTTACGCTTCGATATTTAAAATATATTTTCTACCTTACACTTTATCCACGCGTTCCTTTGTATTCACACACATCTAATAATCTCAACATTAATAATAATTTAAAAGACAAATCTGAAAATAACTTTCATAGAATATTTCTTTGGAATATTTTTATCAAATCGGTATTTTACTAAATTATAAATTTTGAAATTCATTCGTTGTAACGATAATACCATTTCAAGTTCCCTCGATAGTTCAAGAATTTTTTCTACTTGCTAGTATAAAGATTCTTTTCAATTCTAACGATTCAGTCAAGTAATTGATACTTACCCGGCTGGAAGACTTCGTATCTCAGTTTGGTAACGACATCCGAGACAAAGTTGGAATCGGCGTTGGCAAAGAATGGCACGGACGCGACTAACGATCTGCAGTTGTAGTTGATCACGTCCTAGAACGAAACGAGAACACGTTAGGATTTGTTGAAATCGGCCAATTAGTAGACCATAGTCTTTCGTTCTGGGGCTCGTACTTCTCTTAATTTCTCCGACAGCTCTCCGAGGATCAGTTCCTCGTCGAAGAATTTGCCCTGGTAGCGATGCTCGAAATATTCCGTGATCCTCTGTCTCATTTCTCGTGGTAACTTTCGATAGGCCATGTATTCCTCTACTTGTTTCACCTGATTCGGGTACAATCGTTAATTTCTATCCTCAAACATCTTATTCTGCGCTTTGAACGTTAATTAATTTCATTTAGGTATATTTTTAATCGAATTTGTACTAAAGAGGCAGTTTCTGTGCTCGATAGCTAATTAGAACAGGCATTGATAAAAAATGTCGATGTTGGTTGGTGGTTTTGGACATTCTGATATTTGAACATGACATTCCTAGAATTTTGATAGAATAGAAAAAATAGATAGAACAATAAGATAAATTCGTTTCTTCATATTGTCCAGTGTTCTATGATATATTATTTTAATTCAAGTATCGTTTACGATTTCATAGTGTTGTCAGACTGAAAATAAAATATTCTTCGTTATAAGTTACACGAAAGACACAACTGGCAATATTCCGACCATGAACTCTAGAGAATTTGACACTGACAGTAACGAGAATCAGAAGGGTGAAAGTGCAAGGATTTTCTTGTGCTCAATGATTCGCGGTTCGCTCGTCGAATATTAAATACCTTCTCGCGGTATTGTCTCCTGGAGGAATCGAGCGACTGAATGAGATTCGTCGCGTGTCCAAGGAAAAGTGCATAACAGGTAGCACCGCTGATCATACTGAGCATAGTAAGCCACATGTCGGTCAAGGATTGCGGTGGAAACCTTCCGTATCCTATACAGAGCATGTGCGACATGGCTTTGAAAAGGGCCCATGAGTATTGTTCCAGCCAAAATGAGTCCTGAAAGAAGACGATAGTAAAATATTACGACAGTGACCTGTCATAAAAGCATCAACTTTCTCCACTTTTCGTTCTGGTACAAAAAATATTATAATTATCTTTGGACGTCATATCTTTTATAACTATTAGCGATAGTATTATATGTATAAATATTATTATTATTGTTTCCTTCTTTGAGGAAAATAGGTTAAGAGATCGTTATTTTCGTTCTCAGTTTTTAGTCAAGGCATTCTAGATTCCAGGATAACGATAGAATAGGCCTATTATAAAAGAAAAAACCATTAGCAGACGAAAGAATTGCAAAAGGAGGGGGTTAAGGTACGCCTCTTGTTTTTCAGAATCTTTCATTCCGCTTTGTTCTTTCAAACTTTTCATGAAATAAGCCATTCGTGTGAAAGAAAGAAACTGCGAGGAGAAGAAGAAAAGTTTATTTTTCATTATTTCTCTTTTCCTCAGAAATTTTCTTACTAAATACTTCTTCAATCTAACTTATATTTTAAGGAAGATGACAGTGGTTCTCCAGACTTGACCTTCTTCGCAGTGTTCAACACCCAACCTCATCAAATTCGTCAGAATTTTATTTTATACTTATTACATAAAAGGAGAAAACGGGACGAGTATACATATGTCACAAAGTAGCTCCATGAAATCTAATTGGAATAAAGAAGCTCGTAATTCGGTTAGATTTCAAACGAGCGAGAATCTCGAATTTTGTCGAGCTCGTCACATTACTTACTTGTAATTCATTGATGGCGACCCATGAGTTACTAGGAAACCCTTGGAGCATTGGGACCAGGAATTGTAGGCAGCCACTCCAGTGACCGATTAGGAGCATCATGCAAATCAGGTTAAAAATCCGCATGAACACCGACGCCATATTCAGGAACTGCCAACAACAACGACAAAGGTTTATTCTCGTGCCAGCTTCGGGCGCCAGGATGTTGTTCACACTTCAGTTAAAAACTTCTCTCGTTATCCAAAGCTCCGGTTGCGTAGTGTACAGCAAATAAGCGAGTGTTGCACAAAAACGCGTCAAATATTAATTCACTGAATACATTGTCAAAAAAAAACTATCATAGTCCAAATATTTATCCGAACGTCTGAGTCAAGGGCCAAGTAAACTACCTAATGTTTCGACGTTCAGAACCGAAACCGCCATCCTTTTCTTCGACATAATGCCATTATTACTAATTATTCCTTATGCCGATATGCCTGTGTAGTTATCTAGCCATGACATAAGTCGTACAAACTTTCTATATCCATAGAAATTTTTCAATGTTTAGTTTATCTTAATTTATAGAAATTTTTATGGATACCTCTCCCTTCAATTTATAGAAATTTTATATTTCTAAGTGTAGAAAAAACGAAACCTAAGTAATTAAAGTATTTTCGTCTTTTTTCATATTTAGAATGCAAAGAATTTTTTAATTTGTGATTTAAGGAGTGAGACAAAATTTCGAGTCTGAACGTGAACGATTTCAGTGTTTTTCCTCTCTTAAATAGTTTTCGCTGTTCATACTTTCGGGTTTTAATTTTCAGTTCAAAAAGCATGCTATATTAGAAAATACGCATCACGTGGCACACAAAAGAACAAGTCAATGTAACCTAAAGAACGTTTATAATAATGATTACTCTACGAATGCTCTAACAGATGAAACAAAAAGGAAAGAAATATATATATATATATAATGTATACAACATATGTATATATATATATATATGTATCAGTCATTTGCACTGTTAGGCTAAGATTCTCAGACCTGGCTTATGGGCCAGACATGTTCAGGACAAGTTCTGGCGTTCGATAATGATTTCAAATCGACGATCGATCGTGCTCGATCAACTGTGAACTGCAAACTTTTCGGCTGAACAGTGCGCCATAAGCACGATATGGGAATCTAAGTCCTCACTAAGAAAAGAAGCTGGAGACGGCGGAAACCATTCCGAAGGGAAGAGAGCTGACCCATTACATAAAATTACTGTGTAACTTTTGTTTTTATTAAACGATATTTTAATTTTATTAAATATTAAATAATATTTTGATATTATAAAATATATAAAGAGGAAGGAAAGCTGTCCATAATTATTGAAAGTGAGTAACATTTTTTGCTTCCAATTAATATAATTTTTGTACTTGATAGTAAATATATTTTATTACGGTATTTTATGACAAATCTGAGTTTTATATGTGGCACTTCATATATTAATATATCATATTTCTCATATACTATGACTTGATTGTTATATGCTTATTCGAATTTTGGAGATAATTGAATAATGAGAAATATAATGATAATTATTTATTCACTGTTATGGGAGCAATACTACCATTCCCATGTCCCAAAATTTTACCAGTGTCATATAATTACTATAATTTGCCCTAATTTTGGAGTCAATTGAATTATTCAATTCATTATTTTGGCAATAGTAGTTCTATTTTCGTGGCCCAATATGAAATTTTAACATGAAGACTTATTGTATATTATGGCAGGTCCTTATTGTAAAGCCAATTGTACGAAATATAGTGACAAATATTTATTTATTATTATAGAAGTAACACTCTCCTTTGTCAATTTATATTACTCAATATATTGTAACAATATCAGTATTTTTATAAAACATTACAGTATAACTCAATTTTTTTAATAAATACAAACATGTGAATAATTATGAACAGTATCAATAAAGTAAAAACATACACACGTATTTAATATAACTGGAAGTTCCGGGGAAAAATTGGCTACGCTTTTGAAAAATCACACTAGTAATCAAAACAAAATTCTACAGGTAGTTCTCGCCTGTAACGACACATTGTTTACCCGTGTTTAACTAAAATTATCTTTCGAATTAAAAAAAACGTTTATCCAATATGAAAAAAGCTCAGATAAACTCTGTCAATCGATTTTCAATAAATTCCGCCAATAACTTTTGTTCTTTAAACTTTAAATGGATATCGAACTGTTTCGCGATTTTCATTTATGCGTCACCGCGGATCTGTGTTTGTTCTATGATCGCGAAATCAATTGGTCGAACGGTTGATGGAATGTTTCAATAAAAAATTTACCGGTTAACGAGCTGATCAAAGATTCATTAGCGGCGAAGAAAACGGAATAAATCACGTTGAATTATTGCGGGGAGAGTTCGTTTTTTCCTTTAGGAACACGCGCCACGTCGAAATTTCGACGCGAGTGTTTATCGAATTATTCATGCAATTCGACCGTTCTGAATCTTCGACGGGTGCGATTTGAATTTTAAAAACACGAACGAAGTCACGCTCGACGCGTTTTTACTTCCGCGAGGAATGCGTTGAGAATTATTTACGACTACACGATTGGCATTATTAAAGAATCGACACGTATTTCGCCCTATTTACGAGCAGTTTGCGGCAAACAAGCAAACCGTCGTCTATTTTCGCTTGTGAAACGAGGTCTCGCGAAGTGGAAATGCCACCGTGAATCTGAAATGTTTTTTAGAAATCACGATAAACCTTCGTTTTTATGCAGACACGTATAAACAAATAAATTGTTGTTCATTTTTTAAAAACGCGATTTTGTAAAGAGCAGATGTACTCTGCAAATCTGAAATTTTTCGAGGAATACTATAAAACTTCATTTTTACGAGGCCGTGAGTAAGCAAACTGCAGTCAACTTTTTACGCGAAGCTTAGTTTTTGTAAAATACTATCGTAAATCTGAAATGTTTTGAAAATTACGATAAAAAACATCGTTTTTATGTTGAAATAAATAAGCAAATCGTTGCCTACTGTTTGTAAAACACGATTTTTCAAAAAGGAAATACCATTGCAAATTCGATAAATCTTCGTTTGTATGAAAAAATTTTACGTTCAAAGCTATATAAAAATATTTCATTGTCACGTTTGATAAACTTCCTGAAATTTTTGTTCGTGGAACGTAATCCTTAGCATACAAAGGATGGAAGGTGGACTTACTTACGGATCTCAATAAATATTTTCTTAATTTTTACTTATTAATAACTTATTAATACTTTTGGCAAATATATTGTACATGATTTTTCTATGCCTAGGTATCATTCACAAATAGCAATAAGTAAGCATAGACAAAATAATACCTGAAATGACGTTTGCATAAATGTTAAAAAACTTCAAGAGAAATGCTGTCGTTTGTTGGTTTTCTTCTTTTTGTTTTGTTTAGTAAAACGATTGCGTATTTGCATCAGAATAAATAAGAGCGAGTGTATATATATATATAACACCGTTATTGTATATTGGCCCGCGAATAAGACGATAATCGTGATAATAAAACTTGCACTATTGCTCGAGAGTATCTGAAAATTTACATATCTTTAACTATAGCTATACAATTTAATTTATTTTGAAATCAGAAATAAACGAAGTTACGATAACAGAATTTACGTGTAATGTTACTCAACTGATTTTTAAAAGTTAATGTGCAAGAAGATTGTCATTTGTAATTGTTAAATCTTTTTTCGTTAAAGCTATCTTTCAAATTTTTTCATTTTTATATTATACGACATATAAGAAGAATTTTTGTAAACACAGACAGAAAGACTTCCAAATTTAATTGAAGCTATGATATTTAAAATTGTGAATTTATTTATAACATTATTATTTATCATACACTGAGTATGTGAACGTCAAAATAAACATTTCTATTTAATAAAATTCACAAGTTCTAGTAATATTTTGATCAATTTTAATGCGGCTATAGTTATGACGAAGCTTCGATAATACGAATTAGCATAATGACAAAAGAAAGCATAAGATCATTGAATCTCTTTTGGCATAGGACTTTGATAATACCACTTTAATATGCTAAGGATTAAAAAACCTTGATTTATATTACAATGTCATAATGAAATTTCTTTAACAATTAACCTATTGCTATTGCAAATTCGATTTTCTATTTAAATGTTTAATCGCCAGAGCATTGAATAATCGAAACTTAAAAAAGTGTACCCATGGAGCTATATAGAAAAAGTTAAACCAATTAACCCGGACGAGTACTAGTACACCATCAAGATTTTTACGAAGTGGCACAAATTTCATCAGTAAACAGATAAACCAAGTTCTGCTGTACAAACGAGCACTTATCGTTCTTCAAAAAATTTGTTTGATCTTTCCCCGCAATCCAGTGACCTGGAATCGAACTAAAAAAAGAAGAAACAAGGAAAAACTAGCAATAGAAAAAAAGAGTAAAAAAAGAGCATTTTTAGAGATCTAGTTGGCAATTAATTTGGCTCTCTAAAATCCCATCGAGAGTGCTCTCCGCGGCCTCCAAATCGATCCAGGGTCTAAAGTCTAAGGATCGGTTTCAGGGGTTCGATGATGTGCGTATCGTGTGTATATACAGCACACGTAACGCGCACGCTCGCGTGTTCCGTTTCTCCTTGTGGCGGAAGCGCGCGCGTGCGCGCGTGCCAAGGGAAGTCGGATCGCGGGGAGAACGATCATCTCTGACCCCGTAATCCACGACCAATCTCAACACAACTTTTCCAATTTAGAGGCCAGCAACGGCCCGATACTCAGCCAAGAACCTTCGACGTTATCGTCCTCTTATTGTTGCTCTAATTCCGGGCCCCTTTCCGAAACTTGCGGCGATCTTCGCCTGGTAACAGTGGAGATCGCATCGAGACACACTATCTGTGGTAATCGAGAATACCGCAATAGGGAGAATTAAGCGAGAAACTCGAGATACAGGAAGTTAAACGGTAGAGGGACTTGGCAGTAAACTTTGCACTTCCTTCGTAGAAGATGGCGACACTGATTATTTTTGGTATTTTGGTTTCGTCTGATGAGAAAGGATGTAGATAGCGTTATTGTGTTCTTTGTCTCATTGTTGAGCAATGGTTAAATGGCATTACTCGCAATTGTGCAGAGATTTTATTATAGTGTAAATGTATGTTATTTTATTGTAGTATCGCTTGGTTTTATGATTGATTTCTTTGTTTCATAGCCAATTAACACGTTCTCAGTAGTGTTACATGTGTATCGTATATGATCGTTTATGAATATTATTGTTACTATTATTAAAACAAGTTATGTTCTTATATGTAGTGATACATCGTGCAAGAATAATTTTCTTACGATAAAACGTATTAGTTTCCAGAAATACTTGAATAGATACGAAGGAAACAAGTTATACTATCTTATCTTTTCACTTTGTAGGTTATGTATAAAGTTACAATGTGGATGACTACAGAGTCGTATGATTTCTGATTGGTGTTTAATAATAACATAGAACGCTGCAATTAAAATTGCGAAATAACGCGATACAACGTGATTTAACAATTTAAAGTACTTTATTAAGCATTAACGAAGAATTACGTGTTTGGTTGTTCGCAGTTGGTTTGGTATGATTGGATAACGTAGTGTTATGGTGAGGTTACAAAAAAGCTCACGTATTACGTGATTGATAAATTATTCCTTGTCGAGAAATTTCTGATTTATTTATGATTCATTATCAATTTATGATTGTCTGATTAATAATTACGTTTCTTAGATACATAGCTATGTACGATATTGCGTAGACAATGATTCACCTCGTGTTATTCAAGACTATAGTACTACACGATCAATGTCAATTTACAAGGAATGTTGAATTACGTAACAGATTCTGCTATGCAAGAAACGTAGGACTACGTGATCGATTGAGTTCCGTTGGAAGTGTTATGTATTCGACTTGATCAATATTGTTCAGAGAAGATGTAATACTACATAATCAATCTCTTTTTGCAAGGGATATTACACCATTTGGAAAACAAGTGCACAAGCATCGTGCTTCCACAAATGTATAATTCATAGTACCATAAATATTTCTTTTAAGAAAATAGTATCCATACCATTGTCAGCATCATTACTGTTTTGTTTATCATTGTAAAGCATTAATTCATAACGTAAACTGATACTTATCATTATTATAGTGAATTTACAGTGAAAAAGAATGTGTCCTACCGTAACAATTAATTTACCACATTGTAACCTTTCTCATTTAGAAAATAGTATCATTTACTTACATTTACATTTTTCTACATTAGATTAATCTGCAGCGTTAATATTGTTCTTCTTTTCAGATAATACAATTTATATCTTTCAATTCAAATCATTCACAATATTACATAAAAAAGATTAGGTATTTCACTAATTTAATATCTATATACTAAAAATACTTATTTTTCTGTTCAAAATACTTATAATGTTACGTGAAAGAAGCAGTGCTACATTTTAATATGTAACCTCTTTAATAGGATCTACGTTTTTGTAATCGATAGAAATGAATTCTTTCTACGAACCATAATACATATTGTAGTAATGTAGGTAACAAAGCTTTTTTATAATAAACAAACAGGACTGACCAATTCAAAATCTTTTATCAATGTCAAATCGTTAAAATAATTTGTAATACAATTGTAATACAATTTAATACAGAAACCATAAAACCACGTTTTCTTTGGAATGGTCATAGCATAATTTCGTTGCGAGACAACCGTTGATTTCACAGATAGCGTGTGTCAATGCATACATAGGTCTCAATAACGAGACGACAGAACAGCAACGAATACCTCCATTAAATCAAAACCGCGGTTGTCTGAATATCGGGCAATCACAGTGCGTGTATCATCGAACACGAAATCGAATGGCGATAGGAATCGTGTCCGGCAACGTTTGCTTGATCAAAGGAATGCCGAAACTTCAGTTTCGCTTGTCGTCCGTCCGATTGTCCGATACGGCAAGAAGCAACGGTACAACGCGTGTATACCATCATGAGGCGCATAATGTTCCGTAATGTTTCATTGTAATCCCCGAACTCCGAAGGAATTCAGAAATCGTCATTCGATTTCGATATAGAAGCGTACAGAATCCGGCTAACTAACGGCTGGTAGAATGGAAACGGCGCGTGTCGTTATCATTATCGTGATATGTTATACATGATGGCTGTGATAAGTCACAGTGTATTGTTCTCTGCGCCTACTGGACAAAGTACGGGTAAAAAAAACAGGGCGATGAAAAAACTTACTGCTAGACCACAACTAGTTTCAATACATTACCTGGCATTAAAACAAACGAAACAAAGGAACAAACTAACAAACATCATATATAGTTCATGCGGTACACATACGCGCACACGCGCGCGCGCGCGCTACACACGACACAGAGACACGTGGACGTGGACACGTGGACACACAACGGCATACGACCGGAGAATATTGCGATTTGTCGTTTTTTTCTTCTTCTTTTTTATTTTTCTTTAGTTTGTTCGTTGCATTTTGTTGCATTACACAATGTGGGGTATACACACGTGTGTATAATAATGCACGTGTAATTATATACACGTATATACTATTCACGCATGGGAGCGCGCGCATAGTGGATATGCATACGCATGGGTTGAATCATTCAGAAAACAAAAGAAAAAAAGGAAAAAGATAACGAGACACAAACGAACAAAGGAACGATATACATATACATATACATTGAATTAAAACTGAACATCCAACCTTCTGTTCTACAAGAGACAGTCACAAGTCCATTTAAAAAAGACGAAAGCGTTTGTCGTAACACAACTCTTCACGGTAATAAATGAACAGCTAAATGGTCATCAATGGTCAAAAGTACAAGTAACGATATGGCGGTTATTGTATATTGTACAAGTACGCGACGCGTGCGCGTACTTGACACAGGGCGCGCCTCGATCACGTCGAAAGTGGCGTGCTCGTGAACGCGCGCGCGCCGCGTACAGGTGTGGCAACAGCGTTACTAATCAACAAAATTTAAGGTACACAGAAACCAAGGAATGACACAAAAAAGAAACAACGCAACGACAACTGAACAAACCGAAAGAAAGAACGAGGAGAAAGAAAAAATGGAAAAAGAATCGAGGGACAAGGGTCGAACAAACGAACGAGGGAACAAAAATAAAACTGAGGCACTGAGACGATGGGGGAATCGAGGAGGACGACCGATCATCAATCGGGGCTGAACGTTCTCCAGGACGTTCAGATGGCTAAATCGCGATGGTCACACCGGTAAGAACGAAAGAACGAAACCAAAAATTCGAGGGGGACAAAATGACAAAAGCAGAACCGATTGAAACAGAAAGCCAAAAAGAAGATAAAGGAGGAAAGAATGAAGGGACGTGATAAACTGACGGACCAAAACAAAAGAAAAAAGAAAGAAAAAAGATGCGCGAAACGGAGAAGCAAAAAGGAAGAAATGAAACAAAACGAAAAATTGATAGACAGAAGGGGATAGACAGGAACAGAGCGAGAGACAGAGAACGTAAAAGAAACGCCAGCTGCCAATAAGTCAAATAATCATGAAGCGGCAAAGAAGCCAGGCTCTAAGCAACGAGAAGCAAGCCACCTCTTCCTCTCGCTACCGTTTTTTTTCTGCATTTTTTCTATATTGTTTTTTTAATTTTTTCTATATGTTCTTTTCACTATGATCTTTTCTATTTCTTTGCGCCTGCTTACAGCCACAAAACAGATAGCCAGCCAGTATCACAAAGGGGTGCACATATATTCTTTTTCTTTTTTCTTGAAAAGCAACGGAGGCTGAAGGGGCTGTGGAAAACAGAGAGAGGAGGCGAAAAATGGTGAAGGTCGGTTCGCAGAACAGCGGCAGGGGTAGCGAACTCTCTACTCTCATACAATGCGCCCTAATTGTTATCCCCTTTCCTTTTTCTGGTTCGTTTCATTTCCGTTTTCGTTAGTCATCTAGAAAAAAAGAGCAGCGATGCGCCTCGTATAAATGCTGGGAGGCGGGGGACACCGGGGGTGGGTGGTTCTCTCCGGGGGTAGATTCTCAAGTCGATTAGCTGTGACGATCGGCTTGACACATTCTCGAATCGCCATTGAACGCGTAATTGCGAGTGTCGAATCGCTTCGAACGCTTCTAGTCTATGAAAAGTCTAGACAAGAGCCTTCAAAGACGTTAGCCGTGTTCTTAGAACAGCTTTTAATTTCAAATTACAAATTAAACACCGCTTAATATGGTTTGTCTTACGAAGAGATACTTATAGATACGAAAAAGATAATTTCTGATTTTTCTAGTTTTCATTTGTGAGATATTTAAGTTAGAATAGAAAGATACTTACAGAAAGTACAAATCTGATTAGTTCACAGTATAACGTGATTTACTGAAAGAATTGTTAATTAGTTCTCCGTCTGCGTACTGTTTGGATTCATTAAGACAAATATCAAGTTTCTTAGTTGATTATTATAAAGGTACAAAGAATATTTCTCTTAACGGTATCTAATTGTTGATCATTAGGATAAAATGCGATTTACTGAAAGAATTTTTAATTAGTTCTCAGTTTGAGCGTTATTTAGATTCATTAAGACAAATATCAATTTTCTAATTGTAATATAGTTGCAAAGAATATTTGTTCCAATGTTATTTATTTATTAATCACTGTGGCAGAACGTGATTTGCTAAAACAATTCTTAATTAATTCTCAGTTCGAGTGCTATTTACATTCACAAAGAGAAATATCGATTCTTAAATTTTTCTTTAAATACTTATATTTGAATATTTGTGTTAATGTTACCTACTTATTAACCACACGTTTCAATACATCTGAAAAGAAAGTGCTAATTACATGGTGAAGATACAACAACATGAATTCGATACACTTAAATACAACGTTAGATTACTCCAAGCAAAAGATGACGATCTTTCCTTCTACCTTCTACTGCTACTACTACTTTCTTTATCATCTACGTTTTCTCCAAATTCGTTGAACTCCGTAACTATAACCAGTTACCACAGTTACGTTTTTGCTAATTTTGCAGGATTTTTTAAGAGATATCGTGAATTAATATTTCGATCAGTTTTAAACCTAACATAAAAAGAGTGAAATATTCCATAGTAAACGAAAGTCTTACGGTTCCTTAAAACTCTTCGGGATTTTTCGTGACCCCGTTTAGAGACTTTTCACCGTATCCCCCGGATCCCCAACGTCCCCGAAAACATCGAAAGCAATTTGAGCAAGGGAAAGTCTTGCGAAAACCCGGGGCAGAGAGTCGACCGCCCATCGCTAACAGCGGACAACAGTGTGCGATTTGCAACAAAGCGACAGAGAAGGGACGCCCAATCAACGTGCGCTCGTTTCCAAAGGATCGTGCACACCGTCTAGCGATAAAAAAAGCTTTCAAAAAACAGTGCGTGGACAGTGGCTTTTGGTATGGTAGCAAAGAGTGCGGCCATCTGTTCTTCCGGTTCGTCGGATCAATCGTTCCATGGAGCTAGAGGGTCGTCTGGGAAGCGTTGAGAAAGTCCTAATGGAACACACATGCCGTGTGACGATTGGGTTGTTTGCTGGATAGGGAGGAGATCGCGAGAGCAGAGAGAAATAGAGACAGATAAATTATTTCTATCCAGGCGGAAAGAAATAAGACAAATACTTTCGGTTTCTTTTTTCTCTGTAAAAAATTGCGAAGGATGGAAAAGCGGACAAGTAGAAGGAAATATATATATTAAAACACGACAAAAATCAAGTGGATGAGACCAAGAGATGGTCGAGAGAAAAAGAGAGGAAGGATCCACGAGTAGACGATTGCATCTAGACGTGGAGACGTCTGCTTCTTCACGATAGTCGAGTATTTTATTTACGATTCCTATTTCATTTTTTTTCTTCTATTGTTTCTCTTTTCGTTGATTTCGCGCATGAGAACGAATAGCTCGTCAATTTCGACAACGAGATGACGGATCGTCTCGAAAACGGGTCAGAGAGAAAATCAGCTCTGACTGCCTCGAGAATAGGGCGTTTTTTTACATATTTTTCTCGTTATATATATATATTTCTTCTATATCACTTCTTTGTTTTTCACAACTTGGGTTTGGTCGGTGAAATTTCTCCAAAGTATATATACATATATAGTAACGTCACACACAATATATTGTATATATGTATCTATGTATATATATATATATATTTGTAGGAATAAAAATACACTTTGGTACTTTCTCATCGCTAGGCGGGTGCCGATGGTGAATGTATAAGAAGCATAGCCTATTGCTGCGGGTAATATGTAATGTATAATGCGGCGGATAGTAGAAGCGAATGTTTGTAATAAACCAACGAGCCAATCAGCGTACAGCTCCTGCGTCCAGCCTCCTCGTGATCGCTCTTCCTGTTCTTCGCGAGACATCGACCGAACGACACACTGCTGACTCTCCTTTTTCTCCTCTGTTCATGCTCTCTTATTCCGTTTACTTATTCGTCTGACAAATCAGCCGTGAATTATCCAGTTCGTTTTCATGGGAACTGGCTATATGCACTTTTTATGAATTCTTCCGATTCCCTGTTTCATCAAATATTTACGAAACGAGATATTTATCGTAATATATTTATTCAAGGATATTCTTCGCCAGAAATTCCCTTATTCCTTGGCGTTTTGGTCTTGCGAGAAGAACACAGGGCGGACAGAGTCGGCGTGGTTCGCTCGAGTCTCGTGAAAACGGGACCCAAGGTGGTCTCGAGGCGGGTTCGACGAACACGATCGCGAACCTCGAGCGGACGCGAGCTCGCGCATTCGTTAGGGCGGGTTACCTTAAAAATAAGGTCGCTTTTGCTGAAACCGGACTTCTTTTTACTCATATTGTCAGAACTTAGGCGCCCCCTCCGCTCAGTGCGTTTTTTTTGTAGGTTCTGCAATATCTAGAAACAAAAGAAAGCGGGACATAGCAAGACGTATAGTAAGAAAAGGGCCAGGTTATCAAGAAGATTCGTAATAAAGAGGTAGAGAAAGACAGAAAATATAGAAATAGACAAGATAGTGAGAGGAAAAAGAGAAAAAGAGAGGGAACAGAAAATAGAAGGAGTAAGATCGGTTTAGGTATTCGAGTTCCTTGTTCTTTCTTCTTTCTTTCTTTCCGTTTCTTTTCTTTCTTTCTTTCTTTCCTTTCCTTTCCTTTCCTTTTCCTTCTTTTCTTCTTGCCTTTCTCTTTTTCCTTTGCACACTGTCGGTTTCGTTCGTTTCGTTCTTTCTTTTTGTTCTCTCGTCGAGCAAAACGTATTCCGTAAAAGAACCGCTTTCCGTGAAGAAAAGGAGGAAGGTGGAAGATACAAGTAGAACGACGCTGTTCCTAAAAAATGTAACATCGAGATCCACTCGTCATTCGCTTATTTCAATTATGATTCGTGCGTATCTATGCATTTGTCAGCATAGATCGTGATCAATACACCGATCCAGGAGAACAACGCGCGATCTTTCATTTTCTCCAAGTTCATTCATAGCAGGATTACGCTTAATCTTGTAAACTTAAGTACGCCAGTATATCAACGACAGGTTTTCTCATTGTTAGTTGGTCATTCGTTGCGTGTACGAATCATCGTTGAAAAGTATTTGTGTCCATTCGTGAATGAATGAATCGATCGATCGATCGAAGGGTGAATATGTTTTCGATCGTCCATCCTCTTCTCGAACGCTGGTTCGTGTAGTTACGTAGACGTACGATATCGTCGATTAGAAAAGGGAAAGAAGATAAATAAAAAATCGTGTTGTAGTTAAAACATGGGTGTTTCGTGTTCATTCGTTCGTTCGTTCGTCTATATGTGTTCTTTTCTTATATATTGTATTTTTTCTTCCCATTTTTTGTTTCTTGTGATCGGTGGTATCATATCAAACTTGGAGTGCAAGACGCGATGATGGATTGGCGCAGAAGTGTGGATCAAAATTACGACGTGGAGAATAAATGATGCACAGATTGACCGTAAACAGCACATAATAATAGTAATTAATAATAATGGAAATAATAATAATAAGAATGGTAATAATAAGAATAGGAATAAATATATAATAATTAATAAGAAGAGAGAGTTAATGAGTTCGTGAGTTAAAGAGAAGTAAGAATCAAGAAGCCATTCGTTAATATCAAAGCTTTCGTTGCAGCAGTCGCGCCAAGCGTGAAGCCGCAGTTTCTTGTCAAAGCTCGTAATAAAAGGCTCGAGAGATCGATTGTTATTTCTTTTTTTACTTCTTTTGCCTTCGTTTAGCAGGTTAGTAGCAACGTTGTACAAAATTGGAGAGTTACTTCAATCAGTGAGGAGCTCTCGTGACGAAGCGAGGAAATCTGACGATTTTCGGTTTTTCTTTCCTCGATGGCATTATCGATCGTAGATTTTTTTCATCGATAAAGTTCAAAGACGTTTCGACACAAGGCAATATGTTTGCTGAATTTTGCTTGAGAAAATAAAAAAGTGTACGAATATTGGTATCTCTTGTTAAAAGGAGCGAAAGGATCAAGTAAAAGGTAGAAGGACAATAAGATTCATCGCAATAATTGAAAGGCGTCGAACAGAATTGGTTGACATCTGTTCAAATTTTTTATTAGCACAAATTTCTGGATTTTTCTATTACTCGAACCATAAAATAATTCGGTCGGATCCCGCGTCTCATTGCCAGACATTTGTGCATAATAAACGAAAATTAGTTACCAGCGTATAAATTAAGAAATATCGTTTCACAACCAGTTAGTCTCTGTACAGATTTATTTCCTTGTACATACAGTTCTGAACTTTCTTTGTGCCTCCATTTGTATTGCCAAAGTGACTGTTGATGATATTCCACGAGTAGTACTATGACAAACGAAAAACATCGAGCGATCTGGGCGCAGAAGGAAGGTGTAGAAAATAATAGCAATAAAATAGAACCATCACAGAATACGATTAAATGAAAGAAACACAGGAACAAAGAACGATATCGATCGAATGATTTATTAGAGTCCGATGAGATCTGTTCTCGTTTCTTTGCCCTATTAACCGCAGTGGCTGTGCGGACGGATTAAAACCCTCGTTCGAAAGGGTGCAGAAAATTACAGAAACAACGGTCATCGTATCCCTCCGTCTGGTTGTGTCTCGACGGAATGGAAATCAACGAACGAAAACAGACTTGCGCGAATCTCCCGCAATTTATCACTCCTCCGCGACAGCTATGATTAATCGTTCTCTAAGATCCAATTTCGATCAGGGTTTTCGAGTAGCTGGAAAACCGGCTACCACGTTGCTGGTCATCACTTGGAAATTGAATTTAAACTGGTACTAACGCGTAGTCGTCGAAAAATTTGGATGTAAATCAAGATTTCTTCGAATTTGAATTTACTTAACACAGGAAATTATTTAAATATTCTTGAATAATAAATTAAAACATATTCTCAAATATCTTTTAAAGTAAAATTTTCCGTTTGCGAATATAGATGCGAATAGATGTCTCCTCGTATCCTTCTGTGGATTTGTAAGACTCGAGTCTTCAGTGTTGAAGACGAGACTCTTCAAGATTGCTTCTTCTGGTTCTTTTTCGCGATGACGAGGTCGACACAACGATACGCGCAATAAAAGACGAGAATCGGTGCTATTCTATCGCGTTCGGTTGAACAACGAACGATCTCTGTCATCTACTTACTGCATTCTCACGAAACAGGCAGAACTTCGTAAAACAACGGGAGGAGCAACCATGGAAATAAAGAACAAACGAACATCGATAAATACACTTTGCCAAGCGAGAAAAACAACAGATAGGTCGGGACAACTGTTTCGAGTATCGGGGTGCAACTGTTCGTTCAAATATACAGACCACAGACCCGGCCGAGGAGATCGATCGTCGAGTACACCCGCATGCTGCTTCTTCGTCCAGACTAAAAGAAGTATGATATAACGACCGAAGTAAAATTTCTACTAATCTATGATGGAAACATTGATTCGTTGACGCATCTGTCTATCGTTGCCTTTTCCTACTTGAACAGGCGGAGACAACAGCGAACAAAAATGCCAATGAAACTGAAACAACGCGATAAGGGAGACGAAAGTGGACGACGAAGGAATCAAGGAGAACAAAATACGTTTAGAAACGTCTAAACTCTGAAAAAATCAGGCATTTAAACGACATAGAATAGCAAGCAAAACGCAAATGTGGGAACGAGACGCAACTGGATCAGAGAGAAATTTGTCTCCGTACCAAATAGGATAGATCGAGTGGTTCTTGGGATGACATAGGGATGATATATAGGAGTGAATGGAAGAATAAAACGTAGGAGCACACTGAACACGGGCACATCGCCAAAAAAATGTCGGGCAAATAGGGTTAATATACACCTAACACTCACAGGCAGACCTACGGTCAATCCAACCAACTTTCTCGTCTGTAGAGCAGCCATGTGGATAGCGTGTCGTGTCGAATACCTCAGACAGTATTTTCCTATTATTCTGAATCTTTTGTTCGGGGATGGATCGAAATTTTTCTCTTTTCTTTTCTTTTCTTTTCATTCCACCGTCCTTTTTCTTTCTTTTTACTTAGCTTTTCATACGTAACTCGTTCGTTATCGAAGGAAAAATTTTCGTTTTTTAAAGTCGAAGAGAATTCTTGATTCTTAATTATCATCGTGTCTACTGCGTGCTTGGTTCAGCTATCGCCATCGTTAGCTTCATGATACAATAGAAACAATTACATGCATACTCTCGTTTCCTGTTTCACTTTCTATCTATATGGAGAACTCGTTCTCCATATGAAACAAATATTAACGACTATCGATCCACATGGTCGATATACATGCGTACCTTGTTATATAGTTACTTCAGTTTGAAAAGTTATGCAATTGGAACACAGAGACACGATGACGATCCAAAATGAAGAACCAATATCATCGAAACCGTATCGAGAAACATTGAAATTGCTTGTTGAGATGCTCAGTATTCGACACGACTCAGTGACTATATATTAAAAACGAAACGCACGTTAGTACCTAACGGTTGAAGGGATTTTTCCAATAAAATTCGGCAGAAAAAAATATACATGACAACATGTCATACCAAATCGTTCCTAAGAACTTTCACAAGGATCGAGCTAGTCAGTGTAACATGGATACTTCGTGTCTGGATTCGTGTTCGTTGTTTTTAAAATTTAATTCGACTGTCAATTTGGGATTCTACATGATCCATGTGACACTTAGTATTGTCGGGACTACGGGACTATGTGCTAGCCGGATCAAGAGCTTGTTTCACGAAAATTGAAACGAGAACAGAGGCTTCTTCAATGTCTAAGGCTGATATCTCTGACTCGGAGATTCTCTCAAGTTTGCCTCTCGACGCTTTCTACTACGTTTTCGAACGATCCACAGAACGAGACACTTCGCTCTCGACGGTTTAATTAAATTCGTATGTACTATGAAATATCGGGCGCATGTCAAGTAATCTGTCACGATGCAAGACACAGACACAGAAACGAACAGAACGAAATTTCTCTATCCTCTATAATATTTCATTCGTCATCTCACATCTCTATGTCATCGTGCAACAACATCGATCTCTAAGAAACGAAACTAAAAAAACGAGGAAACAAACCAAGAAACGAAATATACATGTACAAAATAAATGAAAAAAAAAAAAAAATAGAAACTAAAGGATAAAAATAAATAAGAAATCGATCACGATACAGCCACGCTGCGTAAGAAAGCTCTTGATCGGCTTCGCTTTCTTTTAGAAAATCTGGATCTAAAACTCTGTATATATATATATATATATGCTTGTGTATAACTCTGTATATGTATGTACGTATGTATCATTAAGGCGTGGTGTATGGTGTATCAAAACAGTATCCTTCGATACTGAGACTGAACAGAACAAATGAAAAAAAAAAAAAAGAAAAATAAAAAATGAAGATCACACGGCAAGACTATGCACGTTCTCTCTATGATAATATATAGGAAACTTCCAAACCAAACGACAACCAATAATCAATCAATCGTAAAAAACGGCCATAATAAACATCGTAACGATAATCAGTAACCGTAACAAAAATTTACTATATATATATGTATATATATAAGTAGATAATATTAGTAATAATCTAACGTATATATATAGATGTATATATGTATTTATATTTATACGTAGAAACATTAAGTTTTAAGTTAACGAACGCTTGAATCAAGAAAGGGCATTTGGCCTTGGTTTCGGGGTTACTAGGCAGGCACACCTTGCTGGTTCGGTCTGGTTGGGGCGGTGTCGCCCGACGCTCGTAGTGCCTCTCCGGCTGTTGATAAAGGGGGATCTGCAAACCCATTCGGAAACGTGTTCTCGCAATACGCCTACTATTTAGATTTTTTAAATATTTTTTTAATAGTTTTTCTTTTTTTTTTTTTGGAGTGTTGTTCTGCGTGTCTTGGATGTGTTGGGAAGAGTTCGCGAGATCCCTCGCTATGCAGAGATTATTTTTGGTTTCTTTCGTTGGTTTTCGTGTGTATAGTTCGTAGATTTTTCACGATAGTGATGATCCAGTCTGGAATTGGTCCCGGCACTTTCAAGACTAGACTGTACCAAAAATTAGATAAATTATCCAAGACCAATTGTACTATAAAGGATAAATTGCCTTTAATTATACTCTTTTTTTTCATTTTTTGTTTCTTGTTTTATTTATCTAACGCTTGCTTCAAAAATGCGGAAGGTAAATTTATAGGTTTCTTCTGACAAAAATGTATCAGATAGTAGCTAATTGTAAGTTTGAGGTTGTAAAAGAGAAGATTACTTCTTATATCGATCATTGGAATATAGAAAACTACATGGTTTTTGGCTCTTTAAACATGAAATAATTGATTGTTTGTTTCATAAATGATGATAGTTTATTTGATAATTAATTAATTATAACTGCAGAGTTCTAGGGATTGTAATAATGATAGAAAATCTGTAATATTTGGCTCGTTCTAGTAGTCTAGTCTCGTATTAGTTTCGAGATACTCAAGACTGGCACTAACTGATTGTGTGATGATACAGTCAGTAATAAAATAAGTATAATCAAATACTGTAGACTACAGAATAACAGAGTTTATGGTCCAGTTAGATAATCCTCGTTGATTCTTGTTCATGGTATTAATAAACAAAATATTGTGACGGTTTGAACTGATAGCCCAGGCCCGAAGAAATTATAAAACGTTCAACATTTGGTTTACAATTTGTAATCGGTTGACAATAATCGATCATAATATGTATATATTGTAACACGATATCATAAACTAGAATTAAAAAATTGTTTCAATATAATGTAAAATACGTAGTTTTTAATTTTAAACGAGATTTGGAATATTCATTTGTAAATATAATTCCGAATGTTACGATGAATAAAATTGACAAATTGTAATAGAGAAATTAAAAGTACAAAAGCGTATAAGAATCGTATTTTTCATACAATATTCTAAGAATTATTAGAACGAAAAAAAAGAAGAAATTATTATAAACTTGCTCGTTAAATTACAAGTCAAGTTCGAATATGAATTCACATTCCAAAACTACAGTCAATAAAAAAATCTATGTTCGATGGATTTCATTCATTCCATTCATCGTATATTCGCTTTCAAACTAATAAATCAAACTTCAGAGGATCGAGTAACACCCGTACGACCGTGAATCCATCGTGGCTGGACCATTTGCCGCGAATCAGAGTCTAGGATCTAAATCTGAAGTTAATCCCTAGGGTAACTGAACTGGAGCGTCGTTATAAATCAGTTTTAAGTACGCCCAAGTGTGCAGTGTATCATTACACGTGCTATTTTTAGCTAATCCACTGATGCTGCTGCATGACCAAGATACACGGAAGAATCTTTCGCGGAAACGGTCTGGTGATCGGTTTTCTCCGGAACGTTTTCCGCTCTGCGGAACTAACTCCGCGAAATCGCATGATTTTCGGAGAAACGACGTGTCAGAACAATCCGACATTTTCGCGGAACGCTTGCATTTTCGGCAAACAAACAGAAACGAAAATGGGTCAACGTTTCCGAATATTATTCTAGAAATTTTAAAGGACGGTATATGGATCTTTTGATGAAACGATAATTAATGATAGTTAATATCATCAGTAATAATGTGCATAATGTATTATATAATTTGTTAATGATAATATTTTATTTAACGATGGTTAAATGGTATCGTTGGATCGTATACCATTCATAATAATTTGAGTCAAGTTACTTAACCTTAGAACATTTCTTCCCAATTTTTGTTCTGTATTTTATACAATGAGATATAGAATACAAATGAAATATTATAAAGTTGAAGGTGATCTAAATCAAATTTATAAATATAAATCTGATCCAAAAGTTTCATTTAAAATGCAATGTTTTGGTTAACTACGATCCAATGATATCAATCTATGGTTGAGGACATCTGTAGAACTGTTTTAGATATTCGACAATTTGCAATTCACAAATTTTTATAATTCATGAAGATTTCGGAATATATATATATATATTCTGTAATTTGTAACTTTTAAATCGTAGAATGGAATTCAATAGAATAGAAATAATACGCGTGTTTCGACAATTTATGTATTGACTATTCTACAATTTGTAATTTTCATATCGTAGGAAATAGCGAAAATTCTGCAATTTGCAATCAATTTTTTTGTAACACAAACTTCTCACTCACGATTAATTTATTTTATTATTTTATGTAGATTCCTTGAAGATAATTTCAATCGAAATAGAGAACAAATCTAATGAAGTTTTTTCTTATTGAAATAACAAGAATTAGGTTTACTACAGGTGTCCAATATCGTCGAACAATGCAGATGATGACTAATGATGAGATTGGTGTTTCAATTATTCGCGTCTTTTTTGAATATCAAGATGATTTGATCATAGTAGCAACCGCAGTCAGCAATTTCCTGCGTTCCTTATAATCGTGCTCGTTAAAACCGAAGTTGTGAATCGATTAAGCTGAGATGGTCGAAGAATATCCGATCTTAATACCGTGATAGTACGAAGGACGTCAATTAAGGAAATTACCGGTCCCTTATTTCCTCGATTTTCTAACTCAAAACTGATCTCGGCTTGATCCTTTATCGAATCTTATAATCGATGATCCGGGCAATCAATCTGAAATACTTTTTCGTTACGAAGTTTAAGGATGTTAGAGGTTTCGTGTACTTTTAATTTTTTCAATATTATATACTTAAACAAAATCTAAAATAAATATTTGGAGAGTAAATTAAAATTTAACGAAAGAGAGATTTATATAGAATTCACAGAGAATTCGTGGCATAAAGCGAGTACGGTAGATTCCATAGCTCAAAATAAATTGAAATTGAAGAATAATTTTTTGTTGCACGGAGCTTCGTTTCGCAGAAATATAACTTTGAAATTCAATCGCATACTCTGACATTTATGTCTGTCATTTTATGTAATTGTTTTCATTATAAATTGCTACTATATTTGTATTTTAGATATAACAAATACGAGGAAAGGTTACTTTATCATTTCGATTTATTTAGAATAGAGTGCACTTGCGTCACGAATTATGACACACTCTATTTGTGTAAACATCTCAACTTCAGACTGTACAAATTCCTGTAGAATTTACGTTATTTCATTATTTAAAGATTTATATTGGAACATTATTTTTTTGACATCACGAGTTTTTTAGAATTTTAGAATTCTAAGACCTCTAAGAACTTTAGGATTCTTCAGGGGTTTAGAATTTTTAAATAATAGAATTTTTCGTATACAACATTGAAATTATACAAAACTCAATATACATAATGATAATATCAAAAATTTAGAATCCAAGATTTATTACAATCCACGTACCTTGAACTATTTCAGAATCAAGATCAAAAGCACACGAATCCTTTTAACATCAGAATCACGACGATTCGAAAGAAAAAAAGAAAGAGAGAAAAAGACATCAAACACGAAAAAATCACCGCGATATCATCGGCGTTTCGATTTTCCTAACCTGAACATTCTGTTTGAATTAACAAGATTAGGGTCTTCTGAGACTGACGGTGATTGGAGCGATGATTGAACCACGCGACGCAAGCTCGCCTCGACGAATTCTGGCTCTCGTCGAACAGAACGGAAAAAAGATTAGGAATAGATAAAACAAAAGCACAGAGGGAGGCAACAAGACGTTCTCAAACACAAGCGCAAGTAACATTCAGAATATAATTACGGTGATTAGAAAAAAGGTTGCTCTTTCGAGATTGGACGGAAAGCCTGATTGATTCGTTGGTCTGTTCGTTGCGCCACGGCTCACGCTAAAGGCAAGACACAATCAAACTGACACAGAAAGGATTCTTAAAAAATTATACGTGAATATAAATAACGAGACGTGTCCTTTATACAGTGGCTCACAAAAATATTTCAACACTTGTACACACCTTTTATGAATATATTATATGTTATACGAAATATTTTGAAATTTCATTAGCATTGCAATGAGACTCTATAGAATGACTATATCTATATGATAAAGTCTAAAAGAAATATGAATATATGTACAGAAATTATAAGTTGTTTAGTACAATTCATTTTGCAGAAACCATAAAAGTATTTAAATAGGCAATTATTCGTTACATTAATGGAGATTACTAATTTTTTATCGAATATATCCACGCAATAAATATCTTGTAATTTCTATATATATATGTATATGTATATTCTCAGTTTTGATCAATGTAATCATAATATTCGTGTCTCATTGCAGTGCTAATGAAATTTCAAAATGTTTTCATAACACGCATGATACAGGCACACAAGTATTCTATGGTAAGTGTTCAATACTTGTAGAAACTTTTTTGAACGTATTACGAATGTTTTTGCAGAAACTTTTGTATGACACACGACATGATCACATTGGTAAAGTTTGAAAGAAATCTGGGAATGTACATAGCAGTTACGTAATATTTATTGCAGAAATACACTTCGCTATGGTTGCAAAATTATTTGAATGATTTGAACAGACACAACATTCGTTCTACCAATAAGTTTCCGTATTTAGTGGGATCACTTTTAGCACTAATTATAAGGCAACTGTTCATGCTATATACTAATTTATATGTCTTATAATTTCTATATACATTATATATTCTCAGATTCCAAATTCTACCACTATAATCATAACAGTCGCGTTTCATTATAGGAAAAAAGTTTTGTATAATACACGTAATATATTCACAAAAGTTTCCTATGATAGGTGTCTAAATACTTTCGTGAATTACTGTATACAAAAAAGGAAGAGGAGGAAAATATATAAAAGGGTAAAAAGTGTGACAGTTACGTTCGAGCAGGTCCTCGGCTAGATCCTTCGACTCATCCTCCATGTATACCTTCTCGCTGATATATTCCACGATATATTTCATCATTTTTACGTTTTCCCCGTTTTAACTTAACCCATTACGTACTACGTACGAAACATTGCATAGTTTTGCCTTGTCTAACGAACGAACGAGTGCTTTCTCAATGATTTCTGATCAATGTGAAAGTTTCTTTTTTTTCTTGATCGCAGCTATAAAGTGTCCTGTCTCGTGGAATCGCATTAGTCTCTTTAGTTAGTTTTCTCAGTGTACTGCTTGTTATGGAGCTGTTACTTGTACGTAATGTGTTAATACGTGACTTATAGTACGAATAAACTCTGCCGTAATAGAGTTTTCATATATAAAAGTGTATCAAGCATAATTTCAAAATGTGTGTATACATCTTATAATGTAATTTCTCAGTTACGACAAGATTATTCGCGTGTTTCATGCAGATGAATCGCAGAACAGAAAAAAAAAAAAAGAAAAAAAGAAAGACAGAACTTACTGAGCAACACAATAGTGGCGTGTTACGCCAAGATCCGATGGAAGGAATTGGAGGGAACGCTTCCTCGACCCATTTTAAAATTCACAGAGGAAACGATCCGAATTTCGTGCGCGTCTGGCTTGGGAACACGATTCTCTCTCTCTCTCTCTCGTGGCCAGATGCTCGGGACAGTCGTATAAAAATAATTCGCGTACGACTAATCGAGAGTATATTGCTTTAACGCACATACACATACATACGCGTGGATCATGGAAGATCGAGCCAGAGGAGGAATTCCGCTCGAAGAGAGAAACTACTTACCTATCGCTAACGAGACACGATCTGGCCGGTGGAACACCCTCGCGAGAACGCCTATTCGACCGGAAACACACTCGAGAAACCGTCTTCGACGGAAATATATCAACGATATATATACCGAAATTCACGGCCTGCCCTCGTCAGCTCTCATGCACGTGTGTGTGTGTGTGTGTGTGTGTGTGTGTATGTGTATGTGTGATTTTATATAAAATTGGACTCTTTTCACGTGCCACTTGTACATATTAGAGAAATTTCTCGTGTTCGTATATCGTCGAAATTAAAGAATGAGTTAAGAGTTATATAATTAGAGAAATATCATCTTTGTTCGAGATTGGGAGATCTGAGGAAAATTATTAAGGGAGTTTGATTAAATTGATACTTGGAAGACTTGGAAGTTCCGAGCATCTGTGAAAAGCAATTACGTGTAAGGCATGGACTGCTCAGAGATTGGAACAGTTATGAAATGTTTCTCATTAGACACTTGGAAGAATTGTCTCGCTCGTCGAGATGCATGATTCTAAATATTTTTTATGAAAATTGATAAATAAATTCGTGGAACATCATTATGGTGATGACCTTAAGCGAGAAAAGTTATTTTTTAAATATTGAAAAGCAGACATGTAAAATGTCCTATTCGGAAGTCCAAAGAGGTTAATTGTCAAAATCTGATAAATCAATATTTCGTGTTAAGAATTGCTAATGTCTAACATTGTTACTATTATCATCGATTTTCTAGTCTTTTAATTCTCATATAATACTTAGAACTTTTCTCAGACTTTCAACGTTCTAAAAATAAACCACTATAATTCTATCAAATTTTAGTTTAAACGAAAGTGAACAAATTTATTTATAAAATAAATTAGAAGACTACGGACATTTATGGAAATTCATATGAGCACAACGAAAAGGGTGGAACTTAAATTGATTTGTTTTCTTTAAATACGAGTACTTTGGATATTTTGTACATTACTATAAGTTATGTACATTCTATTCACTTTATAGATTTAAATTTTTCATTAATGTATTAATATGCAAGATCTAGCTTAACTTCCCAATTCGAACAACGCTCGAAACAACATGGACTAGTCATATTACCATTAAATAACATTTAAATTGAAAAAGACATTATTGTAACAATATCACACATCGACGCAAGTAAGAGATCATAAAACAAGTCATTGTACAAGTGGTAATCGCGTCATAGGAAGAGGTACAGAGGATTTTTTACAGACTTTCTTTCACAGAAATGCTGAAGACATATGCGGTTGAATAAGAGCCGCGGAGACGCTGTCAATTGGTATAATAAATATACATAACGAGCAGACGGATATGTGTATAATTATATACGTGTATGTGTTTTTTTATGTGGTTTTAGAGTAAGAAATTTGTTTTCCGAGGGATTCCCCGCAGTGGTGGAAGGTAGACACGCGGCCTTGCTGTGTTTCGCTTAATCTGTCGCCTAACAAAAATCAGAACCCAAGAAAAAAAAAAAGAAAAAGATAGAAAAACTAAAAAAAACAAAAAGAAGAACAGACGGGAGAGCCTGGATACTGGTCCCGACGAAAATTCTATCCATATAAAATTCGGAATTAATTGGTCGAGGCGAAGCTTTTTTGTCTTTGTTGTAAGCGAGACGTAGTTCACCTCGACCCAGACACGTGGGCAGACCGGCTGAGAAAAAGTTTGTGGGACTGTCCGTGGAAGTAACGAAAGGAGATCCACCACTGGTGCGAGAACTTCTCCTGACTCGATCGGTCACGTCCATTCTGTTCTCTATTCTCTACTAAGAATATTTATGAATTTTTTCAGAAACCTATACCTATGCACATGTATAAATGTATGTATGTATGTATTGTATAACATCAGATCATTGTCCTTGGACAGACAATGTATGCAGGGACTTGCATCGGGCTCCTGTAATATTTTTTTTTAATAACCTTCAGTTTTTCTCTTTTTTTTACCATACCGTGACGAACACGCACGCTATATTATATACTTTATTACATATATCATATATTCTGCGACAAAACGCGGAATTGATGTTCTGTAAATGCAGACAGTTCCAAAAACTGACCGTGTGGTATATGTGGCATCAAACGTATACACGGTATACGTACTTGCACGCGTATGAAAAAAGAATGGAAACCACGAGGGACCAGCCAGGCCCCATCATCGTCGTAGATAAAAAGGAAACATTGCAACGAACGGCGACGCAAAGCTGTACAGACAGACAGCGCGGCCAGATAGGGAGGTTGTAAAGGTAAAAAATAAATAAATATAGATATATAAATATATATAGATATATATATAGAGACAAAAGAAAGAGTCAGTCACTTGTTGAAACTGACAAATAAAAGACACGACGACGAGACGCTTGGTTTCTTTCATATTTTTGTACAAGGATCACACGAGCTGTGGGTATATTATATGAGGTGTATATATATATGTATGTATATATATATACTATATATATAAATAGAATATTAAATGAAAAAAAAAGATATATATATATATACGGTGCTTGGTATAAGAAACAATGGTAAACACTCACATAGACCTCTTCCCATTGCGAGACATACCGCACCAGTCTTGACAATCGTAGTAACCTAACCAGCGACAACAGTTTCGCAAGCCTGAGGATCCTGAGAGCACGGCCAGCATGCAGGATCTGGAAGGACTCGCTAAAGTCCTGAAACTGACGATTCAGACGATTATCCTGTGGGAACGTTCGCTCTCTACGCGGCCCAACAAAGCTGCGTGGAATTGAATCTCAGCTTGCCGCCATCGGGAGTAAATGAGAGCGGTTTAAACCGAGTTTGCGTTGCCTAGTCTACCGGGATTTTCATGGAAATTATAGCGCGTTGTCAAGATAGAGTTAATTAAGCCTGAAGCTTCTAAAGGGATCTTTTAGAAAAATTGGTAAAGGGTTGTACGTTGCGAGAGTAATTTTGCTATAAAGTTTGAAAGTAACGATCGTAAGGTTAATTTAACGAGCACTATTCTTATTTTAGATAACACTGTAATTTTTCCTGGTTGTTGTACTATATTATCATTTTATTATTTTTATAGGTAGTAATTTTCGAATTGGCACTTCACGTTAGTGCAGTACGGAAAATTTGAAGTTGCGAGAAAAATCGATTAGAAAACAGGGATGAAATTGTTTGAAAAGCTTTTATCTTTGTTTAATATTAATATTTCATGTGTACATCGTTTTAAACAGCTCTCATTCTCAGATGATCTCATCGAAGTGTATTACGTCTAACGCAATCTCACAATTGAATAGAAACACTGTTAGGTATAAGAGAACATTAAAATTATGCAAATGTTTGCAAAATATTACGATCATTTTATTCCACGAATCCAAAGTGTTTACATTTGTATCTCACTGACAGAGATACATGTGTCGAGTAAACTGCAACGAATTAATTTTCTCTTAAAGTGAACAGTTGGAAGTCACACTGACTTTCAAGATGTTACTTACTGCTCAGGATGCAAATTAATGTTAACTTAACACCGAAATACAGAATAAAAAGTCGTAGGAATACAAAGAATTGAAATATTGGTCAAATGACCAAGAAACAGCTATGATTAATTTATTTACGCAGCTGGAAAGATTATACGTAGAAATGTTACGTATCTCGTCAAGGTTCGTGTAAACAGATTAATTACATAAATCGAGTTTGCAGAGAAACTAAAACACAACTCTGGCTTAACGAATTAATGCAAGAAATATGTACACCAGAGTGAGGATAATTAATATGCACTTACTTGATTAAATATGAGGAAAATGTAGTCTAGTGGTATGGAGGAAATGAGGTCGAGAAAGAACCAAGTCCTGAGGTAGTGTTTCGCGATTAACTTCGGGTCCAGGATCACTTGTTCGGCGTTATCCTGTTGCATTATGCCTGCAAGCAATACAAATAATACGCATTTTAATCTTCGTCGAATCAGACATTACTTATTCTTTTATCCCTTAAAATGTTTAAAAAATAAATTATTGTTAATTATTCTTAGTGCTTTTAAAATCTTTTAATTAATTTAAGAAAGGGATTGCCAGAATCAAGAAATTGATAAGTAGAATATTCTTTTTAACTTAAGATTATGATATAATTTCCTTAATCAAATTTCTGACAAAGAAATATTTTTTAATAAGATTTTTTGTAAAGGAAGATATTTTAATAAAATGTTTAATATAGAAAGATCGTTAGTAAGATAGTTGACAAATTTAATATTTCCAGATTAATTATTATATTTCTATGAAAATAGCGATCTTTACGAAACTCTTAATTTTTTAAGTATGCAAGCATTCTAAAGTTCTTAAATACTAACTTTCGATATAAATCACATTTTATAAAAATTGTTAATTGATTTTTAAAGCAACAAACGTTTTGTAGATCTGAAACCACACACGTTTTTAAGTACACATAAATACAGAATTTTTCTGCAATTACGTCCCTATACAACACATCTATATTTACATAGAATGTTACTTTGAAGTTTCTGAAAAGCCTCAGTGAGTTGGTGATTACGCTTTGATCGCAATAAGTGGACCTTCAGAAATAAATAGAAACTCTAACAGCGAATTAACACAAATAAATAGAAGTGGAAGGATCAATAGTGCCTCTTTTGATGGTTGAACTAAGAGAGATAGTTCAGTGTATAATTTATAGTATACGCAATTGCATGTTGGTACCCTGAAGTTTATAATGCGGCTTTTCTCACATTTGCCAGCAGATAAATATTTCTGTATGTGTTCATCTTCTCATTGATTTTCTCAATCCCTCGAGGATTGAAAATTATCTAGGCTAACGTTTACTTAGACGGTTTGAATATTTTGTCATTCATCTAAAAGCTTTTTGTAAAAATTGTTATGTGTATAATTTCATACGATAAAATTTTGATTTCTTCATATTATTTTCTTAAATCTCTTTGACGATAAGTCGATTTTGACATTTACATGTAACGTGGTAATTTAGTTATTCTTAAATATAGCTTCATATTTTATTCCGACAAAAATAATAGATTTCATGATCTACATTCATTTTCTCAATTAATCTCTCAATTAATAATCTCATCCACTTTTAGAATTCTTAGTTTTCTAAAAATTTAATCTCCATATTTCATTATCTATATTATCGTAAGACGTTTCAAGACAAAAACGATCAAATCTAACAATTTCCCTTATTTATTTAGTTCTGTATTAACCAAAAATGCCTTTTTTCACTTCATTAACGTTATAGACCCATCTATCCATTTATAGATTTTTATTTTTCCAAATCCTATTATATCGTCGCAAAACATTTCAATGCAGAAATAATAAACATATCTATTTTTCCCACAAACGGTCGCCTCATTAGCATCTAAACATTTCATTTCTTTATCGACCGTATTCGGCCCACCTAGTGTCCAGTCGTTAATATTCGTTACACGGAACGCAATATTGGTCAACGACTGTTAATCTGGATCAAGAATTCGCGACAATCGCAAATCGACGCAGTTCACGTGCAGTGTTTAACGCGTACAATGGTTCACATCGGACACGGCACGTGACCTAATTTCCCTTCGTTTCTGGGATCCAACTCAAACGCGTTTCAAATTAATCCCCCGGCAATAACGAAAACGTCTGAGCCACTATACGTGTCGAGCAATGTTATTATTGCAGGAAACCTGTTCTCGCTTGAAGGCTTGCCAACCGAACGTGCCTCCACCGCGACGTTTCCCTTCTAGATTTAATAACCGCCGACGATGCATTTAGGAAGCTCTTGATGTGTGTTCTCTCGATAGGTTTCCAATGGAGAAGCGGCTCTAGGATGTTTTCGAATAGTGTGTTTGCTATTGGTCGATGCTTAGCGAATTCAATTATTTGGGTCGTAATTGAAAGCGGGTTGAAGCAGTGGACAATGAGATGGCCGCAATACTGAAGAAAACTTGAATATAGTAAACAATATGAAGATCTCTTGATATCTTGGAAATTACTTCCGTACGTATTTGAAAATGTGGGTAATATATTTTTTGATATATAGGAAAACTCGAAATGAATCATTTTTCAGAAACAAAGATTATGTCACTTTCGTAACGATAAGAATTCTTCTTTTATTTAAGAAAGCTATAATAAAAGCAGTTTTATTTATTGTATTCAAGTACCTTGGTTTGCAAAATGTATTGTAGCGAGGAAAATTTTTTGTAAAGAATCGCAATTAACTATTAGAAATAAGTATAAATTAAGTAAAATTTTGTATTTTAATATTATCGAATAGTAATAAAATAATCCTCCTCATGTTTTAAATATGATTAAAGAATTCGTACAATTTCCTTTGTAGGAATTAGCTCTTTCAGTCTATTTTCCGTTATTCAAACCGCCTTTGATAAGACGAAATTGGATCCTCCGGTCCCGCATCGGAATGTAACTTCATAAAAATGTAATCGACTCGCGTTAAAGCCACGATTCGCTCGGTTCTATGCTTTTGTTCGTTTCCTTTCACAATTCTCTTGACAGCAACCTTCCCTTTAATGTCAACAATTACAAGTTCCTTCTTTTCAAACTTCTGCCGAGCTTTCTGAAGGCGGTGACACTGACGTTATCTCAAAGGGGGCTGTAGCTCGAAGCCTTTTCACAACAATATTACCTAATCGTGACCAAATGGAGGAAAACACGACAAATTCGGCTGCGGGAATTTTTCGAATAAAATTCTATCAGTTTCTATTGTTAATTCTATTGTTGTTCTATTGTTTCTATTGTTAATCGATAGCGAACGTGCGATAATTAGTCTGTGGATTTTTATGGGAAAATTTGAAAATGCAAAAATATACGGAATACATGCAATACGAAAAAAATATATAAAATAGCTGATACATAGTGCTCAGAATATTTATAAAACAATTTTCTATCTAGGTTACATTTTTTTAATTATCTTCACACAGATATGAATTTTTTTCGAGATGTGAAAAATCTTCGTTATTCCAAGTGGATCACAGAGAAAAAGATAGGAATCATATTTCCAATTCTACGTATTAAATCTTTCTTCAATTTTTTTTCCTTTTTTTTCTTTCTTTGAGATCTTTATAGGAATATTTATAGGAAAGATGTACCCCTTTAGACATCTATGATTGCATTTATTGTACGTTGCTAATATTATTATTCCATTAGAGGACACAAATCTTGAAATTCCTCGAAACAACAGATCTTTCCTTCTCTCCAAAGTTCTGTTCAACTTTAATCTATATAGGAATTACCCTCGCTTCTTCATACTAGAAAAGACATGTATTAAAAACAACACGATTTTTCATATAATTTTCAACGTTCACGTAGCTGCACATGAAAAGGAGAATGCGTGGTATAGTTAACTGAATCGTCGCGTCGGTCGTTTAGGGAGGAAGCAGAGATTTGGGTTGGCCCGATGAGAGGAGCACGGAATGGGCGACAGAAAAATGAGAAGAGGAACGAGGTCGACCATTCTTTTCTCAATGTCCTTTTCCCGACGTGCACGCGACAATGCAAACTTTGCATCGCTTCTGGCTTCCCCTTCCGCGGACACGAGGTTACCATTAGTCCCGATGTGATCGTCCAGCAAAATGCCAAGTCTTTTCGTCGCTTCTTTTTGTACCTGGGGATCGAACGATTTTAGCTGAATACTTCGGCACACCGCCGATAAGGCTTTGAAACGAGCAAGCGGATGGAACTCAATTGGAACGAGAAACTTTTTAGACGACGAGATTCGCGTTAGCAAATGGTCTTCGATTCCCTAGGCTTGCCTCCTTTTTTCTTTTATTATCGCGCGACTTTAAATTGTATGAATGTGTCTTTCGTGACCGACTGGCGATTGTTATATCTAGACTGCTGGCTTTCATGCATTTATGCAAAATTTCAACATATACAAATGCACAGGACGAATAGAATACGCAAAAATATGTGAAGTATCTAAAATGGAGTGCACACTATAACTTTCAGTAAGCGAAACAGATTTCTATTTGGATTATCTTTTTAATTTGCGTTGATAAAAATATGAACCTACGCAAAAATTGTATTTATATTACGGATAGAAATTCTCTGAGTAAATAAACGAAAGATAACCGTCGAATATTTTATGATTTCGAAATGCTTGAAACAATGTTTCATAGGAAAACGAAGTTTGCTGAAAGATATAACCAGCTTTCTTGACTTTTTTCTTCCTTTTATACTATGTGTACAGATTGTATACTAAAATACAGATTCCGGCAATGTTGAATATGTATTTATGTAGAATTTTTAGTACAGAACATTTGTATTCTTTCTGCGAGAGCGAACGTTGTAATTTTTCTCGTTTTTATCTCTTTTCTTTAGGTACGTTACAATCTTTACTGTCGTGGTTTTGATAAATCGTTATTTTTCTGCTTCTCAGCTTTCGTTATTTTAGCTGGTACACTGATTATTATTGATTATCCTGCTCTCTAAAACGTCACATTAAATGTCATTTGTGCTTTTGGACGTTTGGATAAATTGATTAGGATATTTTATTCTGCGCGACTAATTATTACGTGCGCTTTTTAAGATTAAATTTCTTTAGTTTCAAATTACATGAGTTTCGTATGTGTACTCACCTGTCCTGAAGTTGACGACAATATCTATGAGGAATATCGTGTCGGAAAGGCAGTTGAAGGCTATCCACCTAGTGCTTAGGTCGTCATTGAAAAAACTAATGGCGACTGGCAGAATTATCAGATTAGCTACCAGCAGGAGGAGCATGCAGAGATCCCAGTAGAATCTGAAATCAGATACGAAATCAATGTTATTAATTCATTATAATAAAATTTTTCAATTTTTATTGAGAAACACGGAATCATATAAATCTGAATATTATGAGCCGTTATTGTCAATAATTTTCGGTAAGAACTCTTAATGTATTTGCAGACAATAGTTCAACGAACAGTAGAATTACAGTAGAATAATCGTCCTAAGTAGAATATTCCGTAATGGCCAGACACAGCGCAGTCTAGCGATGAATATTGTTCGATTCAAGAAAATGAGATGAAACATAAACTTTTTATATTGATATCATTCATAACGAATATTTTAGGCATTTTACGTATACAGTAACACCTTTAATTAGCATTTTTTAATACTCTTTTTCGCAATAATTGTATATCTGAGTTTCTGTACCACAAGGTAATTTACATTTTAAAAGAAATTTTACTTTAGAAAATAGGAAGAATGCTAAAGTCACTATACAAGGTCGTAAGAAAACTTTTTCCAGTATTCTTCGTACTTCCTTTATTTCTCTTTTAAATACTTTTGAAATTGTTTCTTGCAATATGTTTTTACATTTTTTATTATATCGTATACCGTTGACGTTATTGACTTTGCAAATTACTTTGACAAGTGAAACAAGCCTTAAAATCAATGTTCGAATATCATAAATGAATACTTTCGACAAGTCTAAAAAATCGAAGTCTAACTCAAAGCAAATATATTAACAAATGTGAAAGTTGCGAAAACGTGTTTCAGATGAAAGTGGTTGGATACCAGAGAACATGCTAGCAGATCGTGCTGATACGTTGTAAAGATAAAGTTTATTTCTCGAAATAGAAATATACGTCCTTCAGTGAATATTTTTATGCTTAACACTGAAACATGTATATTTCTATACTTTATACTATACCATAGGTGTTCGCTTAAATTGTATTTCGCTTAAATCGTACATCAAAATTATTTCCCTTGCTACTAGAAATAGCAGAAATTTAAGTAATTTCAAGACATGTCATGTGTGTATCAATACAACACGTGTCAATATATATATATATATATATATATATATAAAAGCGAATAAAATAACGTTTAATAATGTTTCAGTGTCTGTGAAATTATTTAATAATGTTTTCATAATTCGATATATATACATTTTTTAATATAAAATATCTGTGCTTTGAAAAACATGCAAACAAATTTCATGTGATTCAATCGCATTAATTAAAAACGGAAAGAAAACACCCACAGGATGATTAAAACGAAACGTTTTCCTGTCTCGTGCCATTCAAGAGCTCTCAGCTTCCTGTCTCACTAAATTAGCCAGTTCTTTTCTTTTCATTCTCAGGATCAGTTACAGGCTTTCCTGAATTTTGCACTAGAATTTTGTAATCCAGGCCCAACGTGTAACCTACTTATCTCAAAAGGCTGCGGCCTTCTTCAAACCGGTCATTCCATTTATTGTCTTTCCGGGCCAACTTTACTCAATTACTAAGATCTAAGCCAACGTTTTAAGCGCAACTACCACGTGCTCTGTTCACAAACGTCGACCAGAGATTTTATTTTCATTTCGTTTACGATGGAATGCTGCGCCTTACGACGAATGTACGTTATCCGAATTCTTTTCGTACCGTTTCTCGGCTAACGAGCTGCTAAAAGGGGGAGGAAGAAGAAATATCGGTCGTAAAACCGCAAGAAACGCGCGAAAATTCTGCCAACAATGACCTTTCCTTGCAAATATTGATCGACGCTCTTGAATTTTACTACTGCACTTCAAATATACGGAGTGTTTCGTTTAACTTTAGAACCTGGAATATTCTCTGACGTAATTAAAATTTCATAAAAATACTTCTTACGGAAGTTGCTTTTTTATAGCTTGTGTTTCGACAGTCAGAATTTACATACATTTTTACCACCTGCGATTTATGGAAGTCCTTAAACGAAGTAGCAAATATATATTAGATTGGCCTTCCAGCAATGACGATTTTATGGATGTGAAAAAGAATCAACTTTATCTCAGTTAGTCAATTGTGTCTATTATATTTTCTACGATTGTGTCAATGCTTTGAAAAATATATTTCATTCAAAAAACGGCTATGTTTTTTATTTAAAAAGATCCTTCCATTTAAATAATTTTGTGTCTAAAGAATAGACAATTATAAATAAGAATATTATATTGGAGAGTAAAAAATGTCAATTTAAAGCAGTTGATTTTTTCCTTTTGAAGAAAAAGATCATTAACAAAATCCACGTCCGACGACGCGATATATGAGCTGTTCACAGGGCAAAGTGGTTAACTATACTTTTTGAAATTTTCGAAATCTTAGTGCCAATGCGTTTGATCGATGCTTCTCTTATATAATTTCATCACTTTTCTTTACTTTCCGTGTTATAGACTTAACCAATTTGGCAAATAAGCACCTCGTATAATTGTTTCACGTGTGTACGCACGAAAATATCACGCACCAGATACGCTTTTCGTTCTCGGTTGACCTAGAAGCACTCGTGAAATCATTAAAACGGCCCTGGTTGAATAAGAAAAATGACGATTCGCCGTTATCCCAGTAAAAGTTTTAGTTTTGTCTGTGCGCCAAGAGCATTGCTTTTTCTCGAAGACACGGAAAACGCGAGCTGAGAGAACGTTCTTCAAGGGCGAAAGTTTAATTAACAGACCTCGGCTGCTTTTGTTTCGACTTACTTTCAGCTTCACCTTTTCAGCGCTTAAGTAGTCTAGGGGTCTAGGGGTTTAAACGAAGTGGCAGCTTTCGAGACGGCGGAAATATTGTTGCAACTGTTTGTTGTAGATTTTTGGTGCAAGGAAAATTGTAATTGCAATTAAAACGCAATAATCAATTTAGATGATGCGATTAATTATTGTTCCGACTAGTCTTTCGTTAAGTTTGCGTTTAATTAATTTTAGCTCAGGTTTCCCGTATTCAGATTTAGCGGAAGTAAAAATATTTTCTGATTCGAAATAGCGCGTGGTTTCTTTAATTGCAAGTGACTGACGAGAAAACGAGATAATTAGAATAGATTAAGTAATTATACACATGGCTAACGACCGTTGATGACGCTTGATTATACAATTCACGCACAATAATTTCTTACCGGCCAATGAATACTGTTTTAATTTTATCATCATTAGTTACAACTTTGAAATCGTTCAAATAATTATGAACAGTTGTGTTATAATCTATGACTATTCAGCTGGTTAAACTTCGCACTTTCGCATTATAGTTCCTACACATTTTAAAGAATCCAAAATTCGTTCCTCATTAATCGCTATTTCTTCAATTCGAGGAATCAATAAAAGAAAATTCTATCGTTTGGGACACCGAAACCATTTCCTGAAGAGCCAAGGAAGCTCTCTATAGAGCACAACATATATTATAATCTACAACTATTATCATCTTCACAATTTTGAGTTATAATACCTGCGCACTGCAAAATCTAAAATTAGTCCCTTGTCGACCGATACTTCTCCAATTCGAACAATTTAAACCTGCATGTTCTACTTCTACCATAAAAAAGAAAAAGAAATAAATACTCAACCCTTTGCGAAGTGAAACTCAAACGATTGCCCGAAGAAGCAAGGAAGCTTCGCTACAAGATAGAAACAAAAAGAGGGAAAGAAGGGTGATGAAAGCGCAATTTCTGAAAGGTCTGCTTTAATCAGTTCGATTCCAGGCCAGCCAGGCAACATTGGCCCACTTCGCCGAGTAATAACGTAGCTACATCGCATTGGGGCAATAAATGTGCTCGTAGCTCGCACGAAGCTACTACAAGCTTGGCTCGGAAACCACCATCGAGGAGGAGGGCAGTTTTCTTCGTCAGCACGCACCGGTGAACGCGACCTTCCGTCTTGACACTTTCGGTGGAAAACCGAGTGGTTGTTTATTCCTTTCTTCTACCCTCATTTCGAGACCTGTCTCCATGTTTCCGTGAAATTTCTTCTCATTCGAGGCTTTGTGTCTTTGATGGAGCGAAACCTGCAAGCTTCTTATAAGGATGCTTCGTGTTTATTATGTCAGAGAATTATGTATAGATTTAGCGTTGGTATTAAAAGCTTTTGTGAATTGAAAATGGAAAATGAAAAATGAAATGAAAGTGAAAATGAAAAAAGCGATTATTAATAAGTAAAAATAGTATATTCAAATTATTTTGTACGATAGAATTGACGGAATTTTATTAAAAATATACTCGTTTTTCCGACTAGTTTTAAGCACCAGTAAACAAGAACAAACAATACTTTACGGATATATTCAGACAAAGATTTTTAGCACTCTAATCAGAGATATACGGATGTTTATGAAAATTCAACGTAACAATAAATAGAAGTAAAGAAGATTTGAGCAGAGATTTATCCCAGTCGCTAAGTATTATTATTTTATGACGAGTACTATATTTCCGGTATTTTATTTTTTGCGTCCTATGTGGAATGTGTATTCTATGATATTCGCGAGCTTTGAAATTTCCGATAGCAATTAGAGTTCGAAGAATTTTTGTTTCAGTGCGTTTGTAAAGATTCGCGTAGGAGTCTTGCCCATCCGTGTCTACATGCTGTTATGTTTAAATTTGCCAGAGATTTGTTTTCCAAAAAATTCCAGCAATTCTTTAATATAAAATTCGTGTTATTTTTATCTAGTGTCTATTATTTTGTAGAAAATGATATTATTTTAGCAGAATTTAGTTTAATTTGAAACTTCTAGGATATATTATAATATAATAAATATGATTTCGCAAATATTTAATATTTAATTTTGATTATTTTAAATATTTCAATGAATTTTTATAGCCATTGGTATATTTTGATAAATGTATTTAAAATATGCAATTCCTTTTTAAACTTCTTCTTTGAACAATAAATCGAAATTTAGAACTCTTGAAATTTTTTTCTAGGAACTTTCATAAAACCACTTGAAATATTCTTTCGAGGAAAGTGAATAGTTCGACATTCCAGAGAATCTTTTGCAATATTTCTAGACGGCGAACGTGTAGGACGTTCTCCAGAATATTCTCCATTCACTTGCTACTATTTCATTCATTATCAGATCGTACGGACGAATGAATAAAATTGTTTGAATCAGAATGAAACTAAAGAATCGTTTTGAAGGCTCTTTAAATATTTGCACAACCTAAAATTAAACTGCCATTTGACCGCCATAAATAAAAAGAGCGGGGTGAGGCGGGGTGAAAACGATACGATCGAACCGGAAAGTTACTACAGCCCACGCGTTTTCCAATTCAATTTCAATCCCAATACTTTCAGACTCCTCTTCAAATGTTTGAAGAAAGGTTAATTACGAAGATGTTCGATCACGAAGAAAACAGCGAATTGATATCGCATTACAGTTTCTTCGTTTAAAAATATACCAAAATGAGGGTATTTACCCTTAAGTGGAGACGTCAATATTTTTGCTATTCGAAGCATAGCCTATCAGATTATGTGATTATAACCAGTTTACAGATGTCTATGCATTCATAGAAAATTTACACGAGCGTATATATATATATAGAGTTGTGTCATTACTATCAACTAAATAAATAAATAATTGGTAAAATATTTTTCTCATAATGCAAAGATATTAGATTCTGAAAGGGTTCGTTTTACCCTTATCACTATTTAAAATATCTGATATTCTGAATTTAATAGAGAGCTATCGATCCATTAGTTTCACATACGTTTAAATATATTCATCGATGAAACTGTGTGTTGGAATTCGCGTTAAACAGCCTTCTTCGAATCTCTTTTTCTAACACCCTGTACGTGCCACTAGACACTGACCTAAAAGCGTCGAGAGATTATGCCTTGGCGATAACCATATCCCTAAGAGTCGAGATTTATGCGCGACTTTTTACACGAGAATCTGTTTTAACGAGCACGCCGCGTGGCCAGCTCCGCGAATTCCAGACAATTTAGAGCGTTTTCGAGCTTGTCTCCTGCCAACATTTTCGTTGGAACTGGACCTATCGTTCTCGGAAGCTGGAGATATTAAATACCTAGTTTTATTCCTCAGTTGCTATATTATTCGAATACGGAAAATATAAAGGCTGCAAAGAATAGAATTTTTCTACGCGTTTCGTGCAAACTTTTGTTAATAATTCTTAGGTTATTGTATAATAAACGTCGTTTCTTTAAATAAAGTGTATTATGTATAACCAGTTTTGAATGATAATTTTTTATTAAAATTAAATTCGTCTAAATTTGTTTCTACAATTAAGTGATCGTAATTAAGCGATCCTTGTTCCTGATCTTTATACATTGAAAACAGTTGCTCCTTTAATCGTAAGAAGACGCAAACTCCTTCAAATTTCAAACTTGATAAATTGCATGGTATCAGAATTTGAAAATTTCTATAAGTCGATTGTATGAAAACTCGAGGCATTTAAAGTATTCTTAGAAGTTGGCAATCAATGGACTTCCATGAATACTTAGAAACTTTTTAGCGATGTAATGTCATAAAGCTTGTAACAAGTGATCGTACAATGGCTCAGAATTCTTCGAATGCTACTTAAAGTTAGATGCTGATAGATTGTTCCCGTTTAATGTACTGATGCAAATAAGGATTAATGGGGTAATAACTCAGGATGAGAATTCGCAACCCTTGCCTCAACTATTTTGTATCATGCTTGTTAGAACACAAGTTTGATTAATAGTTTCTCGAAGACTAATTTACCTGAATTTAACTAACATCTACCATTTCTAATTCCTCTTTTTAACAGTATTTATATTATTTTTATACCAACTCTTAATTTCCGCCCTTTGGTTGTAGATGATCGTATCTTTTGGATTAGGCTTGAATTTTATGTAATAAAGGATAATTTATGTGACGTGATAAATTTTATGAGATATATAATATTAGGTTGTCCGGAAAGCGTCTTTCTTTTACAGACTCATCTTCTACAACGATGCATCTTTATGCAAACACGAAACCTAATCTGTCGAACGTTGTGATCTTTATTTTGATAGAACAAAGTGGATCATACGTAATTCGATAAAATAATATAAAACGAAAAATGTTGTGCATCCATTATTTCCTTATAAAACGAAAGAAACTTTTCGCACGACAAATATTATGATCATAGTAAATATTAAAACTATCGAAAAATATTTCGGCAAAACTTAAACATACGAACAATGCAGAAGGACAAACAACGCATTTATTTGCCTAAATATCTGTCTCACAGAGGCCAGTTAATAGGGAGAATCTACCGTATATCGATTTATCGATGTTATCAATATTTAGCCGTAGTGTTATCAATAGTTGTAAGTACCTTCAACGCTAGTTTAGAATAGTTCCAAGGGAACAAAGTTCGATCTTAAGCAGAATCCATGTATCGAGACATGCGATGTATTCATGAATTATTGCACATTTCTGGCCGTATGAACGAGAACAAACAGCACCATGGTTTCTTGGGTACCTTCTTCGAAGCGAGTTATGACAAAGGACCGTTGCTCGACCGACTAAGATCGATTTTCATCTCGTTGAAACGCGTTGTTCGTAGTTGAAGTGTAACTAGCGATCCAACATTGTGCACCGATTTCTATGAAACTTTGCGAGCTGATAGGCAATTGAAGAATATTATGCACACGCTAGTCTATATGCATTGAAACCGAAACAGTTTCCCGAATGTTTTACTGCGAGCAGAAAATTTTACACCCATGGGATCGAGTGTTTGTAACTCGATTCATTAACTGATATTTCAATAACGGTAAAAGTAATTATATTGTTATTAATATACTAATTATTATTGTCGTTATAATAATATTGTCTTGACTCTGAATTAACTTCATCGTATATATTGTTGAATATAGTTTTGCAATATTTTATGAAAATATGCTGAAATGTGAAATACCGAGTTCTATAGTTCGCGAGCAGCTTGCGAAGAAAATAAGATATATTTGAAATATATTCTTGAAATAGATCATATATATATTAGGTTGTCCGAAAAGTTTCTTTCGTTTCATAGGGCGATAATAGATGAACAACAATTTCTGTTTTATATTATTTTATTGAATTAGGTATGACCCATTTCGTCATATTTCTATTAATATGTTTGTGCATAATTCAATAAACTAATATAAAACAAGAAACATTGTGCGTCTATTATTTCCTTATAAAACGAAAGAAACTTTTCGGACAACCTATACTTACATATTTATATTTGTTTCCATTATATCACTTTAATTATAATCAATTATATGTTAATACATTTAGATGTACATTATAAATCGTTCTAATGTAAATATATATTTAAAAAATCATCCTCGACGGATAATAATAAAATAATCATTTACAGCAAGCTTCTTTTCATCTTGCATATGAATTAGGTAGCATTAAATAAAAATTACTATTATAACATGAATTGATGTAAATGGTATTAAACAAAAATTACTATGTCTTTTTACTATACATTTTACTTTACATTTTACTATTCTTAAGCATGAATAATTACGAGGCGATTTTCGAGTACATTTGAGATGCAAATTTAAACTTTCGTTTACTGAAATCTCAAACAGCTGGAAGATGTTCGTCTTCTTTCCGGGAATAACATTAGCATTTGCCATTTTTATAGCGAGTTCCTCGTATCGGGATTGTTGCACGCCATTTCGTAGAACAGACAAACGTTCCACTCCGTTGATTGAGAATGCATAATACAGCAGCAGCCACGGATCGCACGAAATTCCGGCTCGAATCGCGCTTTCTTAAAATATACATAAGCGATCGCTGTTGCTGCTCGTACCGTATGCATCGATCACACGATAGAAACGAAAAATAATTGCCTATACCTAGGATTATTTCTGTCGCGATCATATCGTGTATAGATTTTTATTTTGGACCTTCGTTATTGCAGTTGATGGAGAAATTCATGATTTACGGAAATTTTAAAACGTTAGTGTAATTTAATAATTTCGAGAATTTTTTGTAATTTTGCGATATTTCAGTTTAGAGTAGATGATTTTATTCGCTTTTAGTAATTTAGGGAAGTTTTCAAGCTTTAGTTATAATTTTGTGATTTAGAGAATTTAGTGTGATTTCTCAGTGGAAATCTAGGGAATTCAAAGACCAAGAGGACTCACTGGTCAGAATACCTTTTTAGAATTTAAGGATTTTCAATCTGAAATAATTTTGATTATTTTTAGAGAATTAAGGATTTGCAAAATATACAATGATTTATAAAAACATGTTTTGACATATGGAAACTTTTCTGAATTTATATTGGAATTGTAATTATTGTAAACAATTAAGATTATTTAAATGTATTATTTGGAAACATCTTTAAATTAATTTCACAGATCAAGTAATAGCTCAATTCTAAGTCCTCTAGTTTAATTCCCAGGGAATTCCGCTTTTTCCCTAGCGTAACAAATTGAATAGATAACATCTGCGTTCGATATTTGCTTTTTTGTTCACTATGCGACGAGTAAATTATTGCAGTCAATGAAACAGATGTTTCAGTCTCATGAATCGGAAACAAAAGAGGTTGATGGAATTGCGATGAGATATACTCGTTTGAAATCTCTCAATAGCGAGCAATAAATTGCTAGGGTATTTCGCTCTCCCATAAAATATTATAAAAGCAATATGTTCCGACGCATTTCCTACAGAGGAACTTTAAACCACGCACTATTTCTTGATCTGTTTCATGTTTTCTCTCCATCGTTAATAAAGTGTTTGGAAAGTACATACGTCAAAAGATTAAATATCTCGCAGATCATAAAGTTATATTCTCTTAAAGCACTAAAAATTCTATGACAGTCAATTCGAGAAACAGCTGCAATTTAATCGGATATATCTCTTGTTCAAATATCAATCCCAAGCGAGCACTACCATTCGTTTCACTCAATCCTTGTTCTTCATCTACTTCGACAACTGCATCCTTTTCTATTTACTCTAGTTCGTAAAATCAATCTCACACATTTGGATAGAACTGACTTCTTTTTCTCCTATATTTTATATGCATTATAAGAACTCAGTACATTTACCTATCATTTCATTATAGAAAATAATCAGACAGATAGATTATATCTATATATAATTATTTATATACTCCATTTTTCACCAAACGACAAAATTCGAGATTTTCATCAGATATTTAACGCATATTCTTTTTTATATTTTGCTATCTTGGATTTTATAGAGAAAAAAATGCGCTGAACAATATCTTCAAGCGTAATTTTCCAATTGCATGAATTTGTGGAATTTAGAAATCTCTTAACGTAGGATAATTTGGAACTTTTCTGATCTAGAGAAATGTGGAAAATTTCTAGTCCAAAATGATTTGGGGATTTTCTAATCTAGGGAAACTTTAATAAATCGACACATCATACGAATTGGTTTAGAATTTGAGAAATCTCAGACGCATAACGTTTAATAACTTCGAGAATTTTTCGGAATTTTGGGAATTTTCTAATGTAACAGAGGATGCATTTCAATCGAAATAGAATATTTACTTTGAAAGGTGAAGTGCCTACTTTCAGAGCGCTTTAAAATCTCACACAAAGGATTTGTGACCTACCTAACCTAACCCCAATCATGGTTGAGTAGAAGCGACTGAATCTTCTTCCCGTTTATTTTCTATTCTAATTCCAATTCTATTCCATTGTGTCCTTTCCATTGTAATCCATTTGTTTCCACATAATTTTTGCCATTCTATCGTCATTTTCCGAACCATTCATTACGACAGTGGCATTCATCTATTATGCTACACCTGATCAAGCGAGGAAAACTCACACTTTCAAATCGTATTCAGACCTATTGAACGAGACCGGTCATTAGAGACCAGTAGTCAATGTATTCAGAGTTATCAGCTAATCCACCCAACAGCGATTGGTATGTACAGAATCCTCCTGTCGTCTAATTGATCAATTCTTCAGGTCCTATTCTACAAGCAGGGATTGAGAATTTGACCGATGGGACATGACTGATTGCAGATGACAACTGTCCTGCTTTGTTTCCCTTACGTAATTTGTGAAAATCTGAGTTTCTTCCCTTTTCACTAAATTTTCGTTATTTCACATTTTACCAGCTTTTACAGAATGATACTGTAAGATAATCTACCATAGTACGATGATGAGATACTTGGACGACTCGTAAGTTTCTAATTAGTTTATTTGCTATCTTGTACCGTCGTCAATCATCGGTTATATTAAGGAAGAAGACATTTGATATAAATCGGAGCATTCGATGTTAAGAAGATTTATAATACAACTATGAAATTTCATTACGATGTGATTTTTTAAGCTAACTTTAATTTGGAAGAAATGTCCTGAAGATTTCTGGAAATGTAAAACAAGAACTTAGGAAAGATTAGAGACGTTTCCTAATCTATCTGAGAAATTTTTTAATGGGTAAATTATTTCAAAGAGATTTATAAATGAAGAGATCGTAACAGCTTCGTTCTAAGGCCTTTCGAATCAAACATAGTTGAGTCGATAATTCTTACAAGTCTGGAATAACATAACAAAATAGTCTTCGAAAAAGTATGTTGAATTATATGAAAATTATTTGAATTAAATATCCAATATTTTGGAGAAGCTACGAGCAATGAAAGTTTTACTGTATAATACGATGTTTGACAAGCGCCGATGTAGTAGTTTGTTCGATGTGATTGATTAGTTTGTTTAAGTAACATTATTCGCGATTAATAAGGGAGTGTAGCAATAGATTACAATACAAATTATGATGGCTTTTAATGTGCGTAATAGGCTTTACTATGCGAAATTTTATAGCATAAAATGCCGTAAAATAGAAATTTAATTCACTTTAGCATGATCGTTTGTTACTCGTTTTATTTCGTTAATCATATTCAAGACTAAACTCCCTGCAAACATCTTCGAAAATAACTCGTACCATACAATACAGAGAAGCCGCCTCTCTGTCTCAACGCTGAATTTACCTGCGAAGAGTCTGCAGGAATTAATCAACGTCTTCGAGATTAACCCGAACTGGTTCCTCGATATTTCACGGTGCTCGTCTCGAGTTCCTCGACACTTCATACACTATGCTGAATTTTAGTCGCATCGATGAAGAATTAAGTGGCCTGGATTTTCGTTCGTGGCGTCTTTGGCGAATGGTATACGAATGATATCGTTAGAGCATTTTTGGTCTTTCGTAGATAGCGAAACTGGTCAAGTGGGTAACGATTAAACATGGCGAATGCTACATATTGGAAAAATAAGTTCGAGATTGCTGACGATATTCAAATTTGTAATTTAGAAAAATTGTAGAATAAATATAGTAAATAGGGGAAATGGTAGTAAATAATACATATTTATTGTACGGGAATTTTTAAACTCTGTAAGTTAACAATTTAAAAATAAAAGAAAATGAAAGATATTTGAATGCAATTATTAAAATGAATTTGAATTATTATAATATATTAAAATAATTGCTGCACTAAGGACAAGACATTTATCACTACATGCGTTTAATGTAAAATGATACCTAATAAATTTATACGTAGGATCAAAGAAATAAATGTAAGATCGCTAAAATGCAGTAAGTATACTTGTCGATATTAAAATATTAAACGTAGTAATTAAAATAATAATAAAACGGTAGAATACTACAAGCAGAAAAAATGTATAATTCTTAAAACGTGAATCGCCTTAAATTGATGTTTTATAAAATGGAACAGCTGTTTAAAAATGGAAATTGAAACTCGGTAAACCAATACACGGTAGTTTCATAACAAACAAGAACAAAAATATTCACTCGCGTATTTAGCAGAACTAAACGCGAGGTTAAGACACGTGAAAAATAATTTACTTCAGTCTACAAATATTTCTCCCAACGCTGCCACTCGTTAGACATATTCTTAAATTATGTGTTTGCGTGCATCATAGCTCAATGATGTGAAAACGTGTTACCAAACCACTCGTTCCCTTGATACAGTTTGTATAAGGATAATTGATCCGTCACAGGTGTTTCTGCCTTTCCAGGTGCACGTTTAATGATTCAACCTATCTGTGTTTCACATAATTTATTCGTAACGAAAGTAATTTAGCTTTAGGAGTATGCTAATTAAACACGTAAGTTCTTTTTCTCATTTAAAAGCGTTTCCCATAAAAGAGGCACATGCTCTTTAAAAAAATCTACCTTTTTATTCAATTTCAATATTATGTTAGACTCTAGATAGGCGGACTTCTGTACGTTTACGCGAAGTTTAAACGTAGACACGTTCAATTTATGTTAAATATCGTTAGGTATGCTAATATTTATGATCGATAATGTAAATGATGTTCTGTCATGAGAAAACAAGATTATCCAAACAATGTGTACCATGATTAATTCGTTTAATTAAGGTTTCATACTAACTTTATATTTATATAAATATTTTATAAATAATCACGATAAGTAAGAGAACATAATGTCATAAACAAATTATTTTCTTCATAAACGAAGAGTTACATATTTTCAAGAATCTTTATTTTCTCGATCGTTCAAATTTGCAGTTTTGTCTGTGTCAGTAAAATTGAGATCTGGGGAAATCTGTTTAAAAATAAACAGCGTTCGCCGCTTTTCCATGACTAAAAAAAGAAGCGACCGTAAAAGTTCAGAACACGGGCTCGACTCATGCCGACAAACATTTTAACAAAATATTTCGCCTTGTATTTTTACAGCCTCTCGCGACACATCCGTGAAACGAACGTTTCTGGATTCCCAAACAGCAGTCGGAACAACAGTCTGGGAAAGCAAATAAAAAGAGACGAGTCGAAACAAATTTCTTGACGGGATTTGAATGGAAATTCCTTTTCTCGAAACATCCATAAATTTTACTGCAAACATTCATTGCGCGAACTATGTAAATATGTATTCTGAAAGGAACTCGTAGTAGATCAAACGAAATGGCGTGAGCAAATCATCCTCGACAAATTTCTTAAATGGAATATTTTAAATAGTCACTATCTTCGATTTTATAATTTTAATTTTATTTCTTCGTTCTGGATAATATTTTACGGGTATAGAAACTTACTTGAATATATGTAACTGATCCGCGTCTAATTTTTTAAAAGTCAAATAACTACTAGTTTATATAAATGCTATTAAAAACTAGCGCTGAATATATTAAAGCGTATTTCATAATATGTTCCCAAAATTTTTTAAAAGATACTTAAAATATTTAAACTTTTACGCTTTGAACTTATAAAATATTTTTAAATAATTTTTTTACGAGTACAGCAGGTAAAGTTCCTTTAAAAAATTCCCCCACCGTAAAGTATTGTTGTTTCTCGTGAAGTAAAAATGGTCAAATATACTGGTTAATTATTCGGACGCTAGGATTTCTAAAAGCACAAAGGGAACGCGTAACAACCGAGTTGGAAGTCAGGCACAGAAAGTAAGCCAAACAAGATCTGTAGACAGAATGGCTCTAATAAGCTACCAACAATCCTTTCCACGAATGTTTAATTTAAACGTCTGTACACATATCATTATGAGCCAGATTATCGTGTTTTAGCTGCTATTTAGCAAGAGAACATATTTTAGAATCCACATATTACAAGTTCCTTTACAACAATAGCAAAAATTATGCTTTATTTGGGTCGCACCCAATGCGACATAAATGTGCCTTATAATATAAAATACGAAATAAGGTAGTTCGGGATTTTCAATAAACATATAACGGGTAGCTATTATAATATATGCTTATAACCATCGGTGCAGTGAGCTGTAAAAATATATTTACCACTATAATCAGGCAACATATAAATTATTCCTTCGTAAACTAATCCTTCTCATTTTTTATAAATTCCAAATTGTAATTCCTAAAATAACAGAATCTTTCAGAAAACCCATTCGTCGTTAGATAAAGATATAAAACTGTGAAAAAAGGTATGGAATGAATATACGTTTCGTAATATAAACACGTAAAACATAAAATTCCGAAAGCGTCGATTCGAAACTTATGGACGGTAGTGTACGTTAGCTGCACGTGGATGCGTCCGTGGTGCATACACGTACACGCGATTACATCGATTAGTAAGAATCACCATGAAATAGTAGCCATACACTCAGCCAGTGTACACAGGCGTGCCGAACAATACCGCGGGGTCGTCCATTGTCTGGCAGAGGATGCTGACATAACCAGAAGCACGGCCGCGTGCGTGCAGTTTTATAGCGCGATGCAAATTTCAAGCTGACCGACCGATCTATCACTCTATCCCATCTCTGTTGCTCTATCACTGTCGCTCTATCATCGTTCCTCTGTTGCTTTATCCTGTGCCCGAGCGTCGATCACGCCGCCGCGATTGCTTCGGCCCGTTTAACCGCGTGATCTGTCCAGATGTTTCCTTATCGAGAAGTCAATAGACCGAACATCGTATGGTTTCTATATTTGCTTTAGGCAATGATTATTATAGTGAATGCTTATTTCCACGAATTTGCCTTCTAATCAATTAATCTTCTAAAAATTGCACTAAAAGATAAAAATGAATATACGAGTAAGTATTTGATTATTGGGTTCGGCTGAATACACAGATATCCTTAATATGAATGTTGTTGACGTAGCTGCGAGCAGAGTGCGGGTAAAATTGTGAAGAGAATGTTGGATTTCTACGTATACATGGTGGATCTAAAATTTCGTGGTACGAGAGGCGCGAGGGACATTCTGTGATACGAAATAAGAGGAAAATCATGAATAACGAAATTGCGTTTCATTCTCGAGGAAATCGAGTTGGAAAATTTACTCAAGTATCTAATTCTCGGTTACATAGGAGTGAAAAATTGACAGCGGGTCATTCTACATGCGCGTATGTAAATCGAAAATGTAGTACAATGCTTGTTTTCCGCTTAAAGTCTCGTTTTCAAGAGAATCGAGCTGCATATTCTTCTTACACCAGGACAAAATAATATGCAAATTATTTTCTTCGAAGATACTGAGATCTGGTTTTCTACTAAAGGTTTTATTCGAAGAACAGAAGCTTTAGAACGCGTCAGAGGATTCTGCTAGAAAAAGAGGCATTTACGATTTTGAAAATTTGACGATCTTGAAATAAGAGGAATCACGGGATTTGTAGATGAGAAAATTTTAGCTTGAAAAGAGAGGAATTTTATAGCTTTGGGAATGGAGAAACTTCCCACAAAAGCAGACAGTTTGAGCTGAAACAATACACGAAGAAACGAATTAAAATAAACAAGTTTACGGCAGTTGAAATGTAGAGAGGAAATTCCTCTTAAAAAGAGGAAATTTTTACGACATTAAAGATTTGCTAAAGAAGATTCTTGAAAAGATAGCTTTAAATTTAGGAACAGTGGGAAACATGATAAATTGTATTTTCTATGTTTTACAGTATCACAAGTTCAAGGTTGAAAATACTCCATTGATCAATCTTTTTATTTGAAGCTCTCTTTCTATTTGATTTAGGGATTAAAATTATCCCTACCTTTTTGAATATTTCAAAAATATTCAATTGGTTAAGTCCTTAGATTTTTTACAAAAATCTGTGGATTTATCGTCGATTTTTAAAAGACTCTTCTGAGATGGTTTTAAGAAACGAATTTGTTTGACAGACAGAGTACACTTTTGGATAAGAATTCGATTAAAATTGAGATTGTAATAGTGATTTTGACGAAGGTAGTAAGAGTTGGAAAGCAAGGATATTTAATCTGGAAGATTATCAAGGTAAAAACTTGGCTGATGTTCGATAAAGAGTAGATGAATGTACTGTATGGAGGAAAGCGTGATACGTCCCAGGTACACAAGTTTTGATATCGGAGGAAAGTTTTCTTAGAGGTGTAGATAGTGGTAAAAGAGATGAGAGGCTTTTGATAAACTGTGATCAACGTAAAAGTTAGGAACTTTACGAAATCTTCTCTTAAAATCACTGAAAAACCTATAAAATTGTAACTTAACAAGAAAACAAAATATCAGACTTTCGATAAGACTTTTTTTAACACCAAGTAAACACTTTCAGAACAATTGGAAATGTAACAATATCTTTCAACGTAAAATCTATTTAGTTCCACAAAAAGTAAGAAAAACGTAACATATTATTAAGAATTGCAACGTTATACAGTAAAATTATGGCGTGGAAGGGCAATAAGAGTTAAAGTATGTGCATCGTATGCCCCTGGAACCAGCTTCAATACGCAGGACCGACGATCAACGCTACTTGAGAATAATTAATTGAGTCGTTATAGCGCGCAGCGGACGATCAAATGTATCTCGTCGTGCTCATTAGCCAGACACATTGCAAACGTTCTTAGAGGATAGGAAACTCGAAGAGATCTCTTCAATTTTTAAACGTTTTCTGGAAAGTTTTTCAAGGAGCTAAAGGACTAATTTATTGGATTTGCTTACTTGATTAACCTACGTTAATCACGATTTCAATTACATTACCAGAAAATGAAAATACTTGACCATAGGACTAGTATTGGTATAATAATTATCTTAAAATTAGTATATTAATATTTGTTTTATGGTAATACTATTGATCAATAATCATATTAGACGATAATGATATTTTCAAAATTTTCCTGGCTCGTGAGATCTCGAAATTTTCTAATTTTATCTTTAATATAACTTTATAATTTTATATCTAGCTGATCTTATTGTTGAAGTTTCTACGAATTCTGTATTAAAATAAATAAACATCATGCTTGCATTACTTCAAATGTGATTTTCGAATGTTCTAATTATGTTGTCTATATAGAATTCGACTAATTCTGTTAATTAATTTTATTTCAATTAAAATGTCCTTATCTTTGTATTTCCATTAATAAATTTCTGTTAATTAAATATATTAATTAAATTAAGAAATTTCATTACTTTTGTCGCTGTATTTCACAAATTTTTCGACAATATTATACACGAAAGGATATGATTAGTCCATCATAATTTATTATCGTGTTTCATTAAAAAAATTGACTCATGTCATTTTAGAAAACGTAGGTATAGGTTAGTATGCTTGTTGAGAATTGTGAATCTTAATCGCTGAAATAAAAGTAAAGGAATACTAAGATTACACTTAGAATTTATATTAAAATAGTCCTAGATTTATTTAATAAACGATTTCCAGGATTTTCGTCGATATACATTTGCGTGCGTCTCAGCACTCTCTTTATCTCAGCTCTTTATCTCACCATCCTCTATATCACATTACTAACGGGACAGTTGCATTCATCTGTTTTTCGAGACGCTGTGCACACACATACTTCCATACACTCATATTCACATACGTGTGTCACTACTACGCGGCTAATCTAGTATAACACACAAAGTTATATATATCTCAATAATACTAATCCATATTATACTACCCAATCAGAATATCTGTCATAGAGAATTAAACTAGAATACCCTGAATATTCTTCGTTATGCGAAATAAATTCTTCTTAATTTCAAAGCCACCTCGACAAATTCCCAAATAGCCCACAAACATTTCCACCTTTACTAACAGTATCGCATTAAATTCTCTGAAAACAACCTCAAAAGCTCCTCGATTTCATACACAGTTCAGATTTTAATCATAACCTAAATTGGCCGAGCTGTGGCATACCGCAGGCTTACATAAATTCATTTTCAACATTGAATTTCCCGAAATTTCACATAGGACCACGAAAGCCCGACGATTTTCCAGTTCTCTCCGCAGAAACTCGCCGCGACCGGAGCAAAACCGCAATTTCCGTCCGTACAACCGGAAGACTCAAATCGCGAGAACCTGATGCGTCGTTGAAACCGCGAAACAGAGAGAAGAAAAATGAGAGAAGAGACGAGTGAAAAAGGTAGGGAAGAAGCGTCGAGGTGGGCGTAGGTCACGGTCGTCGCAGTTTCTCGCCACGGGAATTAACGCAAGAATAGAGACAGATTAATTAATTAAGTACGTCTTAATTGCGGACCCGCTGGAATCCTGTGGTCCTACGACGCGACGCGTGGGCCCCGTTTAATTGCACCGTTAGGACAAAAAAATGGAGAAAAAAGACTGATGAACCTGTTTTGTCGCTCACGTGATGATACAATATTTCATTCTTCTTCTTTCTTTCTTCTCTTTGGCTACAGCTGTGAATGAAACGAGCGGGCAATTAGTAGAATGGTTGATGGTTACTCGTGTTGAATTATTAAGAGATTGTGTTACAACATCGAAACCTCTTCGTCGTACATCGAAACCTCTTCAACATGTCTATAACATTCAATTTCTTCCGTTTCTTCTTCTGGTTTTGTTTTTACGAAGTCTGTTGAATACTAATGTTGCAATCGTTTTTTAAATGAACCGTTAACACGATTACATCAAAACCATGCTAGGATTACCTGTTACATTTGAAATTACCATTATGCTTCACTTAGACAGCGGTAGGGTAGCTTTAGTATGATTGCTATTTCATATGTGTTTGCATAGGGGATGATTATCGTAATTTAAAAATATAATCTGAAGCGGATTGTTTGTTGTACGATAAACGGATTCGCGAATATTTATGCAAATTCACATTTTTATAAACTTGCTTGGAAAATTGTCTCATTTGCTAAATGCTGCAAAAGATGCTGTACTTCGGACGTTTTATACATCTTTCAGCCTAGTGATAAATATCTATTTTTTGACAAAGGAAATTAGACTAAACGGTGCCCAACATCCAAAACGCTTTAACATAATCACAATCTTCAGTCCTTATACATTCGTTAACCCAAAGCTCGCAACAACCACCATCGTTCTTATCTAAATAATTACCCACGACCCTAAATGCAGCTCTGTTCGTCCATAAACTTAAGAATTGCGAATAAAACACTCGACGCTTTCCAACTATCGGAAGCCAATGACGCTCCAGATCCGGAATTCAACTTTCTACGAGGAATTTACGATCTCGAGGCTACTTACCGACCGGAACTATAGCAGAAATTTCGGCTCTACGAACTGACCCGGTGTTTCGTGGTCACGTTTACGCACATTCGATCCACAGTTTTACGACAAGTTTACGAGGAGCAACGTTCCGACCTGTCGACGATAAATCTTCGATTCACCACGTTGCTTTATACGATTTCGACGCTTTACGAGCCATCCACTTCCGTCGATGGCTCCTCTTGCGCGCGTTCGTCCATTTCCAGATTTTCTTCCCGTGCAATAAACGATCGTTTTCCATGCAAGCGTCCTGCCTTTGACGTTGCTCAATTTCAGCTGCTTTAAATCGCGCCACGAAAAATAGACGTTCGAAAGATGCAGTTGCGTTAATCGGTTCAGTTTAGCGCCACGAGTCTTCGCCAGCTTCTTTCACTTGCGTTTTTCTACCTCGCGACGATGATGGATGAACGTTGAAAAAGACACTTTGTTGGTCTTCTCGAGTGATATTTTTTAGTGGTTTGTTCTTTGGGTGGTTAGTTTCTTTTAAGATGATGTTTGACTTTTTCAGAGGTTGGTCGTTTAATATTTTTTAGAATTTTATTTTTTTACATGTTTGTTTAATTTATGGGACTTGAATACTCTAAAGATATTACTTATAAATATATGATTCCATCAAGACTTGTTTGTTTTAATACATAGATTTATATAATGGGTTTCTTCCTAAAGCTTATTTTTTAAGAACTTCTTTATATAATAATAACTGGAGAATTTCCGGTGTTTCGTTCAAAGTTACTTTAAATTTTCCAATCCATCGATTTTACAAAATGGAGAAATAAAATGCCGAAGGTGTTCGATAATAGTTTCTGCTGAAATTCTGCTTCCAAGCAAGCATTCTCGATTAAATCCCGGCAACCGACGGCCAGAAATGAGAAACTTGTTGCGAAAACATCGATTATAACGTGCTTCTCGAAATAATTACGAAGAATCAACTATGCAAACAATTTGGTCGTTCGACAGGAATGTCCAATAACTTGAAAGTTATTCGTACTAGGACATGCAAACGTTTGATAAAAATGGCAGGTTGCTGAATACACAATAACACAGTTCATTTTTAATATGTACTCAAAATCAATTTCAATTAATTTTATCATATTGAATGAGAAATTACATTTATCTAGTGTCGTGGTGATGAATTCTATCTGATCTAATGTAATTACAAAGTTGGTGGAAATTAATAAGGTTTGGCCACGCGCAGTTTCGACAGTATAACGAACAGCTGACACAAGCAACATTGTGCAATCCTGATCGTTCGAACAGAAATAACATAATATCATATTGATCTTTATTATGTTGGATTTTGTGTCTATCACGTTTAACATCATCGTGTCTTCGTGTTTAAAGTTTCGATTAAAAAGCTTGACGAAGAATTATTGCTAGCTGAGGCAATGTTTCGCATTCGATTGTTTTCACATAGACATTTGAACGTAGGTTCATAATGAGAAGAGAATGATAATAGTAAGAAGAAGACAGATTTTTGGGACATGGAATATTTTAAGGATAACTAGATTAAAATTTTATGAAAACATTTGTTTTTTACTGTCTTAACGAAAAATACCTATAAGTATATAGAAGAATAGAGAACAATGATAATAACAAATTTCTAGGATATGAAATCTTTGAAATTATCTTTGGGTGATAGTTTTATGAAGATATTTATATCTAATTCTAAAAATAATAGTATATAGAAGGGAATAATAATCAAAAGCTAGTTTTACCTGCAAACAGAAATTAATAGAATAGAATTTTGAAGGAGAAGAAGACAAATTGAATCAGCGGTGCAAAATGATTAAAAGGAATTATAATTTAGTTAAAATTAATATGTCGATCGTAAATAGGGGAAATGTACAATTTGAAATAAATTAATACGGAACGAATTCCGATGTGATTAGAAGTAATAAATATACCAAGTGGTTTGTAACTATTTCTCCACATTTAACGTTTCATATTGGAGGAATTTTACTGAAGTCACAGAGGAAATATAATATACAAAGACTATGTTTAGAGTCATTAATCAATTTACTCTAAACGCGAAGAAACAGGAATCTGTCAATAGCGTAGATAACAAAGTCGACGTCATAAATCATTGTGTTCAAAGTTACCTTCGAAGCCAATTTGGAAAATTTCGCTAACAAGAAAGGAACTTCCGATTAACAAACCGGAATCAAATTGTGGAACCTTCCAAATAGAGAACCTTGAAAATCAATCTCCATTGACGCAACTGATTGATTCAGTTAAATTCTGCTGTTTCGAAAACAGATGAACAACTTGTCTAAAATACAAACTCTTATGAGATGTTTGATAAGAAAATTGATATTATCACCTAAAACAATAAGAGAGAAAGAAACCAATTTTAGTTTAATTTTAACATATCGAGATTTACTACTATGAAAATACTAAATTATTTAACTCGTTGGCTACCACGCGAATTTTATATATTTGTCCTAGAAGTCGATAGATTGAAATATACTAAAATTTTTCCAAAATATATGATACTTGCTATATGATAGTTTATGCTAGCGTTATCCAGATCATTCGCATTGTTGAAAATCTTTTAATCTATAAAATTTATTTTACTATAAACGTTCTAGAAAATTTGCTAACGTGGATCATCGATGACCGTCATGGCAGTCGATATCCTAAAAACCTAAACAATTAAAATTTCAACTTTAGTTCAGCGTGCGTCTTGACGTAAACTCCTATGCCGATGCTATCGCCAATATTTCACGTCAGTTTAGAAACTTCTGTCGTTTTTAAAAATTCATCCAGATTTTCCTTTAATTATCCTCAAACTCGGTCCAATCCATCAAGGAAGAACTCCAGAATCACGATCACTCATCGTCCTTGAAAAGGACCGTACTAAGTTCGAAATACATATCGTTACGATTGCTCCTATACAATTGTTTCTAGTTTGCGCTCCATCTGGGGCTGTTCCGAAGGGCTGTTAATCTTAGCCTAATAAAATATTTGAATCGCCTCCTGTTCCTTGTATCTACGAGGTGGCCATGGCCCACTAAAGGCCTAACCATGGCGCAGGGTCGCGCCAATACTAATGTTCTACCTGATGTTTCGACGTTTCCTCGTGCAGCACGCGACACGTGTAGCATCGTGACAGGCGCAGGACCGCGGAACTCTCTCGAGATTACCTGGCAGCGGTGAAGGTGACTTAAGATCAGCGAGTTCTCCGCTGAATTCCCTTGTAGATGTCGATCAGAGGAGAAGACCGACCTTGACGCAACGAAACCTTGTTCCTTGCTTTGGACAGATTATTCCAAACAGTTTTGTTTCCTCTTCGCTTTTTCCCTTTTTGTTTTTGTGTCGTGATTTTTAGTTGGTATCTTTTTTTGACAAGGAGAGGGAAGGTGAACCGGTTGATTTCCATTGATTTGAGGTTAGGTTGCGCGGATTGGAGCGGCTTGCAGACTTCGACGGCAATTTTGTTATTCCCATAGAGAGGTAGTTTTTCGGAATGGATACAGAGAGATCTGTGAAAATTGTTTTATTCATAGTAAAATTATTTTATGCTTTGAAAAGTATTTGTGAGATCTAGTTCGGCTTTCTATTTTGTTATATATGTATATTATATGGTTAGTGTTGTAGCTATTTGTTAAATGGAAGGAAAAGGAGGGATCTAAAGTCGCTGAAAGTTTGAATATTCTGAGAAAATTTTGATAAATGTATCTATTTAGATGTATCATGGATGTCAGGAACTTCCCCTCGCATAATGGCGTGACAAGAGCGGAATGAAATTATCCTAATCATAAAATATTACTTTCACGAATGCCGTATTTTCCGATGAAGCGTTTCTTTTGATTAAGTTTTATACATCTCATTTTCATGGTACTACATTTTTCTAATTATATGTAATTTGTTGGAGCTAAATAATTAGTATACATATAAATGCAATAATAAATGCATGTAAAAATACTTTTTACAGCTATTGTATATGTTTGAATAAATTTCATTAGGAGTTCCAAACGAGATATTTGTTTAATCTAAAAATTTGACTATCAAATTTCGTAGTACCGTCCCGATACCAAAAAATCCTACGATATCGAACAGATATTTAACTTCCTGTCGCATAATGGCTTAACAAGAACAGGATTAGTCTATCGTGTCATGTTCTGACGTTTGTGATGTATGCTCGGCACTCTAGTTGCGTTTCAGGAGCCCGCAAACTGACTGGAGGAGGATCGATAACGTCTCCAGGCTTCCGGCTACGCTCGATTAGACTAAATTAAGCGCACTGTGTCAACACTATACATAAATAGCCGCGTGTACCCGCTGTACTGGGAGGTGCGGAACACCACGGGACAAGGGGACGTCGATTGCAATTTCAAATTTATGCTAAGGGAACTCCGACGCCCTCGTGAAACGTCATGCATGTCCGATACGGTGGATGCCCGTATTTCGCGATGCTACAAACCCCATTCAAGAACCTTCTAACACTTACACATCTTTCAATAATGTCTCCTTTTTTTCTTTTGTAAATCATGTTGACTTTAAACATTCTCATCTTATGGATCACATTGGTTTTTATCACATTTTTATTCTTTCACAGATTATATCGTTTTTGGATCATTTCCTTTTTCTACGTCACGTACAATCACGTAAAAGTACGTTAAATACGGCCACTATTCTCATCCAGGGAAGAATGATAATTCTTCATAATATATTTTCTATCCATAACTCTAGCATTATCGTTTCCTTTTTTCTTTTCTCAATATTTATAGCCACATTAACTGTTTGCATCGGTTATTAACGACATAAAAGAATAAGGAAGTTATATAGGCTCACAAATTACTATATAATTTGGTATACTGTAAGTAATTTAGTAGCTCTTATATTGATTTGTAGTTTTTTAAATTGCTTTTTGTGATGAATTTTACTGGCTGTAGAAAGAACATCTCTTGCATACCGCATAATATCATTTAATGAAAACTAATGTGGCCTACTATTGCAACATTGGACGATTTATAACACAACAAATCTTCTTTATTGAGGAAGCAGTGGTGAGTAATTTGATGTACTATCTCATTCTAATTTATGACATTACGATTTAATCGTATCTTACTAGAATGCCTAGTATCACGGAAGTCATCTCCAATTAAAATTCTATCATCATATTTTTATCCTCCTTTCATTTATCACGATTAGCACGTTTATCATTTTAAATCTCACAAGCAACATTTTAATTAAAATCTTTTACTCACATAAATTTATAAAAAAAAAACAAACAAGTAGAAAAACTAATAGTATTTAAATATTACATTTTCCTTACGATCTTATCTTTAAAATTGTTTCTCACATTGAAATAAATGCACTTTGTTCTTCCTTATTAAACAACCAAATTTAATCTTCCACGCTGCAAGAATGTTTCTATTGTAATACGATCAATTAGAAACTTCAGCACACTTTTACAACGGAACTTCCGGAAACTAAAAATGTCCTTTCGAAAAGGAAAAGATTTCATAATATTTACGATATTTATAGAATATAGAATGCTCTGCGCTTCTCATTATTCAAGGACTAACGGCGCTATAATTTTAACTCTTCATGCGTCAAGAATTGTTTAATATAATCAGCCAACAACTGCAGTACATCTTTGGCAGTGAAGCTTCTTGAAACTAAAAACTTCAATTCGGAGAGAAACAAATTATTGAAATATGTATGAATTCATTTCTATTAGAGTAACCATCGTCTTCTTATTTCGCTCTTTATTAGGCAATTGAACGCACTAAGATTTTAACTCTTTACACTCCAAAAATTGTCTAATATAGTCTTCAATTAACGACTCTAGTACACATTCGCGGTGAAACTTTTCTCTTTTTATGGATGAAAACAACAATGAAATAAGAAATTTGATATTATCAGATATCACTGAAACGATGACAGACGAGTACAGAAGGTTGATTATTCAGCCAGGTTAATTAACCGAATCACGAATCACGAATCACAGTTGTCACGGTTAAAATAGTAGCGAGGTTCACCGATGTTTCTATGGAAATTCCAAGGATGTTTTCGCGCGTGATCCACGCGCGAGGTCTCGAAATAAGCTCGGCGGGGAGCAGCAGCGTGGCTTGCATGCTGCCTCGTTGAATTACAACAGGCTTCACCGCGTAAAACGATACGCGAGAGAAAGAGCACGGATCCTCTTATGATCGAGATCGAGACGCATCGTACGAGAATCAGCCAGTTTAAGGCGGTTCGTGTGGCCGTTGTACCATGCACTCTCACGTCCTCGTTGTCCGACAAGCCTTCTTTCAATTCATTATTCATTATTTTTGACGCATAGAACAGGCAGACTCTGTTGCGAGCTGGTTTAAAGCGTGATATCATTCGCGGTAAAACCTTCTTCCCGTTAAATCCTGTGTCCCGGATGTTTTATGTTTTAAGTCAGTGGAATAGCAACGTCTGTTTCATAAACGAGGAGAGGTAAACCGATTTATAAAACTCGTACAGATGATACGCTTCTTCTTCAAAATTTGGATTTGCCGACCCAACATTATTCATTTAAATTATTCGTGTAATAAATTTCGTGTAAATTATTTCGTTGAAATAATTACAAAGTATATTAACACGGTGGCCATCGGTGGTCCACGATACTAAGTTTTGTAGAAAGATTAAATTAAGACAAATTTCGTGGACTAAAAAGTTATCGACAATGTGAATGATTTAGATAACATTGTGAGAAAAATGTGCGCGAATATGATATAATATATTACAAAAAATTAAATATACAATTGAATATTTTAATGTATTATCTCAGACAAGAATATAAAGTTTGCGTGACAGTCAAGGTGTTTAAGGAAGAGAAATTTGCTCTAAATCACATACACATACTCGTATATCGCAAATCCAAATTCATGATACAGTTGGAGTGAGAAAGTTAGTATGCCACGGTGGCAAAAAATTAATGTTAACATTTATTCGGTTATACATATATAAAGAAATATAATTGTATGAAACAACTGTTTGAATTCTCGTTATATTTATAACCTGTAATTATAATCATTTATACAATATGGTAATATATAATGCAATAACAATATGCAATCATAAAATATTAAGAACCGTATTGGAAGATTGATAATTCTAGCATCAAGGATTTTGTGGAACTGCATCCTCTGGTCAATTAAACTCGAATTACACCATTCGTGTTTACAATACAATAAAATTTAATTAATTTGAAATTCTTTCGGAGAAAAATTCTCTTGCTATTAAAATTTGTTCATGGATATTTAAAGAAAAACTTAATATGTAATTATATTGCAGTTAAATTAATATCGACGAAAAAGCGTGGGGATAGATTTCAATTACTCCCACGTTAAATGTGCGTCTATCAAAAACGAATGTTCGTTTTAATAACGTTAAAGCAACCGATACCGATAAATTGCAATAACAATACGGAGAAAATCGAGAAACCATTAGCGTGGAATCGATGAAAAAACGATCGTTCTTTTCATCGACATATAAAAGTATTAATTTCGTAGAAAGTCCAGATACTTCTATATTCTCATCATCCATCAATGTCAATTAACGTCATCCGTGTGACCTTACATATCGGCCGCGGCGATTAAAAATTTTCTGTATTAAATCTCAAGATTTAAAAGTATACATTTCATAAAGTTTTATGATATTTTCTGACTTTCTTTTAATCTTGATAACTTTTCATCCTCTTTATTTTTTAATACTTTTCCATGGATAATTATTAATCAAAAATATATTATCAATTTTTGAAAAAATTTCTACTAAAATCAATATTGGAACCAAATTTTACCATTTCATACCAAATTTTCTAATATTCTATGTGAATCTATTTAATTTATATCTTAATTAAAAAATTCATTGTGTTGATATATTTGCTATCGATCTTTACGAGGTGGTTATTCAAATGGCAAGTAAATGCAAAAAATTTGCAAATCATCGTTCCTTTCTAGCGAAAAATATCAATTATCCTTAACACCAAGATAGCATACTTTTACTCTCGGTAGACTTATCGGTAGATCGACATAAATTATCCTTCGAATAGGATCGATGTAATAGCCTGGCTTATCTTGATTGTAACAAAAAGCACTCTAATCTCAATTTTATCGTTCCACTTAGTATCAATTTATCATCCTTAGATTTGCTATCAAAGAGACCTCACTTTCACGATCATTAAAATCTGTTAAGTCTAACATCCTCCATACATCGTACCTTAACTAATCATTTTAGAAACTACAACACCACAAACGTAACAGAGGAAACAACACTTAAAACATAGGAACGAATAATTGCTATAGAGAAGAAAACGTTCTTATACATTTATGAGAAGTTTAAAAGTGCAAATAATGCTAATAATATGCAGAAGTATATAAAATATGCAACGGTTAGCTACCTGGAATATAATGTTGAGTCAAGTAAAACAAGTTTCTGCTTAGATTCTATTCCTTTGTTTGTCTTTATAAAAATGTAAATTCGCATAAAAATCCGCCTAATCATGACGGTCGTATCTTATTACAGAGCCAATATATTTTCAAGATATTTTCAAACCCACACAAACAAATAATCTATTATAGTACTTTGGATTTGCGTCATACAACCATAAAGCCATCATACCTATCTTTCAGCTACACTACTTTCAGACGATAGTAGGTAGGATAAATTGCGATGTCAATTTTTATCGTATCATTCACGTCTGTGGGATCGAATTGAGCTTCATAATTACCGGGTAGAATATGACCATGTACTATGAGAAGATGGCTATCGAGATTACAAAGAGGCAAGAGAACTACTTTATTCTCCCACTCATCTTCATACGTTGCTATATAATCATATTTGTTTACAGTGGCTATAATAAGTCCAACTATATTAAGTTTCATACCATTAGACGCTACTTTCATAGGAGTATAAAAATTGAATGCTATGAAACCGAAATGTGTAAATGTGTCACATAAAAAAATGTTGATCTATATTTTCGACTTCTCTTTTTTCTTCAGAATCAGCTCCTATTGGGTTGTATTATACCATCCGTTCGATCTCAGCCTCTATAAAATATTACTCCTATGATAACAACATAAAGTTTTTCTATGATAATCAGATATTTTCGTAATTAATATCTGTACTTATAGACGACAGTGTAACATCGCGTCGTCATAAAATATTCTGTTTATAACAGCTCTCAATTGCTATCTCTTCTATCGGATTATAATTATTAATCAGATTAACGGTAATTCGTTTCTTTATGAGCAGAGACAAATTTCGATTACAAAACGAATTTAATAAGTTAAATTCAACAATTCATTAAATTCACGACAACAATTGCGCGTTCCTGCGATTACCCGTGAATTGTGACTTTTCGCAGCTGGATGTTAAAAGATAAACTCCATTGATATCAATGAACACCACCAGAACGAAGACGATCGATCGCATAAACTCTGCTGATCCGACTTTAATGGCCACGCAAACTCGAAACGTTGCGGGATTACTTCCTGGCCGAGTCAGCGACTTGCGTTCCAGAATAACCTCGACCGAAACGTTTGCCGATCTTATTAGGCGCCTCGAATGAAAATGGATCGTCCGGTCAACGCTGATTTCCGCCTACGCTCGCGAAATATCCTCACCGTTTAGGGACACTAACTCACCAGTTCGATCCAATAATTATCTCAGTTAATGAATATTTCATGAGAATTCAGTATCATTGTATTGGAGTTTCAAATAAGAATCGCGAGTAAAAATTGAACGTGAAAATGGCACGATTAATTCAATGGTATCGAGAACGTGTTAATTAAGAATAATTACGATAACAATATTTTAATAATATTACGAACGGAGAAGTTAATTTCCGATATATTAATTCTGCTGCTTAATCGATATATTAATTGCTTCCTCATACAAATTAAACAGTAATATGTAGTACTTTATATTGACACAGAGTGTAGTTAATAAAGTCATTAATAGATAATATTAAACAACCACGATCGATATGTCTGTCAATGAATATACCTACTATACTAGCCGCAATTATAATTTCAACATCGATGAAGATATTCTCCAATTTACCATAGATTAATTTTCATTATTTGATGTGTATATATACCGTATATCAAAGACTTAAATTATATTTTCGTTTCTACAAATCAGGAAACTTTTGTAAAATCAGCCAAGATTTCTTTAACCAAGAAAGATTTCCAGATCGTATCAAGATTAAAGATCAACTCGATCCCAGTGCATTACACGCAAGAAGTGATTCAAAGTAAGTAGATCATTGCTAAACCAGAACATTTTTGTAATGATTTTATTAAAAATCGATGAAGACACATCAATGTAAATTAATCCTAATCCTTGCTAAATACTGGACGTAAATGCTAAAAGTAAATATAATAGATATAAGTATGATAATTTACCTTTAATAAAAATCAGATACAAAAATTGGTCCCCCCAGGTTAACGAGTTAAGGTCAATCTCCGTAATAAGTTTGTCACATGCTAATCTAAAATTCCACTTCTGTGGTATCGTATATATATGCATGTACGTGAATTCTGTTCGTTTGATTCATCATAAATGAAGATAAAAATTGTATTCCTGAAAAATAGTGAAAATATCAATGAAACGAAAAAGGTCAGTTTATCGTGACTTACATAAGAATCAAGCGGTGTTGACACAGAAAACAAATGACACGTAAAAATATAGGGCAGCCTTAAACAAAGAAATTATTATACCTATCTAAGACATTCATAGTGATTGATCATTCGAACAACGAGATAATTCATCTTTCCCGGTTAACAGGCTAAGGTCAACCTTTGCAATATTATGTTTATCGCGTACCATCCTAAGATTTTTACTCCGTAATATTAAATATTCAAATTTTATATATTTCACTCTTTATCGTAAATAGAAAAATATGAGTTTTATCCACGTAAAGATATTTTTTTTTAATGCAGTTATATAAACACGTATACAATAGGATAATAGAATAAAAAGTACATTTTTCCGAAAATCTGTTTGGTTCGTCAGAAGAGGTTTAAATTCATAGTACGCGACCGATTGGACTTGGTTCGGTGTCCAGTTCTCGTGGCAAGTGCGATGACACCCTGGCTGCTAAACTTAGCAGATGTGATCGGAAACCGGCTGGCAGTTGAAAATTGCAGAGGCCTTGTTCGGCTCTGTCCTATCATTAGGTAGTTTGCAAATTTAAACAATGGTTTCCTACCGCTAACGCGAACTGTCGCAATGTGGCACGGTCAGCCCGGGTTACGCAATGGCCGGGCCACGTGACGATACTGATTAAAGTCGAAGCTGCTCCACGAGAAATCGTCCAGCCTCGCACCATCCACCAGAGAAACCTTTTTCCGTTTTCTTAGCAATTCGTTAGAAATATCGACGAACACATTGTTGAACTTCTAGTAGCAATATGCTTAATTAAAAATATCTTTCTTTAGAATTTTGAATATAGAATAATTAATTGACTTGTAATTTATAAAATTTATATCTACAATTTCATTTGTTTTATTAGCAAGTTTGTTATTATGAGAATTTATTAATGTTCGATAACTCGTGACTTGTAACTCGTATAATTTTCCTAATAATATTAATTCAATCGTGCGAGAGGATCACCATGGCCATTGAATTAGCACTATATACGACAATTTCATTTTAATTCAATTTGATTGGATACATCGTATTTTATTTGTAACGCAAATTTTGTGATCAACACTAGCTTCTAAAGTGTTTCTTAGCTAGTTTCTTGCTAGTATTAAATTTCTTCTGCCTGATGCCATTATACACAAGGTGTTGATATCCATAATGTTGATTTCGTGTTACTTTGTTTGAGTAACAGAATATTGGAATAATAGAACGTTTAGACGATAGAATGTTCGAATAACAGAACGTATAGATGATAGAACGTTGGAATAACAGCGCGTTTTGTTAATATTAAGCTGATGAGTATGAGATGATGTCGTTCCTCCGTAGTTGGCATATGTCGGGCTAATGCTAGCCATTCAGTTTTGCCTCATTGTCAATGCTTATCGATCGTATGAAAGAAGAAGAAATCTGCTATAAATCACGTAGAGGAACGACTATAGCGCACGCGTTTAACACAGTTTACAAGTTTTTGAGAAAGTTTGTTTAAAATTCTATTATCTTAGAAACTTCTTTCGTAAAATATTTTATCGAAATAAAGAACGTTCAGATTATTAAACTCAGAAATCTAATTAACATTTTAATATATCTAATAAATGTTTCTTATTAATAGTAGCAGTAGAGATTCGAATGAAATTTCCTCTCTAAAAATGAGAAAAAGAAACGCAAGTCAAAATGGGAAAAACGGTGAAATTTGTCAGAAAGCCGGTAATGGAATTGCACTGGAAAATTTTTCAAAGTTCTCAGGAGTTGCTCGCTTTTATTTATTTCTATGGTCTCAGTTTCCACGACACATTTGTCAGAATATTTGATGACCTGAGAACACGAAACACCAGAGGAAAACGGCTAAAACGTATCTCGAGCTCCCTCTGCCATTTTCCTACCGATCAAACACAGGAAGTATTTTCTTCTCTGGAATAAATGTAAACACGCGAAGGTAATTTTCGTGATCATTATCATACAGTTATGCCATTTAAACAATCACTACCTATTCGTATTCGTAACGTGATTCGAAAAGTTTCACTTGGAAACGCCCCTCTCTAATACTGAGAATGAAAAACTCTGACAAAACATCGTAAGTTATCATCTTGATCTTTAAACTATACGGATTTATGAGTATTTCATTCAGTTTTGGGTTAGTTATACTATGTATTGCTAATATTATTAGAAAATATAAAGATTAGATTATTTATGCAATGTACATTACTACACAGATATTTTGCATCGTTTTATGAAGAAGATCTGCAACATATATAGTCGTCATCTATAATCAGTATATTTTATCATCTATCGTTATATTAATGACGTGAATTTTTCGTGAAATGAAATGAATTTTTCATCAAATAGATTTGGCTTGCTTTGTTAAAATTGTATTCGGTAATTGGCATAACCACCTTATCACCAGAAGTTGGATAAGATCACAAATTCGTGAATACTTTGTTTCTTCGTGAAGACAGCTTTGAAAATATGTTATCTTGTATTGATAAGTAATTAGAGCACACTAACGCGCAGAAACTGTCATTCTTCTAATGTTCTAAGTAAAATAGTTGATCAATATTTATGGTTTTACTCTATGATCTAATAATGGAAAGAATTGAATTTTTAAAATTACCTTTCAATCATCTTTGCCTTAAGTTCCAATTTCATCTATCGTATTAATGAAATATTTTAGCGAATGTGGTATTATAAAATGCCTTCAGAATATAAAGTGTTAAATCAGTATAAAACGGCGGGTGGATACTTTTGCGATTAATTCTGTATATATGTTTATTAATATTTTCCTGAATTAAATTATAAGTATGTGGATTTGAGGAATTCGGGAAATCCACAGCGTCTGCCGAGAGCGTACTTTACCATTGCTACGGGACCCGGAAAACAATTTCCTGCGGTAATTATAATTCAAATGGGCGAACAACTGTGAAACAAACAGGTGGGCATTAACGAAAACGGTGCGCCGTTCTACCCTTAAGCGTTTTTCCTAATTGATCGTCGGAATAAAACTCGATAGGCCGTGCAGTTAGGAACAAGCAACACTCCGCTTTCCAGCTCCGTTCCATGGGTCTCGACAATAACAGTTTGCAGTTTCGACCAGGGAAAATCAGGCTAATTTCGACTTCCTTCCTTTTGGTTTGTTATTCGTCGAAGAAACTGAAACGCCTGATAGAATAGAAAAAGAAATTGATGGTCGAACACGTGTGTATAAGATTCATTCATAATTATAATTCGTGATTACGTTGTCATTGGAAGTTGAATAATCTCGTTCTAGATTGCAGATAAAAATATATCTACATGGAAATCTGACAGTGACAGAAAAGAATAAAAGAAATGGTCGAAGAGACATCATTGTCGAGTGGATTTATTGAAAATTTGTATCTCTACTGAAATTCATGTTGAAAATTTGAAAAGGATTGAAACGTTTGGAACGGTAATAAATAAAACAAGTCGGAAATAATTATTTAACAGTAGGAATATCAATTGTATTGTAATTTGTAAATCGATTAACTCGATTAAGAATTGTGACGACGATTGTTGCCATTATGTTGCATAAAAGTCATCAATTACTATGCGAAGAACTGTGCTAAATATCAAGTTTACACCGTACGTGATTTCCTAGCTGCTTTCGAGATTAAGGATTTTCTTACTCTTTTCACTGGAACAGCTTTCAGTCAAATTATTTTTAGGTAGGAAACTCTGAATTCTAATTAGCACTAGGACTCTGAGCTTCTTTCTACTTTTTAAGAGTCATTAACGTATCGTAAATTCAACGAAGCTACCAAGTACAGGATAGAAACACCGCGTCTGAGGAAATTTTGGAACGAAAAGAAAATAGACGAACTAGGATTTGTGTAAATTAAAGTGCATTAATTACCATTTATAACTTTACATTTTTATCAAAACTTTTTCCTTAAAGTATCGCATTCACAAAAATGTATTTGTCTTGAAAAATAATTAATCTTTTGTGTCAGCTTATGTGACAAAATTAATTACTTTTATATTTTAAATTTATAAAAATTTATCAAATATATTTATTATAGTTCTTTCGATCAAATGATATTTTCTTAATCTTGAAAAATATATTCAATTTGGACAGAATATGAAAAAAGACTTAATGACATGCATTAACTTCAATTTCATGTTAAACATCATTTTAAAACATCGCAAATTCCTTTTGTTTGCTAGAATGAGAGCAAGATTGAAATATAAATACACTTAAATAAATTATTCGATATTATTATCAAAATATCTATTATTTTATTTACAAGTATTTCACATCATTCCGTATAAAAACCACCTGCACGGAATAGTCTGTATAATACACAGATACAAATAAAAATTTCATCCATGTATTTTACAAAAACACATTTAAATCCCCGAAAACACAGCGTAAATACATAAATGCACAACATTCTTTTTTAAATTACGATTTCATCATGTTTACCATTGCGATAGTTCTAATGTTAACAATCAAAGATCAAAAAGAAAGAATATGCTGTCGTTAAATTTTAACGAGTTTCCAATGAACGATAAACACGAAGAGATATGATAATTGCGCTGGAGTTAACGAAGGTTCCTGAGTATTCTTTGCAAATAGACGAACTGATTAGGTTGCGCGTGGAATTGCACAACAGAGCCAGGGTCAGGAATGGTAGAATAGCCACGAGACGTCTTAATTGACCCGGGGGAATGCGTGAATATGAACCAGGCGAGATACGATATGCATTGTCTTGCGCGAAACGTCGGACTAATGACGCCTGTCGTCGGGATACCTAATCATTCTAACTAAACGAACGGTTGCTGGATGATTAAGTGCTATCCTGGCCGGATCTGCTGCACGAATCCACTTGTTTTTCCTTTTAAATTTACATTGCGTGTTTGAGATTTTATTCGATTTTATTGATAATTGAGTTAAGAAATATTGAGTTCTTAAAATACTATGTTGAAAATCTATAACTAGATACGTACTAAAATATATACTATTGGGATTTCTTGTGAAATTATTAACGATATTGATTTGAAATTTATTAAATATTAAGTTTCGTGAGGTAAATTTAGACTCGTGCAAATTTAGTAGTAGCAATTCCCATTTATATTTCCTTTATTCCTTTACTACGGTCTTTTCTTCAATTCTTTTTTAAATTATTGTTCAACCTGGCTTTATCTTAAAAGAAATATTTTGAATTGGTATAGGAATTAACAGTATAATACCATAGATATTGATATAAAAAATCCTAAAATAATATCTGTTAGGGGAATTGTTAGAATAGTACAGATACTGACATAGAAATTGCTAGAATAGTATAGATGTTGCTACAGAAATTATTAGAATAGTCTACATACTCGTCTAGAAATGATTAGGATGACACCTATAGATATACACAGTAGGTATACACAACTATTAGAATTTTATGACGTTGTCTTAGAAATAATTTAATTGTATTAACTTAACCGTTATGTGCACGATTGTTCTAAACGTAACATAATAAAACATTTAAAAAATGTCAATTTATGGTATAGAATCCTGCCTTAATGAATATTCATATATTACAAAGTAGTATATAGCGAAAAACGAAGTATTTATGGAAAACATGTTTTCCAAATTAATTTACACGAATTTTTTCGTACATTTATTCGTCGCATAAATTATGAAGAATAAGTCGTCGTATTTCTAATTAATACGATAATTGACATTGTCGTGCTAATCGAAGACAATAGAATAATCAACGTGGTGAATATTACGCACAGCACGTTAGTTTTCTGGGAAACATATTTCATCTTCGTATTACGTCAAACTATTCAAATTTTTAACATAATTGAAACAGTGCATGAAGCAATAAGAAGCATGACGTCACTTCAAGTCGTTCTCTTCAAATTCTCAAAACGTGTCTTGCATTTCATGAGAAAGCAACGTTTCCCTTTTCCCCGTGCGAAAATGGCGCTGAATGACTCAGATTAAACGAAGAATAGGGAAAAATGATTTAACTGGTAATTTCCAAGTTTCGCAATTCTTTGTTCATGGCACATTCTTATGACTTTAAACGCCGCCGCTGTTTCAGGATTAAGACGCCACGCCATTGTAGATTAATTCCAATTAAATTGTGTTACATTTGTTGCTTTATACAGATAGCTATGGTACCTCAAAGGATACAGATGTTTAAAACAACTTACACTGGTTCGTTTCATCGCTTGATAGAACCACAGAAGAGGAAACGGAGAAACGAAAGAATATGATTCGATAAACTAAACAGACAAATTTTCGTTACAAGAAGTTCTCAGAAAGTTGTAATGAAATTTTTCCATGAATTCTAAATCAGTTAATCTTTTTCTCTTCGATACTCGTTCTTTGATCGACTCAAGATTTCTGCTTTAATGAAAAATAAACTACATTTACTATATATTATATAATAATATTGAATCTACAATGTAAATATGCAAACGAGTTCTTTCATTTCATCAAATTTCGAAATACCTGATTTGCTAACTTTCGATTTTCCTAAGTTCCAATGAAAATTTTCCAGAAATTTTTCAAGCGACATATGGCATATAAAGAAATAACTACGTGATCACTACAATTCGTATCGAAATCCCAATGCAAAGTTCATTGAAATCTTTTTGAAACAAGTAGGGATATTAAATGACATGTACTAAAAATAGGGAAACAAACCAAGAAGAGGAAAATTCTAGCATAAATATTATTATTAATGTAAGTTTAATTATAACATATATAAACTTTTTATCAATATAGATAATAGTGGTCGCTAATGACTGCAGCCGATGTGGCAATAAATAAATGAAAAAATGGATTGATTAAGAAATATCTCACGTTTAAGAAATGATTTCAATTCAACGAAAATTGATATATCTGCGTAATTCAACGAACTATCGATTATATTGCAAAGAATTCGTCCAAAAATCATGCGAACGCTGGAGTTTATCTCGTTGTTGCGCGCGGAACGCGACGCGAGCATACGCGAAACACGTGCGGTTCTCGAAGCAACGTGCCCGTAGTGGCACAGTAGTCTCTCTTGCTTAATCGGATGATTATTCTGAGATCATTCTTACAGCTGATGCTAGTCGCCACGATTTTAACTACCATTATACCGACCACACCACTCAATCTGCCTTCTCTTTGTCCTCTCGCGACGCTCCCAACTGTTTCTCGCATCGAGACAAGAGATCACTGGCTCGCTCGATTTTTCGTCTCGATCTCGCTCATAAAATACTTCTCATATCGATCGAATGTTTTCAAACGGAATTTCCAACATTTAACTCGTACACATCGTGAGTGACGTTTTATCGATCGTACAGAGACTAGCATTCTTAGTTTATTTTGAAGAAAATTTAGCCAGAATTTCTGTTTCATCGCGATACGAGGGAATTGAATCAAATTGGATTTGTTTTGCAATTCATTTCTGTGTTTTGTGTATATTAGAAATGAATTCAGAGTGTTTGCTGAATAATGAAAAATGTTTTAATGTAACGACTTTTTACCAAACAGACCAAAATGTTCACGTAACTTACAGAAATTACAATTTTCTTTTGCATAGACATCTTCATGCTTCTATCAATTTCCATGTCAATAGATCTAAGTCCTTCAGTGAACAAACGATCTTTTAACGAAATAACTTATTTCCTTTGCAACTAGTAATTTTAGTTTCGAGGAAAATAGTTTTCTGAAAATCATCGTTAACTCAAATAATTCTGAAAAATTATCTTTCGACGAAACTTTAAACGAAATGAAAAATATTACACCTTTATTTCCTACGATTGACCCAAATCCATTGCGATAGGCCGAGCAATCTTATTTCTAACGTCGATGGAAATCAATTAAATAATCAAAGACCATGAGAACTCGAGAAACAATTTCGGTAAGTGAGCGGACAGACAAGAGAAAAGTTGCTGTCCACATTTCGAAACGTCAACGGCAACTCTTAAAAATATTACAGCGCTCGTTTCTGGCGCGATGAAAGAAGAAGGCAGCAAATATTTCTCTTCCTCGCAGAATCTTCCCTTTTATCTCATTGTCGAGCCGAGACGAGAATACGTACTTAGTAGTCTCGAGGAAGCTTGAAAGGAGGCAAAGACTTCCGAAAGAAAGATCCTTTCGATGCCTAGCCCGTGAATTTATTTCGTTGGTATCCTAGCCAGCCATTAGCGAAATTGAGACTCCAAAATTAAAACGTGTTGTCGGCACAGGGACGAAAATATTTCGGCAAATAAATTCCTTTTTCAAATATATAATACTCCGTGTTCCTTTGGATTTATTAATCGGTTAATATTTAATTCATCGGTCCTCGCAGCTTCTTTTCGATCACTGAAGATTAAGTTTTCGTTTTGAGAAAGCCCAGCACTTTATCATCTTGTTATTTTTATTATTACAAGATGTCTCGCTTCTTTATTGAAAGTTTAAAGGATACGTTGGTTTCTTCACATATTTAAAAGATGATCAAAATGCAAGAAATAGAGATAAAAGGAATGGAGCAGGATATAATTTATCACTGCTTTACATCGTTCTGCGACGTCCAAAGACGAAATATGAAAAACATTTGAATTTTAAACGATTTCCAGATATCAATGCAAAGCAGTACGAACGTAACCATCTTCGTGTCAAGCTCTTCTGATGATATCTAGAGCTATGAATAAATTAACTATTAAAAGATTTACAGTGGAAACGATCTGCAGCTGTCTTTTCAATTTCCTGGAACCTTCGTTTAATTCTCGCGAGAATTATTGGATTTCCTTCTGCGATCAACAACAGTGATCTATTCTGATTCCATGATCAGGAAATGGAACGTATCCGCAGAACGCAGATTCTAACTATAAAAGTGACCTCTGATCTCTCTAGAACCGCATGTCAGATGCTCGTTTAAAAGTTCGACTAAAAATAGCAAGTTCCGCCTGTAAGACCAACTATCACTGCGACCAGAGATATTTATAACGATGGATTCTTGAAAAAGGGATGCTCGCTCGATCTCGGATGATTCGTGTTACGAATGCTGCCCTTACAACCAAATTATCGCGGCCATTCACTTTTATTACACGTTGTATCTTTGATAAAAATTTCATAAAAAAATTTTTATAAAGATACACGATCTGTTTGATATTTTACATTGAAAAATTTGAAATCTCGAGGACGAAGAATTATTTTTCTAATCGCTCAGTTCTTCGTCATTATATTATACCATTGGAAGTTTAACCCAAGATTATGAATATTTACGACTTCAAATTCGCATTTGCTAGTCTAAAACTTCCTAAGTTCTAAAGCAAACTTGAAATTTCTAGCAATTCTATCTCATCTATCCTCCGACGTTAACGAATCTAAGGACCATAAGGTACCTAAATTTCACTTAGGCGATTATCACAAGTCAAACAGAAATTCTCCGCGTTAAACTGCCGTTAATACCTCCTTTATCCTAACGTACATATATTTCGATCAGCGATTAGAACGGCCGGGAGGTTGCATAATTGAAAGATTCCTCGGGTTCTTGTCACCAACGATCGCCAAAAGGCATCGCGGTAGGATCGTTAGCGGTGGTTCGAATGAAAATTTCATCGTCCGAGATAAGCTGGATACAGCGTGTCCTTGTATTATCAGTAATTAAAGAAAATTCTGAACGGAAGAGCGGGGCAATTTCAGGCAATTGCCACGACAAACGCCCGGTGCACTGTTTCGCGAATGGTTATGGTACGGTGCCTGGTAATTTCAGCAATTCCAACCTACGATCCACGCCTCGAGGGCCTTTCAGACGTAGATTTTCGATCTGTCGACCAGTTGCCAGTCCGTGATAACGGAGAAAGCCAGTCTTTTCAGAGGATCTCAAGTACCGACATCTTTTTCGCTAGAAAATATCCTGCGAATCATCCCTTTGAGTTACGTATACAAAATTTTTAATCATTTGCGTTTGGTATTATAATTATGTCGAAGGTATGTCTTCGATCACGTGAATTTTATAAATTCGCTTTAAAAACTTATTATTAACAGAAATATTTGTGAAATATATTATTTATATCTAAAAAATTCGAAACTAAAATAATTTATAGCAGAAGTATACTATTACATTAGGATAATAGCAACGTTGATCGATTTCGATGAAATTTTCAGCACGTGCAAAACTGACATCGACCGACAAAACGTATTGCTTAATTAAGTTTTCATTCATTGCAGACTCGGATAAGAAAAATTATAAAAACCTTTAGACTATTCCAATCGACTGCAATTTTTCAAGAATCGGATTCACGCGTCCTTCAAATTAATCCTTGTAACTTCTCGAAAAAAAAAAAAATATATCAAAACGTCTGGTCCAATTTTTAAAAAGTTATTCCGTTTTAAAGTGTGTCCCGGTATTTTAATGTGAGCGAATATACATGTGGGCTCCTTCAGACGTTTTCGAAATATACAGACATTGTTAGTCATCGATTTTCAGAAATATTTCCTTACAATTAATTTTACGTTATATTGGGTTGACAACTAAATGATTGCGGATTTTGTCATTAGATGGTATTGATAAAATCCGCAATCACTTAGTTGCCAATCCAATAGTTCGGCAACGATGATTGACGGTTCATTCAAGTTCGTTCCGAGTCGAGCGTGCGGTACCTGTGGCCATTGTTACAAGATCCGTCATAAAACTGTCTTCCGTCTCATATATCTTAAAGGTTCTATATCGTGTGACTGTTTTATTCTAAAATCCAATATAATTTAGGGATAATTGTTGTTTCGATCATGCGGGCGTGTACTTGCAGTCAATTAGCAAGACAGGGCTAGCGGGTGGCCAGTTAACGAGGCAAGAACGCCCTTTTGAAACGGCGTTTAAAGTGGACTTGTTGAAGATCTATTGTACAATTAAATTATCCCTCTTGTAAAACGCAACATATACAAAAATAGTACCATGTCCGAATATCAATGTGGAATAAAACTGGACCACCATGGTAGTTTCAATGACCCGAATCGATCACATCAGTCTAGTGGCACGCGTTATCCCACGGGAAGAATATCTTCTTTGTTCGATCGTTCCTCGAAATATGTCGCGACACAGACAGACACATTCCGGTTGTTCGGATGGAACTGTCCGAGCCGCACGAGGAATTCGACTGCGATACGGGAAAGTGCTGTATACTGTCCAGGAAGCCAGAGGTCAGGGATCCTCAAAGCACCTATAATTCTTGCCAACATGGTTGACACGCGAGGATACCATTGGAGAAATTTTAACCCTTCGCAGTCCTGTGACACTACTAACGTATATAACCACATTCGTAATACATGGCGTAAAGGCATTTTGCTGGCGCTATAGCGACACGCGTAATTTGCATCGCAATCGAAAATGTGTTAGACTATGTTGATATACGCAACATGCATCTCTGCATGGTAATTTTCAGGGTAAATTGTTGGTTGATTTTGGTTTGTACGATAAAGTAGTGGAAAATGGAAATCGAGTAGCTGGAAATTGAAGTTTGAATTTAGCTAAACGACGTTTTGTTAGGTTAAATTCGACATAAGTGAATTGTTTGAAACACTTGTTTCATTGAAATAATTCTCACGATGATTGGAGTAATTAATTACGCAACGTAAGGATTAAAATGTTTTGATTTCTTCTAACTTGTTTAAAAAAATTACAATCGAATCAGTGGTTACTCATCAATGTGAAAAGATTGAAGTTGTTGTCTCGATGAAAGATAAATAAACCTAATGCAAATGTCTACAAGATTGCCAGAGACAAATGTTTATCGAATCGTCCGTTATTCAATGTTAGCCAAATTTATCATCGATTGTTTTCTCCAGCAAGATTGCGAACTGGGTCAAAGCCGATCACCGCGCAATCGCGATGAAGAAAACCTTCGACGCAACTGTTTCGTTCGATTCGGATCTGCTCTTGCGGCGAGGCACTTTAATTAGACGTTTTAATTGGTAATTAGGCTAGACAGGAGTGGTAGCCACGCGATGGATCCACCAAATTCACTCCTCGTTAACGATCGTCGTGGAATGTTGCTTTCAGATAGAATAAAAAAGAGAAAAAAATTTGAGAAAAATCTGCAACACTCTCTATTTGCAACATGCTCCATTTTTCACGCAAATTAACCGGTCTTCGAGGGTATTCGATCCGATTTCTATCGGAAAAGAATTTACTCGACCCTGAAATTACCTACGATTTTTCTTAACCCCGCTGCGCTCTTTATGCCATTTCCAATGCACATATATTTTTCTATTCGCAAGAAATTTAGTAAATAAATCAAGATGGAGTGGAAAAATCACTTTTTTGTTTAACTTTGAAATGAAAGAAAATTTTCTACATATTGCTCGTCATAATATTAAAATATCGACGGTATCCAAATATTTCTTGTCTTAATAATTGCTTCTCTGGATCTCATAACACCTTTTCTAATTCATCAGTTATTGAGTTGATCGCTTAAGAGAACTTACACCTTTGAACTTAATAGGTGGCCGTCATTTTCTATTGTATTATATTTTCTTATGTGTCATGTTCTTCTGCGATCTTCGTATGTGTAATGTCACATTTCAACTTCAACTCTAACCGAAAACAACATGATCGAGTGCAAGCAAGGAACCTTTAAATATCGGAAGTTAAATTTGTCGTGCAAAGCTTCTGCAATTAAATGGAGTATTCTATACATAGAGTGCAACAAGAATGTGTTAAACGACCGCCTGTAAAAATAACGGCATAAAGAAAGATGCGTGACGTGCACAACTTTTATGGAATTCTTCGACAGCTCTATTAATAATTGTTACACTATGTTTCTAAGCTGAGATAAAATCTCGTATATTACGTGGCTTGCATCCGGAAGCTTCAGCCAGCGTACGTGATACCACAGATACGTAATTAGATGTATGAAAAATTTGCTAATACAAGAGAAAAATAAGCCGCATAATTTACAAAAAATTATTCAAATTCCTAATAATGTATTCTGTGCAAATTATTCATAATTATTCTGTATCGATTTATCAACTTTCTACTCGATAAAGATTGTAAATTGATCACTTTCACCACTCTGATACTCTAATGTGACGTGATTAAAGAAAAACGTCGTTAAAAATATCTTTTGAAGATAAAATTCTTCGTCAAAAGATACAACAAAGGCTGCATAGTTTAACTTCTCTAACTAAGATATATCATCATACAGTATGTTTCTTGTAGAAAATCATACACTCTTTTAACCCAGGACAAGGTACAGCGTCAGCATGGCTAGAAACCATCTAGTTGGAAAATCGAGACAGGGTCGATATCTGGTTGCCTGTCAAGGTGAAACAGTTTGATATCTGGCGGAAGGACTCACCGAAAACTGGAGCAAGGATGGATGACCCAGTGACCTGCAGCCTTTTGCCTGATCCGTTCCTTCATCAAAGCTTTCTTGCTTCCGAACAGCTTCATAGCCAGCTTGTTGTCGGTAGGCTGGAACAGGGCCTGAAGCTGATTCTTCAAGAAGCTCTGCTTGACTTCTTGGCCCGGAAGACCCGGGCCCGGCTCCTCCTTCGGCGTCCCGTAGAGGGACACATCGTCCACTCCGAAGTGGACCTTCCCGCTGCCCTTGTAATTCATCTCGTTGCCTGAAACATGATAACAGAAGCATTTTGTTAAGCAGTATTGTTAAGTTAAATAATACACGTTATGATATTTTCGCCCTGATTCTGCTTATAATGCCTTATTAAATAATTTCTACGCTTGTAGAATCTATTTAAGATTGTACATACACTACCCTGTACTTACAACATAAGAATTAGAATATTTATCGATGTTTAGTATAAGTTGAATAATACTGTTCTCTATCCTCGTTTTCCAGCTGTTTGATTGTAAATCAGTTATTTTACTCGCGACATGTGCTTTATAATCTAAAATATTGAATGTAACCAATGGGTCCAAATGTTTATGGCAGATAGTGTACATGTTGTGTAAATTCTCACGTATGGGTTCACACGCATCTTCATACCTTTTTGTGGATACTATGTTGTATAATCGTTGTATTACAGCGTTTCTTTTTGTTTTTATGTATTTAACAGTTATATTGCAGTCTATAGATCCTAATGTCTAAACATCTTATCATCCATCTATCAGTTAACTTAACCAAATGTTGGTTCAACGTCAATACATCAAACGTCGAATGTAATCAATTACAATCCTAATTTCGCTGCAATTATCTAGATCGACAACAGTTCAATCTGTCGTATGCAATAACTTAAACTAAACTTGCAATTTCATATATCTAATTTAAAATTATCTAAACTGTAGTTCGATGGGTAATACACCTAAACGATGCGAGTTACCTCCCGAAGCGTCTCTCTCCTCGATATGCGATGTGAAAAATTTTAACCCGTGGAATAAATTATATATACGTGTGAACCTATAGTTGAGAAATTAAAAGAACTCGTAGTACTCGATAATTTCCAATTAAATACAGCAATTTGCTCAAATATATAATCATTGGCTAGCAACGAGCATTCTATAATTCTCGTTTCGAATAAACAACGTTCAAGTCCAGTTACTGAAAAATGCTTCGTCGAAAGCCACGTGAAATCCCCACTACGAGTATCGAGGTACACGCGAGCTCATTCCAATCTCCCATCGACTTCCTTTCCAGCTCTCAAACGCAACCATACGCACTATTGGCTCCGTTGAAGCACACATGAAACGTAAAAACTACCAAGCACCGTTTGCTCGTCGACTCCAGTTAAATACAGTTAACCAACAGAATTCTGCCTTTTTTCGTTTTACATTTGCAACGCATTGCCTCTAATAATGGAGGGGAGGGGGCACTTAGAATTTAAGCGGTCGAATATTGTAAATAATATTGGAAATCTGATCGACTTTCAATTAACATTTTCGTATTTTTTTATGAGGATTTTTATTCCAATCAAATAAAAGTTTCATTCGAATTGAATAGAAGTTTTTGGGAGAATTTTTATTGGGAAATTATCGGAGAATCTTCTTTTAGCTAATTAAGTTATGTAAGCGAAATTGTAAGAATAAATTTTGGAACAATTCTGATTGAAGTGTTAAATGTTTATATTTCATTCATTCACTTAAATTAGAGAAAATTACTGTGTTAATTTGTCATTATTTATTCTCTAAGATTCTATAATTTTTTTCTGGTATTAAAACAAGTTATTTTCTTTTTTGGCATGGGGTTCTTTGCCTCTGATCTTTCTAGTGTAACAAAAAATGTTATTTAAACTTTCGTGCAATTCTGACTGGAATTTTCTTTTTTGTATTACTTTTTGAAACCTTTTAAACCAATTGCCTGGAGATTTGAGTCATTTTTATATAGAGATGTCCCGTCTCTCTCTAAAAGTTTTTAGATAATTTATCTGTTTATCATTTTAAATAGATAGTGTGTAGTTTATCTTTTTAAATCAAGTCTGAACAAATCAGAATTTAATGTTTTAAGGAATCCTTTTAATCATTTTCATAGATAATATAAAAATATTAATCTTTGGAAAACTATAGATTTTGGGGCTTTATAATTATAACGAGCCAGTTATTCTTGTGAACCAGAAAAATTGTTAATAGACTACTTTGTAATCATAATTGATAATTTCAATGGGATATGAGTTTGAAAATTATTATTGCAGTAGAATCAAAGATCGTCATTGCTAAGAATAGGTTTTTATGAAGGTGAGGAACTATGTAGTTACTCTGCGATAAAAATCATCAATAAATCAATTATACGCACAAACTGTTGCTAAGAGGATGCAAGAGCTCTAAATCGACTTGATTATTACTAGTTGAATGATGTTGGTTTCTGTTGTAAAAAAGTCTCTACTCTGCAGTGAAAGATGAATCGCCATAAGCTAGACTACATCGATAAACCATTTATCATGATCATATAAGAATTTTATAATTAATGAACTAAAATATAGTATACCATGAACTTAATAACCAAGAAATATACTTGAAAAATATTCTTAACGTTCTTACAGAATTTACATATACATAGTATCATCCGAGAAGATATGAAATTAGGTAATTAACTAGTACAAGATAGAACTCATCGAGTGATTAATTTCTACGAGGAAACAACAGAATTATAATTCTTATAATTTCCAAAACGAGACACGATACGGTATTAACCTATTTAGAAGATTTCTAAACGTTATGCCAATTCAGAATTATTCAGAGGGTATTCAAATTTGTATTACAAAAAAATTTTTTAATTTTTAATTTCAGGCTACATGAGAAGATCTTATCATTCCACGAAAATAACATTCTTATTGTCAACTCTAGTCTAAAATAGGAACACATAATAAGTCTTGTAATAAAAATACATAACAAGTGTATGTAATAAATATCAATCAAATGTTATTAAATCAATTAAATAATGTTAAAGAAATCAAATGTTATCGATCTAACCATGTTAATCACATTTCGTCACAGTGTTGATGAAATTTCAAAAACTCATATATGACACACACACAATATATTTATAAAAGTTTCCTACAATAAATGTGCAAGTACTCTCGCGAATCACTATATATTTATTTATTTAAATAAAGCTGATTTTCCTACAAAATGCACGATGACTTTCATACATAACTCTTTCTTTCCAAAACACTATGCATCATTTCAGTAGAGACGATATGAACACATATATAGACTAAGGATATCTTAAATTTTTCCGTTTCTATACATTTAAGGATCAATCTCGTTATCAGACCAACTACAGCGAAACCTTGTCCTCGAAATGCCACCTAGTCTCCATAAAAACCGTGATCCTTCAATTCCTCGGTACAAGACTCACCAAACTTCGGCGTTGCTCGCGCGTGCGACAACTTGGGCCAGCTGGAGACAAGGACAGGACAGCCCTTGTTCCCTTGCTGTTGGTCTAGCTGTGTTTGTTTCCTCAAGAGCGGCGTTCTCTGCTCGTCGAGCTGACTGGCGCGCGCCAGATCGTCGGCCATCGCCCGAAAGCAAGCGGCCTCAGGATCGCGAGAACGGTCTGCCCCGTTTACCGTGTAACTGGTCCCCGATGCAGAGGTTGACTAATGACGAGCGGAACATGAGGAAAAAGAAGCCACGCGGCCGGCGAAAGCCAGCCAACCCGACCAACCCACCCAGCACCACGGCCAGAACGAACGGAACCCAAGTGGAGAAGAAGAGAAAAGCAAAAGCGATGCAGTAGAACAGAGAGAGAGGCAGAGAGAGAGAACGCTGAGACTGACCGGTTTTATTGTGGAACCAAACGACGACGCGGCGTTCGATTCTTTTCCATGGCATTCGACGAGGAACGCATGCAAATCCTCCGCGCGACAATCTCCCGTCAACCTTGACACTGGAGGCGGCTAGAACGTCGCGAGAACCAAGCCTCCCTTCCACTAATCGCGAATGATAATTCCATTTGCCTCGTCTCGTGTTTATATCACGCGAGATACCTGTATAGTCGTATGTCGTAGGTTTTGTATGGTCGCTCACAAATTTGGTATAAAGTGTATTTGGTATTAAGGATACTAATCCGGACTGCAACATTTTCTATCTAAACTTTTCTGTCTTTACCGGGGCTATTTTAGATCGCTGAAGCCGAAAACAAGGGTCATCTTTCACATTAGGACAAAGGTTCTAATTGTAGAAATCCACGTACGACCGCGACCATATAAAGCGGTGAGTGGCAAAACAAGCGATGGCATAGTCAGTGGCAAATTCCGCCTTGTTCTCATGGAAAATGACTCTCATTTTCGATTTTCGTCAGGAATTTCAAAAATCTCTAAAAAGCGTCATATTAACTGAATGAATTATATTAGGTTGTACGGAACGTGTCTTTCTTTTACAGATACGTCTTTTACAACAACGCATCTTTATACAAACATGAAACCTAATCTGTCGAACGTTGTGATCTTTAGTTTGATAGAACAAAATGGATCATATGTAATTCGATACAATAATACAGAACGGAAAATGTACATTCATTATTTCCTTATAAAAGGAAAGAAACTTTTCGGACGACCTAACGATAATCGTGTCTCGTTATAATGTCAATGAAATTTCAAGATATTTCACGTGACACGTACTATGAGAGGATAAAAGTTTTCCATCGTAACAGAAAATTCTGTTCAATTCGTGAGTCATTATAATACATCGTCTAAAGAACATTTTAAATGCGATTTTAAAATGTAAAACTATCTTTTGTCGCAATCTAACCAAGCGAGATAATGCAAGATGACGCGACGTACACGACAAGACCCACACAGAATTCTCCCTGATCTCATTCGCCTGAAGCGAATTCGAGAGAGTGGATTCGCATTCTCATGGAGAGCGCTTGAGAAATTTGAGCGTGCGATTCTTCAGAGACGGCTGTATGCCGCGTGAGAGAAATTAGACACGCCCGGGGAGATTGGTCGAGGATGCAAGGGTGTTTTTAAAGAGTCTTGGTGGGTTTGCAGGTGTTGTTAGCAGTTTGGTTGCATGCGAAATGCTTTAGGTGATTGAACTTTAAAGTTTAAGCAGGTAGAAAGGCTTAGCTGGATGCCATACAGTTTGATTTGAGATTTTCGTAAAAGGTTTTAGCAAAGGAATGCATGTTCTCTTGTTTGCGCGATCGTAAATTCTTATCTATAGTAGTATAATGTTGTTTGATTATTCTAAATTCCATCTATGCATTACGTTTCATCGTGTTTGCTTTTGTATTTAGAGAGAGATTCTTTAAATTTGAGGAATGTTACTATTTGTTTCATTCAGAGAACATTTTGCGAACCACTTGGCTTTTAATGTCATTTTGATATTTACCTGTGCCTATGTGCAAGCTTGTCCTTGTGTCCGTATATATTTTTTAATTATCTTGAATTTTTACGAGTGTCATACGAATAACATGACAATTATTAAACCTATTTGCTTGATTGGAATAAAACCGCTCATGATAGCAATTTTGTAGTTCTGGTATTTGAAACTTATGGAGATTCGATATTTAATTAAATTAAGTAAACTAATATTTATAAGCTAAATTACGATATTATACGTAACTACAAAATTGTCACTAATTAAGAATTAAATAACCAAAAGTGATGCTTGATTTAATAAGAATAATAAATCCTGAAGAACTTTGGACCTCTCCGTTCTAATCGTTCAATTACAAAGTCTACCAGCTGACAATCGTTTCGAGCGATTACGAAGAGGAGCAATTTCCATGAACAATACGAAGCGTAGAAGGGCGTTTCACGATTTTAGCGAAAACATTCGCTTGAAAATCAACGTCGTAAGTAGAACGACTTTAACGCGACATTCGAGACCGAGCTAGTGTTACCGTGACAAAATGTTCTCTTTCCGGTGTCTTTGTAGGACCGAGCTTTGCGACAGATAATTTGCCTGATAGACGAGGAGCGAGCAAATTATCTCATCCGAGAGGGAATCGACGAAGAGAGAGAAAAAGAGAGAGAGGAAGAAAAAGAGAGAGAGAGAGAAAACCACTTCTTACTACGCTCCAACGCGCAATTTTTGCTACGTAACATTTAATTAACTTCAGCTTCAATAATCTTTAATTATGTATGTACGATTATTCATGTGTATACGTGTGTGATAACGAGATGATATCGGTGAATAATTCACATTCGTTAATTATGGGAGTTGGCGCTTTCAGAAAATATTGAAACGTCGATCTCGTTGAATAAACAGCAGGTTTTAAATTGATATTGTATTTGCATTAACAGACGAGAACATTACAATTTTCACCAATTACTGTAATTTCTTTTTCGGCTTGTATTTGTGAAGAATGTTATAATTATCGTTAACTAGTTTAATTTTCTCGTGTTCATTGGGTTTGATCAACAAGATACGTTTTTATACCATTATTTTTGGTATTAATTTCGAAAGAATAATGAAATATCTCCGTGCTGAATATCTCCTCTTAAGTTGCGAGAAAGGTAATAAAAAATTGCTTCAAAAAATGGCCTGGTTGATATTAATTGCTTTAATGCTCTGTAGTTTACTTATAGCCTGATCCTTGATAATTGAAAGATCTAAAGATTGGAAAATTATTAAATTAATAATTAAAGATGTAGAGATTGAACATTGAAGTATTCTTTTTAAGATTTCATTTTCCTTGGGAATATCTCGCAAAATCTTCTTTCAACATTGTAAAGTTTTGACAATTGAAAGGGAAGTTCAAAAACGAAAAATTTGAAAGTTCGAATGGTCGAAAATTTGGAAAATTCGAACTATATCAATTTGAGAAATTCAATATTTGAAAATTTGGAAGTTCGAAACTTCATCAATTAAAAATTTTGGAAGTTCGAAAGCCATTCAAAGATTTGAAGCGTCGAAAATTGGCAAGTGTAAAACATCGGTAACATGAACATTTGAAAGTTTATACATTTTACATTCAAATTTCCAACATTGGCAATCTGAAATTTTACACGTATTTACAATTCTTCCTACAATCACCTTAATTAGCGTTCTACCATTTTAACCAAACATTTTATTGATCAAAGGAAAATTGTTCTACTATAACTTCATCAATTATCTTCATATCAGTCTTTATACACGTACATATAATTTTACCGAATTGATTTCAACAAAGAGCAATTAATATACTCTCGTCCCATGTAATGGCATTCCTCTCTCGTTTATGAAGATTACTATAAATTTTAGCAAATGAGAAATGTTTTTAATCTCCTCTCCGATAATTCCCTCCATCTTCTCTCTACTAATTAAATATTTTCTTCTATAAATAGATACGTCGTATCTATTTATATCTATTTCGGTTTTTTTAATTAAATTCACCTAAAATACAATTTGCGTAATGTCTTGTACATACAAGTTCGAGAATAACAGAAACTATTTTGAATATCGCAAACACTGATTCATACTTCAACGTAATTTAATGGCGATTCCATTGAAGCTTGAAATAACATTCACTAATGAATCGACGCCACGGTGAAAACCAGTAACGTTAATCGCTTCTTATGAAACAAATATTCCACTGTAGTAAACAGGATTCGTGTGATTTCGTATTTTTATTCAACAGCTCGTTTATACGCGCTTGGAGTTTTGCATTAATCGATAATCATACTGTTGGTCTATATCGTTACGTATGTAATTATAAATATCTGTTAACTTTTCTAATTCTTCACACTGTTGAAAATTTCGATTTTTTTCAATTTTATTTTCCAATTGAGCGTAGAATACAGCAAAATAAAATCTTCTATATTTGCTCCAATTCTTCACGTTTCACTTTTCAATTTCCTTTCAATTCTTCGCGCTATTTTAAATTTCAAACGTTGTCTCTTTCGTCGTATTTTCTGATTTACCGTAGAACATTCCACGAAACAATTTTCTTTATTTTTCATATAAAGCACTTGCTCGAAGAAAACATGTCAGATCGCTCTATTTTCGGCAAAATACACGCATGCTATATTTTTTGATATTTTTAATTTAGAATTTTTCTCAAACAAAATATATAACATTTTTCTCCAACTTTAAACGATTGATCTGTGTAGATAGAGGTTGGGTTAAGAGATGAATTAAAAGATCTAAAGGGATTAAATAATCAGAGGAATTAATGGAAGAAGTTAAAGCGTAAGTTAAGAGTGGAAATGAATTTTGTCGAAAGTGAAATTTCATTTCTTCTCGTTGGCAGTCGGTTGTCAGGTGCTCGTAAACATGCCAACTAAATGTGCGGCTAGCTCGATTGCTTTTCTGTATTGCAACAACCGATAATGGGCTCGTTACGGGCATTTGTCGACGAATAAACGGCTTATTGAACGAGCATTCTTACGGTGCTCCATATTTCCTCACGCGGACACGTGTGCCAATAACTTCGAATTCGCATTTCTCATTTGAGGTTTCCTCGACAGAAATATTCTACGAGCCTTCTCCTTGATTAATTATCATTCGCATACCCATGTCGGTTTAGCATTCTTGATTATCATTTCTTCGTTTCAGGTCAATATCGCGATAATTTAATATGAGAAATATGAAAAGATTAGGTAAGAAGGAAACTTTGCATGTAAATTTTTAACATTTCTTAAATATTTAGGGATTACGCAACTAAAACATATTATATGCAAATAAAACATTCTTTTCTAGTTTGAATAATTTCTAGTCGACAGTTTGATGATAAAAAACTTAGTATTTCAGAATCACATGTATTTCTTTTTTTTTTTAAATATAACGGTGTGCTATAAGCTATACATATGCGCTATAAGTGATTGCAGGATTAAAAAAAATTCTTTTTATACATTAAACTCTCTTTTAATTAAGTATTATTTTATTTACTATATCATTTGTTTAATGAAATTTATACATATATAAGATATATACACGTATGTGTTATATTTTATTAAATTTCTTTTTAAATAGAATTAAATAGAATAAAATAATATTGGCTCAACTGGGTCGGAACATGATCGGTTCATGAAATGTTTCAAATAAATATCGTCGTGTTTCATGGCAACATCGTTAATATTCCACATTTTTGATCTTCATTGTTTTTATAACAAAAGCAGATATCTGGTCGCATTAATAACACGCGTATATTCATTCTTAATTACCGTACTGCATATATAGTCACAAAATTATTAAACACTGGCTGCTACTGAAATATACAACTAACCACCTCTGGAACTGCATTCTTTTGTTTGATCAAAAATGTCTTTATTTTATGTAACGATATTCCAATACACAGTCTGCTGCTTTATTTGCTTGTCTAAATTATTTTATCGAAACACAAGCGCAAAAACTAAAATGCAATGTTGGTGTCACAAATAATCGAGGCGACGCAATATATGCGTTAGATGTAGTGGTAGCGGATATATCAAGGGTTAACCGTGATTGTGAATTTAAAAAAAGATCAATAGTCGAATTGAACTTAAAACCATCATTTATGGCTATCACGCTTGAAAAATTACGGTTTGATGAAGAATTATGGAAATTGAATTCTATTTGTTACTTTTCACTTTATTTCAAAATGTTACCTCATCTTTTAGCGCTTAATTGGAATAACTATAATTGGAACATCCTCTCGATTAATTCCTTTGACTTATTCGCTGTCATCACCTTGGAAGTATAACGGAACACTTTTTCATAGGTGTGGCAAAAAGAAGGTTAAACTGTTTCGATGATACGACCACAAAGATGTAGCTGGATTTGTATGTGAAGATAGATGTGTTTAATTCTATGTTGCATTAGATGAGTCTGATATGTCTGTGGAAGAGCGTGGGTGCTCTTTGTATAAGTGCAATCATCCTTAACTCTTGTTTCTTCTTAATCTTTTTTTCTCAAGGTAAACTGGGCTTTCAAAGATCGTTCTCTTTTAATTTCAACATTCTCGATTTTCAAATCTTGATTTTCGTTAAGGAGGGAAAGAGGAGCATTGATTATCGATTTCTTGAGAAATATTTAGGATGATTATTTGTAATTATTCGCTAACGGTATGAATATTAAATTATTTCGTATAATAAAGTTAAATACGAATGGTAGGAAACTATAGACAATAATATACTGTTGAAGATTCGCTCTTTCGAGTAATTATTGCTATAATAAAAGAACTGTTCAGATTGTAGCAAATGCTTCTAAATTTTCCACAAAACGTGTCGGAAATCTCGTATGAAATACGAAGAGTATACATATATACGTCGCGAGCTGCGCAATTAAATTTCCGGTGGGGTAAGATTCAACTGTAACTGAACGCCACTGGACAAAACGACGAGCGTTCCTAATCTTGACACACTATAACTTTTATCAAACTTTCAAATCTAATTTCTAAGAAATACAGCCATTGCAACTATAATAATTCTTGACTCATCGTAGAAAATTCAGTGAACAATTTTTTTTAATAGATACTTCATACTTCGATGTAATATAAGTCTGAAGAATCAAATATAGAATTTTCTATATTTATTAAAATATCAGTATTGTAAATTTCATTAACTTTCTTCCACAGTCAAAGTTATTACTCAAAAATTAAATATAAACTCATATGTGTGTGTGTGTTTGAAATTATAGAAGTGTCCATATTCTGAGTTCAGAATAACATCAACAATAGGTTTTCCAATTGTGGGAAGATTTTAATTAAAACTAAATGGAAAATACGATATGCGAAATAATATCAGAGTATTTCTAAACTATTCATTTAATGTAGCGAGAACTGATTTCTCGTGTAGTTGATATCTCAGTATTAAACTTGAAAATAGGACGCTAGAAAAAAAAAAAGGAAGCACGAGAAAAAAGGACAAAGATAAAAATAAGATAAAACTGAGTCATAATCCAAATTGTGTGATAATCAAAGCGAACAAAATTAATTAAGCAACACCAAGGATTTGAATTTTATTTCGCTCTAAATTCTCTTTAAATTATAATCGCTCAACCAAATATATCGATTTGCTCATATATTTTTCACAATTTCTTAAATATCTGCAGTCTCAGAATTTAAAACATTATCGAAAAATCCAGGCACTCTGCGTTTATGTAAAGATTAAACAATTTGCACAGTGTATACATTTTCTATACCTAATATTTATACAACTGAAATAAACCACCACGCGGTTCCAAATCTTTGATAAACAAACACGAGAAGAGCTTGAGAACGTTGCATGAAAAATTTTAGTATACGATGGGGGAAAAATAACATATGAATTTATTTGATTCTTCGATAAAATTATCAAAGTAGAAAAAAGCCTTCGATTTATTCTATCGATTCAAGATGATTGCACGATGCACCATGATAAATAAGAAACGTATCTAATAAAAGCCATAGCAAAATATTGAATATAATACAGTTCTTCACGAAGTAATATCAAAGTTGTACGAAATCGGAAAGACAATGAGACGATGATTCGTTAAAAAGAATATCGATAATAAAAAGTAAAAATGACTTACCTTGGTCGGCTACGAAATCGGTGATGAGCAATGTCTCGTCGTCTAGAGCAGTGACGAGGCTGTCCGTGCAAGTGTTCGTGTTCTCGATGCTGATCTTGATGCTGTCATCTTTGTTAAGCCGTGGATGATTGTTCGCGGCGGGGTTATTACCGGCGTGGCAGTTATTGTTGTTGTTGTTATTATTATTATGGTTGTTGTTGTTATTGTTATTGTTGCCGCCCTGCTGCTGGCCGAGGTGGTGATGGGGTGAACGAACGGATTCTGTGCTGCTGGTGTGCAAACTAACCCCCGTAGTCGCTCTTCCGTTCACCAGCCGTAGACTCGGTGCCCGTCGACCTCCACCTCCTCCTCCACCCCCACCAGCGCTGGTCACAGAACGGCCGCCACCGCCGCCACTCTCGCCCTCCCTGAAAAATAATTCCTTTTGATTCCTCGTTCAACATTGTTCTGATATTCTCAACTTTTTATTTTTACTATACTATATTTTAATGGCACCAAGTAGACGAAAAAGTTTATACGTATACTTGACTGACGCTCGAAAATGCTTTATTAAAAAGTTATAAACGTTCGGAGATTGACTGGTAAAATTGTTCTTACGTATTTATGGGAACACATATAACAATTGGTTTATGAGAAAATAGAAAGAGAAATAGAAGAAAGTATAGAATATATTCATATGACGCTTTGTTTCTGAAAAGATCGAATTTGGAAAATTATCAAAAATATACTTGGATTCTAATTTTCGATTGGGCAGGAGTAAATATCGATAGGGATTTATTCTACGTGCGAAAATAGGTCGAAAATGAAGAATAGAATTTTCTCATCAAGCGTTTTGTGTCCGAGAAAAATAAATTCGAAAATTGATCGTACGTGTGTACCAGATCAGTTCTGAAGTAAACCCGCTCAGAGCTTATTTTCTTGAAAATGAATCTTCAAAGAGAAAAATTTCATTCTATTTTTTTTTTTATTTCGTATCTCTGCTAAGCTTAATGCGCGGCGAATACACACGTATATCTATGAATGTGATCGAGATTGACACTAGAAACTAAAAATATATAAATACGAAAATTGAAAAATATAGATATGATAAGAAAAGCTATTACAATGTAGGTTTCTATATTTAGAATTTTTGACGAATGATTAAAAATGCAAATATATAAAAATATGAAGATATGTCAAGGTAAACGTACAAATGTACACAAATGTAGAAGAAAAGCAACAATATAAAAGTACGATGCAATAGACCAGATGAAGTAGTTTTATAAATCAGGAGAAATATTCAGTTTGAAGAAATATTAAAAAATCGAATGAAGTACAAAGAGTATTAAAGTAATATAATGCAATAGAAGAAATTATTTTACAAATCAGAAGGAATATTTAGTTAGAAGAAATGTATTGAAAAATTCAAAATAGACAATACAAACCTTATATTAAATAAATTGAAAATGCTTGCGTATGAGTGAATAATGTAAAATTGATGAAAATTACACTGCACGTAAACAAAGATAAAGCGTATAAGACACGACGAACTGTATTGCACGAAAAGAAAAACAAGACTGAGAGTCCTTCAGTTATTGTTTCGGTATGGAACCCCAGGGTTGTATACAGGTGTGGTTTCAATATTTACATGCCCGCTTTCATAATTTGGGATTGGTTCGGAGAGTGTATTGAAGGTTTTCCATGGCAGGCATACTAAGTACCCTAAGGGCAGGTAGTTAGAAAGGTGAAAACAGCTAACGCACGTTTATCACCAGAAAGCGTTTAAGATATTTCAATTATTGGGAAAATTCTTTTTACAATTTGCGTTCTGTTTTTACTTATGAAAAAGTTCAATTATTACGTATGTGCTATTTAATAATAAAATTGTGAGTGTGGTTTATGTTAGTCTTAAGTAAAACTTAGAAGTTCATAATGAAAATTTGCAATATTTTTATCTTTTTAAAGAAAATTCATAACTGACGAGTCTCTAATATAATAAATTAGTATAACAGAAAAACATTGCGAATTTAGTATGCGAATTAAATTTCTTGCATTGAAAGAACATTTATAAATCCAAATATTCGCACACCATGCATCTCCATAAAAAAAGCTTGTTACCTTTTATGATGGCTCTTTTCTTTCGTAAAAACACCATCAAAGAGATATAAAAAATCTCATTTTCTTGTTCTCGCAACTTCACTATTATCAAAGTTACAATAAGAGTCACTAACACAAAAAAAAAAAAAATACTAAAAGCAAGAAAATAAAGAATAAAACAAATGAATACCTATGGTAGAAACACATAATAAATGCTTTTTTCACTATTTATAACAAGACATATTTAAAATTCACTACGCTATCGAGCAATCGCGTCCGTGTTTTTATATTTGATTTTAGCAGCAAATTTAATTTATCGGGATTCGATTGTGTAACAAAGCTCCCGTAACGAGACTGAGAATTTCGTAAAAAATTTGGTCAGTTTGATTTCTAACACTCTTATACGTTCTTCGCGCTAAAAATCAGACAATAATCTCTAAGAATTATCCTAACAAAACCAATTATCGAAATCTTGAAATATCAAATCGAACACACAACACAGCCTCTTATTATCAATCCCATTAATCTTCAAAGAAATTATTTTCATAACGAACAAGTGACAAAAACGACTCGCGGTGACTCTCTGAAATCTCAGCACGCTTTCTCTTACCAAATGATCAACGAATTCGTCGATTAAGGAGCAACGCATGCACCTCAATTGTGGTCGGCACACGTATCTGGCGTGTTTGACTTGCACGTTAAGGAAGTGGTATACCCTTGGAAACCATCTACATACAGCATAGCGATTCGTCTGCAAAACCGTCCTCGACCATCGTTCCACTTTTTAATCTTTCCATCTCTCGAAATCGTCCTTGCCATTCTGGACGCTCGGTTATCGCTGCGTATTATCGCCCTCCACAGATTCCCCTCTGATTCTCGTCTCCTTTTCTATACCTCTATTCAACCGATCGACGATCTTTTCTCAATTGTTTGCTTATGATCGTTGACACGATTAATAGATAATCTTGTTTGTTATTTACGTGATATTAATGTTCGATAGACAAGTATTTAGTAGTTTTTATAATTCAGTGAAAGGAAAGTGTTCTTGTTCCTTGTACATATTTTTGAATGTAAATGATTTAGATTTAGAGGAATTGGAGTATTTTGGAGAATTATCGATAGTATGTAAAAATAATGGTCTTTGCATTTGTGTATTAATATCACTTGGCAATTCTTAAGGAAGATAGATCTAAAGAGAAGAGACGATTAAATTACTTTGTTCTTATAGATCGAAACGTTCTCCCAATGAACTTTTACGACTTTTTTAGAGTCATCTCAAGCGTCTTGGACATGGTTCTCTTAAGGTAATCGTCAGAGACCACGAAAAGTATCCACCAGATGAAAGCAGATCAGAGGCGGAAGATCAAACGACAAGGAACGCGGACATAATGACCTTAGGTCGCTGCTATCGACAGCTCGTTTCGCAAAAAACGATTTCTACCGCGGTTATTCTGTGGTCTGATTGCAACTCAGATAAGTATCTGGCATGAGCGACGCTCTTCTTATATATCTTCTGTTTTCAATTTTTGCATCCTTTCTTACGTAACGTCTACGAACAGGCGTCATCTAAATTTCTGTTTCTATTGTAAACGATTGAACAATTAGAATTTCTATGTCGCATATTTCGCGTAAGTAATTAATTAATCTATGACGAGCTAATAATACTTTTCAATTGGACTGGAAAAATGAGAATCAAGCTTGATTGCATTTAAATATATACTTCGACCGTTGAAATTATTATAATCGAATCTTCAATTTCTATGCACATATTTTAATCTTCAACCTCAATTTCAATAAATTGTCCATTAACTATTAAGGTCGGAAAATATTTTGTAGGAAGATTCATTTAACACTAATCTTATCAGGTCCGATCAAATGACTATTTTCAAAATTTAAGATTATACATTCATTGTTATTTCTTTTGTTCATCTAACTTCATGTATTAACAAAAATTCTTATACTAACAAAAATTGAGAAACTGATTAATCAGATAATATAAGAATTTACATAATGTTAGATTGAGGTTAGGTTAAGTTAGTCTGGTAAGGTTAGCATTAATTTAAGAACATCATATAACGTTGTCTCAATAGCAGAAGAATTAAAAAAACTTTTTTACAGACACATATACGTCTTTCAAGTTAATATTCGCGATTAGAGAATATACGTATATAATAAATATACATAAATACAATATGAATGTTTCAATACTAAATATTTTACTTTACAGATATCTAATATACTAATTTCTTAATTAAATCTTAGTATCTTAATTAAACGTTTAATATTTTGAAATTGACTATTTTATAATTTATAACTATTGAAATATTTAAAAAACTGCATATTTTATAATACTAATAACAATTGCATAATTTAAGGCTATAGTGTGTCAAATGTTATTTATCCATACCAATCAACTGTTCATTCGTAAATGAACTCGCGATTATACCAATTCACGAATACAACTCTCATTCAGCATACAGCGATCGTCAATTTACTATAACAACGCATAGCCAACAAATTCCATTAAGCGACAATTTACACGATCGAAGAATCCCTTTTCCGGAGTAACGTTATTATTGTTATTACTATTACCGTCGTGGCGCACAACAAATTGTCCATTTACCCGAGAATATTGTTTAAGCGGTTTAATAAAGCAGTCTGTACACAGCGGGCAGCGAATAATCGTGGTTAATCTTCGAAGAGTACACACGATAATGCCGTTCAATTCTCTGAGGTCAGTTTCAAGTACGCCAATGAATATTTATTAGCACTAAATCAAGGGACTCAGCCTCTCGAGCTCTCGAGAATACAAATTGCCATACGCGTTCACCTCTTGCAAATGCAACCATCAACGTCTTATGGCAGTTATGGTGAATGCATAGGAGGGGACGCCACGAAATTATTACTTGAAATCTTGTGCATTTCTCTACAGTCTACAGTCAGTCATAAAAATCTACATACATCCCTTGAATATAAAATATTATCGTAAAAACAGCTGGACAAATTTTCTTTGACACGTTAGAACACACATTATTAAAATGTAAAATAACTAATTCGCCTTTACCATTATTAAGAGAAAAAAAAAGAAAAAATATAAAATATAGTGTTACAAAAATTACATACAGCTGTTATGTCTATATGAAATCATAAAAATAAGCTTGCTACTATATTAGTATTTGGCAGGATTATGTCGAATTTGGGCAAAATTTATATCAGTCCGTGTTTGTGTCGAAGGATTATTTGTTGTATAATTTTATAGTAAAATATAAATACACGTTATGTATATATTAATACACAGATAGCCATAAAAGAGTCATATTGTCAAAATTTATCACAAATTATTTAGTTTCGTCCTTGTTAAGGAAGAAGGAGTAAGAAAAATATAAAACGCAATGTTACAAAAATTACATACATTTGTTACATCTACATTAAATCATAAAAATAGTAGCCTTATATTGTATAAATAGGCGTTGAAAAAATTACAATTTTGTTATTTCTTAAGTTCTACATCTTTTCTACCCCTTTTTTTAACATATCAAAAGTAATTTTCTCAATATGCAGATTTCTGACGAAGTGCATTTTTAGCTTTCTGATATATCACGTACACAAAATTCGATAGGTGTATCTAAACTGTTGTGACTGAGTGTATATTCTTTTGTATGTATATGACTTGCGCAAGATCCATTTCAAGCACGTCGAGCTAATTTATCGGGGATTTTTACGGCGTGGACGAGGAAGAAAGAAACCTTGACTGATATTGCTTCGAACCTTGTTTGGCAGAGAGAGAGAGAGAGAGAGAGAGAGAGAGAGAGAGAGAGAAAGAGAGAGAGAGACAGACAGACAGACAGACAGACAGAGGGAGAGAGAGGAAACAGAGTTCGCATCCCGTTTTAAGAATTTTTTAGCCTACTAACCGAGGAGGCGAGTTACAGTCATCGACAAAAGTCTTCAACAATATAATCTTATACAATATAAGAATGTCATTTATACCGAAAAAAATATGGGCGAGTGATTTTAAAATAAAATTTACACGGAGGGGTACAGCTTCCTTTTTCAACATGTTTTTTACAAATTCGAATCTAGTGGAAGCTGCTTGTGAGCTGTATTTCAGTTCATCGCTGATAATCATATCAGTCAACTATTTCCTTTTTGTTATTTTAAAAGTCGTTATACCGAACTACTCGTGTGAGGCTTCGCGAGGCAACAATTTCTATGTACAATGATAAAATAGGAACTCTGAGAAGTATCACCTACGCTGTATTATACCTCTGTCATATAAATCCTCTTTGCTTTTCAAGCAGTAGTTCCGTGACAATCGAATTTAACCTGCATTGTTTGCCGGAAAAAAAGAAGATGACATCTCGGCGCGAGCGCGCTGTTGCACAATGCCGCGCGCGCCATTTAACAAGACTCGCTAGCCGCCCGATGAACCGGACTTAATTTCACTTTCATTGAATGCGAGGAAACCTCGCGTCGCGGATAAATTCGCAAATTAATTCTATTGGCTCCGCGCGTCGCGAGATGAATATGGCCTCGCGCATTTATTGAACCGCGCGCCGCGCAGATGATCGTTCCGTCGCCGCGAGCATTCCGCGGAAAAGTCGCGTTTCCATCGCGATCCACCTCTCGACATTACAGTTACTCGCATCAACATTCGGATACAACACCATTTATTTAATTAAATTACTTTTAAAGAAAAATAAGCGTTTTCTATATTTCGTTTAAAGTGATACTGTGTTATTTGTTAACAATTGGCATTAAAGTGTAGCAAAAAGATACTTATAGTTGACAGATAGGTATAGAGACTATGTCATTTCTTATCCGAACTACTCTAAGAAAGTTATATAAGAGCGTTGTTTTAATTATTGAACAAGTTGTTTGCAATCTACTATATACGATCATTAATAAATACACTGTAATCACATGGACATAAAAAATTCGTAGAGGTCAGAAACTTTGCAGATGTGTGGTCGAACGTAGAAACAAAGAATAAACTGGAGCAAATCACTGCAGCTAAGCATTTTTCTTCAAGCAATTATAAATTTTTTAAGCTTGAAATCGAACTAAAAAATTATCTTCAACGACAATTCTCGTTCACATAATCAAACGAAATTTGGATTATAAAATAATTACACAAGCCTATGTAAAAGCTTGAAAAATTCATTAATTTTCTTAAACACCTACCATCTCGCAAACACGTTCCTTTTGCAAAATAAACTTGCAAAATATAATAATACCAAACAAGCGTGTTGTTCAATGATTCTCTCATGACACCTGCCATGCACAATCCACCAAACAATATCTCGTCACAGATGCTTCGCCATATCAACCCCCGTCACTATAGCATCATGATCGACGAGGAAAACAAACGAAACGCTGTGGTCCCCAATGAAACGAGAAATCTGTCCAACGCAACCTAACGACCTAGTTTCCATGGTCGAACAGAGATTCGTGTTACACGACCAACCCGTTCACGAGTCATTGTAATCACTCTTATTTGATTCAAGCCAGCCAAGCGACCCTGCCTAATCGAACGCTAATTATCCTACTCCCAATTAACAAGAACGTCGATACGGGGCCACGAACAATAAGCGTTGGCCAGGAAAAATATCAACGAGTGGATGTCTTACCTTGCTCAGTTGCTCTTGATAAAGAGGAGGAAAAATTATACATATACATGTATAATAACTTGGACTACACAGAAACATGGACGAGAGTCAACCTTAAACTTGCCGCGACCTTCGAATTTTTATATTTCGATTTTATCGTCGGTTTAACCAACGAAAGAATTTTTCATATTTCAAGAAAGATTTATTATTGAGCTGATTTTTATACAAACTCGTACTTTCTCTAAAAACGAGGTCTTAAAAGAAATTCTATTCCACGCTTTCGACTTAGTCTCACATGAATAGCCTCGTATTAATTAGCTACTCTTGTCTAGTTGCGAATTAGGCAAATTTACATGGGTATGCTTGACAAGTTTCCAAACTCGATTTTCTCGAAAATAAGTCCCCCAATGCAATTTTGTTATTCTTGATTTTCGCTCTATTTTCATCTTATTTTTTCAGCTAGAAAATCAGCCTGGTATCACTTACACCATGAATTTAGAATTTTTACCAGGAACTTAGGATAGAATTTAGGATCACGGTGCATAGATGGGTCAGAGGACGTGTGTCAAGAGAATATTTAAAGGGATCACTGAGGGTGAACAGATGAGAAACACGAGTAGGAGACGATTAAAGAGCTTGTGGTCTTTTTATGAGTGAATTATGGCTGGTAAGCGTGGGTATTAAGTGGGAGTTGTAGCTGGTGGAAGGAGTGTAGGTACTTTAAGTGCTTGCGTTGGAAGTTTTTTGGAGGTGTTTGATGTTTAACCCTTGACGACGGCCGAGATACAGCGAAAAGACTGAATTAGAAAGCTGGTTAGAACACGGGTGACTGATAAGGACTGTGTCATTTTAAGCTTCTCTGCACAGGTCGATATGACTGTGTAATTGAAGCGATTATTTAATTAGGATATCAATGTAAAATACAAAATCTAATTTTCATGCTGATACTTTTTAAAATTTGTTACATGAAACACAAAATACAAATTAAAAGAAAATATTGTAAAATTAAATAATTTTGTCTAAATCGTTATGATCCATCGATGATCTAACGAGGATTTATTAATTGAGGTTTAATAACGAGTATCAGACGAAGAAAATTGAAAGTTGAATGACACGCCAGGGAAAAAGGAAATTGACACTTTTGAAGTCTTCTATTTTTAGTTCTAATTCTAAAAATAGGATAAATAGCTTTCGTCCCTTCGTTTCAAGAGATTCTAATACTTGACACTTGCTACTGCTTGACATCTAGCTGAACCTGCACAACTTCGCTTTCGTATGCTTTTTTCGCTGAGTATAGCTACGTGAACAAATCTCGAAAGTATGTGGCGTATCTACAGAAGTAATATCTTAAGAAGAAATATCCTGTTACGTACTGACTGGGAACAAAGTAATATTAATTGCATAATGAGGTTACAAAATGCATCAGAAACATTTATGAACCGTGTATAGATTCTGAGAAAGAACTAACGATAATTTGTACTCTTCCTAGTTTGAATCCATTCTCTCAAACGGAACAAATATATTTCTGGCTCGTACGGTAATTTAACAGCAACAGTGTAAAAATTAAGAAAAAATTAATGTAAAAAATAAAGAAGCAATTCCATAATTGAATAAGGAAACAATTTAAATTATTTGACGTATTTGGAACAAACATATATATTTACAAAGACTTTGCTAATACGGATAGGTGTAAAACGAGTTCGAAGATAAGAAAAGATAGAGCAAAATAGAAATAGCACAGGGAAAAAAGAATAGTTAAGAAATAGAATCGGTACGTACACTTCACTAGAGGAAATTATTTCTGTTATTTCAAGTAACAAATCTAAAGATAGAATACATATAAATACGAAAAAGTCGAAATTCATTGGAAGATCGTACGATCTAAATGTATTATTCGGTCAAACTTAAATCAGACACCCTTCCTTCGATCGTTAGTTTTCTTTGCGCTCCTTCGGAAAACAATATTCCTATCTTTTGAAGTGGTGCAGCGTTAAACTACTTCCCAACTTGAAACTTTCTCACGCCCGATAATTAAATCTTCCATTTGCGTATAGAAATGTTCGTATAAATGGATTCAGAAATAGCAAAAGATATCATGTTCACGTCATAATCCATCTTCATTCGATCATCTCTGATAACGATAATAACAACAAAAAACAAGGGAAAAACGGCGAAAAAGAGGAACAGAAAAAAAGAGGAAGAATGAAAAGGACAAGCAAAGAGGAGAGTAGCTCGACCCTGAGAGAAAAGAACGATTGTCACACTTAAACGCGAGAGATGTACAGCGGAATTCGCGTGGCTGGCGTGCATGAGCAGGCACATTCAGCCGCGCGCCTCCCTCTTTTTCAACCCTTTTCCAACCCTTCGACCAACCTCGAGTGGCTCGACACTGTGTGTTTGTATCATCGTCCGGGACGGGATGTGTTCGCATGCATACAGCAACCTCCGGCTCGGCACTAGACTCTATTTTAAGAAACTTCCCTGCTGGCTGATGCGGTCGAACGAGGAGAACAACACATGTATCCCGGTGTCGAGTGTGTCGCCTCTCGAAAAACGACTAGCACAAGCTACCTAGGCAACGTGGAGGGAGAAGACAGGGACAGAGAGAGGATAGGTGGGGTTGTAAAAGGTGTCAAGGTTCACTTTCGATTGCTACGTTTCCAATTTGTCCGAAGAGAGAGGCGTAAAAAGAGAAAGAGAGAAGTTGGCTTACGAGATGTTCCAGCTGACGTTTCAGCACGCGTCCGAAATCAAAAACTCGAGATAAGAAGGAAAGGGAGATAAACGTTTTGTCGTTTTTCTTGTTCGTTGTCGTTCATTTTTCTTGTATTCGTACACTATTGTATCTATCATGTAAAGAGTATTTAAACGATCGGTATTACTGCCAATATTTAAAGCTCTTGGCGATATCGTACGTAAGACAGCCTACTTTTTGGTGCCATTATAAATGGACTTTTGTATGTATCAATCTCGCTTTAGTTTCAATATATTGTCGATACAATGTTGAAAATCTTAAAAATATCGACCCTCCTTTACAGTGGCTAGAAAAAGTATTGGTCAATTTCTTTTCTAATGAAATACTTTTTTTTATCAGATATCAAATTCCATTTTTACAATATCAATCTTTTGCGGAAGAATTTTTATATTCGAATAATTCAATGGTTTTGGAACATGTTGTCTGTGGTCAGAATCATCCGAATAACTTTTCCCTTACATAGAATCCGCGGACGGTCTCAATTTCCAAGATATTTCCAATAAAATATCGATAATTATAGTGAATTCTGTCTATAGTTGCGCATCCGTGACAATGTACGTGTCTAGAGGCGGCCGAATACGATAACCTAACCCAAACCTAACTCTTATCTTTCGTTTATAATATATAGAATGTCCACTAACGTCTGTCGAACGACCGACAGTAACTCAACGTAGTAACCGAAAGATTGACAATCGATGCACAGCTTACGCCATCAAGTTGCATGCCTTGTAGTCGTAGGTAAACATTGTGTCGCCTAAAAAAAAGCTACATTTCCTTGTCACTTCTCTGTGTTTACAAACTGAAGCACAGCATATAATACACCGTATATAATATAATCATATTTGTACATAAACAACCGCGCCTCTAGGCAATCGACAAACAATACTAACACGTACGTTGTCACGGACACACAATAATAGGTAGAATTTACTGTAGTGGTACAGTTTTTTACGAATATCTCGGGAACTAAGGCCGTCTGTGGTTTATGTGTAAGGAAAAAGTTGTTTGGTATCATGATTCCAACAACATATTAAAAAATCATTAAGATGTCATTTATTGAAATCATTTTAAAAACTAGCATTTATAGAAGTGTACGTAGTTGAAAAAGTAGTGAATTCTAGAAATGTCTGCAAAAATCAAAATTCAGTCAGCCTCTATCATCCGAACTTTAAAATGCGTCATGTTCATAAAATTAAATATGAAACAAATTGTAGAATAGGAATAAATAAAAAATTACGTTGAAAATTTTATGTAACGCAACTTTTCTTTGCGTAATATGATATATACAATGCAACATATATATGTATGCTCGGTTCTAAGCAGGTCGCCTTGATTCAACTTCGATGTGGTTATCGAATCAATTATTATTGTCAAACCAGCTGGCTCCCTTGTCATCGTACATCTAATCTCGATTTCGCTGCGAGTTAATTAATGCTAAACAATACACCATTACATTGCGATATGATTATGTGATCGATGGAAGTGCGTTTCGTCGTTCTGCACAGTTTACTCAACAACTATTTAACTTCCCTCTCTTGTCAGCCAACATTTCTATCCAAAGACACGACAATCCCTTTCACAATCTTAAATTTTGTTCTATATCTATATTGATACAGAAAAATACAAAATATATTCCAATCTATTATTTTTATTTCGATTTATTTTGTAGATTTATCCTTGATATGTAAGAGTAATGTTCATAAATTTGCTCGTCTTGATAAGAATAGTTCAAGTAATGTATTTCTTCTATCCAAAAAAACAGCAATTTTTCTCCGACACATATTTTCCACGATTCTTTTATATCTTAAATAAAAATTCATTAATGGAAAACGATTTTGTATCCTTTAAAAACACAGAACACTCCCAATATCGAAAATTTGTAATTATTTTCAATCTTGACATTTTCGACAACTGTGGGTACTGGAAAAAACAGGTTCGTAGATTCGTATTTAGCTGATAAAACTCAACAAGTATCGCTCATTGGAAGTTGTAAAATTAGATACTATCCTTTAACCGAACCTTCGTTCTAAATAACAAATTTTCTTATCATAATGGACAAAAGATCTTTCCAGAACTATCACTCCAGATAACACAAACCATGACTTCGGTCTTAAACGACCGAAAGAAACAAAAGCAAAAACCCTATAATCTTCAAACGTTTCAGGATTCTGTAATTCGTGTTTTGTTTTTGTCGCTGAATCATTTGCGATGAGGTGAACTCTCGATCGATGGAAAAAGCCAGAGCCTGGAACTTTTGAGTCGCTTACGAGCTTTGTGAATGATTCGTCGCAGTTGCGAGTAAATGGCTCTTTACCAACGTTTTTCTTCCATCTTTCCGGATTCCACTCCTCGAGCATCGATCTCGTTTTCTTGGTCTACGAAGTCGTTCGACGTCTCATTAGCAGGATAATTAGTTTCCTCTTTTGACAAATTTCTACCTCTGTTGAGATGCGATTACATCTTTAGACACAATGTTAGGCGATATTCTGAGGGGACAAGAAGTTCTGGAGAGAATGATAAAGAAAGTTTGATTTATGACACATAAGAATTATTTATTTTATTATGTAAATAGACCGCGGTTTTTTATGCATTTGTGGAAAATTTGAACGTGCAAAATTACACAAAATGCACGTAATATGGTATGCTTCCTTTAATATTTTTTTTATAATACTTAATAGGTAATTGTCTACCCTTTTGTCTTTTACCGGGATTTTACTTTTTTAAATATATTCTCACAGATGAATTTGTATAAAAAACCCGTAAGTCTAATTATAAAATATTGTAGAAATTATCAAAATAGGGACTACGGAACCCCAGGGGGATTTAACCTGGAACTTGTAGCTAGACCTATTACACCAAGGTAAATACTTTGTACCAATTATTTCCAGCCTTATTTTTTGCTCTTATCATCCTTCACAGCCATTACACACCAATTATTTTGAGTAAGTGACCTCTTCGTGTTTAGTTAATAACTATACGAAGTTATGAAATGTGGTCTTATAATTGGTGTAAATTTCGTTAAGGTGAGAAATAAGCATTACGAATTCCCTTTATGTTGCAGGTACAAAGGAACTATATATGGGAGAGAAATTTCTTTTTTCTTTGGGTCTTTTTCTATGTTGTTTTCATAAGGTAGATTCTTCTTTTAAATTTTTTATATCTCAGGGGGTGGGTATTTTCCCCCTCGTCTTAAAAACTTCTCCTCATATTTAGTAAATGTCAGACAGATACCCTAAGGTGATAATACATGTGAAATTTTGTACATGTCACATTTTTTCCGTTTCTAACATTTGTCAAAAACCGGACTGGACTTGAACCGCAATCCTTGGTGTTTGCAGTCAGCTACAATACTACATAGCCACCGTCGTCCTCTACTAACTCTAGTTCCATAATTCCTATTTGACGGTAAACATTCTACACTATTAAATATATGTTGTTCATTATAAAATATATATGAAACTTTACTTCCTTTGTTTTATAGTAAAAAACGTGTATATAATATTTCATAATGAAATAAATAATTCTTATCCTTTATAATAACACAAAGGTCAAACTCGTCTATTCAATATTATTATTAATTAATAATATATAACATTATTTAACATAAAACAAAAGATAAGGTTTTATGTATACTTGTAAATAGTATTATTAATTTAGAAATAATTCATTACTATTATTAGTGTTACATCATATACTGTCTAGCATTTAAAATCAGAATAAAATTAAATTACTTTCTTGCAACAATGTTTTCCACGTTCGTATTCAAACGTTGCCTATCAAAATACAGTTTCGACGTCCAAGAAATAATAAGGGGTAATGCAAATGCAATTAGACGGCTACAGCAGACATACAAAATACATAGAATAATTTCAGCTCCGTGCCGAGTGCGTTTGGAAAAGATTCGCATAAAGCCACCAAGATGTAAATATGCATAATGTGCGCGGTTCGAGATTCTGAGAACGGGCGAAAGTTTCGCGTTCCATACTCCGCGAGGTAGGCGGCTTGTTGGTGTCGAAACGATACCATAAAATAAAAGCCTGTTTGTAAAGCCTATTTTGCATGATGAAACTCGATAAAAAAAAGAACTCGATGAGTATCGTTGGATAAACGTCCATATAATTGAAATGATTGCGAATAAAGCGATCTATGTTCCACATGATCGTGACCGATCGAATGTTTTATGTTTAAATTCGAATGAATTTTGTCGAATTTTGTTGAAATTTTATTAGCAATAAATGCGACAGACTTGTTAATTGAAAATTATTGAATTAGGAAAGTTATTATTTATGTTGGACTCTTTTAGAATTATTTTAATAAAAATGAAAATTTGCAGGGAAGAAATTGGAGGATGAAATTTCTTTAATTGGCTACAGTGGGTGGATTACACAATAGCGAAAAAAATTTGTAACTTATAAATATGTAAAGTTCGTTTCACAATATATCCCTATGTAACGATTTGTCATACTTATTATGAAGTGTTTCTCACATGCACAATTACCTATTCCTACGTAAATTACTCGGAATGATTAGTTAAAGAGACGATTATTCAAACAAGATAACCAGTTGACAACGAAATCACATGTCTTGCCAGGATTTATTAAAAATTAAGACAATCTTAACACGATTAATAGAAATAGAACAAAAGAACGATTTTGAACACGACAGTCGATAAGAATAAAGATCTCATTAAAAGGCAAAGATATCCTTTCATTCGCTATATAGATGGTAAGTTACGTAAATGGATAAAACGAATGAATTGGAGAAAGAAAACGATATTCACATTATCATGTAATTATCAGATTTTTTTGCGTTAGTAAATAAATTATGTTACTTTATAGTGTGTTATAAGTAAAAAAAATTTGTTAGGTGAATAAGAAAGAAATAAAGTTTTATTATTTTTTATCCGTAATTTGAGAGATGCAGAATGGACAGACTTTTTTGATCCAGAAAAAATTATACTTCTCAAAATAAAGTGATTAAATTTTTGTATTGCTACTGGCTAATCTTAGAAAAGTGTCCACCAATTTTGAAGGATACTGGACAATATGACTAGCTCTGGAAAAATTGAAAAATATAATAAAATTATTTTCGAATTATCTTTTGAATATTAGACATATCTGGGCTAATTTATTATAGTTTCATGTGTAATAATGAGGCTGACGAGGAACTTTTTAAGTTAATAGCTGTAGCTCTTTTTACATCACATTTGTTGATGGAGTTCATTTCATAAGACGACTCTAATCTATAATAAAACCTAATCTATTGTTTTATTAATATTAGCAGATATGCAACAGAAATACAGAGAACAGAGAAAAATCGGCAATTTAAAAAATTCAGCTTAATTACCATTTAACATTTACACCCCATGTTTTCGTAATTTATTATTTTTTTCCAATTAAAGGAGATCCTACCCATTTACATTTTACTTCATTTTTACATCATTAATGTTCATAACATTTTACATACATTTAAATGACATTAACGTACAAGTACTGCATCACCAGCATTAATAACATAAAATTTCAAAGTAAAATTCAATTGTGCCTCTCAAACACTACAAAACCGCAAATAAAGTTCCTCGTAATAAAAAATACAGCATTTATCATCAGTAACACTCGTAAAAGACATATGCGAAAAATATACTATTGATACAAAATCTATAGCACGTGTTTGTCGAGATGTTATTTAGAACTGTGCACGTGAGTCGATCGATTATTATCGACGATAGCAGGAAGAAACATAAATTGTAATCAAAGAACGAATTTTTCCGTGATACGTGACGAAATTCGCGAGCAATCTTACGCAACGATCGTCTATGGTGCTATGAAAAATTATACGTATTAACGTATTACGTAAAAATTCGATGCAAAAATACCTCGATGGCGATAAATACCGAGGTCAATCGAGTCTGGCCGTCTTTAAAAATCATCCAACGCCGCAGCAAAATGTGTCAACGACCAATTGCTCGGGATTCCATGAGCTTCCTTCGAAACAAGTACGAATCTCGTGGAAGATTCGAATCAACGAGGTAAAGATGCCACAAATTCGTGAGATGTCCAAGATGGACATAAAAAATTTAATTGGAAAGGCTTGATGATAGTTTGCGATCGTTCTGGACGATGATAGATAATTATCTAGATAGACCACGAAGGTAGCTACGCATTTTTAGAAATTTCAAGATTTCAAAGATCTATAGAATGCATTGTAATGTGATAAAGTATTCAAAGTACATCACTTGCTATGATATTTAGTTGTTAAAACGAATTTTTACTCAGATTCACAGTTCCATTAAAAAAATTTAAGGTTGTACAGGACAGATGTAATATATATTTTTGCTCGTAAGTACGTTAATAGACTGATTGATTTGACGTCACAGTATGAGAATTTCACCAAAGCGTATAAATTAATGCTGAATTAATAATTAGAAGCAGCACATATTACCTTTTTACGGAATTACCAAGATATAGATCTAAATTGGATATTAAAAAACACTGCAGTCGTGCATGTACTGTAGTATATTTGTAGTATATATATAGTATCACTGGTTGTATTAACATCGGAAGTATTTCTATCAGTTTAAGAGGCCTAATCTGTCTTATAATTCAAAAGTTAAAGGATTATGATTATGAAGAACCAAAGCATTGCAGCTTGATTTGACTGCAGTCTTATTATCAAAATATGCCTGGTCAAAAACAAGCAAATATCCGGATATTCTTGAGCGGTAATGTAATAATTCACAGAAAAGACTACAAATGTTACGACACCAAACCATCGCCACACTCACACCAAAGAAGGACGTCAAAAGATCCGTGAAACCGAGAGGAAGAAGAATCGTCCCTCTTTCTTGCCATTTGATCACAAGCTAAAAAAAGAAGAGGAAAAAAGATATTTCGCACCCTTCCTCGCACCAGGAAAATCTGATTTAATTAATTCCTATCGATCGACGAGCAGATTGTCGGCTCTCTTCATGCGCCGCTTTTCGGATTAAATTTGACATCCGACGCGCATTTAAGAGACTGTTCAATGTATCGACAACCAGTGGATTAAAATTTTGCTCTTTTTTTTCTCTCGATATTTTCGCACAACGCAGCGAGAGAAACAAACGTGAAATCGATTCGACTCGCGCGAATTCGCAACGCCGAGTTATTCAATTGCACGATGCAACGACGACGATACTTAACGTGCTACGAATTGAACCGTTGAGCTCGACCGGAAAAAATCGAATTTGAAAATTTATCAACTGTACTTGAACGTGACTAATTTCGGATCGAACGAGAGAAAATAATCGACGGAAGATTATTTTACAAATGAATATATGTCGAAGATGTAATAACATTTGTCCACAAGGTGTTCTGCTCCCCAGATAAATAAATTCGAAAATTCTTCATAGTGTATCAAGACAATTCTTAACTAAACAGAAAAATGTTATTCTACATTTCTGTTATATTTTGGTATGTAGAATAACCTTCTGCTGGTTACTTATTCACATAATTTACTCAGTCGGTATTAAGCAAGTATACCTGACAAATTTACAAACTAGATTCGCTGAAAAACTAACCTTAGGGCGAAAAAGTTTTATTCTATATTATCTTTTCACTTTTGCAGGAGGAACCATGTCATTCCAGTGTTATTCGCCCGGACTTTCTATATTGGTGTTTTCTGATTTTTTATGTCTTCTCATGGAAGAAAATAGCGTTTTATACCGTCTCTGTTTTATAGATACGTACATAATAAGCTATAAAAAAGTGAAAAAACGAGCATAAAATCTCGTGGTACATGCGTGACGCAATTAACCTCGCGGAAACGTATAAAAATCACGAATGGCAGTAAAAAATTCAGGTATGGTAACGAGCATTTACATAAATGATAATCTTGCTGTACAAATTATATATGATTAAGTTTCTCGAACTAATATTTTTTGAGAGAAGAAATGGGAGAAGAAAATCATTGGAACATACACACTTTCCTTTTATTTTTAAAGTATAATTGTATTAAGAACTTTTCTTTCAGAAGCGAATTATAGGACAATAAAATAAGTTAAGAATATCCTGGGGGAAATAGCTTATCGTAGGATTTCGCCTACTAATCGTAATCTCGACATGATTAATCTTTGATAGCTAATTTCGAACGTTGGAAGTAGAAGTCTCAGATAGTTGTGAAATGAAATGGAAGAGAAAACTAAATAAACTATCGGATTGAAAATATCGCAAAATTTCTCAGTGCATTAAATCCTACATCATCACGAATATTATATATAATCGTATTACGAATTTTCTGTAGAGTGTGCCATATATAAGAATTTATTTCATGTCTCTTAGAAACACTCCTTTAATAAACCCAAGAGGTTTCACCAAACGAATAGACGTAAATCTTTCATGGTTCTAAGATTTACAACGCTTTAAGACACCGGTTTACCACATACTCGCACCTCCACCGATCTATCGTGTAATTACACAAACTACTGCTTCTTTTTCCATTTACATATTGATTCGTGCTCTTCGTTCACATTTGATCGTTTGTTGGAAATTGTTCTGAATTTGTATGTTGAATCTGTTCCACTTATTTAATAGTCCATCTCTGTGGATAATTTATAGTTATAGTAAGATCTATAGTTATCGATCAAAACCTTTCTAGGCTTCTCAGGTGTACTTGTCTAATACCGACTGAGTAAATTATGTGAATAAGTAAAAATATTTGTTATTTCGTTTCGTATCGTTTAAATAAAGTTATATCATGGACATTGTTAGGAAATAATTGGATATTTTTAATCGAATCAAAAAATTGATAAAATTCCAGTATCTGCTGTACTATAGTTTAAAATTACTACGAGTTCTACAGAATCCAAATATTGGGAAAGAAGTCGAAGCTTAAAATCCTATTACCATAGGAAACTTTATGTCAAAAATCTCCTGAGGTATAGCAAAATCAGATTAGAATTTTGTTACCTTAGAAAAGTTTTTCGTCAGAAATGCATCCAAGTAATGGAAAATCAGGTTAGAATTCTGGTTGCCTTAGAAAACTCTTTCGTCACAAATATATCAGAGTATGTAAAAGAAAATATATCAGCTTAGGCTACTTTGGAAAACTTCTTCACCGTACATTTATCAAAGTAATGTTAGCTTAGGGCGTTGTAGCTTCGAAAGACGTCAACATTTTTTTGTCAAAAATTTATCTATAAATAAAGTAGCAGAAACAACTTAGGACATTGTTACTTTAGAATACTATTTTTATCAGAATTCTATCGAAGTAAACGGAAGTCAGTTTAGTTATCTTGGGAAATATCTTTGGCAAAATCTATTGAAATGATAGCGATCTATCAAATGCAAAGTAAATAAGGCCAGAATAATATTACTTTAACAGTATTTCCTAGAAAATTTATCAGTATAAAATAAATTACTACTCATATCCTTGCAACCTTAATTTCGAATTAATAACAAAATTAGGAAAAAATTCAGTTCGTATACACAATTCAGAATATTGTTCTAAATTTTTAGTCAGTAGCGCAGACTGTAAGTACGTGGTGTAGAACGCGTTAATGGATCGGGGGTAGTAGTGAAATTATCGCACGATGTAATGATGCGTTGAGTTAACAACGGGTTGGTAGGCGTGAAAGCTTCGAGACCAGAACGAATCGTGACGGTAATGATGGGTCGGGCGGGTCACAATAACTGGTTGCACCGAGTAAGAAACGTGAATGAGGCTCGAAGTTCGCCCAAGTTATGGAAAGTGAGATTTCGTGAATAACTATAGACAGAGGAGAATCCACAAAAGTAACAAGGACTTTTAGAAATACACAAAATTTTAGAAACTTGGCAAGCTTGGCGAAGTATGCATTTTTAATTTGAGTTGAAAACACCAAAAAATCCGTAAGGGTATTTAAAATCGAACAAGAAAACATAAATTTGCAAACTGTCATATCAAAGAAATAAAATATGTACCACGCCATTAAAATTCATGTCAGAATTAGATAAATATATTTATATGTACGTTTAATTATGCATTACAAATTTCTGTGAAAAACGACTTATCTTATAATCTACAATAAAGTTAAGTACAGTTGACAAATCCCGTAAAGAGGTCGGAATGAGATTTTAATCGTAAAATAATTTCCCAACGATTGGAAATGCATTGTATCGTCGGTGACGCATGTTTATTCCACGGAAGAAGCCATTAAAGAAGCTTCGTTTGAATCTTTGGATGCATCATACGTCAACCAGGAAGGAATTTTATCTAGTAAAGTATTCGAAATTATGTGACCCTCGTCCGGATTCCTCGTTCATGTTGCTTTCCAACGCTATCCTTGACCTCGACTTCAACGCAGCGGTGCATATAGACTGTTTCAATATCTTAGTTATAAGAAATTCCTACTACAGTTCGCATCAAAAGTTCTTAATTGTCTGAAGAATATAGAAAGAACTATAAGAAATAAAAAATTAGCAACACAAAGATCAATTTTCTACAATTATTTCACTATAATATTTTATTCTTCTTTACCGTATGTGTCTGTAAAAAGTTACTTGGAACAAATATCTTACGTTCTCCTTATGATCTAATTATATGAAAAATTCGAACGATCTTTATCCATTTTCCTTAACATTATTCGATAAGGGATTTTCCCTGATATGTATATTTCTGATGAACATTTTCCGTGTAGGAAATTTTCACTACACAGGACAATTCTTCCGCTTATTATACATACATGTATCGTTTATTATTATATACGAAATAATAGACTGATACACTATGAAATAATTTATTACGCTTATAAGGAAAATTAAATAATGTTCATTAAGAAGAATTTATATTACAAGAATTGCTCTAATAAAAATTATTTACATTAACAGAAGCTTTGAACAAGACAAACAAGCGTATCATAAATTTCACTTTAAATGACCAAGAACGAAGTTTATTCTAGTTCATTAAAACGAAGCAATAAAAGACACATAAAATTAACAATATACATTCTAGGAAGAATCTTGTATCATAGTTAATGAAAAGGCCTGTACACGACACGGATACGTGCCAATGGCACCTGAATGCGCAGAATGTATGTTGGTTCCAATGTCAGCGCGCCAATTAAAAATGAACGCCTGCTTAGCAGACTACCTTATTTACACCTCCCCTTCTCCCTTCAGCCCCTCCGTCTGTTTCTCTCGCACCACTTACTGTTTTCACTCTTATGGGCATTTATTATCGCTAGGGCTGAGTATAATCGAAATCGGTAAACAAATAACGAACACAGAGAATCCTCTGTTCATTTGTCCAAGAGTAGCATTCTCGAATTTGCTAACACAATTGATATATTTGCTGGACCAACTCAAATCAGCTTGGCATTAATAAAGTCACATATTTATGTTACAATTATTATTTATATTTTCCTGATCGTTATACAGAGATTTTGTTCGGAATTTTTCTAAACAGCAGGAAAATTTTGCTAAACAGCAATTTTTTGCTTATTACACATATATCTTTTATTTTAGTAGAATCTGTATTTTATTTGCATGCACAAAGGTATTTTATTTCCTGGACTTGTACAAATATCTAACGAGCTGGTTAACAGCAATCTAGGAATGTTAATGATTTCTTAACGACGTTGCGCAAACAATTTTTTGCTGAAAGAATATTTAAGTGATATAGCGAATATTTTAGTGATATAGCGAATATTTTAGCGACACAGTGAATATTTTAGTGACATAATGAATATTTATGGAATTTTTAACGATCAGCAGTTACCATATTTTTTTGTTTAGAATAAACGAGAACGATATTTTTGATTATAGAGAATAATCAGATTAAAATGATTTCTGATGAATTGACAAAAATTGTTACACTGTTTTCATTACATTCAGTTTCATTTTCATTTAAACACCAATTAATATAATTGTTAAGGAATGTTTTCTAGTATTTAAGTTCGTACTAATTCTTTTTAACCTCTCGCAATCAAATTCTACGATATATGGATTTTTCTACTTTAATCTAAAATTTAGAAAGCAAACATCGTATGACATTACAGGTAATGAGTATGTATAGTGACATTCAGCCAGAGAGAGCTTAACACTGCCTCGTCTAACGTTGTTTCAGACTTCCGGGAAACTACATTATATATATATCTTTATTTCCGCATGTTTTTCCTCTTTGTCAAATATACATATGAATAATCATAGTAGGAAATCATATTATATTTTGATTGTCTTTTTTCTTACTATATTTAAATTAAAGAAAAATAATCGCACACGAGTACGTAGCATGGTGGTGCCCCTTGCCCCTTTATAGAGAGTCAGGTTTAAGTTAGGTCATAGAAGGTTATTGAGGGTCAAGGTATAAAAAGGAAACTGCTAACATCAACGCAGTCGTTCTTCGGAAAATAATACGTTCAGAATATTCCACTCAATTATTCCATATATAGATATAAAAATCATTTAAAGGAAAATAAAAAATAAGAAATAAAAAACGTAAGGTCATAAGATTTCTCCTTTGGCTCGTTCGTTCAAAGAAAGAAAGGAAAGAAGAAAAATGACGAAAGGAAATGATGGTCGACGGATTGAATTATCAACGGTGATAAAAGGACGAGAGTTAAACGTGGCGTATTATCGCGAAACGGAAAGAAAAATTTCTTTGCTGGCACAGATATCAGGTACTGGCAGCAGGATGTTTAATGATATTCGAGCGCTACTTGGAACTCTTCAAACGCGACCAATCCGATAAAACAAAATTGTATCAGATTCCTTCTGAGAGTTGAAATTAATTTTAATAAAATTAATGGCTCTACTGGCAACCGATCAAATCCGGTTTCCTACTGAATCCCGCTATAGCGTTGTTTTCTCAAGGTTACTGAGAATTAGTCCAATTTGAATGTATTCGTTGCAGCCTTTTGCATTTTTCATTTTATTTACATTATTATAGTTTTATAAACTTAATCTTTTCAAATTTTATAAAATTGTAGGATCTAGGTAAAGAAAATAGCGTCGAAAAATAATGTAAACGAACCTTTCAAGTTTACTTTCTTAATCATGATATTAGAAGACAGATGTCAATTATGTAAATTGACTGCACATAAAATTGCAAATAAAATGTTTAAGCAAATGTCGTGTTAAAGCAAGATTTGTCTTTAATGGTTCAATTAAATGTTTAGAAAAACAGCTGTGAGAAAAGAAAATAGTGTGTCTCTTTTATTTCAGAAATTTTTTAATTAATACAATTAATTAAATTTTCGTTTTAAATGTCAAAGTTCTTACAATCAAAATACAAATCGCGCGTAGGATTAAATTACATTGCTAATTATTTCGCTTATTTTCCCTCAGAACTAAATAACAAAATATCGAATAAATCAGTGTGGTGCAATTTTAATCACTCGTTGATTAAATGCAAGCAGCGGCTTTGATCACGTATAAAGAAATTCTCCGATATTTTTCTGCGTTGCGTTTAAATCGATTCGTTCAAGTTTTAAGAAGGCTTTTTATACAAAATATTATTTTTGTTTTTCTCTCTCCTTATCTCCTTATATTTTCCCAACGTTTTAATTTTCTTACTTTTATCACCCTATTTCTCAATTCTTCGATATCTTCAGTTTCGTCATATGAATTATGTTTCCCTATATTCTCTAGTATTTTAATTCTTTTATATTTCAAAGCTTCTTATTTTTTAACTCCTCGTCACTGGACCTCTATATATATTTTCTCGTATTTCCATTTTTAACTGTATTCAATTTTACTATTCTTTTATTAATTTTCGTTACATTTTATTATTTTTTTTTTTTTTTACCTTTTGATGCACGTATTATATAGCTCTGACAGATTGATTTTTTCACGTTCTATTTTATTTTACACCAGGTAACAAAAATAAACGGAAATATCAGGTTTCTCCATTTCCTTTCTCTCAAATTTAAACCAGATAGCGGTATATTTCAAAAGCTCAGTTTAATTCCAATTGTTTCGAATCCTTTTTCGATTGCTACCGATTCTACGGGAATTACATTAATTCTTAAGTGGAAAAAGATATTTGTCAATGTTAATATACATTTAACTAAAAAATATTAATCATATGTAAAACATTACTTGCAACAACGATTGTTGTTATTAATATTAATCTACAATTTAATTAATAACATTAATAATATTATCCAATATCTACCTATACCTATCTGACAAAACATTCGAAAAAAAGAAAAGAAATAATTTGTTCGTTCAAGTATTACCATAATTTCATATATATCCTATACTTCAATTTCTATCCGTGTTATTTTAATTTTAAAACAGAATCCTTCCTCTATCGAATAAAATCGCGTGATTACTTTCTTCAACAATTCCACGAAGCTCTACTAAAATTTCTCTAAAGTACAGAGCATAAAACGACGCAGACCATGCACATCTGTTTCGTCAACAGAAAATTCGCAATTAGTCTCAGATCATTCAAAACAAGTAACGAGCATTCGTGACGGAAAGGTAAGATTACCAGGATGAAACGTGAGCTGTGCTCTAATTAAATCCGGATTGAAGCCGATGGAAGGAAAGGCGGTGGAATTAAGAAACTCGTCGCGATCGATCCGATTTTTATCTTATCGTCGTTCTCCTTACACACTCCAGCAAACGCATTGTGTCATCGCTAATATTTGTGGTACCTATTGACCTTCGCTCGTGTTTGATCTCTAAGTACCTCTTGCCGTGCCAGCCGCACATCCCCTGGGCTATCGCCACGATCTCTTAATAGAATTTTGTATCCAGAGTCTTTTAATCCTGCTGTGAACATGTCGAATGTTTTTCATGTCTCTATCCTACTTCCGTCTCATTTTGTTCAAGAGATATTACGCTTAAAAATATTATGAAATTGTAAAATGCAATTTTATAATTTTGGTGTAAAACAGCACGTTAATCTTAAATGCCGATGTTACATTGCAACATTTGTATTAAAATTGAGTCAAAATCTAATCTTTTTGCTACAAAATAGCGAGTAACGCTTACAGATTGGTTTAGTATTAATATTAAATCTTTGATCTATATATATAAATCATACGTTCTTTAAATAACTTAGGTTTAATACCCCGAGCGTTAAACAGTTAACGTTGATACAGTGCAGTAGCCAGAACTCGGTGATCAATAATCCGAGACATGAGCACGGTTGCCTTTAATGAATGACAACCGTAAGGTGCACATCGGTATTAGTGCGTGCTTGGAACTTTAATGAAGTCAGCTACAATACCGTGGAAAGGTCAGAACACTCTTCAAAAATGGACGCGACTCGTGTAACCGGAACTTATACACGGAAAATGGTATTTAACTGGAAGAATCTGGGTCGTGAAAGGCCCGAGAATCTCCGGAGGATGTAAGAAATGCTTGATATTAACGCGCAAGCGATACAAGCGATATTATATAGCACAAAGCGAAATGAAAGCATAAAATGTCTATCCTTGATGGGATTACAGGTTCTTCGCGTATAAATCGACTTTTGCGTAATGGTTCTTTTTTATGGTTTACTTGAAAACGACGTGCACTTATTACACTGATGTATATAGCGTTGCTGATTTAGAAGGGGCAGTTTCGATAAAATTGCACGAAATACACAGTGTTCATTCAATAGTTCGTACGATGTTCTACCAGTTTGCAATAACGTGATGAGGGAAAATTATTGATAAAAATTTATCCGTATCTATCCAGAGATTTTTATACCGTGTTTTTCGAAATAATGTTACTTATTTTTCAAAGAGACTTCTTTTTATCGGCTTCCACACAGTTCATTTTCATAGCATCAGATTCTTGTTGTCGTATGAAATGATACAAGTTTTAATATATTTGAACCTAATTAATTAGCACGTAAATGCTGTACTTATACACATAATGGTGTGCTGCAATACTTTTTATACCTAATGTGAACAATACACTTCAAGAAACCATCCGACAAAATGTCCTTCTATTATTGGTAATTACTAAAGATAATTTTTCTCAAAAGCTAGAAATTCAACAAGCCAATAGAATAAAGCTAAGAAGGAATTCGGTTTCGATAGAATTATACGCTCTGCTTTATTACAAGACACCCTATATAACTTAGAAAACAAGTGGTTAATTCGTCACAAAGCTTTAATGGAAAGAAAAATTCTACGATTAATGTACACTTCGCGTGAATCTGTGCTGTTTCCAAGGAACGTTGAGAATTAAAAATGGAAAAAATGGCACGGACTAAGTCAACTTTTCATATCAAGAAATCAGGTTCGACGTTCCCTATCTTTTTCGGGCGCGAAATAATTTATAGCGGTCTTGTTCGCTCTAATATGCCCGTCAATTGAGCCAACAAAGGACATTCGTCGAATTTATTCGCAGCTTGCATTAATTTCACCCGGGGAATGGCTGTGATTATTTTTAATTGGACCTAAACGGACCACGGATCAAAACGCCGCGTCTCGTTTTCGACCATTTCTTCCGTGCTTTCCTTTATTCGTCAGAGCAACAATTAACAATTAAGGAACAAACATTTTTGCTCTTAAATTGCCACAAGAAGAGAACGTTGTTAATTGTTAACGAGATGAATCGAGACTGGTTTGGGCACTGTCTAAAAACGACGCATTGTTGGTAATAATGTCCGCATGAATTTTTGAAAGATTGTTTAAGAACAAATGACAGATATAATTGAGGTTATTCAAACGAAATTAAACGACAACAGCTTGACTGACAAAATACTATTCATTGTAGTGCTATTATTAGATATTCTTCTTAAATGGTGTTATTAATAAATCGTATTAATGAATATTATTATAATTGCATTGTTAAAAACATACTAGTCGCGTTAAGAAATATTGCAGTATCATTGTTAAATTATACGAGATATTATTGTGATGATATTATTAACTATGTAGCGATCATTAAAAATTATATAGCAGTCGACAAACAATTACGTCACCGTGTCTAATTTAATTTTCTTATTTTTATTTTTGTCATATTTGCAGCTATATAGTCTGTCTGACTTCAATTATAAATACCGCAAACTCAGGACCACAGTGTATACTACGTTAATCATATCACGCGAATCTGTTTTTTCCTAGTAGGAGTGATTAGAAAGTAGACAGACAGGTGTCTACGTGTTTGAATATCGAAGAAAATCGATGAAATGGTGGCAACCGCTGTCAATCGAGATATCGTTGATTTGAATGATAAAATAATTTTCATAGGAGTGTCTATGAAAATGGTTTTTTCGTGCATCTTGATAAATTAATTATATTACAAATAGGAAATATTTTATATTCTATAATCACATTTTCTAATATATTTTTTATTAGATAAAATTTAACGCAAGTTGCAACGAGTAATTAGAAAGGAGAATGGTATAAATTAAGTCGCATGCTAACGCATGCTACTTCCCACCTTCGGTGCATCGTAAAGTGAAGAAATGAGATTCTCATATCTACGATTAAAGATCATCGTAAAGGTAAAAATAAAATTACAATTCGAAAAAATAAGATTATCTGACCCGTTAAGGTGAGTCGATTACCAGGGTACGAAATAACATCTTTAACATTTGAATTCAATTCCACGTATTCTCATGTCATAAATTTTAATGCGACGAACATCTACGTCCAACACAATTACCATTATCGAAAGCTTTGCGATTAAACACGAAAGAAATAACAAATACAAAATTCGTACGAAGAAATATTATGATAAAATATGCGATTCAATGAAAGAGACGAACTGTTATCTATATATTTTAGAAAAAAAATTATTCCAGTGCCAAAAATACTCCCTAATAAATCTATAAAATTTTAATTACTCCGAAAGTTGTGGCGTCGAACCTCTAACATAGAAAAGGAAAAAATACAATTTCTAATTCCACGGAGAAGAAGAAAACCACTCCATAATATGAATAATGAAAAATGTAGTCTTTTAAAAATTTGAAAATCTCACAATTCTCATTTGTACTCTGATTTCAACCCTCATTTACCAGCACGCTCAATTTCACCGATATTCCCATGAATCGATCGAAACAAGACACTCGAGACACAATAGAGAATGCAATCACGTGTGACAGACGAACATTAGTGACGGGATCAAGTTCAATATATTCTCATAAATCCGAATCAAATCCAATAACCAAGGTTCACTTCATAGCGTTCGAATACTACTCACGAGATATAACGATTCGTTCGTCGTTGTCGCAAAGTATTCGATTTTTGTAAGCTTCTTTCGGAGTAAGTACCTGCAAGTTTCGCAAATCTACTTACAAGTACTTCAACGTTACAACGAACCGATACTCTTGCAACTACTAATAGAGTCACGAGAGTCAGAAAAGCGCTGCATATTCTAGAAATTCGATTTTATTGCCTGCATCTACAACTATTCGTAACTGAAAATTGAAACGAGAAGCCACGCGTATCATTAACGATTTCTGCGTGCTTTCTTCAAACTTGAGGTATTTTCTAACGTTAGAAAGATGTAATTGGGTCGAAAAAGAACCAGCAGAGTTAAGTCCATCGTTAATAAACATCCTTCGAAAGTAAAGTGGCGATGAATTAGCTCGTTCGAGAAAAGATTTTCTATTACTCGAAACTCAATGGATCGGTCGCTCTGCGGATAACACTCGATCGAAGTGGCGGCTATCGATGGGAATAATAACTCAGTAGGTTCACGAAACCGAGTTAGAGCCGCGTGTGTGTACCGCCACAGCCGACGTTATGTTCGCTCATTGTACTATGAGGCTCGAAACGAGCCGCGATTCTATTTCTGCCCCCGCCGTTCCCATTCATTAAGCGACGACGATAAGCCAGAACGCGGAGGGCGAACTGAACTAAAATTGCTATTCTGACTTGGTCCAACGTGGACGACTATTCGACTTCAACTTGAATATGCAATGCACATTCATTCGGTGTAATGATAGTTAGCCAGTAGTTGGATTATGTGACAGGGATTGGAGTTTCAGATATTCTGGGGTGAAAGCGGACCCAGCAATCGATATTGTGAGTTGTGTTATGTTACGACAGTAATTTTATGATGTTTCGTGATGCCAACGAAGGGGAGAGAAGACGTAATGGAATAGTTTCTAAACGTAATTCTAAAATGACATTTTTAGAATAGGAAGTATTACCGATTTCCTTATTTTATTTTGTTATATTTATGCAGTTATTTAACATTTAACACTAATCTTAACCAGGCCCGGTCAAATGACTGGTTTCAAAATTTAATTTAAGATTGTACATTCATTGTTATTTCTTTTATTCATCTAACTTTATGTAAATTCTTATATTGTCTGATTAAGCAATTTCTCAATTTTTGTTAATATAAAAATTTACGTAAAGTTAGATCAACAAAAGAAATAATAATGAATACACAATATTTAATTAAATTTTGGTACAGGTCATCTGACCAAGCCTGGTAGGATAAGCATTAATTGATTCGATAGAAATATTGCATACGTACATAGTATCAATATTGTTAATAACAATTGGGTTGAATTTGGTATTAACACTGTAATTTTTATATATATATTAACGTTGTGTATTATAGCAATGACTAGTCGACTGTAATGAAAGAAGGCGAGATAATTTACTCGATAATAATGCTAGAGTTCAAGTTCAGGAGATAAACGATAGAAACGAAGAAGAAAAAATTCTATCGCGTAATCGTCATAAAATTACGGAACATGGTATGAACTGTGACATATAAAATTCTTATACACTGGAAAATTTGTAACATTTAGCTGAAATAAAATTCAGATTGAGATTAATAAATAATCACTGATAGCAGTAGCAATTATTACGCTGATTATAATAGAAATTTTCAATTATCCAATAGATCGTAGGTATTAAAAGTGAGAAATTAGGTGAATCAGTTTGTTTGATGAATGAACGATGATAAATGATGAAAGTGCGGATACAAGGATCAATCGATAATGGAATTCTGAGGTCGAGTAATTTAATCTTCATCAATGATGAAGAACTAGAATTCGAGATTTCAGCTAGATAATGAATTATTCACAATATAGCGTAGAATACTGAATTTATGTTGGTTAAAGATGTCGGAAGAAGCATTAAACGTAGAATTAAGAAATAAATATGTCGAATACAATGTTCACAAGTAAGAATATTTGCAATGTAAAAAATATCATAAAAGCGTTGTAGTTGGAATTGAACGACAGAATCTTGGCTTCGTGTTATTTAATAATGACGATGAAAATATATAGAAAGACGTCCAATGTAGTGTTAGCAAATTGAATTAATTGGCAACGTAGAAAAATATGGGAAAGAGTTTTCGATTGGAAATTTACAGATAAAAACGTTCAATGAACTGGAAAGTGGTAATTGTTGGCACAAGACAGACAAAAATAACATAAAACGGAGGTTTTAATTGGGAAATAGAAAATAGGATCATGACTTTAAATTATCGAGTGACAAGAATGACAACGTAGAAAATACATACAACACAGAATTGATAAAAAGAAAGTTTGAACGCAGAATTGGCAAATAGAAAGTTTGAACACAGAATTGATAAGTAGAATTAATTGACAATATAGGAAAATGTGGCCAAACTGAGTTTCTAATTAAACGTCAGACATTTGACTTGACATAATTCAATAAGAACGAATAGAAAAAGATATTGCATATATAAAAATATCGAATAAAAATTGACAAACAGAAATAATTTGCAATGTAGAAAGATAACGTAAACCAGAGATTCTCATTCGATCTTGAATTTAAAATGTTGACCTGTCAAATAAAATTAAAATTGATAAATTGGGTAAGATCGTTAGATAAAATAATTCGAAATAACATTGAGAAATAGAGAGTTTAACGACAAAATTGAAGAGTAAAAAAGAACTAACGAGATGGAACAGAAGTTTTAATTAAAAATTAGAAGCGTGACTTTAACGCCAACATTAATGTAAAAAAGAAAAGATATTTCAAATGTCAATGAGAACATTTGTTTTATAATGAAAGTTAAGAAGTGGAACAGTAGATTTTTCTCGTCAAGTGTATGGATTACGGTTTAATCAATGGTTCGTCGATGATGGAGAAACTGAACTAGGAATTCGAGTTTTCGCGTACATTATCGACGAGGACGAAATAAAGGCAAACTTTCCGATCATTTAACGCGAACTTCATCCGAATATGAAGTTCTACAACGATCTACAATGTTCCATAATATTGAACTAGGATTAAAGTACTAACTCGCTTAGTGGACATCAAATGACGCGAAATAAGCGAACACTTTAACATATAATGTTATAGATTGACAATTATGGATTGGTGATATTTTAGTTTAATCAAAAATGGGGATTTAGTTTAGATCGATGATCATAAATTTGTAATTTCGTTTCATCGAATATAAAAAATTATTTTGATATATCTCTAATTTTTCTAGATGGACAATTGGCAAAATAAGCTAAGTCTGAAATTTTTAATTGCTTTCATCTTTTCCCGATATTCTTTTATTTTGTCGTTTCAAATAATAAACAAATAACAAGAAACAGTATGTGTTTAAATTAGATTTCAAACAGAGGAAGGGAAGATAACGTTATTTTGAAAAGTATATTACTCGTGAGGGGAATTCGCGTGTATTTAAATTAAGCTTAAAGATAGAAATTTAGGATATCCAGTTAAGTAGCACGTTCGATGAACCTGTCAAAGAAACAGTATCGATATTCAAAGATATGCGATGTATTATCTAAAGTAAAAAATAACACCACCCCTTTAATAAATTTTCATTGTCAATAATTCAAGCCGAAATCGTTATTGACAAATTTCTTTTTATTGATAAGTTCCTGATAAATTCCCTGGCATGATAATTCGCTTGACAGACGACGAATAACACAAAACCAGAATGAACAGCTTATGGTAACATTTGAAAGACAGTTATATCATTTTTCTTCTATATCACATCGATTTCCACATATAATGAAATATATTATACGATAAATGTAGGAAAATTACTTTAGAAGTAGACTACAAATGTTTATTCATTTCGGGGAAATTTAAATATGCAAAAATGCACAGAATGCACGTAATATGCAAAAATATATAGAATGCACATAATATGCAAAAATATCTGAAACACGTAAAACAAAGTATTCGTTGAAATATTCGGAAATAGACAGGAAGCAAGGAACGCGATAACTGGAAAGAAATGCTACGCAAGCTTTATTATACAAAAGGATAAAGATAAATACGTTTAACAAGTAAAAACGTAAAATTATAGATACATATAGCTCGTGTAAATTATAGTTCGCGACAAGCGTTACTGCAAAACACAATCGAAACACGCATTCGACGAGTACCGAACGAGGAATGGTAGATAAAAGCAACAAAAAAACCGTTGTTGCACAAAAAGTTTGTAGGAACGCAACAAAAACCTATTCTTCGTGATACATACACTCTATTCACGTATGAACCATATCATATGTCACCCCAAAATCACCTGCTATCCAAACACTACGAAACACAAAAAAGAAGAAAAAGAAACGCGTCACACTCGCGATTCTCTATCAATCTAAATCTTTTCGCTGTAAATACAATATTATTTGAAACATTTCGCTTTAACATACGTAACATAAAATATCTCACTCGTCGAAAATGGCAAACGTAAGCATTCGAATATTTTCGCGGCTGTATGCTTCACCACACAGAAACCAAAGATCTATCCAAATTGAGTATATTTGAAAACAGAAACCAAAGTCTTCGACTTACTCTGTTGATCGTCGACGACCCGGAAGGTCGCTTCACTGTAACACCACGTCGACGGTGGTCCTACTCGGCTCTCATCCAAATACGTTGCACACTGCTCAAAACAAAATGCTCCCTCAGCACAGTTCCATCCCTGACATTCGTCTTCACACGCGTTTCAACGATCGACGATCTCCGGCGTTGCCGAGTCGAAACTTCTCACTTTGCAACTTCCGCACGATCACGAACTCAAATCCCAAACTCGCAAACGTTCACCAAAAATCCCGATCTCAATCCACGTGGATCACAAATCAGTCCCTTCCAATCTCCTTTAAATCGTCGACACAATGGAAAAAGTAGAAGGCCGTTTATGATGACCCGGGTGATCCCAACGATAAGAAGAAGGAGAAGGAGAAGAAGAAGAAGAAGAAGAAGAAATCGAAGAAATAGATTCACTAATAAAATAACGAACCCATGAAACGAACGAATTATACTTGCAACTCGAAGAATTTGCTATTTGTTACTTGTTAATTGAGAAATTCTGTTGTTCTTCTAATACGGTCGACGATATAATAGTATTCTGTTTGTAGATGTACGTTTGTAGAACTGAGAAAGAATGGAAGAGATGGAGACGAGATGCGTCTCGCGAGCAAACAGGCTGATGGTTGTAGCTCGTCAGGCAGCGCGGTTCGAATGGAGACGCAGCACACGTGCCGCTGCCTGGTGCTCGTCGACGATCGGCCGCCGCCACCACCACCAGCTGATCATCCGGGGACCGGGAGTGACTACTGCCACTGACTCTGTGTGGCCTGTGCTGACTGACTCAGACTGACTAACTGCACGGCTGAACAGTTTCTCCGGTAGAGGCTGCCAGAGCAGGACGCGGTTCGAATTGCGCCTGCTGGCCCGTGAGTGAGAAACAGAAGGAGGGGAAGGTTAAGGGGCTGGGGGCGGGGAGACGGCGACGAGTTTCCCTGGCGGGCTTCTTGACACGTTCCGGCAAGAATCGTGACCTCACCTGTGTGACCCACTGCACACTCTTACTTTTGACGTCGTGTTTTTTCATTTCTTTATACAGTTATTCACTTGCTTTCTATCGCTTTGTATCAGAGGGGATGATTTAAATATCGCGTTGCTTGTTGTACGCGAATACGATCGTTCGCTGTTGTTTGAAAAGAAATAAATAATTTCTTTCTCATGATAAAGTTCAATTGTACGATGGATGCTTAACAAAAGTTGTTACATTTTCAGGTCACGCTAATATTCCTACGTTTACTCACGTCCTGCGATCTAACAATTCTTGGAGACAGTTCAAATCGCGTTTTTTGAAATTCTACGTTAAATAATAAAAGGTCATAGACAACATTCTGCTCGTTCTATAATATGATCTTCAATTAAGATGAGAAGTGATCGATCGTTCAATTAACCGAAGATAAACAATCTCAAATTTCAATGAAAATATTTCCAATTTCCAATCTTGCCAAAATGCTAATATATCACAGAGCGAGAGGCGACTTGATCGTGATCGTGTTGATAAACTTTGCAGCCAATCTGAATACGTATATAGAAGTTATAAGTTATTTGCTGTAAACACTCATTTAGTAAAAATTAGTGTACAGTACGAAAATAGTCTTAAACGTAAAATTAACACTACAGACGATCTCATTAAATAATGTCTAGGTTTGCACGAAAATTTTCTATCAAAATAGTACAATTAATAATCATCACGGAATTTTCCCATGAATCAGCACAAATAGCTGCTATATTTTCCCAGCAATTTATTAGATGATCGCCCGCGCTCTTTTATCGCGGTAGAAACTTTCTAACTTCTTGAAATTTACTCCATGACTTCGATCTTCGTGTTTTCCATTCTCAAATGATCTTTCAGCGATCCACAGAAATAAAAACCTCTGAAAATGTTTCCCCATCCTCGTGTTCGATGTTAATAGCTTCGGTTAATATCATGAATGCAAGTTATTTTAAGGGTAATTATTATCGAGCAGTAACGGGACATAACCGGGATTTCCAAGTCAATTAACGCTAAACGCGAACAATATCTCGTGCCATCTACTGATCGTAATCTAATATTAATCGAAAAATGTTCAACGAATAAATTGATAGGATTTTTTAAGATTTTGGTAACAGATAAATGGATAATTAAATACTATATTTTTGTGTACGGTTGCAAGTATTTCATTCCAGATATATTAAATTTATATTCCGAGTAGCCTAAATTTTCTTACAGATGAACTGCAGAGAATTCTGTAGTTATGGAAAATGTAAATGTACAAACATTTATAAAATGCACTTAATGTGAAAGATATAAAAAATATGCAGATTAATTTCTGCGATGATTGTCGCTAGTAAACACTCGAATGTAGTCACTGGATCGTAAATAAACGAGACAAGTAAAGAAGTTTGTTCGACAATATCTTTTTGCCTCACGACAAACTTATCTGGTTTTATTGTAATTTAATTAATAACAGCGACACGTAACTTCTATGTAAGTACTTTGGGACCTATAAAGATGCCGAGATACTAAACCTTTTTTTGCTGGTTTGTTGCTGGAATAATTTCTATTTTGTCATTTATCATAACTCAGAATACATTTAATAAGGATTTGAAAATCCTTCCGTTGGGAAAAATTAAGAGAGCGAGCTGGATTTCGCGTAGCTGTAAATCCTGACATGGAAAATCTTCCATTCCAAGCTAAGAGTTTTATTTAACACCAGCGAAAAATTGCTTGCCTATGTACATACTTCGTGTTATTTTCTTTCTTTCATACTTTTTTATTTTTCTTCATTACCGTGTATTAAGCATTCTTTCTTCTTTACTCGATACTTTACAACATAATCGATAGATTTACACCGATTAGTATTTATAGAAATAATGGAAAGTGATCGAAGAAATTCGTAACGATGTAACGAAAGCTACGTGTACGTGGCGTGACAATGATTAATTTTCATGGCGCGATAGAACGGAATTGATACGCGTAAAGTGGAGCTAACGACGTTTACTAAATAACAAATTGATCGCACATCGTGCTGCCAATGACATATTTCCGATTACGATGATAACGAAATAGAGCGATTAACAGAAACTATCGACGAACGATTCGTGGCAATTTACATTGCAACTGATTAACCGATGAATGTCTCCATTCGTGTTCGATACACCGCTATTCGTACAAACGTGTAACGTGGAAATATACGTGCAATCCTTATCCATGAAATTTTATCGTTCGATAAAGTTTGGGAACGCATGATCGATGAAGTTTACCGATTTCGTTTAGTTTCAAAGTTAACCAGATGGATATTTCGTCGAGATAAAGAATGTAAGTGATCGTAAAAATGGTAACAATTGTACATTTGATCTTAACACTAGAATTACCACACCAGTCAAATTGACTGGTTTTACAATGGTTTTAAAATTTCTACTTTATGTTATATTTTTTTCTGCAATGATATAATAATCTTCGCAACGATAACTAAAAGAACGATATAATGAATTTTGTTTTGTTTTTTATGTATTCGAACTCAAAATAATTTTGTATCTAGGCTACTTATACCAATACCAGTCAAAATGACTGGTACTTTTCAAAGTATAAAAGGATCTTGCAATCTGTTTATCGAAGCCCAATCAACCAAGTTCCTCGTTTTGTACAACTCTCTACACGTTTTGAAAATTTTTACCGCGTATCATTCAATATGGTGATATCAGTTATCAGGAAAATTCCGAATCGATCGCTAGATCGCTAGATGCTAACGCTAGAAATACCACACCAGTCCAAATGACTGGTTCTACAATTTTATAAATGTGCCAAGTGTTTAAGGATCATGCTGAAAGATGGATTAATAATACCAAAAATGTATTACATAACATGGAATTCCTTCTGTAAGAAAGTAATAAATCAATAAATATAGAAATATTCTATTATTACGTATTTTGGTAGAAATAACGTCGTGTTAACTATCGATAGTTCCAGTGTTAATTAATAACACAACGAATACATTCTTAAAGTATTAAATCTAATTTCTTAAATTCACTATCAAATTTTTATTCATTGTTTGATATTTCTGGAATATTTCTAACGTAATTCTAAGTTGTGACAGAAGCTTCGAAAATGATTAGCTCAATGAAACATTTTTCTCCATCGAAAGATAAGTTCCATCAAATGTCGGCTTCTTATATATCGATGTGCAACAGTAACTATTATTTATTACGCATATAAATATAGTCGTGGCATTCCGTGCACGAGTGAAACAAAATTTCTTCCTCGGAGGCGGCATTGTTTCGGAGCAAATCGATTTCGGAAGCTGCGAGTGCAGGTGCACTGTAATGGCTCCCGGCAAATGTATCGCCCTATATAGTTGTACCTACTTGTGTTTCACTTTGCAAACATTTGCATCGGCATAATTTATTTTTTATCAGTTCTACTATCTCGTCGAATGTACAGTGTGTATCATCGATCTATCGACTTTGCATTACAACCAAACAGAAAATTATGTCTCTCGATCTTGTGTTCTTAGATCAGTCGCAAAGCTGTGTTTTTTCTGTTTTTGAAATTTTAATTTTCTCTTTAGTTCGCAAAGTGATTCGTTTTTCTTGGTTAATTTATTCGGTCATTCCGCTTAGAAATGTGCCATTTTTCAACTAATATACAGAGAATCGCTTAAATGTTAAAATACAGTAAAAAATGTATTAAAAATGTATGAAGTAATGAGATGTCAAAAAGCTTTTAAAATTTTGTTCTATTTATGAATATATAATAGAGATTCTGACGTAACAAAATTAGAAAATATATTTAAAAATCATGTATCGCGATCGAGACAAAACAAATTATAACCTTTTGCTAAGTTAAGTGTTGTAAAAATATCGGTACATTTTATAAAAGTTGGTATATCTGGTAAAATTGGTATGTGATAAGATATTTAAACGTGTACAACGTGTAAAAAAATATACTACTCCGTTGTACACAATTGCAGCATATTTCCACAGTTCTTTTACGATCTTCTTATCTTAGTAAGTCTTAATTATCTACTTGCGAATAAAAAATATTAAAAAGTCTTTCGTAATCTTGTTATTTGATAGATTTTTATTGTATTCTCTACTATGCGAGCAATTTCGTAACTTAGAGTAGTTTTCAATCGTTTTCCTTATATTATGTCTATTTTCCTTATCTTGGTTTTTAAAATATTTTCCATTTAGAAAACGTCATAGCGATCGTAATGCATGATAATTAAAACAACTCATTGTCAGTCTAACATGGAAGATGATTTCCACCATGAATAATGCATTAAATAATACATCATCGTTGTTACAGCAAAAGACACTTAAAGGAAACAGCTATTTAAAATATATTGTCAAATATTGTTTGCATACTTCGATAAATATGAAAAAATTTGCGATTATTTATGCAATAAAATGATTAAAAAGCTCGACAGAAATTTCATCATCTATCAAACCTCGCTAGCATGCCATTGCCACTCGATTAAATGTTATTCTGCCAGAGACAGCTTCGCAATTGATGGAAAAATATCTCGATGGAAATTTTTATCTTTTTTTTTCCAAATTTTATTTAGACTCCTCCATTCGAAAGCACAACACCAAAACATTTGCTGTGGGCGTTTCAACGATTGCCAGAATTTCAATAACGATTTGTATCAATGGTAGCAGTTGCTGTTAAACAGATCAGAGTGCTTGTCGCATATTTTTTGCTATTCAAATGAAAGAAAATCATAATTCTGAATATTTGTTTTATCATTTACTATTTATCTACTTCGAAATTACATTATTTTTTAGTATCAAATAATATGCTCCTTGCTGATACAATATTTGCATTGTATAATTATTTAATGTATGCGTTAGTTGAAATCGTGAAAATCTGCTAGATATTATTATTCGATTTAAAAATTATTTTCAAGTGCATTTGCATTGTAAATTTAGTTGCTGTAGTTGTAACAATTTTGTAGAGTAATATGAAAATTACTACGAAAGAAAATTGTTAGGATTATTAAAATTCCAAAGAATCTACGTGCAATATACAAGCTTCTTGAGTCCTTCTCCGGATGTTTTCAATTACTAAAGACAGTAATCGATATTACATAAGTAATGTCTTAAACATTTCACGTTTTAACAATCAAACATTTTCATTAAATATTCTTTCAAGATGCATCAAGTAATACCGAACTTAATAAATAATTACGAAGATACTAAAGCAAAGAAAATATTACATATTTAATACCAAACCTGATGGATATTAAAAAATATTACAAAGAAAAAAATATCAAACAATTTTGAATCTAACGAATAATAAAAAATAAAAGGAATGTCACATGTTATCTAAACTGACGAAGGTGAAAAAAATATTAAAAAGGAGGAAACATTAAGCAATGCTAAATTAATTAATTAACGATAAACAATAACAAATATTTATAGAAAGAGAACATTAAACGATATTAAGGCTGAACGATATTAAGGATAGTAGACACAAATTTTGGAAAGAAGATATCGAACAATAGTGAACCAAAAAATATGAAATAGAACTGAATCAAGCTATACCAAAGAATAAAGTTAATTACAAGAATTAAAGTAAATTACCGTAGGAATCAATTTTATTTACTACTAGGTATAGAAATTATAAATTATATCGCCCAATGAAACACTTACACTGACTCACACATATTAAATACAATTTTCTAAAAATAAACTGTAATCTAAAAAGTCAAGATACTACTAATGGGAAGAATTGATATATTCTTTATCTCTTCTAATTATATGTTCCTTTTATCTATACTACCTATATGTTTATCTGTATATTATATTAAATATTATAGATGCATATATAATTGAATTAAAAAAAAATAAGCTTAATAAAAAAGAAGAAAGAAACTACAGAAATATTATAAATACAATTACAAATACAAGAAAGAAAATACAGACTCGTAAGACAATCAAAAACACTATAAAGAAATAAGCTACGCTCTGTAATCAAACATGATTTGCAAGAGCGCCATGTCGCAAGATTCCCTCGACGTTGCTCTTCAATTAGTCGTAACAGTTTTGAATATCGTGCGATCGACGTTTCAACAATTGCCGGAAATATCGCGACTCTGCATTGTTTATCTTCAATTGGGCCGGGCAATTCGCGAGGGAGTTCTCGGTAACACTAGGCGGAGAGCTCAATTTGCTTAAAGACCCGCTGATTCCTGTCGGTTAATAAGGATTAAATGACCCCATGAACGATTCGAGAGCATTTTGTGTTTCACGCGGAATATGTATATCGTTCCGTTTCGTCGAACGTCCCCACACGCTGTCCAATTGACTAATTGACTTTCTCAAGGAGAACAATGGACGCATACGCAAACGAATTCAGTTCTTGTCTTTTAATCTTTTTCTCCTTCTTCTTCTTTTTTTCCATTTTATTTTTTTCTACAGTCACGAGCGGATATTTTCTTACTATCCGTTTGTCTCGCGTTAATTACTGACTACTGAAGGAATGCAAAGGTCATTGTTAACTCGATGAAATCATGAAATTTTTTTAGGCTCAAAGTATCTATTCTCTGTGTATCTTAGCTTGATTTAAGTTTCTGTAGTTTTCGTTTTCTGATGGTAACAGTTTTCTTTTTTGTACACTGCGATGTAAGAGGTTAATGATATAGCCGACAAATAAGAGAATTATACACCTTTAGAAGATATTCGGGGAATTTCCTATTTAAATATATCATTTTACTAGACTTTTGTATTCTTGTTGCTATCTCTGTCCTTTTTTTTTTTTTCAAGAGAAAGATGTGATGTAACCTAAGCATATATGTTATGTTTTTTAAAAGAAACAGAATTGTTAATGTAATATTTGTGTGCGTAAAGATTTGATAGTAAATTTGATTTAAGAAATGTTTCGATGGATCTTCGGAAAGGAAACCAACGAGATTTCTCATTGTCTAGTTTGTTTTTCCATTGATGTAATTCCTTCGTCGGAGAATTGTGTCGTCGACCAGAACAAAACTCGTTTGCCCGGATCACACGAATGTTCTACCTTATCGTCTATGCATACAACGCATTTCTGTAATTGCCGTCATATATAACGTATATGTGTACATAATCGAGCGAATAATTGCAGCACAGACGAAGTACACCCAATGATTGCATCGATGAATTGTAACTCTGAAGGATCATCAGTATTTTCTGTTATAACTATGATGATAAATTTCTGAGAAACGACTGCACAAATAAAACTAGATAAACGAGTTTGCAAGTCAGGAAATTGTTTGCAAGTACATAGCACGTCTGTGAAACTGTGCTCTTCTTTTACTACCTACTCGGTTAATACAATTGTATCGACGAAAGAAACAATAGCAGGAATGAAAACGATCACCGAATTCGATTACAGATGGCAGCAGGGGAGCTTCCTACATTACCAACAGATTAACAAGTGTACTATGTAAGTATGTACATTATACGTATCCATAGAGCAATTGTAAGTGCATACGTATGTATCTGGATTGCAGATATTTCAGGCACTTTTTATTATATTTATTTTATTATTTATAGTGATAACAAATGCATTTATATTCTTGTCTTTGCAACAACGACCAGATCTCATAGGATTATGAATTTATGAATTATAATTATTTACCTAATTAATAATTAGTGATTGATTGACAAATTTATTTGGGTGAACAATTTTCGAAATTTTTATAATTTTCCTACATTCTGTAATAAACTTTAAATTGACTTTCTGTAACAAATTTAGAGAATAATTTTTAATTGATATTTTATACTGGTTTCAGATAAAGAATTATACGAGCAAAGTTTGAATCGAGATGATAAATTACAGCTTGAAGAGATCATTTATTTCCAGAGTTGTGCATTGGAAAACAATTAAGTCTTATAATTATGTGGCTTCTGAAAGGATAATATTTTTCTTCGATAGAAAAGAAAGAAAGAAATGAAATATAGCTGTGTAAAATTAAAATACCATAGGATCCATTTATAAATATGATAGGAATAATTATTTCTTTACAGGGTTTCTTCTGTATCGTAAATTTTTATAGGAGGAATATGTTATATAATGGATACTTTTAATATTTTACAAAATGTGAAGGGCTAATATACGAATAACAGGTACACAGAACTAACTGGCATGTAACAAATTAGACGAAAGGTTTCCAATTAAACTTCACGATTGCTTTTTCTGTCGCTCGAATAACTTCCGCAACGTATATCTTATTGGAAAAGTTTTTCTAGACAACGAAAGATGTGATACCTTTCATATCATGAATGTATTACAGAGAATGTATGAATGATAAAATACTGGGAGGAAAGGAAAAAAAACCGATAGAATGTAATTAACACATAAAAATAAAAAAACATAGAAGTATGATATATAAATTAATGAAAAAAAAATATGATAGAACTGTATATTTTATTAGCGTCATATGGCTATTCTAAAAGTATCAAAAAGTGTTTATTAATATTTTCTACTAATTTTGACTTTTATATATTTATTCTTTATTCGTTTCATGTCAATTCTTTCTTTTCCATTTCTATTATTAAAGTTATACGATGGAAAACTAGCAAGAAGCAGTTCAAATCATACATCTTTTGCGAATATCAGATGTTGGACAAAAATACCTGAGAGTAAATATGTTAATAAAATATTCAGTTAATGAAGTGGAAAATAAGCAAGGTAATGGGACGAAAACAAGCTAATCAGTAAACGGAGACTTGACAATACTGGCGTAACCGATGACTATCATTTTCCACTTTACCCTTCACGATTAATTCTCTGGCACTTTCCATCGTGATAATTACACGTTGTATCGTAAAAAATTGTATTTCCTAATATTTCCATATAAATAAACTTTATCCGCAAATTTAATCTTGGAGCTTCCATTAGATGTTCGATTTACTATTATGTGTAATTTTCACTTAATAGTTTACACCACAATTTAATTTTCACCACATATTAAAAGTAAATTTTTGTTACAATTAGACTGCGAATGTTTATGTGTTTATAGAAGAACTATACAAATACGTGGAATGTACATAATAAATGAAACCGTGTAAAATATCCGGAACATAATAAGCGAGTAAAACAACTTTACTTATGCAAATTCTAATTTTCCTTTCTGTTCATAAAAATATAAATCTGCATAAACATCCACAGTCTCGCCATATCAAATATTCATAATTCTGACCTTATTGAACTAACTAATCTTAATATCTCAATATCAAATCTAATATAATATTATATTATAATATTGCGCTAAATATCGAAAAGAAATTCGTCTTGAAAAAGATAAATACAGAGAAAATATATGAAATGTACGTGATAGTTCATATGTCGTCGATCTAACTACAGAACAACGCTTCGCGGTCTCGTACTTGCAGAAATGACACAAGCGTTTACGTAAGAAGCGGATTTTATTACAACGCTGGTTCCACAAAACGTCACGGAAAGAAAAGACAGAGACCAAGAGAGATAGTAGATTGGGGCAGGGAAAGGGTTCAGATGGCTCTGGTTTATAGCGATACACGAGCCTATAAAATCCAGCAGGTTATCGATTGAACTTCTGCCTACTGCAAATCTGGATGTGTGTTCTGTTCACCTGGATATATTCGCGGTGTGCCGCGCGATTCGGGTCAGTGGATCACATAACCGCATTTTTTCGCCTGTTCGCGACTCAATTTTTCAATTAACCGAACGCTGCGGTTCATCCACGGACATACTTTCGCCATTCTTCACGAAGATTACCATCCGCTAGATACGTTATCAAGTGTAATATTTTAATTCCATTTCGATTTCCACGGTACGGTTCGCCTCGAGAGGATTGATGGCCTGATGATTCGCTTGGAACGCTTCCATGGAAACCAAACGTGAACGATCGTGAGAATCGACATCGTTTAATTCTTGGTATTTGCCATTGGATCTCTTGATATATGCAATTTTCTATATTTTGAACGCAAATCGATGTAATATGAAACTTCAAATATTTTTTCAAAACGAGAGCAGAACGTTTAGAAAAGAATTATGTAATTTTTATGGGATTTTTAACAATCAATACTTCAAACTTTTTGAAATATTTTGTGATTAATTAACTCTTTTAATATCGATTAATAGTATGAAAAAATCTAAAATAACATTGTCAACGGATTTTATATATAATTAATTAAGTGAATTTATTATATTTTTGTGGAAACGAGTTTAACGAAGATGCGAATGAAAAAGAAGGTACTTCTTACGAATTGTAAAAAGATTTTAGGGAGAACAGCTTATAAAAGATTGTACATGACACTGTGTACACAAAAAAGTTGAATTAGTAATGCCAAGATTCTTCTTTTATCGACTATCAGAGTAGTAAAACACAAAGGATGACATATCTGCTATCTCGGTAACTCTCGTTACAATCTTTATTACATAATTTTATACAAGGCGAGCAACACGGTAATATAGATCAAGTTACGAGACAAAGATACAGGGCATAACGAGATAGATAGCTATATCTTCCTGTAAATACCCTAATCTTTTTGCGTTTATTAACAAGGTTATAATTTTCAGTAATTTACTTTTACACGAAGATCGATACACTTTCTTTTAACGGCGCTGTCGATGCTATTTTCGATAGTACTCTATCACAAAATATGTGCAAAAATATGTGAATGATATTAAAAAATATAATAATTCACACGAGAATATTCATAAAATTAAAAGATATAAAATAAAGAAATACAGCTATGTGCTTTTGTCATGCTTAATACGAAACGGTACATTTAAAAATATGAATATGAAGCATTTTATGAAAATGTGGAGAGGTACCTACATTTAATGTATGACAAAGTACATTAAAGATTCATTTAAAGATATGAAAATATAATAAAATATATCTGAAAAATTAAAAATTGGCAGAAATGTTCTGGTTTTTGCTAACTATGATTGATGAAATTTTATTTTAGTTATGAATAATAAATAATAATAGTATTTTTTAATTAATCACAGACCGTTTTTGTTTATCGACAACCATTATGATTAGCAAAAATATTTCCACAGAATATTTAGTTACTAATAAGTATTATCGATAACAAACGAATGTTTTAGACGCTTTAGATCATCGTCATTAGTACTAAGTATCAATTATCAGTAGCTAGTCACCAATGCTAATAAAATTTAACGGTGGTCAAAAGAATTAATTTCCTTTACCAAAATTGCTTACTCAGTAACCAGAAAGTGTTTTACGTAACACATTGTATATAATTAAAAGCAATTTCCGTCAATGATAACTATCACCAGTAAGCAGAAATGCTTGAAACATCTGCAATGATCATACATAACCAGAATTTTAAATCAACTTAAAAATTGGTACCATTTAATTATTTCATCCTGTAAAAAATTTCTTTACGGTTTAGTGCTCTTCTATCTTTTATTTACACAAAAATTGATTTTTTCTCCATGATGTTTCTCGCAAAGATTTAAGACACAACTGATATTTGTTCGTCAATGCTGAAAAATCAACAAACAAACATACCAAGGTCTTCTTACGATCGCAAGAAATGACACGTCTCAAATACCAGCAGCCCGGTAATCTCCGCTCAAGCAGACACCAAAAATCCTCTCAGACCTATCATCGAACCCCTAACAGAGACATTACAACCACCGTCATCCCCTCGATTCCACTACTCGAGCGCAACCCTCGACACGAAATAATGCTCGAAAGTAAGCGTGTTTCACGAAGGGTTAGGAAAAGCTGTAGCACGAGGACACGTGCGACACGCGACTATGTAAACGTTACACGCGTGACACGCGTAAGACGCGTAACACATACACAGGCACGCATACGAAAACGTGTCACAATGGTGTTCTCCAAGCCTAACTTCCGGCATGCTCAATACATGACCTTAGCCCTGGAAACTGGTGATTAATATCGCGGGTCACGTAAGTCCTTAAGTCGGGATCACGAAAGGGTGAAAGTTACGATTCACCGCGTGCCTGAAATGCCTTTTCATTCTTGCAGAAGAAGGTTAAAAAGAGGTTAAAAAAAAGAAGTGGAATGAAATAAAAGAGAAAGGCTAAGAGAAAGGGTCGTTTCCCATAAAACCCGGCCACTGTATTCAGGTCACGAATTTATGGTACCGTGAAGCTTTAAACGGAAGAACCGCCTTTTTGTAAGAAAAATTTTATTTTTCCGCGATATTAAATTAGGAAAATGATTTTATCGCTCTACGTAAGACCTTTCATCCGATTGTTGTCCGTATAGGATTAAAAGGTTATGATGTTTTTGTTCGTTCCTTTTGGCTCTCTTAAAAGGCGACATTTTTCGTGAATGAATATAATAAGGGTTAATGTTAAATGTGATCTCAAATACTACATTTTCATAGAATTCCATGCATGCCAGTTTGTGGCTGAATTTCTTTGAAAGTAAATAACTTTGTAAAATTTACAAACGATAACTGGATTAACCATGTAACTTAACATTAGAAAGATTTTTAGGAAAAGAACCCAAGGACATCCATTTTCTATATTTTCTATATTTTGCATGAAAATGTTTAATGAAACGCAGAAAATTCAAATTCTAAATCGAGATCGAATCTGGTGCCATTTACGACAGAGAAAAATATGTAAAACGGGGTCATGCGATACATCTGAGGTAACAATTGCGTGTAAATTCGTTGCGTGGACTTTCACGCAATGTTGCTTAAATAATATTTGCAATTTCTCTAATTAGAAGAATTTTTTAATAGTCCCTTTCTCGCATCTTTCACATTTTCGTGACTGACTCAGCTCGAAAGTGTAATTAAATTTCGTTAAAAGGAAAGTAAACATTTGTTAAAAAGTAACACGATTGATAAAAAAGTAAGAAAGCTTATCTGACATTTTTTAATGGATCTCAGTTAAAAGTCGTCGTGTTATGGGTCACCTAATGAAATTTCGTTCTCAGGGATGTCGTTTATGCGCAGTGGATTCGTTTGAAAGAGGTAAATGTTTGTTGAATGTGTTGACAGGTTTATCTTCGGATCTTTGAAATGGTTTAAGTGAAAGAAGTTCGCGTAAAATCACAAAACGACTGTGTTGCTAATAGCACTGTCGTTTACGAGTGTTTGCACATTCTTTAAAGAAGTATTTGTCATTTGGATGAATTAACGCGAAACAAGTGTGACAGGGATTAATGGTATTATGTACATATCGAGGAGACGTTGACTATATAATAATCAAGCAGTATTTGACATCTCGAATTTTTCAACACATTCCTTACCAAATCAAGATAAACGAACTTTTAGAATAACCCAAATACATTTTCTTATTTCTGTGATTTTATTCTTTCTTCTTTTTTTTTTTTGTGATTATAAATATTTTATCTAGCATGGGTTATTTAGCATATTTTGAAAAACGAGCGATATACATATAAATACAAAGGAGAGTCATTTAATACTAAATGGACTAATGGCAAAGTTATTGCTTTTACTAACAACCATAATCACCTCCAACATTTTTGACTTTAAGAGAAGATGAGTATTTTTACTTATGTTTTGTTCGATGTACTGATATATTCTTAAGCAACTATTTTCTATATATAGGAGATAATTCTTTACGATAAATTTTAGTTGTTTCGATAACTAGAATGGATTCTTCAAAAATATCACGCGTAACTATAAATATAACAGCACGAGCTCTGACTCGGAGCTACTTTTATACGTGTACATATATATACTTGTGAAGACCATAATTCTGTAAAATACAACCAGATTTTCTAACAGAGGTATCACATGATATATTTATCGATCCTTATTTTATCTGTAACAGCTTTGTTACACTCTGGAGAAAAGCGCATGCATCGAAGCGAACAACTGTTTGAGAGGAATACTGTGTACAAATTGTCTTTAAACAGAGACTATTCTTCATCGTCTGTTCTATCGAAGGAACTTCACCAACTCCATATCAACTTTCAAACTTTCAGTCACGATCGACGAAATCCTATCTTAGCATGCACCAATTCCTTCTTACCGCAATTCCGGGCTGAAATCTCATCATCCATTAGGAAACAAAATTGCGCAGAATCGATTGTATAATTGTAGCAAAGATCCAGCATCTTTCAACCTCATTGAAGATAAAATTCCGATGTTAGAACTTTAAAATTTTTAATTTCTAGATAAAATATAACAATATTACAAAACTCTCATTGAATTTTAATCCAATTTTTATTATCTACAACGTAATTTCTTTTATAGTAAAAAATAATTATAGAAAATATTTTTTTCACATATAGCGTAAAACTTCGTGATCTTTAATATATTCCCTTCACCCAGGCAAAAATCTCGAAATATTTTTCCAATCGTATCTGTTAGTTTCTCTATTTATTAAAAATTAATGCCACAAACGTCTATCTTATTTATTTTTATATTTTATTATTGTACTTTATTATGATAATAGAATTATCATATCATATCACCTATATAATTTATAAGAATATTTAATTATAAAATATCCTATCATTATACACATGACATTTTAGCCATCCTACACGCTGTCAAGTGAAATACATGTGACAGTGAAAAATATAGCAATACTTTGCCATAGTAAGAAATTTCTGACTGCTACTGTATATCTCGACTAAAAATAATATTTTTGAGAAATTGCCTTTCAAGTGGCCAATATCATAAAACTCTTCATACTTCCACTTTATTCGCTATACAAACATTAATAATCGCCTTATCCAACGTTTCTCAGCAATGATACGAGCATCGATATAGGATAAGCAGTGACTGGAACGAGCAGAAACCAGAAAGTACGAGGGAAACGCGTTTTAGTTCACAGGACTAAACGCACGAGTACACGAGCAATATTTACAGTGCGATCTATAGCGAACAGCGTAAACGTTTGCCAATGGATTAGCAAAATCTAGCCCGTCATGGTTGTACAGCACTGTGAGTGAAGAAAGAGAGCGATGGATCCCTTTCCGTGACGCGTTAAACGGCAAGTCACGCCCTTGACGATTTATACGTCTATGTTACATTTTGCAAATTAGTCGCTTAACTTGATTAAAATACCTTCGCGTAATCGCAGAATCGTCGAAGTACGTGGTAAGTGTTTTAGATTGGAATAGGAGTGGTTTCACGCGAACTTTGGATTCTTGGGACTCTAGAGAACGTAGAGAGTGTCGATGGTAATTTAACTAAAACGACAATTTTTATTTATGAGAATGGCCGATGCTTTTTTGAAAGTAGATTATTGGATTGTTACTTGATAAAATCATTAGATCGGATTATTTCCGCTTAATTACATTATTGGATTTGGGTCATTGTTTAGCAATTAAATTATCATAGGGTGAAATTATTTCGATCTTTAGTTATTATCAACAAATTCTATACAGTATTAATTAGATTACATTGTAATTTGTCCATTTAGTTTACCAGATTATTATTAAATTATTATTATCAGAATGATTGGTATTTTCTAACTAAATTACTACTATTTTATGCTTTTTGATTTAATCTCGTAACCTACTTTATTCCCAATGATCGTGGAAATTCTGTCTATTAAAACGCCTTGCACGTTCCAAAATCGAAATAACATAAATATAATCGTATCTATTTTAATAGATAATGGTAATAACAATAATAATCACAAAATAGTATTTTAACGTCATAACTAAAACTTGAAGATCACAATCAAACTAAGACCACGCGAACACTGGCAACTTCGAAGAAAGGAGGAAGAAAATTGAATTATATACTTCCAATAACAAAAGAATAGTTCTCTTGTCAAAAATAGAACTCTGTTCAGCAATAACGTACGAAAGGAATCGAGTCTCGAATTTCGAAAATGTCAACTCTTAATCCATCACTCTGCGAGAAGTTTTGGCTGTTTGGAAAGATTTCCGTTCGAGTTCCCTCGAACTGATAAAAATTATTAAAATACAGAGGGAATAGGAGGGGGTTGTTGTACAGATATGCATACACGTACCCAGAGGGGAGAGAAGGTGCAGAGGGTTGCGTGGGGATGTGGAATGCGGGGTAAAACCAGATCAATACGGACGAAAGCATACCACGGTCGCGAACCTGCGACACATAAACTAGGAAAAAGGACAAAGTCGAATGGACAGACCGACTGACGGACCCAGGACATCAGAAAATCGTGTTACGTACATGTAAGATGTTCAACGAGGATAAATTATACATTTCGATAAACAATTACAATGGATAAATTCGATGAACTTTCCATACTTGCTCTCGATACTTCAGTTTCACGATATGTTTTGTTTACATATTATTATTAATTACTATTATATATTTGTTTATGTTATATATTAAGTTAATCCTTTCACGTATACGCAACGTTGTAAGAAGAAGGTGGGTATCTATGGGAAATTTAAATATGCAAGAGATGTATAGAATACACATAGTATTGAAAAGTATAAAAAATACCCAAGGTAATGCATTTATTATGATACTTAATCGATCGAACATGTGCCATTTCTTATATTTCTTTAGCCGTATTCATAAATGTATGAAATCGTAAAATCATACTTGCATGAATACAGTTGAAGAAATGCAACGTAAATGATATGCAATCTGAAATATAACTAAAAAGTGGAAACGAAGCGAAAGTTTGTTTCACCTGTTTTATTATTTTAACGAATATTGTACCTCGAGGATATACGTATTATGTGTATTTTTGCATCTTTATGTTTCTCATAAATACACAAAAATCCGCAGCCTAATTAATTAACTAAACGGTAAATGTATTTAATTTCGGTGAAATTGATCTTAAATCTTAGTATAGTTATATATTATGTCCACTTTACGTAACCGTCTGGATAATGCACTCCTATTATTAGTAATTAATGAAAGGTAACTTTTTTCAAACGCGAGAGAAAAATTCGTTTGTGGAAAAGCTAACAGCGAATATTTAGGTGCAGTTGTTTCGTTGTTGTACATTAAATTTTGTGTCCTATAGTATTTTTGTTCGTAATACCGGACTTTAGGTTTTAGTTTTGTGTGCAATACAGTATTTTACTTTTTCGTTGAGGATTTAGTCAGACTAAGGTGCATTGTCAACTAAAAGTTTGGAATTGCTGCGTAGTCCCAACTAGTTCGTTGAACTTAAACTAAAAGGATAAAAAATGTTGATACGCCAGAAAACTTATTAGTGAAGCTTCTATGGAAACAAAGTAAATCTCAAATTGTAACAACTACGTAGATTTAGTAAACGCTTAAAATATTTAAAAATTAAGAGAATCAATACAAGCATAAATGAAATTGATTATCGTGGATCAAATTAGAAATCTAGTATATCGTAATTTAATAAATGTGTAATTGTGATTAACATTTAGTACCAACAGAAAAAGGAGATAAAATCAAATATCCATTGTATTAGAATAGTACAAACTAAATTTAATAATGTAATGTAATGTCACTAGCTAGTTAATATCATTAATTAGATATATCTAACACGTTCATTAGCAAAATTATCAAAGATAAGAGTAATTTACGTAATGCAGTTTATGCAATTATTTCAATGCTACAGAATTCTATATTCCGATGAATGATTTAGTCAACGATGATATTCCGTGACATTTACAGCCATTTTTTTCAATTTCACAAATATTACGAGGCGTATAAGACGAGTGGGAAATCTTTCAATAATAGAACAAACCAAGTAAGAACGTATATCTCCGCTTACTATAATGCTGCTGAAAGTACGTACGAGTTTTCAACACTTATCGAGTAATAACGAATGAACTTGTCTTCTTCTACATATGAATCACAGTTCGAAAAACTTTTCCTGTATTTTTCAACGAATCAATTCCGGTTAGAAATCATGCCTTTTGCAGGATATGTCATAAGCAAAATAATTCTCAGATTAGAAAGACTTCAGAACTTTAAATTATATGTAGGGTGTCTTGTAACTAGTAAATCAATGAGGTAGGCGGGGATTCTATATGAAGATATAAATTGAAAATATAGAATAATACTTTCTTCATATTATGATCTTCTCAGATTGTATATTTTTCAAAATTTTATTTATATATTATATATTTTTTAAAATTAAAGGCTAACGTTATTAACGGCTCTTTCTACTTATATTTATTGTTCATTGTATTAGCTAATGGAGAATATGTAAGATGATATGACAGTAATTTTTATTTTTCTATAATAAAAGAAATTTAATTTTGTAAAAAAATTTAATATAGTTGTGTACTCAACAGAATGGAAGATATTTTAAATAGTTATTAAGATAGCAAAACTTGTCAAGTGTAAATATTTCATTTCAGTACGCCATTTAAATTGTCTGTGAATTTTTAACATAGAGAAATTAAATTAAATTACAAATTATGAGTTATCATTATATAGGAATTACATTAAATTAATTATCAATTATAAATTACCTGGGACATGAATTAGATTATTAAAACATGATCCGAGTACACTAAAATATGAACTGAATTATTATTCATTGAATTATATTTATATAGAAAATCATGAATTACTAAAACGAATAATATATTATAATATTTCATAGAATACCATACCGTGGATTAATGTAACATATTGTTGTTGCAATATTTTTTATTAAATTCCTATACTTATTTCCACGTATCTTTATTATACAAACTGTCTTCGTATTTGTATAGCATTGTCTCACGCTTTTCATCATGTTCAAGCTCAAACTTTTAACATACACGAGCTACTAAGTGCGAAAACAACGCGGAGATAAAAAGTTTGAAAATCGAGTTTCCCTCCTTTACTATGCGGAGATATTACTTCCCCGAGCGTTAATTTCTGCAGCATTTTCTAACGCAAGGGAAAATTATCTTTTATCCACTTTGTTCCTAGAAACTCTTGTATACTCCTATAAATATCTGTTACATAGGTTATACTTGCGCAAATGTTTCGTAAACTGATCATTTAAGGTTAATAACATCAAATTTGCAACAGCAGTGTGAGAACCGGAGTTTACTAATTTATTAAAGTATTTGCACTATATTACTTTGGTTCGTATTTTTCACAAACCATGAATCTTAGAAACAATTCCAAAGTTTTGAGCGATAGCGTTTCTGTATATTGATTAGTAGACTGTATTATTTTATACATTTACGTGAAATTAGAAAATGCAAAATTATGTTGAATGTGCATGGTATTAAGGATATATAAAATATTTAAAGTATAGTGCTATAATATTTAGTGAGTGATACGTTCTATAACATTTGGTAAGTAAAACCAATTTCTATTGAATTAAAAACCATCTTCTTTTTTTAATTATGTTCTTAAAAATATGAATTTGCATAAAAATTGCAGTCTATTGATTAGTTCTTGATAAGTTTAATTCAATGCCTTGTAATTTCTATGTACATTTTCAGATTTGTCTAGAATTTTACCGACATAATCACATTCAAAGAGTTTTATATAACACACATAATATATCCTCGTATGTTTTCTATGATAAATGTTCAAATACTTCCGCGTGCCATTTTATATGAATGTTCATTGTCAGTAATTGAGTTTCAAGTATTAGAGATACGTGAAAGAAGCAAGAATGCTTGAGATTAGAATAAAAGAATATTGCATGGCCATCCAAGGTTTCGACTAGACGTGGATGAATACATCCTGAGTACGTCTGCGTAGTTTGTCTGAAGTGGATGAAGAAGAGTTTAAAATGAAGAAAGAACGTACAGATGTAGCTATTCTAGAAAACAAAGAGTGAATGTCTCAAGATGTTTCGTATTGTGTAAAATGGGCTTCTATAAAGTATCTCTTATTCTAATGAATTTTTTATATTCCGATAAAACGATAATTTAATTTATTGTTCTTTTAATAAAATTGCTTTTACACAGCCTTTCTACATTTTGTACTGATTAAAATAAATAGTTTAAAACAGTCGATCGATTATCATTTTATATGATAATAAAACTGTTCTATTGTCCATCTCCTTTCCAGAGACAACGCAAATTCCTACAATCCTCCAATGTACACATTGCCTTCTTTAAAACGAAGAAAATGCAGCCAATGGATGGCTTTAATTTAACGATCTGCCCCGAATTCTGTAGGTACACACTGTTCTCTATTAGATCATTCGATTTATTTTGCTCGAGGTAGCGACTATCTTTTACGATTTCTCGATCCAGTGGCGTTTACGACCTGTCAATGGCTAATAAACGATCGTAAAATGATCGACAACGTTCACGACACTGGTTCACAAAGAACGAGGGAGCGTAAATCCAGCGGAGCATTTTTATTTCCGTCTATGTACCTTCGGGGCTCCGATGACTACAGCTGTATATTGTGCTAATATAGCCGCAAAGGTCAGTTACTCGATTAATCATGTACCATCCACGGAAATACACCAGCACCATCGGTCGAATGCCTATAGCATGGCGTGAAATGTATAAACATTTATCGATTCGCATCAGTTGGCCACCTGGCTTCTTACTCTCGCGTCCAGTTGTCGTTCGTTTTATCTCACTGGTTTTCTCTTCGTCGATTTTTCAATATTTTCTTATTCTATGTGATCGAATAGCATCGGCGATCTCGTGGAAATTTGATACGCAATTGTACGTACTGTATGTACCTTTTGGTTTGTGAATTTATATTAAAAACCATGGATTTTGATCGAGTGGAATAGTTTGCTTTTCTGTTTGATAGACGAGAAGAAAAATGTCCTTTTCTTTAAATGAAAATTTCATTTGTACTTGGTTAGCGAGATTTCTTTTTCTCTATGGAAAGTGAAATTTCTTTCTAAGATTTTTAAACCGACTGACATTTTAGAATTGATATCGTGATGTCTTTAGAATTTTTAATGTGACATGTTTAATTAAATAACAAGATAATACAATGACAAATTTTCGTAGGAACTTTGTATCTCTGTGAAATGTTCTCCTTACTTTTTGTGCAGTGAATGAGAAAAAAAATAGCTTTTCTTTCATGGTTGAAAGAGGTTTTCTTCTTTCTCTTCAGCTTTTTGGGAGTCTGAATGTGATATTTTTGCTTTAGAATGGTTACTGTGATGTTTTTAGAACTTTTAGTACGATGCGTTTAATTAAATAATACAATTACATGTACGAATTTTCCCAGGAATTGTTTCCCAAGAATTCCACTCTGTGGAAGATTTCCTTTTCTCTTGTGGTTCGTTGAAATGGATTTTCCAATTGTGGTTTATTCTCTTAAAAATGTTTATTATCACTTTTTTTAGAAATGTGTATAATACCGTGTATTTAAATAAATAATAAAATTAAATCTAAAGAGTTTCTTAAAAAGTATACGATTTTTCAATTCTTATGATGTTTAGTATAAAACTTCTTTTCAGAATTGTTCAACTCAAATAACATCGAGTTCAGAAGTTTTTCTCAGAATTTTCCAATCAATTTTTTCTCTCGGAACTGTCTTAAACTAATAATAAATTGTATAAATATAAATTTCATGAAATACGTACAGTACAAAGAGATTGACAATGCAGAAATTCTTATAATTCTACGCGTAACATTTTAGTAGTAAGTTGGATATCTCGAATAGTAGAAAGAAATGAACAATTCCCGTATCTTTATACTTGCAAACAACTGTAATCACACGAAGAGAAAAGTTGTTCAAACAAACTGTTACAAATTAAAAAGAAGGTCTCAACTACATTTATCCGCCATACTTATCCTAAAAGTATCGTTACGCGCACGTTACATTCCAGGATTTATACGAAACATAGAAATGAAAAACGTGACTCATGAAACGTTAAATGATAAAACGTCCTTCGATGACCGAGGTCATCGCCTATAGCCTATTATATGGATTCGCTTTACGATAACGACTGATTTTATAGATTATTTGCGCTACCAAACGACGCACAATTTTCCATAGTTCGTGGTATAGGCTCAAAACAATGCACCTGCTGTTTTTTAACATGCTACACGTCTGTCGTTAAAGTCGTCCTTAAAATTGCGATGTAAATCGCAGAACGAATATTTATGGGGAAGGGAAATTTAGATAACATTTAGACTTAATTTTGAAATTCAAATGGAAGAAAATAAAAATTCGAAATTTCTATGTATGATAATCTGTAAAAGAAATAAAAATCTGTAAAATAGTTTACCATTTTTAATTGGTATCATCGAACCATGAGAGTTCCGATTAAGATACTTATTTAGTTTCACATAGGGTATTTTTATTTTGCATTCTGTACTTCACGTGATAAAAGCTGTCAGTAATATTCAAATTAACAACATTTAATTAGCTCCGGTATCGGTAATTATTAATTAAACTGCGGATGTTTCTGCATTTATGGGAAAATTGAAGGTTCAAAAATACATACAATCCATGTAATATATGAAAATATATTAAATATCCAAAATAAAGCATCTATTACAATACTTGGAAAATTAAACGAATCTCTAATTAAGGTTAATTTTTTTAGTTGCATTTATAGAACTTTAAATTTGCATAAACATCCACACTCTAGGGATTACAATAATTTAAGTAAGTTTTAAGTGATTAAATTTTAAAGACATTAAAAATTTTATACAATATTAAAGACATAAAATTATATAGTCTAATCTATTATCGTGTCCAATTATCGTGTGTTAGGTAAATACTTGTTACGTAATAATACTAGTGGTGGATTAAATAGCCTAAACTCAAGTGATCTAATTTAAACATAAGTCAAATGATTGTAGTCATCCACGGTTCATAATATCTGCTAAGGATTAAATACCACTGCTAGGTCTTAATAAATTCAAAATACTTTATAAAAATGTTTTACAAATTGACAAAAAGATTCCATTTCGATTAAGTTTTAATTTTCTAGACGCTAAGAATTACCTCGCGTTACTTTTACTTCTTCAAACTTAAAAATAAGATATTGCGAATTAAAAGAGTCTCGGATAAATATCTTCGCTTCGTAAAAAGTTTCATCGTCGTAAGTCTACAATTTCTGAGGAACCAACAATTACCTTCTGTTATCTTTATTTCACAGAAATAAAAAATAAGAAATTTCAAATATCGAATAATTCATGAATATAACATACTTCGCGTAACTACGAAATTAACATCACATTTTTCGTAAATATTAAACTTACTTGCAACCATTTCAGCGCGAAACCCAATAAATCGAGCTTCTGAAACACCCTATATTCCTCTAGCGTGTAATATCGTATAATATCCGAACCTAACCTAAACCCAATAAATTGCGTTTCTCAACCACCCTACAATCCTCTAGCGTATAACATCGCCCACTTTTCACCCTCTACGAGTAACAAAACCTCTTGCTCAACGTTCCCAAAGCAAACAAACCTGGTAACGAAAAGAGAGAGCGAGCGTCGTGCGACAAAAATCGTGTTTACCGGCAACGATATCCATCAGGCGGGAGAAAATGAACGTCCGGCAGTCCTGTAATCGATTCGAGCGTGTTCCAACGATCGGGAACGCACGTGCTGCGCTGAATAAAGCGTGCTCATCAATCGCTGTCGTGACAAATTACGCGACTTTATCAACAGATTTCGCCGGTGAAAAAGCGCTCGATCCACGCTGCCTCTTGCGCTATTTAATGCCGAGACATTTCGCGTCCCTTCTTTCGTTTCTTCAAAATACCAAGGTTCATCCCTTGATCGGATGGCCAATTTCAGCCACGTGGTTTCGTGTGAGTCGTTTATGTAAATATCGATCACTACATGCGTGTGATCGTTTTATATAGCGTGCCCTCGTCATAGCGATCGTTACACAGCTCCCCTGGTGTTCCTCAAAACGTTGCAGACACATTGAAAGCGACAAACAAAGCGCATTTACGTGTACGCGTACGTACGCTGTGGAAGGGGGATGAAATTTAGGGATCGAAGAGTGGCAGAGCTGAACAAAATGACTTTTCCCTTGTTCACGTTTGGTGAGAAACAGTTAATTTGTTTTTTGTGTTAAAATTTTATGGATACTTATTGGTTCTGTAAGCTGCTTAGTAAAATGATTAATAAGGGATTGCTCAGGTTAAATCTTTCTCATTCGAAGTTAGTTCGACCTAGAGACTGGATAGAATTCATGAAATTTCAATTAATAACATAATTTTCTGGAAAATTGAAATTAAAATAATGTTAATAGAATAGACAATTGGTAAATAATTGTGGATTACTCAATTACCAATAGATAAATCGTTTAATATCATTTAATACACGTACTGAAAAATCTCCATCATTCACAGGATGTCTTAATGAATTAAGTAAGCAAAATTCTGTCTTTACATAATGGAAAAATTAGAACAAAAACAGAGCCAACGTACGTAGTAAAATCAATTTGCCAATTTTTCAAATAACGATATCAACGGAATATCATATCTAAAGAAAGAATTCTACTGAAACCACAATTTTTCGAAACAAACCAGATCAAATAAAAAAATAATTTCGATTTCTTTCAAGTATCAAAAAATTTCGAATAATCAGACAACCCAAAAATTATCCAATCACCAAAGAATTGCAATTTGTCAATCGCTCTAAAAATCTTCTAAATAACAAATAGTTCCGATTGTTTCAAAATTCTTCCTAGATTTCGTTCAGCTCTGACAGCGACATGTGCAAGCGGAATCAAGCGACAACGAAAAAAATAAATGGTCTCGGATGGCTTTATTAAAAAAGACCAAATGGTACAACTGGACATCTGATCGGTGAGACATCAAAAGCACACGGCCAGATTCATCCAGCCACGGAAGCCAGCAGCGATTGCGCGACAACAGTGTTCGCTCTCAAACAACATACAACAAGCTGCTCTCGGCATACATCAGAGGGTTGTTTTCCTGCTGGCTCGTTGGCTGCGAGGTAACCGAACGTCTCGGCCTCCAAAGTGCCAGCCTGGCCAATCCGTACTTCGTCATCCTCCCACGTCAGACCCTTAATAAACCGTGTTGTTCACCAACTTCCACCTGTTCCTGACTGTACCGGCGATCACCTGCTCTTGCTGCAGCTCGACATCGTGCACACGAGTTCAACGGTTCACCTCTTCAGCGCGTGGCCAATTATCTGGCGCGTCTTGTCGATGCACTTCCGTAAGATATTACGGAATGACATGTTGAGCAAAGCGTCTCGTCTACGTGCGTGAAGAGTAGCAAAATGAAGGATAGAAACGTACAGTAGGACGGTGATTCGGATTTAAGAATCTTCCTTTTGTTATATCCTCGATTTATTCGTTTGAACAAATCCTCTTTGGAAATTGGAGGCTGAGAAGTCAGTCTGTTTAAATGGACGTTGAAATCGACGACCACGTGTGTACGTCTCGAACGCTAGAAAGGACGTAGCAAAAATATCTTTCTCTTTGTTTACTTCTGTATCTTCTTTGAATCTCTATGTTGTTCTTGGGATGTCTTTCACGATTGATTTACTAGTCGCTATTTTTTAAGCTCAGACGAAGAGTAACAGCACAGCCAATGATTAATTGTTGAACTTGAACGGAGTTGTCGAACCAATTTGCTCGTCTTCCTCTTACTCTCTTTCCTTTCTTTTCTTTTTTTTTTTTTTTTCTTCTCTGACCACTTCAACTTTGCCGGGTAAACTTTAGCCACTCCAATGGCTCTCTACGCTCTCTCCACGTCTTGCACGCTACACCGTCCAGCCGCGAGTGACAGGCCTCGCTTTTTATCACGGTTACTTTATTGCGAGCACCACGACGAGCAACTTTGATACTCGTCGCTTCTGCTTCTCTCTTTCTCTCCTTCCTTTCCTTCTTCTATCCTCTCTCAACCCCCTTGAAACCCTAGTGGCTCGCAACGTCGGCCAAGGTATAGGCGTCCCATTGGTAGTCAAGGCACTGGACATGCGCGCTGTGAAAACGAGCCTCTGACATTCTACAACCCGTACTCGACGAGGCCAGGAATCAACATAACCAGCTTTCAACACTTCTTGGATGGATACTTTTGCATTAATAGGTATTTCTAAAACATGTGGACGATTTTATCGAAACCTAACGTAAATCCCTGGGTATTTAGGGATCGTGTGATTTCGTATTTTTCTCCTATTTTTGACGGTAGATTACATATCACGTCACGTGGCCGAGAATAATATCGATCCTATATATTCTCCTTCGAGTGGTTCGATCATTCGAACGTGGTCCTTGAACGAGCCCGTCCAAGGATGTTTTCGAAATGAAGCTGCGATTATCGATCACGCGGTGACGGTATGCCGACCTCTCGTGCTCAAAAAACTTTCTAAATTGACGATAAGACTACGACAAAAGCTGAATAGAAAAACCCTGCGGCTGGTAGAAAACTGAACGGGTAATAAGCTCTGCGTTTATCACCAAGCGTTTGTTATCGTCTGATCGATCTATCGTGTCCATTTTTCAAGGACGATTCTTTTTTCGTTTATTACTGTCTTTTATGGTTTCCTTTTTTCTATTTATGGATAAAACGATCAGAATAGCGGACGTATTGACTGATTTCTCCTCGAAGGCGGGCAATTGAGCGAAAAGTAGAAGAACAGTTCTAAACAAAGAATCCTCTGTGATATCGCCTTCGACAAGTAGCTGGCCACAAGATTAGAACACTGGTGTCATTCATGGATATCGCGGTTCTTAGTCATAAATCACCTCTTGTTCATTTCTTATTAATAAGAGTCTAAAAAAAAAAGAGTCTTGTGAAGTTTATTTCATAATCAACGGAATCGAAATACTCGTATCGTTGATTAATTTCGAATAGAAATTTGTTCGAGAAACATTGATAATTCACTGTCCTCTTCTTTCTCTTTCTCTGGATAGTCATGTGCTCACGACCAGAAGATCGATGGGATTGGTTGCACTGCTTTCGCATCGATTATCGAGGTCCAATTTACGTGAGAAGTGGTCACGATTTGATAATCGATCGACTCGGTGCAAAGCAAGGCATTCGGTCGTGATTCAACGAAATGAAAATCATTATTGACAGAACGGATAATCACAGTTCACCGTCGATCGTTCGACCGATATAGAACCTCATTGTTAATTTACGTGAATATCTAGTCACAGCTGTAGCTGCAGAATAGAATCGTGGATATATACGTAACCACGGTTGCAACTATAGAACAGAATCGTACATCTATGGAACGTGAGGTCAACAGAACACTGACATCATTGACAGACGTCCAACCTCGATTCTCGCGAAGAACAATCACAGCTCACCATCTTGTTGATAAATAAAATAGATTGCTCAAAATTACTCTCTGATTCGTCGATCAAGACAATAATTAGAACACAGAAATTATTGACAGGGAATCAAGCCTATTCTGTACTATGTTTACGGTCTATCATTGTGTTTCCAGGAATCTTCACTCGTCTGACATAACCACGAGTCAGGAACCAGAACCAAGTTTCATTCACCATCAACTTTCCAGTGTATAATTCGTCCTGTTTCTTAAATATTCCATACGTTTCCAGCACGAGTATCTACATATTCATCGAATCACCTTCTTTGTCGATACTCGACGAAAATTTTTCATCCGATCTGTGACATAACCACGAGCCAGAAGGACAAATTTCTGCTCTCATCCAAAGCATTTATCACCCGTCAACTTTCCAGACCTCCTCGAATTCTTCCTCTTCTTGGAATATTCCATGTATTTCCTGCACGCGTATCTGCAACATCGATTCACCCTCTTAATCGGCGTGCACCAAAGATTTCCGATTTAGTCGACGGAACAGTGTGAAACTTGGTTCGAATTCGCAATTCCTGTTTGACCCGGTCCACGACTCGATTCCTTCCTCTCGGCAACTTTCCCGCTGCTTGTATCGATCCCTGTGGCTCTCTCTTTCTTACCCCCGTGTGGCAGTGTGTCGTATCGTCCCGGAAGGGAAAATCCCGCGTCCGGCGCGTCAGCGTCGAAAAGTCCGCCGCGGCGCGCGATCCTCGTGATCGATGTCCAGTCCGCCTCGCGAGTCGGAACCGCTCGTATCGGTGACTTGCGTGTCGCGCCGCGGCACACGTGACTCGAAGGTCATATTCCGGGATCGATCGGGAAGTGGGCTGGTTTTTCAGGAGGCCGCACGCCGCTCCCGGAAGCCCGTAAGTTTCTGCCCGTACCGACGATCGGTTGCCTCGTATTTCGCGATCGATGCACCAGGTCTCTCAACGAAGACAACGATTTTCAACGAATGATCGACGAAACCGGAGCAGATTCGTTCGCGGTTGTCGCGAGGTTTCGCCTCGATCCTCGAGGATCCTCTCACGTCCATCTCATGTCTCGAATATTTAAATAGCACACGATTAAAGGATTACATTTACGTGTCTGTGTGGGTGGTTCGATCGAGTCCTGGCGGCCATTAGGATCGTTCGAATGGACTGGACGGAGCTTTCTCGAAGAGACAACGTGTCTCCTCGAAGATTAAGTCGTGCGATCGTTATTCGTCGATTCGATCGCACTTTGGCCTCTCTTTGGCACTGCAAGTCACCGTCTACCTTTCACCCGATTATCGCGATCCTGGACAACCGGACGACCGCTCCTCCCGCCTGATATATACGTGTACACGCGGCGAGAAACTCGTCGCTCTCCACGATGACTGCTCCGCGACATCGAACAGTCCCGCGACTGCGCACACTCGATTCCCGTTCCTCGAGCCTCGATTTTCCTCTCTCGTGCCCTTTCTTTCTTTACACCAGCTACGGGGCTGGATGTTCCTGCAATTGGTAGGGACGAGGGGAAAAAGATGGCAGTAACGGTCATCGATGAAGGAAGGTCGAGGTCCTTGATTCGAGATGAAGATACAAGATTATGGAAACTCGGTTACGGCTGTTTCGAGGTTTTGATAACGCTGTTTTTCACGGTTGCGCTATCACACACCGGAGGATTTTGGTTTATTGGGTGGGTGATTGATGGATTTTATTTGGCTGAGTTACCACGCAGTTCGTTCTCTGAAGAAAGGGTTACGAAGAAGGGAATTCTGATTTATCGGGGACGTTCGGATGGATACGTTACTAATGTCTAGAACTTTCTTTTGTAACAAAATGGATTTCCCGTATTTTTTGTATTACAGGATGTAGTACCTTTCATAAATAAATAAGATTTGGAATTTTTTAATCGAATATGCATGTAAATAAAATCTGTTTTTCTATGCTTTATAACGATCTTAGTATGAGACGTAAAACAATAAAAATTTCCTATATTCTGTACCATATATACTTTGTCCAAATATTTATTCACACCATGAAGGTATATGATCTTTTGATTGAAACAATATATAATTCTCCTTGAGGATGTATTATATCTGTTTGAATAAATAAAATTCTCTTATGTCATGAAGTATTTACAATAAATATTCTTTGATATGAATCAAATCTTATACAACAGAAAGCATTTATATATTTCCAATATCCTTGAATGCAAAGTACCCTTCACCACTAAATTTCCTTTTCTTTTTTTTACATTACTTGCTATGTCACAAAATACAGCATGGTCGTTATAACGAGTAGAATTTTTAATAAATAAATAAAATAATTAATTCCGTAGTCAATGTCTATAAATAAAAAGTGCTGTTAAATTTGCAACAATTCTAATATCTATAGCTGTTGGGTAAAGTTTCCATCGAGTAATCAGCCTAACATTTCTTTTAATTTTAATTGCATTCTCTAAACGTTTTCAAAATATACCCGTTCGCTGAATATTTTCCTCGACAAAGGGGACTCTCCTGTGTCAAATATGCGCTTCACACGATAAACACTTATTAAACACGACATAGTATCACGCCAGAAAAATTTGCTTATAATTCTCAATGAGAATTGATTGTAAAATTCATCCAAATAAAAAAAAATAAGCATTAAACATTACTACCTTTGCATGAATCAAACCTGCAAAAGAGAGAACATTCCTACATACCACCAGTATTCTTGAATATTAAACATCCTACTTCACTAAACTCTTTCCTTTAACCCTCCGATTCTTCTCCAAGTACCATAGAATCCTTGAATAAATATAATTCCTTCACCTCGAATACCAATAAACGAATATGAATACTAAGCCCATCTCTCATATATCTCGTCGAAATTAAATATCGACTACTCCTACAAACAACATTAACGACAGATATCCAATCTAATAATTATATGCCTGTTTCACGAAACCGAGAGTGACCATCGAGCCAAACCTTCGTTGACAAGTATTCCATCTGGTGCCAGTCTGTTCGTACAGAAATTTTCTTTTGTCTAGCATCAAGTGGCTTTCTGCTCCATTGACTTAAATAACAATGGAAACGCAAAGGCAACAAGAACCATCGACTTTCTTGCTGCAATTGTAGGCGCAGCCAGTACATACCCCTGTCCCATTCACGAAGCCATTCATCGTCGAAGGCAATAATTTCCCAAGGGCAGGTTGGCTGGTTGCATTTGCAAGAAAAATGCACAACCGATCCAAGGTTGAACTAACGCGAAACGTACAAGCGGAATCGCGGTTTCTTATCTGATACCAATTTCCAGCCTGTTTGTTATGTTTTCTAACCGCCATTCCATCCCTCCCCGCACCGCTCCTCTTTCTGGCTTTATTTCGCTTTTCGTTATCTGCCTATCTGTCTCGTTTTGGTTTGTGGTTATGGACGAATCGATAAATCAATAAAAATGTTCTGGCACCCCGGGGTTCCAGGGACTCGATTACGCGGACAATGAGGAAACGGTGAAGACGGAACGACGACGAAATTCCATCGTCGATGTACGGGCGAGAGCGCGCGAATATGTTGAGTCAGATTTATAAATAAACCGCCTTATCAGATGCCCGGCACGAGGGCTATTTTAAGGTATCGACCAATCAGTGTTAAGGTCAAGCACGCTCACGATTATTCGAGGACTATCAAAATTTATCCGCCAGGAGTGAATCCTTGGGCTTTTTGTTCGTTCGATTAAAGTCATGTTGGAATGTATTTAATGACCGACGAGGAGAGATACGACAAGTGAGATTAATAATTATAAAATTCAATACGCTGTCAGATCATCCTCTTATTATCGAAACTGTCGTTTTGTTTCGGTTTGGAATTAGATATCCTCTTGAATATCGAAAGAAATTGTTATGAGATTGATTATGTAATTGAGCTTTTACAAGTCGATTATGGATGTTTATGCCGTTAGGAGAAATTTAAACGTACAGAAGTATACAGAATTCACACGGTACGTTAAAGTGTACGTATTTGAAGTAGAATATTCTTATAATATTTGAATGATGACACTTTTTATGTACGTCTTGTTTCTTTAATTATAATTATAAGAATATAAATTTAAAAGAATTTAATAGAATTATTTTTGCCAAGTAATGACAATACGACACACATTTCTAACAGATCAGGTTGCTACAACAACATAGAAAGTTATTTTAACATTACCTACAAGAATCGTATTTATAATAATTGAAAAGAACATAGGAAAAGAACATAATAGATGTTCTTCTAAACTTTTTTCTATTCTATTCTATTCTAGACTTCGGATATTTATAAAAATTGTTTATAAAAACTATTCATGAAAGTTCATATTTTTATGAATACAATACAAATAATACAATACAATAATACAATACAATAATACAATACAATGCAAATAAATGGAACTTGGACAGAGATTTCTACATTCGGCGAATATTACAACAAATATTCAAATATTTCATATATATATATGTTAGTGTATTAATATATTATATGCATTCTATACATTTTCACATCTTTAAATTTTTTCAGAAATACATAATTATCCGCAGTGTAATGATAAGTCACATTTTATATTCGTCAATCTGATATTACCAAAATTTTCTCCTTATTTAATTTAGAAATTACAGATTATATATTTTTACTAACCTCTTGAATATTGTAAAATTAATGATTGTCATAAGATTAGTTACGCCCTTGGTGTTTTATGAAAATTCGTGGGTTTACCAGCTATTTTTAAAAGGCTTGTATTTTTGGACCTAGCAGGTTGTTCCCTATCTTATCTATGTCATGTTAAAATACTCCCTTTTAGCCAAGTGAGTTATCATGCGTTTTTCCTGTATTTATAATAACACATTAGTAGCGTTTTTCAGCTCTTAAGAGTGGAACGATTATTATATATTATGAAGATAACGTAGTACGACATAAAGAGAAAATAGAGAAAATGAAGAGAAGAAAGATGTAAAATTTCTCATTTAAATTTGGAATGAGCGAGAAAAATAAGAAAATATGTATGTGCGTGTAATATAGGTAACATTATTTTTGATTCACTTGGAAAATAGTAAAATATAGATTTGAAAATCTGAAACAGTATTTGGAATGATATGGTGTAAAAATTAAAATTCTTTGCGATTTAATGACACCAACAAAACCTTAATTGGAGAAATTTGAGTTCCTAAAACGGTGAATTGATAACAGGAGTTCGCAGAGTTCGAATTTGAAAAGTTACAAAGCGGAATATTGGAACTGTAATAAAGTTCGAAACAACGCTTGGGAATTGAAAAATTTGTCAAAGTATCGATGGTAAAGGATTTTATTGCAACTGCTCCATTTATAATTCTGTATTGCACGACTATTCCGAAGTTCCACGAAGTTCTATTATTAGTATTAATTTTCGTAAATGTGGAACCGATATAGTAATCTGTATTACATCACCAACTCTGTAAGCGCTTCTTTTGCGTAACGTGCATATATTTACGCGAATCGAATGCAATTCTGGATGACACAACAATGAAATATTGAAACGCAACCACTCATCCACTCAGCAATAAATTCTTATCTCATGAACTAGATTAAGTTGTTGCGTTAACAGTTCTGAAACCAAATTGGAAATGAAGTAGGAAAAATATATCTATAATCTAAATATATATATATATCTAACTAACGATATATTATTCGATCAATTAATATTAATATTAGTAACATTATAATTCTATTTAAAGAGGAGGAATTATGCTCCTAGTTATCGTTTGAACGTTTACTTTACGTTACTTTTGCAGGAAAGTGTTTTCATAGTCATTCTTCATTTATTTGTCTCTTTGCAATTCGTGTTTTTGCCAAAAATTCGAAAAATATTACATCCTTTGAAATACAATTATGACCAACATATATTTCGGATATTCTTCATATTTCAAGAACCTGAATATTGACACGATTGTACTAGATTCAAGAAATTTTGGCAACAAAAGTTTCGAACCTTCAAACGCCAAAAATTCAAGAAAATAGACAAATTTATCAGGATTTGTTGCTGACTCGTCAAAATTATTGTGTACTTAGTGTGATAGCCTATCTATAAAAAAAACTATTAATTATTATTTTTATATTAAATAAAAAGCTATTATTAAATGCGTAAATTAATTCAAAATTAAATTTAAGCAAAAGATCAAGAAATATTAAATTTATCATAAAAACACTCATCACGCTCGTCAACTAACAAATTATAATTTCTTTCAAAGTTTCTTCAAAACATGACAGAAAGAGAAAATATTTGAATTTGATTTTTTCACATTTGATATTGCATATAATTAAACAATAAATGTATTTGTTTTAAAATTGGCCTTAATTTTAATTAAAGAAAAGCAACTATCTTCCAGAGAACGAGGAACATTCGATCTTGAAATAGTGAAAACAAAAATGAATAATCCTAAAGACATCAAACTAGTTTATACATTTAATATCATTTAATCATAGAAATTATTGCCCAGCAAACAACCTGCCAATTAACATCCCTAAACGTTCCAATGCGCAAAAAATCTTCCTGCTGTGACTAAGTCAAGCATGAAAAATTGTTTAAGAATCCTACTTTGCAGCCGTAAAACTTGAGGAAAAGTTCGGTACTCGTTCGGAAATGGAAAAATTCCAAATATCCTTGCCGCTTTAAAAATCTTCGAAGAAAATGCATCGCAAAGAATTATATAACAATGTTAACGATTCGCGTTTCTCATGGTAACATGTCTATCCGCGAAAGCAAAGTGACCCGGTTTAGTCGGTCTGTACTTTTACTTTTCATCAATCTCCGCGGAATAACGTGGATCAAGGCTCGGAACGTTCGCAAACGTTTCACCGTTGAAAAGGTCGGACGGATAGAAGCAGTGGCGGGCGACGAATAAATTTAGCGAGGCGAAACGGGAGCAAGAAAGCAGCCGATAGAATGTGACGAACAAAGAGGCAGCCCTCGTGGAAATTGGAAACATGCCAGTGGCGCTATCGCACGGAGGGTGGTACAACTTTCCAATGGGTGAGGGTGGCCAAGTAAAGGGTGACATCTAGTCTAGCGGGGAAATATTGACCGTAAAAATGGCGTCAAGCCGGGGCAAGATATGCGAAAGGAATTCCCATCGAATGAATGACGACGCGTGTCGCTCAAAATTTCATTGTTTTTCCTTCGATTCAAAGAATAAGAGATTCTTTCCACAGGGGTATGAATTGCTGGTTATTCGAATGTTCGATTCGTCGAATTTTTAAACGGCAATGGGAGATTGAATTCGTTAGGGGAATACAATTAGCACGTGACTGATGGACGATTCCTGGATTCCGGAATTTAAGGGAAATTGGTAATTATTGGTAATTATTGGTGACGCGTAAAGAGATAGGTATTGAAGTGTTAGTATGTTTACGTTGGACATGCTAGAATAGAAATAACAGTGGAGAATTCTTTCTAAAGGATTGGTACACTGTGTAAGAACGTTCGAATTCTATTCCCTTCGGACAAACGTCTGTGAAGAGTTCCTTCGGAGGAATAGAAGCGTGCGTGCTTGAACGTTAGGATAATTTAAGGATTTTAGATTCTTCGGATTTTTTGAAGAATCTTCGTTGTACCGTGTAAGAATGTCTCGTTGAAGAATTTCGTTGTTCTTCGTAAAGAATTCCTTCCTTTCGCGAAGAATTTCTTTAAACAAATAGCGATGTTGGTAATTGTTAGAGCGTCAGATTATTAAATGTTGGAACGTTACATTGTTAAATTTGTTGTACCGTGCGAGAACATCCGAATTTCGTTGCGTTTCGTAAACGTTTAGAAGGAATTCCTTTAAGGAAATAGAAGTGTTGATTATTGGAATGTTAAGTTGTTAAATGTTACAATATTAAATCGTGAGAATCTTAGATCTAAAGATTTAAAGATCGCAATATGTCAATAAATATGATGTGATATGATAAATACGATATAAATAACTAGGAAACTTATTATTCAAAGTTCTCTTCATCAATTACCTGCAATTTCCACGATGCTAGTGAGCAAAGCGATTCATACTTCTTCCCTCCCATAGAAAGTCAAACAAAAAATAAGCTTACAGAGGCGTTAACTCTCGTCCGCTTAGAACTTAAACTATTTTAATATGAAATATTTATTTTACACCTAGTTTCTCGTAAGGGAAACATTTCCACACCTTTCACATTCCTCATGTGTGACCCACCAAGGTTTCTCATTTGGAAGTGACCTACATATTTCATAGTATTCCTTTCTATTTAATAATTTCTTTCGGTAATGAAGCCGAAAAGCCTTAGAACGACGAGCTAGTTGATTGAATAGCCGATCGAGCAAGCAACTTTTCAAAGAAACTTTGTTTGGACTTACAAGGAAAATGGCCAGGAGGTTTCGAGCTTCTGTGACGGACGCTTTTCGTGTTTCGCGGCATGTCGGTTCTCAATTCCATGGCAACTGTATAAAAGGGAAAGAAAAGTTCAGAATTAATTCGTCACGTTCCACGTAAACATACAGATTTTTGCAACTTAGCGATTCTATCGTAGAAAAGGATTCTGTATTTTTCTTTTTATAACTCATTTCGTCAGTTTAAATCTTCACATTTATTTATAAAGGTATGAATTGGTGGTCCTTCATACGTTAAATTCGTCGAACTTTTAAAGAGCAATGAGAAACTTGATTTATTAAGGAAATATAATTAGCGCGTGAATCAACGATTGCTAGATTAATTATAGTACGAAGGAATATCTTTATGTCGTGTTAATGCGGCCAAAATTTCATTCTTATTACGTTTGTTACATAATAAATCGATTAGTTCAGATCGATAAATATAATTTTTATCGTAACAAGACTGTATATTACAAGTAATATATTTTAGCGCAACGATATATATTTTAGAATTTTTTATGAAAAGAAAAAAATTTGTAATGCAAATTGATGTGATTTTGCCATAGTATAAGTTCGTTGATTTCAATTTTATAAAAACCTTGTGTTTTTACTGTTTTAGTATGATCCAGTTTATATTGACAAAATGAAATGATCCGAAAGTATGCCGTTCCTACGTGTTGTGCTTTGAAAGAGAAACTGAAGCTTTCTGAATAAATAATAAGTAATCAATAATATATAAATAAAAATACTTATGAAATGGTCCATGTTTTTTAAATAACTAAAGCAATATTACAGTGAGAAACGATATTTATTATATAATATAAGAGACAATGTGCTTGTTATTTAAAAAATGGAAAATCGCCAAGATCAATAGTAAATATGTCAGAGATAGACTGTAAACTGTAGATGTTAATGCAAATTCATATCTTTATAAATGTAACTAAAGGACTGCTATCTAAGTAGAAATTTATTTCATTCGCTAAATAGTACTTTGAATATTTTATACATTTTACTCTATCAATCTGTCTTATCAATCTACTGATACAAAATATATCAATAACAAAAATATGTTTTCTTTTAAAAAAGCATATAAGACATAAAATGAAAAACACAGAATCTTGTTCTAGACCTAATAGAAATTTTCCTAAATTTGTCTCCAGGTTGAAAGAACCACAAATATGATTTACGGTGACGAGGATCAATTAACAATTTTCTGTGTTTTTATGCAATTTCAATAATAAAAACGTCGTCGACTAGCGAAAATCTTTTGTCAAAAAAGCAAAATCTTCTGGTTCTTCGAGAATAAAAATTGTCATAGCAAAAACATTGCGATGCGAATGGAGGAAGCAAATGAAGAACTTCATTTTGGGAAACAAAGGGAAGGTTTAATATCTTCTCTTTAATTTATCTTCGTGTTTTGGTTTATCGAATGTCTCTTTTCACGCTGACTAAATCGCTTAATCGAAATTCTCTTGTAAATAAAATGAAAGATTGGATAGACCTTGCGGTATCGTGCGTTGAAGTATTACAACTTTTTTCTTTCAGAAACAGTATCGTGAGCTTTAAAACGATACTATGAAAACTATTCATATTATCGCATTCCTTTATAATATTTTATAATTTGTTTAATATGTAGATATTTACTATTTTTAAATATTTACTGCCTTACTTGGGTACTGAATATTTTTTTTAACATTAAATGCTTTTAAATATCTATCGTTCCTTTACTATTAGTACGAAGAGAATATAAATAATAATCAAGGAACAAAGCAAAATAGTAGCAACTTAACCATGAAGTGTAGTATTGAGAAGTTTCCTTAACAATTGATACTTTCCACATTTATGTAGAAAGTATAAATCTATAATTAAACGTAAAAAGTATTATAATGTATTAAAATTATCATTTATTGATTGTAGTGGTATTTTACTGTAGTTTTTTTTTTGCTCATAAATAAATATTAATTTACTATTCAACAATACAACGATATAGCATAATATTTGAAAAATGTTAGCATTTATGGTGTGGTATAAGATTGCATATTTTGAATAATTTTTTTTAATAAATATTGTTACATTTATACATTGTAGAAATATAGAACATGGTTTTATATCTTTCCAAAATTGATTAAAATATATGATTCTAACAAAGTATAGCTTACTACCTTGGTAAAAATAAATTGCATCATCAATAATATTGCATGTAACGCAATAAATACTGCCACTAGTGTAGCAGAATTTGTTATGTAACCATACGGTTCAACGTATATCATATTACACACAACACAAGCGTTTAAGGCTGCAATTTAAACGAAACTGCAGTAGCAAAAAGCTTAAGAAAACACGTGAGAAAAGCTCGATCCTTATGGAAGCTACAATTTCTGGAAAAACACGTGTCACTCGATCGTGGCACGAGTTATCGATTCGTTTGGCGCACATGCTGTTTCATTGTGACCGTTCCAGAACGAATCTGGAAGAAACCCCAAAGGCAACTCTTTTCAAACTGAAAATCAATAAAATCGTAGTGCTCCGCGAACACGTCCGTGATAAATTTGCCAATCAAAATGATGACAACAAAACGTAAACCTCCCCATCATCCTTGAAGAAAAGGAAACGAATTTCGCGTCCCACTTCGCATAAAACACAAAAGAAAATGAAGAAAAACAAAGTGTCGACGTGTGTCCGCGCGTTCGTCATTTCTCAACAGTTTCTTACCAGAAAATCGTAATGTTCAACGAACCATTTGCCGCAGAAAGTTTTGGATGAGGAGGATTTCCATAGAAATTCGTCACAGGCTAGAAATTTCTCAAGAGCATCTCTCCAAGGAGATGTCAAGGGACTATACGGTTCGACGAACGAAGTATGAACCGCAGATACCGTAGATTCTCGAGGAGAGATTCGTGCGTACGAGGCCATGCATCATAAGGAACGCGAACGCGAGAAAGAGAAGCGCGGACGCTTAAATAATTCATTAGACGAGCAGAGATTTGCATTGTGACGAGCATGTACGCTACCGGATCGGTGGACGAAGGAGCAAACGAATTAAGCGCTTGAGCTCGGTCTAGGGCCTGGGTTGAGAAAGAATATTGTAAAGAGAATAAAACATACATATAGAAGACATACACTATCGTTCAAAAGTATCCGGACACTTGCTCATTTTTCATATGATGTATTTTACAGTAGTTATAAAAAATATCAGCGCATAATCTTATATTGCAGTAAAGAAGCAATCTTTTACTAGATTCTACATGCGTCGTTTTCACAGTATCAAATTTCTGCAGTCGTGCGAAGGTAGTACTAAATGTATCGTTTTCGAAGCAAGACTCGACCTCATTTTAGGCTAAAACAATGTTCAAACGGCGAATGAAACACATAGACGACATAATTATGCTGCTAATTAGAAGTATCCGGACACATGGTTGTCTTTGACAAGATGGATTTTGCAGTAATTTCTGAGAATTTACAGAATTTGTCTAAATATCCGCAGTCTAATAATCATTTCTTTCAGTAAAAACATGTGTATGGTTGAATCTTTTTCTATAATTGGACAATTGAATTCTTTTCTATAACTTGGTATATTTATATCATAATCAATGCTTGTATCGTTTGTATAACATACTTTCTAACTTACTTTCTGCGTTATTTCGCAATCTTTACGAAGAGATTAAAAATTTATTTATTTAGTTTATAAATAAACAGGGATTTACACAAACATACAGAAATAATTAATAAGATCTGTTTTCCCTTAAATTCTATTAATTTCCCTTAAAATCTATTTGAATTTTGATCAAGTTTTCGTGAAAAATACGTGGTAAGAGATGTGAAGAGTACAAATAGCCGTTTGCCATTGTTTGAAACTTTAATGAACTTGCGAAACTTGTGTAGTTCATGTAACACACTTTAATTATCTAAAATGTATCCATTTACAGATTGAATAGAATCACCCTATATGTAGAAGAAAGTTTGAGAGGATTCATAAGGCCGACGATGCGCGCCACTGTTTTAAGCTTATCAGAGGCTGAAAATTATAACAGGATGTCGCGAAACATTTGCCTTCGTGTAAAACGCTATTCGACCCAGAAAAACGAACTCGCCAAACCAAATTTTCCCTTTCTTTTTTAAGTAGCTTATCGTTAGAAAAAGTAATTTGTGAACGTTTCTTTCGCGCAAACATTGCTGGACATGAAGTTCCGTCGTTGATCCTCCTGTTGTTCGTCTGCTATGATAAATTTAATATTTATTCCAATGTTTTAGCTACTCATCAAAATTTCTAAATATAATTCGACGGTGACGCACATTTTTTTGCCATTAATTCGCCTGCAAATTTTACGATACCTTGAATTTTTAATATATTTTTTCCATAATTCCACGACCTTTTTCATAAGTTATGTAATAGTTATTTTAACATGTGTTAATTTCCTATACAAACTTCTAAATATAATTTTAATTTGCTATGTATTATTCACTTACCCTTTTAAGTTTTGACGAAGTAGAAGAATTACTATAACGCGAGACCAAACAATCTATTCTAAGTGAAAAACGTGCCATTTCGAACTCCTTTCTTTGTGGAAAATTCTCACATGCTGATACTACTATTTTCTTGCAAGACTATAAGCTATAGTGCAAGAATCCTTTATTAATATTTCAAAATATGTACTTCTTTCATAATTTTTAAATTAATTTCTTCGATGTTTTAAATGGCGTATAAATTCGTACTGTTTCTAAACAAGTATTTTAAAATTCAATAAACTTCAATAAAATTCATGTTTTAATAGCAGACAAGAGTATTTATCAGAATATGAAAAAACCAATGAAAATTTTTCTCGTATTTTACGCAATAAAAGTACAATAGAAAAAGAGATTAAAAATGATATATCATCCTTGACTAAATATAAAATTCGGAATGAAATATCATAGGTGATTAAAAAATATGTAATAAAACGTATGTTACAGTATTGAATTGAAGAGAAAATTTTTGCGTTTTTACAGGGGTTTCACGAAAATCCTACCAATGTCCTACTAAACAAATCGTTAGTATTTTCTTGATTTCACATGCTCATCTAATATTCTATTACGTAGTTGTATATTTGATAATTACTAGTATGTAAGTACGTAAGTATACCCATATTCCAAAAACCACTTCAGTATCTCTTTAAAATGTTAACCGATTTGAAACATTCTTATCAGAATTAATTATAATTTCCTTATTAATTCGTAAATAATAAACCATTTGACTAATAAAGCTGTCCTCTAATGTTTGACACGTACAGGACCAAATTTTCTATCGCAAGATTAACGTTTAAAATTACATTTTATCGTATCAGAATATTCTACGACAACTCAAATAAAAGATAAAACCATTCTCAGTCTTTCTATATATAATTTTGTAGTCAAATTTGTATTCTATGAAAAATAAGCAAGTTAGTCCCCACACTTTTGAGTGGGAGTATACAATCCATCCTGTCTGGACATTGTCCGTATTGTCCATGTGTTTCAGCGACGTGAACAGTTTCGGGCTGGCTTAGTATCGACCATGGGCCCGAATGGGGGCTGTATCTTGCCAGCGGAATGTTTTCAGCCCCGTTTCCGAAGCGCGACGTCGACTCACCCCCTGTCGTGAAAATAGAGTTCGCCGGACGAATCTGGAGTGTATTTGAAATTGGGGCTTGATACGAAGTTCGTTGATTTATTTGTCAACCGAATCCAGTTCTAAGGGCGGTGGTTTCTGCGCCGGATTTTTCTACCCTATGAAAAACATCACGATTCAAGAATTCTGTTCACTGCACTGCTTGAAGCAACTGTGATAGATGTACTTCGGTGGTCTGTCGATTTTTTGTTTACACGCGGAAGAAACTTGAGATTGGTTGGTTCTATAGTTTTGTACGAGTGATGTAAAAATGATAGAAATCTGGAAGCGAGTGAAAAATATTTGGAACAAAATAATGTTGCGAATGTCGAGCGATTGATTTACAGAGATGGAGCAAGAATTTTAAGAGTGTGACGGAAGTAAGTTTGGAATGAGTACTTGATATTAGCAAAAGCCTTCTGATTCAACACGTGAGATTATCGTAAAAAAATTCCTTGCCAGTTATTATTTAACTTTTATATTTATAAAGATACTTTCGCCCTGAATGATTACTTTTATATTAATTACTATCATTTATTTTCTCCTTGCATATACCACGATATAATATTTACCTTTATACTATCACATATCGTATATTTCATGAGAAGGCAGGATATTTATATCCCATTTTATCCAAGCCCAACATTAATCCTCAAATCGATAAACAATTTTTCCCAATAACGCAATCCCACTATAAAAAAAAAAAAAAAAGGGAGAAACACACAGTAATACCGAAGAAATACACTAAAATAAATATCCCAGCAGAAATTGTCTCCCATGACCAAGATAATTCGCAGCATCCGCCATAACATCCCCTCGAACCCCTCGACTTCCATTAAACCAGAGACAATACACATCATACAATCGCTATCCAATAAATTCCCAGAGCCAGGAGTGCATCCCAGATGCCCGAAGAAATAATTCAGAGTGCACATCGAGACCGGACACACAGTGTGCAAGTCCAGGAGAGTAGAAGAGCTTCTTCATTGTTTGGCTCGGAGGGCGCTTGACCTTCTGCAACCTGTATCGAGCACCTGCCTTTATGCTTTCCTTTCAGTTGCTCTTGGTACATGAAAAACCGCGGTTTCGATGTGACTATACTAGATAAAAAAAAAAAGAAAAAGAGAAAGGAAAGAAATAAAAAAACCCTACTTTATAATATAGAGCCAGCCTCTCTTCTCGGATATTAGATATTGTCCTTTGTCGCCATAACGGGAACGGTGCACCGATTCATCTCGATCGTACGCCAGTCTTGTTCACAGACATATTAGTGTAACGTACACATACACATAGATATGGGATAAGTGTACACACCTACACAGGGTGGTAACTATCCCCAACATTCTCCGCAGCCCGGTTGCCACCTCGTACGAGGTCGAGCGCCCTTTCGAAATTTGCCGATGGCCAAAGGAGGCCTCGAGGACTGCTTGGCTGACCTCGAATCCGAGATTCTTATCTTTGAACCGAAAGCTCCGGGAAAGACGCCGTTTATCGAACGACAGTACTACTCACGGTCGTCCATGGCCGGTTTTCAATAGAGTGGCGGACTGAACACGTCGGCTACCGTCGCCACCGCCCCCGTTTGTATCTCCCGTGGCCCAGAAACCGATTCACAATGAAAATTTTGAAATATAAATATGCCGAGACCGCCTTTGGCCTCGAGCACAATCGACCTCCACTCGACGCGGCACCGTGCTACGTCGCGACGATCTCTATCGTACGATGATCGCGACGGACATTCGGATCTGACAATCGCATCGGTCTTCACAATCCACGAAACCTGGGAAAGAATGCTTTGACGAAGAGTTTAGTGAATTTTTGAACTGTACTTAATTTAGAGTTAAGTGTAATAATACTAACACTAGAAGATTTTTATTAATGTAGGATACAAGTAGATACCATTTATCAGCATTGCTGCAGAATGTATCTTGTAGGAAGAAGTAAATTACTAGTTGAATCGAGAAAAATCCAATGAGTAGCAAGAAATTCATCTCGGAAGATATAAATGGAGAAATGTTAACAGACGAAGAATGGAAAGATATTAATACAAAAGAGAAATGTTAAGAAACATATGAGTCGAAGTAGCAGTGAGACAAATTTTAATTTGAAAATTTATAGAACGAATAGAAGATCCAAAAGATTAAAGAGAGTTGAGAAATTTCAGTTCCACGACGTTAGTCTCATCCGTTCCACACCATTTGTTCCAGTTAATTTTTCAGTCACTCGTTTAGTCGATGCACAAAACGATACGAAATATTTATCAGAAAATGAATATCGTATCGGCCATCTGGTTCAGGAACGTCCACGTTTCTCGTAGATTGTCACGATATCCGGACGATTGAGTTATCGCGATAGTTCCGAGGAATTCAGTGAAATGGCTCGGCCGATTAAATACACACGGTTGGCATCAAAATATCGCAAACCGTCTGTTTGATTTTATCGTAGAATGAGATGTGAAACGTAACGCGCCTTTCTATGCGTACATCATGCATCGAACCCATTGACTCTGTGTCTTTTTCATGTTACAATCGTACGATGTATGACTTAGTATTATTGACGTAACTCTAGTATAAATGTGACATATATGTAATGAATGGACAAACTTTGAAAAAATATTTTTCAGCGAAGATTCGATAGAAAACATTTCTCAAATTCTCGGTGATTTCGAAATTCGTATTTAGTTGAAATTATTTAGCGAAGATTTAACTTTTATACACTTATGAATTCTTCGAGATCTTTAATCTTTGATATTTATTGCAATTTTAGAAAAATTTGAATTTCTTTACTTTTCTGCTATTTACAAAATGGAGAACAAATTGTTACTAATTTTGTTATTGATTTGATACTTGGATAATTACAAAAGGAAGAACATTGTATAGTGCCGAATTTAATTTTCAATGGATAACACAAGAAATATCAGTGTACAAATATTAGTTTCTCTAGATTTGTAATATTAGACGTTATCGTAAATATGTAATATTTTTTAACATAATAACAAATTGCAAAAATATTGGCTTTTTAAAATCTGCGTTGTTAAGTTATTTCTAATGTTGGAAATATTTTAGTATTTTAAAAATTCTATTGAAAAGAGTCTTAATCTAGACCTGCATCACATTCTTTACGCGTAACTTATAAAGCCCAGTTTCCGCTCACTTAGAAGCTAATGAAACGAGTTGTTCAGTGATACGAAATACGCCGATCTTTGACACTCGATAAAAATCTAACGAATCGTTTCGATTCACGCATCCACTTTGTGAATGAAACTTTGTTTGTAATATATGATTTCATTGGAATCTTCACAAAGTATTTTGTATAAAAATTATTTCATTTTATGAAATCAATTCCATCAGTTAAAGTTGTCAAATTGGTAAATGCATCATTTGCAGAAAAAAAAGAATAATCTAAATATCTCCAGAATCTAGAAACAACGTATCTTCATTTTCACGTAAGAACTAAACTTAAAATTTTAAAATATTGTTATGTATTCAAGTCTTACTTAATGGAACGCAAATTAGATTCACGTTAAGTTTGGGTTATATCTGTGTCAGATGTACGCTGGTCTAGGTCCATGCGAGGTCTAGGTCAAGACCGAGGTAGAACTGTGATAGGTCTAGATCATAATGCTCGTTAAGTTCAAATTAGATCCAAGATGTTCTAATTTCAATACATGTCGAGTCTCGATTAAGTCTACATTCAATTTCTCCATATCTTCCGTACCCTTCAAATTTGATCAAACATCGTTTATAGCAATGTTTAAAATGTAGAATTAATTAAACTACAGGAACTATAAATTAGCCACATTTTGGATTTGCATCAGTACCTTAATTACATCGTATTAAAGTTAGTTAAACCTACGTTAAGTTAGGATTCAGAACTAAATCTAACCAAAGACCCCAAATCTACTTAACAATAAAGTTTCGTTCGGGGTAAATTCAAGTAAAAATAAAAATATGCTTAAACTTGGGCTTAGATTAAAGAATTACATAACTCAAGAATCAAAACTTTATCTTTTAAGAAATAGAAAAAGTAGAAATATCGTAACCTAGAATTGCTGAAATAAATTCTCTACAATAAATCAACTTACTAATAACGTTACCTCTGAGATAGATTAAAACAAAATAGTAGAACTCAATTTTCACATTTGACTTTAAATTACAAAACTGTAGAAGTCTAAAATAGAAAAATTTTCCTTAAAAACTTTTCCAATAGAACTACTCGTGAGATAAAGTTTCAGAAAAATATTTCGAATCATCATTAACACCGCGATATCCTTTCGCATTTCCACTATGAAGTTGTTGCCATAAAAATTACGCTAAAAAATCATGAATAAATGCTTCTCTGAAACTAACTGGTTTTCACAGAAACGCGGTATGTGTTACACCGTAGCTCCTCTCTGTTTGTGCAATGGAGCTTCGCCTGTCTACACAGGTTACAGTGAGTATGGTGGCGCGGTATGGTTCAATGAGCAATAAGTTCATTCGATGCTTCACCCCACGTCGAGTAACTACGTGTGTTCAACCCCATGCACGTGTGTATAGGTAATGATGATCTGATTAACCTGCCCGCTCCTTTTATTGCAAATAAACCGATGGAAAACAAAACGAGCAATCGAATCGACGGATTTAAGTGGAGTGGCTAATCATCGAGCGAGCTTTCACCGTGACAGCTGAAAGAATGGCCTACTACAATGGAGCTTAGCGTCCACTATATATATTGTCTCCATAGTTTAGAATATCGATCTTTTCCTTTGGTAATTATACGAGGAATTATATGAAGCGAAAAATGCAATAAACCAAGACCAAAAGTTTAAAAAGAAATATACATGTAAAAATGTATATTGGTAAAAAAAAACATATTTTGAGATTGCTAGAAGAATTTTGGCATATTAGAAGGATCAACTCTAAGAGTCAACTATTTTTTGGGGTGAGAGTTTTATAATTTTATCAAAAATAAATGTATGCATACTGGGTAAATTTACAAAAATTTTCTCGGAAACAGATATTTAAGAAAAGTATCAGAAGGAATTTTATTTTATAAAAATTGTGCTCCTCGTTTCTTAAAAAGAATTCTTCAATAAAATACCATACATTTATATGGAACACTAAAATATATTTTTTTATGTTAAATATATTTAATATTAGGAAATGGCGCGCATATCATTGTCCTGAAGAGACTTAATTCTTAAGCTTTTCTTAATTATAAATCTCTTTCAGAGGAATCTGAATTTTCAATCTAGTGAAAAATGTTAGAAGCTCCAGTGCTTTCGACTATAAAAACCTTCAATAAATATACAACTGTTAAACGAAGTAGTTGCATTAAATTAATTTGTATGGCATGACGATTTAATAAATAAAGTACCAAGTACGTAACCTATATGTATAGTAAAGATGTCTGTATAGTTAAAGGTTAAAAATATTTACTGGGATATGTACATGTTACGGCTTATAAATGTGGGAACATTTTAGCCGATTTGTTTTAACATTACATGAATGTTATTAGAATATAGGAATTAACGAGGAACTACTGGTCAAAAGCAGTCTTCTTATGAAATCAATGTATACACATGAAATTTAAATTGCATAATTAAAACCTTATCAATGGTGTATTGAAATTAAATACGTGGTTCGTTGAAGTATTGACGGGTTATAATATTCCTGCTAAAATTAATTGCGATAATCTCTCTATTAATTTGCAAAAACATCTGTACTTCATTTATAATTTGGAGACGAATAAAAATAAATCAACTCCTTAGAATAACGAACCTGCTCTCTCATATTTGACTCTTACAAATGCAAATCTTTTCATTGCATATTAAACTAAAAGTAAATCCTTTATCATGATGTAATATTCTACGATATTTTAAATAAGTAAAAAAATAGTCCTGAATCTTGCGCAATTATAATCCTATAACTGAATTTCATTCCATTAAAAATAAGCAAATGCCTTCATATTTTCGAGCATTAGTGTATGTGTCCTATAAGGGTCGAAATGGTTAACGTGCATGTGAAAATTCACTGGAAGCATTCGGACGATCCTCGTCGGAGTAATAAAAAAAAATAAAGCACGCTTCAAAGCATTTCTCCGTGGAGAAAACTGAGGGAGAGAGGAAGGCGGAAGTTGTTCTTATACATCCCCTTCAATATATCCCCATGACTCGGAAAAAAATACGCGTGCGAACGAGATCCAGCCACAAACGCGATTACTCGACCAGTTTCATCCACCGGCCGCGCTGGTGTCAAACAATTTCCTTAACTCACGTACAATACCACTTGGATGACTGTACAAAGGGGCGAGTCGCCCGAAGGTAGAATAAAAGTGCATCTTGCGCCGCTAACGAGAGCCGTGGTGAAACAAGGAGAGAAAATTCCAGCTAAAACCGAGACACACGCCGCGCCGCGCTGTCTCGTCTCGTTTCGTTTCTATTCACCCTGATCTTGTTCTCGAGCAACAATTTCCCCGCGATTCTTCCGTCGTTAATCGTCGATGGTTCCAGCACGCTTCAACACGCTTGTTTCCTCTCTCACGGAGCACTGGGAATATTTTTGAAAATTATTTTCAGCGTGCTGGTAACTCAGAGACCTGAGGCAGTTTGCAGGATAGCGGAACGCAGTGGGAATTGCGTAGTTGAAGAGGTTTTCCGCTGTTTGAGGAAGTTTGAGAGGTATGTAGATGTTTTTTGTCGAGTTATTGTGCACTAGCTTTGATTCAGCATTTTGGTGTATTTTTTGTGGTTCTACGTCGAGTTGAACTTATCATTATGTATTTTACTCCATTCGACGTTTTTCTGCTTTTGCATAGCCACGTGGGGAAAGTATGATAAATTCCACTTTGTAAATCTTCTGATTTCGATGTTACTTGGATGCCACTAAAATATTTTAACATGAAAAATGGTTGAAAAAAGGAATCATCTGATAGATTTCAAGATATTTTATGGATATTTAACTTATTCTACATCACGACTAGTTTTGGAATTAAACATATGATTTTGTCATAATCTTGAATACTTGAATAATTGAATATTTGAAGGTTTGTATCTTGAATTTATGAAAGACAGAAAATGTGACTTATTTTTCGTCTTCGATGTATTGTTGCCCTTCGATCATTTGGATTTAAATAAAAAAAATGTAATATTCTTAAAAGAAAGAAAATCCTCTGTTCTGCGGGTTCTTTGAATCACTTTAAACTCAACTATGTTTTTTCATTAGTAACAAAGTTAAGTTTGAATAAAACATAGAGATATAAAATACGTGAAAATCTCTTTGTTTGTTGAAAGAAGACTAAGATTGTGACATAAAAATTCGAGAACCACAGCAAGGTTAAAATTATGCAGTTTCAAAGATGGAAGTGAGTATTATCAAAAACAGATTTAAAAAATTGATACACCAAAATTGGATAAATTGGATAAATTTAATAATTATATATATATATAATTCAGGCTCTAATATCATTAAGTGTTTTTCCTATCTTTATACTTACCTTATTCTACGAAAACCAATCATTATTAGTGAAAAGATTATTGGAACGTAAGTCCTTTCTTACTCGATAGAAAATATTTTTCTCCAAGTTAATTCTAACCGCTACAGAATGAAAAGAGCTCATTACCCTAACTGTGAAATCTCGTAAAATTACCCCTCTCTGTTGCAGGAAGTCATTTTCTTCCTTTACCAACGTGAAACAAAGAACAGAAAGTGGGCATTCTTAAGAAAAGAGATACAATGACCAAATGGTGGAGCAAGACAGTGAATGTATAAAAACAGAATCACGAATAAGGTTTATAAACCAGCTGGTCTAATGATTCCAAATGTACATAAAGAATCATCTGGATCTTTCTTTTCAACACATTAATAGTCATACATTTGATGTAAAACGCGATCGTTTTTCACTGTCCTTAATTAAGTAGCAAGATCGTTTTGAATTTTATTCTAGCGTAGTACTACTCTTGAACCGCTCGCTGTTTTTACTACGGCAGTTTCTTTCGTCGTTTCCACAAGATCCATCTATTTCACGCTAATTGCTACATCACTGCCGCGTTATAGCTCGTTAGCACAGTTACAAGCGTCTGCTCAAATGACAGAGTTTAGTAACTACTTTGAAAGTAGGCTATATTAGTTTTATTAAGACGCGTGTGTAGACATCATAATCAATTACTAGAAGTTTTAAACCTTCAATACTAAGTTTAAGGTATATAGACGTTCAAATGTCAAAGCATGAAAATTTGAAATACTCATCATGTAACACGAATCTTTAGAAAATCAGATATATGTACTGTGCGATGTTTAAAAATTATGTTTTATAATAAATCTTATCAAGCTTGAAATATACTGCTCGACTTTAATCACTTATACATATTTCCATCTTTCACCACCAAGTTTAATATATATACTAGTATCTAGATTTCAAAGAATTTGAATTGCTGATCGTACGATGGTGCAAATCTCTAGGAAATCAAATTTCTACTATGTGATAACTCGAAATTATGCTTCACCTATAGCAGAGTAATAGAAGATATCAAAGTTGGAATATATTGCTGAATTTGCACCAATTTACCCAATTAGTACTTGGAAATCCAACATTTCGACAAACTGTGTACTTTTGCACAAAGTTCTCAAAACTTTTGAGAATTATATAGTACCTATACACCGCATATATGACAGAGAATTTATTTGAAACAGAAAGTATGTCCAGCACTAGTAGTAAATGTACTAATGTAACTAATACGATCTTATCGAAATATGTCTGGATATGCATACATATCTATAACTCAGTTCGGAGTTTTAGAGCCGACCATGACTCATCCTAGGGTATTAGGAGAACATGTGAGCAATTCCCCAAGGCCGAGATAAAACCCGCGAGCCGCACGGTAGCCGTTAAAACCTTTATAGCGAATCGAAGACTGTGGTACCAGCCACGACCTAGCCCAAAACAGTAGAAACCTGTTCAATTGGATACCAAGATTGGTGGTACCAACAATGCTATATCCAAGAGTGGCGTCATAGAATTATAAGATTGTAGTATCAATCATCTTGGAGAAATAAGAACATCAAGACTATGGTATCAATGTCAATGATACAATCGATAGCCATAAAAATTCGTGCAATGAAATTCTAAAATTATAATACCAATCACGAAAATAAATTTTAGACTTACTCTACGTGAAATTCTAAACTTTATAATATACAATGTTTTGATTGGTTTTTTATTGAAATTTATTGGAACTGTTGTATTAGTGGAATAATAACATTTCTGTGAATACGAAATTAAATCAATTTATTAAATTATTTATTTCAATTAATATGTCAATCTATGATAGGTCACAGGATAAAATTTATCTATAAAATTCGCGTGGCAATCAACGTATTAAAGGGTTATAAAACTCCATCAAATCGCCCTCCATAAATTACGCGCGAAATTTAATTTCCACGTTTCACTGACAAGATAGAATTCTATGAAAGAATATGCTTTTTACTCGTGTCTTTTATAACTTTTGAGAATCTTCAGAAAGAGAAAGTCGGTATGACGATCGAAGCGGGATTGATCCATATCGGATGAGACTGCAGATTTTTATTTGATGCGCGTGACGAACGCACGGGACACACGAGCAGCGAGCTTTGTTCAGCAGCTTGGTATGGAAGAAGAAAAAGGGTGGCGGAGACGCACACAGAGACACGGGACTGCAAGGTAGACTCGAGAGTCGAGAGTCGAGAGCTTTTGTACGCGGCTCAAAAAGACCATCGCGCCTATCCGTGCTCCACCGGTCGAGCACACCGCGAAGAATTTAAAGACGAAAGGCGCGAAAGATGCTCTTCGCGGGACGGCGACGCGGCCTTTCATGCCCATAATTTCCATTGTCGCCACGTCACTGTCAACAATGTTCCTCTCCTGTTCAATGCTCGACATACATATTTCGTTTACCTTTCGCTATTTTTTTTTTTTTTTTTTACCCTGTGTTCATCTCATAAAACATCCGGATATGCTAAGAGAGAGAGATACCGGGAAATGGATTTTATTAATATGGAAATTTTCAGCTGGAATTTAGATGTCATGTATGAGCATGTTTGGAATATTGGAACGAAGGATATGGGATAAATAAGAATTGAATATAAATTAGGATCTTTTATATATATTTTAATCTTAATATGATTTTAAAAAAAATGTCGAAGGACGTTGAAAGACATTTACTGTAAAAGTTTCAATTTGATCATAGAAACCAAGAAATGAAGAATGTAAATGCTTTTGCTTACTATAACACAGCATTCGAAAAAAAAATTGTTAATTGTATAAATGATTTCTTGTCCCAATTTTATATTAAACATCTTCTTAAAATAATCCAAATGCTTATTGTTTCCTTATACGTTTATTAAATAAAGGTAAGATTAAAATATCAAAATTCGAGGATTGCAGCATTAACGTATTAGGAAAATATTAAATGACTTCTTACAGTTTTCAGAAGGTAATCAATCTTTCGTCTATGTACAATTGAGAATAATATAAATTATGAATCGATTTACGTATCGACTTAAATTATTTGAGAAATATTTGTATTATCTAAGAATCACTTCTCAATTTGTATATGACAGTTGCAATAATTAAACGTCGAGGCACTCAATAACAAATAAAAGGTCTGGAAGACGATCTCGCGAAGCATTCGAAGTTCGCGACTCCAAACAGGAATAAAAGCGAGAAACTTGTTTTTCTTTTTCAGTTCGCGAGGGTGCGCCGACACTCGCATTACGAGCCACTTAAACGACGCTTAACGAGAGGCCTCTATTGTCGCTAGGCCTTTGTTAGGCGGCGCTTTAGTTGCTTCGAATTGATGCAATCGTAGGAGTGTTTTCAGAGATAATTCGACAAAGTTTTTACCCATTGTTTCCTATTTTTTCGTTTTTTCTTCTCCGCTGACATCGAGAAACATCGTGTTTTTAAATCCATCCACAGGTGTAATTTTCAAAACTTAAAATATTTCGAAAGAAATACAAAAAGCCTTCTTTTCTCTGTTGTTTACTAATAACGAAAATACATTTTAACTAATCTTCATGTAAAAAACATAATATACTAAAATTAGACCCAATTTTATTCAGAATAACAAATTTATAGATTTATCGTTCAACTAGGTAATATTTCAAACCATGAGATAGAACATGAGAGATTAGTTCTCGGATTAAAGAAAGGAAATTAGTTCTCGGATTAACGAATAATAAATCTTATTTAAACATCCAAAAAATTAAAAATAATATCTGTAACTTGTTACCTCAATAGAGATCGAAATATCTGAATGCTGAATTGTCCAACGAAAAAGAAAATTGAATTCAAAATTGTTCCATTGCAAATGAATGACTTTTTCAAAAATTGAATAGGAGGAAGAATTAATTAAAACCTCAACATAACGAAAAATGGAGTCTCAAAAAAAAAAATAATCAAAGAAATGTATACTTATCAAAAAGAAACAGGAAATTGAAAACCATGTACCAGTTTTGAACAATACTTTTCGACAAAAATTTGACTTAATTTTTTCCGCTCTAACAATTCGAATGAACGAATACGCAATTTTCTCTTTCAAGATGCCTTATTATATTCGCACAATGAAACAACCGACGCTTTTAAGTTGGTTCAATCTGTGAGCATAAATAGAAGATTAGAAGTAACGACTTCGATAAATTATTGAAAAGTAGCGAAAGTTAACGGATGATCAGTCGATGTACGCCACTTTGTTATGCCGTTTTGTACAAAGCTTGACTGCACGGTGTTCGTAACAACTCGTACGATGGTCAGGAAACGTTTGCCATATCGGCGGGAAATTTTCTCGCTTCTGAAAAGGGCGGCTAATAATTGTTCTACCGATGGAATTCTCCATTTAAAGGACTTGCCCCATTTCGCTCGTTTAAAGCAAACGTTTTACGACTTTATGAAAATCGGATATGCCATTTTTATTGCCAACGATTTCCTATTTGTATGTACTTTGATATTTTAATTATCAATAAAATATATAATGTATTACATGTACGTGTAGTCGCAGCGATATCAAAAGATTTAATGAAATTAAACGAAAGAATCTATTTTATTTAAAGTAAAATTTTTTAAACACAGAACCGATAAATCCTTCACTCTGTATGGTATCATATTTCCACCATGATTCGAGGTTACAACATTTGTCACGGACACGATATTGCGATAATAGTGGGAAACCGTTATCGATCCCGTAACAAATCCTTTGCCAACCATAACGTTGCTCGCATTGTTTAAATAACATGAATGCGTATGCTCCTAAAAACACAATCCATCCCAATTAACCTAACATATTATCTCTTCACGGATTATCAGCCAATTGCTTGCATTATTATTTAATATCTGAACCAGTGAATGACAGAAGCACTTCTGCAAATCAATTAATAATTATTTCGTCCTCGAACCTCGAAACTTGATATCCCACACGAATAGATGAAATACCAAAATCATGTTTATATGTCATTTCACTCTTATGTTATTTTTTTTTATATCGTAGACTGAACATTAAACTTGCAGATTTTCTACATTTACCGATTCGTATCATTCATCAGTCATGTTTCATTAAATTTGAATATCAATATGCCCCATAATATAGCTTAAGCTGGCGTACATCTCTTACACAGGGAAGTTCCCTCAATCTTTGTATACTAACAACTAAGAAACAAAACTTCGAACGCAATTTTTTATTCTTGATTTTGGTGCACGAAAATGACTCTTAAATTTCCAACCACTTTCATCGAAACATCCTGTATATTCGCTAGTATAGCGATCCGCCGGACGTTTTCGACATTCTCAAATCTCGATGCACCTGTGAAAATTGTCTATGGGAAGAAGTTGCGAAAACCAAGCAGCTACAAGACCGAAGATTATTCATTTCGAAAAAGTTTTTCAATTTATCCCGACCCGGTTCGAAAAACGACTGGCAATTTTGTTTTAAGCGGTAATTACGACGGTGTCGAGGGGAACGTGTATACACGGCTAGGTCTCGTTCCAACGAAGGATATCGCTTCCATCGAGGGAACTTTCGGTTCAGGAAGTTCTGACCGGAGTAAGCAAGCGGAATCGGTGCCGCGTTTAATCACCGGGATTTCATTAGTTGCGCGAAGGAGCGCTCGTGATTCGATTCTATTCGAGACGAACGGGCGCCGCGCCGTGGCCGCGAGCAATCGATATGGACGCGCGATTCCTGTGAGATCGACTAGTCGGCCGCGTGTATTGATTACGTTAAATGGCAATTTAACCGCTTCGCTCTGTGTCTTGCTCTTGCTCGGTTATCACATAACCACGAGCTAGTTCTGCGGAAAAACGTTGGGATAAAAATTAGATCGATTCAGTAGGAGCGGTGTGTCGCTTTGGAACAGCGGATTGTCATTCGAATAGTCCTACCTCAATTTTTTAATGTGTTTCATCAGCAGAAGCAAAGTTCAGAAGGTTTTACTTTTTTCTGATGAATAGTACGTTCTAAATGTCGAAGAATTATTATAGATCGTGAATACGGATTTGTGGAATATAGAGAGTAAAATAATTCTCTTCTATTTTTACCATCTGGTTAAAAGGATTTAATATCTTCGTGATGAATAAAGCGTTAAAAATGTTGGAGTCATGAGAGATCGTGACTTATCATATATCCAATAGAACGTGGAATTTTGAGATTACAGCAGATCCTGTTCCTTTTACGTGTATTTTAAACGATTTTCTTTTCTAATGAATAATATAATAAAAGTGTTGAAAATTGTAAATTATGGAATTCGTAAAATTTCAAGATGAAAACGACTCTCCTTTTTTATCTCTGCACTTCAGTGTCAAACATTTGTTATTCTTATTTCGTAGAATTTTGATTTATCATATATCCAATAGATCGTGGAATTTTGAGATTAGAACAGTTCCTCTTCCTTTTACGTGTATTTTAAACGATTTTCCTTTCTAATCAATAATATAAGAAGAATGTTGAAGATTGTAAATTATGGGATTCATAAAATTTCAAGATGAAAACGATTCTCTTTCTTTATCTCTGCATTTCAGTGTAAAACATTTGTTATTCTTATTTAGGAAAGGATATTTTCGTAGAATTTTGATATGACGTTTAATTTGGTAATTGTTTTTAACTACAATTAACCCAAATAAGTCCGCTAATTGCTTTAAAACTATTACAAGTACCTGTTTTTAACTAATTTTAATGATTATATAAATCTAAATGGATATAAATTAAGAAGAACATATGAAAGTGTGAAAATGATTGTTTTACCCTTGTATGTAGGTCAACGTATCATCTAGTATAATAAAATGGAATTCAACACATAATTGTGTGTATTTAATTTCGCAGAATTTTAGTCTACTGTAATATTTAATTTGAATACCTTTTAAAGTATTTGAATGAGTGAACCTTCTGAATACCTTAAGACCATAGAAATTATACTGAATCCTCCGAATGCTTAAACCATACCATAATATCAAAATTATAACTATACCGTTTGTTTTTCACTTATAATGTAACAACAAAATCACAAATGAAAGAGTCTGCGATGATTTGATCATTAAATTCCGTACAGTGCGAGAGAATATTTCGACATGACAAAATTGATGTTTAAAAATTAATTGCTTATAACAGAACAATTAAACTATTTTGTTATTCGAAAAGCTCTTCTCTTTCTTAGGATTATTGAAGTTTTAGATCATAGCTCGATTAAAAATGTTTATTCTAAACTGAGTAAAAAGAGAAAGAAGGAAAGCTTTTCTGAAAATTAGGAACCGCTGAATGCTACTTTTAAATAGAATAGAACCAACATAGAATAATAAATTACAGCAGTAGAGCGACGATTAAAGAGAATAACATCTCAAATATATATATCACTTCCAAATCACGTAACTTTATAAACAGTTAAATCGATCGAATTATGATTTAAATCCATATTGATTCCGTAAGAACGTAATAATAAATATTGAACGTCGCTTTAAATCGTCGAATTACCATTAATGTGCGTGTTCTTTATCAACTTCAACAATCATGCCCCGAAAACTGTACACTGGTACGAATAATAAACAAGCAATTACCAATATCCAAACTCGTAGGAAGCAAAACGAAACTACATATGCGTTGGTACAAACTGCCCAATGAAACCAAATAAAAGATCCAATAACACCCTTCGACAAAATGTTACACGGCGAAATTGTAATATTAAATCAACCTCGCCCACCCTCTCACGGCCCGCGAAACAATTTAACCTGAAAACCGGGGCTAAAACGTTCCCACTAAAATCGACCTCTGCGATTCTCCCCGGCGATTCATCCGTCACAAAGCGGACACGTCCAAAAATACTCGATCCCCCGCGGGCTCGTGTCGAGCTGCGATCGCAAGCGCAAGTAGCTTGCTGGCTGGATGAGTTGGCTAGCCTCGAAAGAGGAGTAACAACAGGATCTATGCGAGAACGAAAGAGTTTCTGCCCGTTGTCGTCGTCGTCGTCGTCGAGACGCTTTGTCTTGTTTTGTGTATCACGACAAAGGGGTTAATCATCGTCAGGCCGCGGTAGAGAGTGTGAAAGAGGGAGAGAGGGGGAGAGAAAGAGAGAGAGAGGGAGTCTCGCGCTCATCCTCGAGAAGAAGTGCAAGATGCCATCGCTTGGCCCTGAGAAAGTCGTGAATCGCGAATCCTCCCTTCTTCCCTGTCTTTCTCTTACTCTCGTTGTGTTTCCCTCTTTTCGCGCGGAATAAAAAGGAACGTTCACCTATACACGTTTCCGCATAAACGAAGGCTCAACGGGCGCTTTAGAGTGCACGAAACTGCAAAACGAACGAGCCTATTGTTTCGCTCTGTGCTCGACTGTTTGACGCCTCTTTCGTATCCCTCCCTCCCAGCCCATCTCTCCCCCTCCTCGTCTGTTCTCGTCTTTTTTCCATCGTTTTTATCTTTTTTTTTCTTCGTCGTTTTTTGTTCCTTTGCTTTTTTGTTTTTGCAGATACCCCACTGGTGCTCGACGCTTTGTGAGAGCGATTTCACCGAATCGCGTCCGCGTGACAGAGCATACCACGGGAACAATGGACTTTCAGGCTTATTTGAGAAGTTATTGGCCGATTTTTTTCGAGGAAAACACAGTCGACACCACCCGAGCCAATCGAGGAACGAGCGCGAACGTAGCCTGTGTCGCGTCGAGTCCGGATTTTTTAATGCTCCGCCATTCAAGGCGGCTTTTGTGGCCTGCTCCAAGCGTTGGATGTCTGGCGTCGTGGTTTCAACGCCGTCTGTCGGTGAAATAACTTTTTCCACGGAAAATAAAGACGTTTCTCTGATTTGTCCCGGGACATTGAAACCATCGCCTTCGTGTTTATTATTCTTGTGAAGTATTTCGCGTATAAAAAACTGATTTACCAAGTTTCTTTCGGTTATTTCGCTTTTACATTTCGCTTTGAAATTAGAGGAATCTTTTCGTAAACCTACAGAATCTTTAATACGTTCGAATGTGTCAATTCTTTTATTAGAGATATAGTTTTATGCATAGCTAAATATTATAATTAAATATCACAGGAAAAACATAAGTTTTGTTGGCAACTACGCTCATCTAATTGTTCATACTACAAACGATTGATAAAGTATCGTAACAATTTGTCAGTTATTATATTAATTTGCGAACAAAATTAAATTGCTTCAATATTTCAGAGAAAGATTCTTGCTTTATTAAACAAGGCATAAAATCATTTTCATTAAGCAACTCAAAGATCTTTTCTTCTATGAAAAGTGAAACACGAGTAGTTTCACGACGAAATATATACGAATTTATTTGAACTTTCCTTTAAAAAGAAATAGATGTAACAAATGCAAGAAATTATGAAGTAAAACAGCTCGATGAGATGCAATCAATTCTGACAAGAGCCGTCGAACGCTTCTCCTTCTTTCCAGAAGAACCGTGATCGTAATAAGCAGGAAAAGAGCGTTTGACAAGCCAGAAATAACATAGAAAAGAAAGATAGATGTTCATTTAGAAGTGCCGCTAACGAAACGTTATCAGTGTCGTTGTCAGAATATCGACAAGTTGGGCATTATCTACCGATGTAAAGGATATAAGATAAAACATAACATTAGAAGAGGGAAACTGTCAAGGAAATGTCTCAAGATAAAAAGAAATCGTTATGAGTAAGAATATAAGCTTGAAATCACGCCATGATTTTTGTGCCCAATCCGATCGATATATACTTTCTGTACGATTCTCTATTTATAAATTCTCACTAATCTGTCTTGGTAATGAGTAATTTCAATAATCTAAAGTCATAGATGACTTCAACGATTTAAATTAGATTTGAATTAGGTTATTTCGTTTTCATTTGTATTCTACATTTTATTACAATATATTCATTGATGAACTAATAACGATAATTTTAACTTCTAATTTATATTTGATAAATATGTAAATATCCAAAATGTATACTTCATATTATGTAGAATATGGAAAGTTTGTGTTTAATATTTAAGCTGTCGATATTTCGTAATCGCTAGCGGCACCTCCGTCTTCTTCTTTCTGAAACAGACTTACCTTCACGAGATCGGAACGTTCGTGAACGACATGACGTCGGTATAGAAAAAATGAAAAAGAATATACAATAGAATTTAAAACAAACGATAAATACGATGAAAACCATAATGTACAGCATATCGTAATGAAATGTATTACTTCCTCTGGCGCATGCAAATATGATAAAAGAGAAAGTCAATAATATGAATAACAATGTGCCTCCTACGAAATATGTATATATATAAATATATATATTTATATATTTATGTATAATACATATATACGTATATACGTATCGTACTTCTAGCCGCTTGAATGCACTATAAATACGGTGTGAAACGTTAGATATATAATAAATGTAATTATAAAATAGTGATAACAATGGAAAGATCGATGAAAATATGAGAGAAGAAAGAAAGTTGATGCATGCGAGATAATTAATCAGATATTTTAAGAGGAGAGCTTGAAGCTCTGAAAAAAGGAGAGAAAGAGAGAGAGAGAGAGAGCGATTTATTAATATAATGCTTTCTCTGATGTGAACAAAGGTAGAGTATTAATTTAAAAAGACGAGGCAGAAGATAGATAATGAGAGGTATATATATGCATGTATATGTATGTAAGAGAAAACACATGTAGTAAAGAACATAATCTGTTTGACTAAACAAGACCGTAACAAGAAAGATATCAGTCAGTAAACAGTAAGAAGAAAAAGTCCAGGCATAAAGAATAAAAAACGTGAAGGAAAAAAAGAATTCAGAAAAAAGAGAGTTAATGTACCCTATTGCTCATAGTCTGCGATGCTGATCGCCCGGAAGCTCCGACAATACGCCGACTCCTACCAACACAACAACAACAATGATCAGTGACTTTTCCTCGATTTCACAATAGCAGTGCGATTAGATGAAGCGGTATCATTAAGGACCTGCTTTATATTGTTCTTGAATCGCGTGAATTGTTTCAGAAATATTACTTTTGTGTATTCTCTTTTACCATTGATCGTCTTCCCTAGGGTCTTTATTTTATAATATCGTTCATAGGATGAAGTTATCCCCCTTTTCATCGACTGTCTTTCTTCTTGAAAAAGAATTTTAGGATATCATTCGTAGGATAAAATTATTCGTACGATGTAATTATTTGAGGGTCATTGGAAGTTAATTTAATTAATTATTAATTATTTGGATAAAATAATAATACAGCAGCTAATTTTGTCTGTCTTGTATGAAGTATCAAGTCCTAATTTTTCTTCTTCAATATAAATTTTTAGTTAAGAATTTTAAGATATCCTGTTGATAAGATATTTATAAAATTCAGAAGATTCTTGTATGATTCAGTGGCAAGAAAATATAAAAAAATTGTCCATAAACAAAAGGGTGAAAATATACGTTATAAGGAAAAGCGATGGCTCTCGTTAAACCATTTAACTTTCTCCCTTCCATTATGTTTCCCTATCTTCATCTAACAGAGGAGATAAAAAGCAGAGCATTTGCGTGACTCGAGCTCTGTATCGTTTCAAACGATAAATTCTAATACCTTAGGTTATACTGCTAATTTCTGACAAGTCTGACGTGAATCACACCCAATCGGTACTCGTGCTTCATTATTATCTACTATTTCAGTCTTAAACTCGCCATGTTCTTCCTCTTATATCATCAAACAAAAATCTTACATAAAATATTGCGTTATAAGTGATACATATAATTCAGCTGTAAATTCAGAGAATTAATAATAGATGTCTGATTAATGCTATAGTTATAGCGTAAGTAAAACTTTTCAAGTAATTTCATAAAATGCACGTATATTAAACTACAAAATAGTTTAGTTCATTTTATAATTAATTTTCTTCCTATTAATGTATTATATATTATTAGTGTCTAAGATAATACAAGTCTGGCACCAAATGTTCATATACACAATTAAGAATACATTATCCAGTGAAATATTCATTGTAATGTTTAAGTAGTAAAACAAATCTCTATATTCATTTCGAAATTATCATTTATTTGAAACTAGAACAAGAATGAAATGGAAAATATATTTTAGACGAAGTTTTTTTCTTACATAAAGTACTGTTGTTTTTTTAATAACACATAGCAAGAATATTAAAACATATACAAAGTATTTCAGATTTAAGAACATAAAATTTGTAATTTTTCATTTGATGATAATAATCTGCTTACCAACTGTATGTTTCGTTTCTTTAATTCTATTAAGAAATATTTGGAATTATATAAAAGTCCACAACCTAAGAAACAATAATAATTTTACACGTGTTTCTTTGTGTCTAACTAGTTTAGTAAATATCAAAGTCTAAATTTAAGCTTGACATTATAATAAAAAGAACAAATTATACTTGACTATTTCAGGCGTCCTTCTGCGTCTGGTTCAAATCGAATCTCAAGAGTCTTAAAATAAAACAGACATTTACATCTCAAGAACCGTAACAGCATCAAATTTCAATCAATCCACTTTCAATTACGTTTGCTTTCACTCTTTCATATTCCTTAAATATACACATATAAATGTACCAAGAACAATCACTTAATCACTGATGTAACAGAACCACACGATTCTCTCTGTTCGTTTGCTCAAACCTCGGGAACCATTCTTTAAGAGCAAAGTGTTAGCACGCAGAGTAAATATTTGCAACATACCCTTTATCTCAAGTATGAGAAGTTCAGAAGTTCACCCAGAGCTACACTTAACACGTTCAGCGCCACGTCGCGCGGTTACCTGTGACCTATGATAGTCACCACAGCTTTGAAACTTTCACTAGTTTACCAAATTACTTTTCGTCTCGATAATACTCGAGTAAAGTGGCGTCAAAAACGGATCAAAGTATTAGATTGCTTGAGAAGTTTGTAGCGGAATCTAAGACAAATTTAAAGTATTCGTATGGAATATTACTAAACAATCTATTGTATTAATTTAATCTAATCTTACTCAAGAATACTAAATAATCTCCACGTATCGTTTTTCTATACTGATTTTTCATCATTTACTGTATAGTTTGGGATCAAATCCCGTTGCATTTGGGAACAGTCAAGAGGTTGCAATAGAAATTTAAAGAAAAGATTAGAAGTCATAAAGTAAGACATTAACGCTAGAGCTACTGACCTGTAACATTTGTCTAAATATACTCTACGTACATAATTTTAATTAAAGTAACGTGTAATATATTGATGTTTCTATCTGAATAAAAGTCGACATAATTTACAGTTGCCGACTATCGAATTAGGACCACTGAAGATACAAAGCAGAAGACCGCATTCAAACAAAGAGAACAACCTCTTTTTTGTTATAAACCTACTGAACAATTAAATGTTCTTATCAAGAAGAAATTGTTTACGTATTTTCAAACTACAAATGAATGGTTCGTACGATCGTAAAAGAAGCAATACGATATTTAGATCGTTCCCTTTCATGTAAAGCAACAGATATGGTATTGTGTCAGAATATTAATGGAAGTAACTGTATCAAAACTTTGAACGCTTCCGTGGTTTTGAATGCATCCAAATCCAAGAATATACTGCATAACCGCAAAGGACATTAGGGGCTGTACTGTAAACACCTAATGTACGGCTTCTTACGTACCGAAAATGGCCACGAAGCGTGGTTAACCTCTGAAATTCCTAGTCGCGATGTACCTGGTGCAACAGAGCTTCGAAACAGACGATTGAGAAGCGGCTGGCAGCTAATAAACAGCGACTTTGATATCTCGCGACCGCGTGTTTCTCATCTTGAAGCCGGCCGGCCCCGGTTATATGGGTTAGAACGCAATATTAGAGATTGTAGAGTCCCCTCTCGAGGGCAGCTAGCCTGCGAACCTCGACAGAGATTGCTGAGATATGAACCATTCTAGCACTTCTTCTGCCGGTTGGACCGCTTGGCTTTCAGGCCCACTCGAAAAACGCCTTTGGCTGCCACCTATTTAGGCGACACAGGCCGATCCGCTGCCAAAGAGACGAAACGAGAGAGATCTGGGTCGATGATTTCGATCGGGAAAGGGTCGTCACGCTCGTACAATTAGCGAAATCGTTGTGGCGTTTCTTGTTTAATAAAGCTGATACTGCTCGTTGTCCTCTCATTTCCCCTCTCCGACGAACAAATCAGACACGGTTATACTCTGACACGAATAATTCAACATTGAACGTATGCCAAACGAACGACCAGCTGATATACGATTCTTGCTAATCCACTACGGATTCTTGACGAAACCGCGCGAAAAATGCCATCCGCTTTACCTTGGTATGTTTTCTCGAGCGAGATTTGAGAAAAGAGGATTTGGTAATCGTTATTCCGATTGGATACACTGGTTTTCGTTGAATGTAATATGAGTTCTTCGGACGTCATAAAATACAAATACGACTTTTTGAAATCTATAAACATCTATGGTGTCTGCTTGTGATAAATAAATTTATGAGAATAAGTCGTTTGTTTTCCGAAATGTTGAATGTTATTGATATACTTGGAAAATGTAAGACTGTTAACTTCATGAAAAATCGATTTGCGCAGTTGACTTCTGAGAAGCTCTCATAACGAGCAGAATAAGAATCTTTATCTATTTATAAAAATGTTACCCTTTATACTGCACTGGCGCTATTAGAGGCATTAATAATGTGAAAATATTACATGACAGATAAGAAATGAATAAAACATGGTGTAGATAAGTTGACAGACATTTATAACTTCTTATCATTTAAAGTAAACTACTTGCTTTCGAAAGATTATTTTGGCGAATGATTGCAAAAGTCTACTAGATGATACTTAAATGTGTTCATTGTGACGGAAACAATATGTTTATTTTTTGCGTTTATCGATCCCAAGAAAAAGGAAAAGACTTATAAAAGGATATCGCAAAAAAAGAAAGATGTGTTATGGTACTGACGAGTTAAGAAAAAGATGGTGCTTAAATCGTTTGGCAGAAAGGAAGGGAGAATTTCGTAATGGAGGGACGGCACATGCCAACTCCCTGGTTTTCATAGTATTGGGTTGTTATATTTGTTATATACACGGATTTGCGATCCATACAGGGTGTGTTCTTAATGCGTGGAACTTGCCTCAAGGAGATTCCGAGCTTACAACTTGTCCATGAACTATGACTACTTTCCCACTATATATAGCGACTAATCTGAACTTTCTCGACTACAATAATTGATAGAAAGAAAAGAAGACATAAGAAATGTACAAGGAACGAATATGATAAACAATTTAATGAATCAATTAAAAATAAACTCAACATGTTCATCTTAAGCTTAAAGAAAATTATGTAATAACGTAAAGAAGTATGATTATATATATATACATAATGTAACATATGTATGTATATATGAAGTGTTACATAATAAATATATGAGGTATTTGTATACATACTAATCGTAATATATGTATGTAATATATGTACTAATGTAATGTAAAAAAAGAATGAAAGATGGAGAATTATCTTTTGTGAAATTAACATATGGATAAACGTGAACATTTCTAAAGACGTGAATTGACCCTCGTTCGATCCAGCCAATTCACCTTATCGAAGCAAAGTAGCTACGAAATATTTAATTGCATACGAAATTCAAGACTAATGGCTCTAAATTTTAAATGTATCACAGGAAGTTGAACGAATCGAGTACGCCTGGCTTAAATCGCGTTAAAGCTTTTCGACGCTCCAAAAATGTCCGAATTTGCAGTTTCACGTAGAATATCGAAGCTGGAAACTTCACTCGAGACCGACATCAATCATTAAACTTCGAATTTCACTGAAAAATCCCACGTCCCCTGCACGAAACTGAAAACACGATCGAAACTAAAGTAAATAAGTACGTAACACAATGGAAACAAAACGGAAACTACAATTTCCCATTTTCATCAACGCCAAAATCCGCCTTTTGAATATTAAACGGCGAATATGTGACTTCGAGCTCAATTAAAGCGCATTAAACATGAAACTCCGACAAAGAAGACTAAACCTCGAAATGAGATTCTAACCAGTGTCAAATAAAACCACAGCTTAAGATCTATTGCAATTCCACTTTTATTTTCTTCGTGTAAAATTCTCAAATTTCTAAAAAAAGAGAAACTTTAAAATGAAATTTTAACTACAAATCATGTTGAATATAAAATCTATGGATCTATAAGATTTGTACATAAATTCCAAATTGACGAGAAAGAAACAATTTCCATTTATCCGAAACTATCAATTTACTTGCAACCCTGTGACCGTGGCTTTTGTAAATTCGATACACGACTGAAAACTCAATTGACGATATGCAATTAACTCGATTAAATGAAATTGTAACCGATGTCTCAGGAGATCAGTTCTAAAATTGACAAACATGAAAATTGACGAAAATATTTTCTAATTGAAACTTACCACAACGACCATAGTTACAAGAATGCCGCTTTTATATTTCTTACACAAAATTCTAAAAGGAACAATTTTAACGAATTTGAAACTATCAATTTATCTGCAACCCTGTCACTTTTTTGGAACTTGGTAATCAACCGAAAATTCAATTACATAAGCAAAGTTACAATCAGTATATCACAAAACTATCCCCAAAATTTACAAATACGTATACGAACGAAAACATCTGATAATGAAAATGCCGTGTAATAAACGCGGTTACAACAATTCCACTTTTATATTCTTTTACACAAAAATCCACACTGAACAAGAGACAATTTCAACGCATTCGAAGCTATCAATTTCCCTGCAATCCTGTCACCTATTTCCAAATTCGATACACGACCGAAAACACAATTAACGATGTGTTAAACACGTCGAATTCGGGATTCCAGCGGCCTAAAAACGTCGGATGGCAAACATTCAAGGTGAAATTTTTCCTGGAACCAGACCTATCCGCCAATTAGCCACAACCCAGTCTGTCACACGAAATATTTTCTGTCTGTGCGCGAAAAATGTCGAAGGGAACGCAAGTAGCTAGTGACGAATTTTCGCGACGAACGAGAAGGAGAATCAACAGAAAAGAAAAGAAACATCGTGAACATACGGGAACGGGATTCTTCGAGAGAGCAGGAGACATAGGAACCGCAGGGGAAGGGATAAGAGAGGGATAACGGAGGGACATGGAGAAAGAAAGACAGAGCGAGGGAACGAATGCGTTGTAGCAGGGGGTGCAAAGAAGAAACGAAGAGAGAGGAGAAGGATGCGGAGTGAAGATAGAAGAGAGAGTAGAACGAGGACTACAATATGGGTCAGTTATTGATTGCTCCCTGGTCGACTCTCTGTAACGCCTACTATACACCTCCGCCGTTTCTATCTTGTTATCTTAGATTCCGAAACGCAACCACCACTTACCACCCTCTAACGTCGCAGAACCTATCTCTTTATTGGCATGTATGCAAATGTTATTAGACGACAGAGAGCAAGCTAAGGAAATACAGAGAGAAAGTAAAAGAGAGAGTGTGAGAGAGAGAGAGAGGAAGAGAGAGAAAGCGAATAGTATGGGTGCTGCAATAACGTTTTCCTCGCCAGTGACGTGTATTTATGGAATTTACCATGGGCCTCCGACCGTTTAACGTTCGTCTCACACTACCGCTGTCTCTCTGCATACGTGGCTGTATGTTTGTGTGTAATTTATTTTCGAACGATTCCGATCGATCCTAATGAGACACCGAAAGCTGTGAACGGGCGTGGTGGAAATGAATTTCAGAGCGAAATTAGGAAGTCGTGACGTGACTTTTTATCTTCTTCTTCTTTTTAAATCCACCCCTGGTTAGAAGTATCCGGATGCTTGCTTATTTTTGACACATTATATAATTAAATTGTTAAATTACTGAAAGTAGAATGTGTAATAATTTTATCATTTATAATTAGATTGTGAATGTTTATGCAAATCCGTATCTCTATCTATTATGAATAGACATAAAGCAGGAAGAGATTTGTTTCATCAACTATATGTATATCGTAATGAGTAACTTTGAATAATCAAAATATCGATTTGGTAATTTTGCGTTGGAGATATGTGTCTGTTGAAACTAGCTATTAATGTTGTACATTACTTTCGTGGTTGCGATTTCGTGATATAATGAACATGATTTCTGAATTTTAAAATGCAGTGTTATCTAAAAAATCAAAAAAGTTTGGCAAGATCTGTTTTATTCCATTATTTGCTTTTCGTATTATATTTTGCAAAATGTTATAATTATATTAGCTGCGGCGGAAATTATTACAGTTACGTTCGGATTTAGGATATTTGAAATTATTGTGATATTTGCTGAACTACTAATATTGGAATAAATTATTTCAATCTGAACATTTTTACTACGAACGATCATTAAATAATTTGAAGAATATTGAAACACACGTACATCAAAATTTGTTGCTGAAAAGAGTAAAATTTTGAAATGATACGTTAAATAAATTACTTAATCCATAAATGATAAGACAAAATAATATATGTTATATAACGATCCTTAATACTCTTTTAAAAAGGTACGAACGAACTTATTACTCCACCTAATATATGCATAGGTCGAACAGGATGTGTGCACATTCACACTCACATTCACAATTACATTCACTGTAATAAGACATAGGATCGTTTACAAATTCAACATCGTTTATCATAGATATTCACAAAGATCCTAAATTCTTTATCGTAGGCTCTGACGCAGCTATATAACATTGCACATAATTTTTCACAAATTCAATACTACGTTTGCATTGAAATAGGAGAGAACGAGGCGTAGCATGATGTGGAGATTAACTCACACAAGATAGAGAAACTTAAGCACGGATGAACCCAGTGTTCGGGATTTCTGTGGCTCTTGGTATTTCCATTTTTCACCCTTTCGCTTGGCTGCGAGCGAAAAACGAAACGAAACGAAACGTGACTGCTCCCTTTGTTTCTTAACCTTCCCATTGCGCGGTTACGAGTTGTGTATTTTGCTTTTTTCTCTTAATTTTTTTCTAAACGATAGCCTCGCGTTCCTTTTTAATGAAAACCGGCGAGAAAAATCGAATTTCATGCCGGGGAATTTTAAAGCGTTCGTCTACACGCATGAACTGCACTTCGATAATCGCGAAATGTGACCGCATGCATCTCGGAAAAATCGATTTACCTAGGTTGGTGTGTTTCGTTCAACAAAAAATATCCCCATTCGAAAGGTTTTTCTTAATGAAACCAACCTTTAGATCGTTTTCTTCGTGTGGAGTGCGCGGAACTCGACGATATAGGAATTGAATTTCAAGACCTTCGTGGAAATTTCAATGCAGCAGCTGAATTTATCGAGCGAACTATTTTTTTCCAGTAAAAACGGGAACTGTAAAATTTCAGGTTGAATGGAGTTCTTGAAATTTATGACACGGTTAGCCCCTTTGCCTTGTGTTCCTTTTCGGTTAGATCAATATAAGATATTCTGCCTAATTTTAACAATTTACGATGCCAATATTGTATCTATAAAGAACAGTTATTTACAAAGAAAATAATTTTTCTTTTTCACAAAAGAAATGTCTATTTTGAATTTACGAAATGAGGTTATTAAATCTCCAAAAGCAATTTTGTTCTTGGCAAAAATTAAAGATTGGCGATTCAAGAAATTTTTCTTTAAAGAAAACGACCGCTCAAAAAATTTATCGATGCATTGAACAGATTACATTATACTTTAGAAACAAACATTTTGAAGATACTTCTTTTTAATAATAAACTAAAGATCACTTTAAGATTTACAACGTTAAAGATATCGATCTGTAATATCTGTCTAAATATTTTGAATGTTGATAGTTTTAATTGAAATAATATGAAGCAAACAAATATATATATGTACTTATAATGTTGCATTTTTATATATCCAAATAGAACTCGGTATCAGTTTTATAAAAAGCATCTGCATGTTCAGTTAGTTCCATTGTGAAGAACATAATATTTTTTCTATCCATTGTAGAGAGCATTAAGAGGGATTTAACAAGCACAAAACATGATAATTTTATTCATACAGTATCAAGTTTACAGCAATGATATGCGTCAGCGTTAGCCATTTGCTGTTTCAGCGCTATGTCGAAAGCAAAACATTGATATATAGGGTGTCGTGAAAAAGGATCTGATATTTTGTGAGCTTATAATACTTAATGCTTGGGAGTGCAAAATGTTTAATGAACATACAGTGGCGAAGATATAAGTAGAAATATATCACGCGTGAGATATGTATTATTCATATCTAAATTTATATTACTGTCCTATAAAATAAAATATTCGCGAAATAATACTGAATATTCAAGAAATATGTCACGTTTTAGGCAAAAATATATTTAAAATATATAAAATAACTTAATCAGACAAATTATCAGAATTAATTGCACCTAATATTAGATATGTATCAATATTAAATATGAACAGAGATTTTGAATGAAAATTTCATTGTCTTTGTATCTTCATTCGCATTTTCCGATCTTTTTTACTATTCATCAAACTTTCCATTAATCGTTGTTCCGATAATCGAGATTCCACTGTGATTTAAAGACAGTAACGTTCGAAGATCAATTAATTATCACCTTTTCCCATCTGAGGAAATTCACATCTACAGAAGTTTTCAAAGCAGAACAACAATTTTATGTATTAAAAGCTCCCCTTTAAACGATTTCAACTGATAAGTATCAAATATCTCTGACAAGGACTCCGTTCAAAAAGAACCGCGTGGCCGTCGATAATTGGGGAATCGGACTCAGGACACTCACAGAAATCTCAAGACGAGACTGACAATTCAATTTAGCCATACAAGGTGACTCCAAAATAGCTATCTATTCTTAAAACCGTTCCGCCCTGAATCGATCATTCGATTTCCCTCTCCATGCTATTTGTATTTTCATCTTCTATTCCTTCTCTTCTCCAAGAAACATCGAATGGAATGTGATAGTGGAAGAAATATGGAAGACAATCATAGGCCTCGATATAAAAATCTCTACATGACAATCAGTTTCTTCAAAACTCTGTAACGATGTTATTTTATTTTGATATAAATTCTGTTATAGTATACAGAATATCTCTATAATTACGGTTCAACTAGGAAGCAGATTATTCTTCATTAAGAAATACGTCGGCAATGCGGAACGAAGTTTTCGCATATGAAATTTCGATTTTAAAAATTCATTAGATACATTTGCACTAACTATATTCTATTTAGTACATATGTACGTATATTTATTGACATAATATACAATATTCATACAATGATTGGCAAAGAAGAATTTAGAAGTTGAATGGCGCGAGAAAGTAAAATAATTTTACAAAATGGAATTTTATTTGATAAAAGCAATGAAGAAATGTAAAACATTATAACGAACTCTTAAGAAATAAACGACAGAGTCAATGAATGTAATATATGAAATTTATCATAGGAATTGAAATAGTTTAGAAAAATATTTAATAAAAACAGATAAAGAATGAAATATCTCTAGAAATCGCGCTTGCTCGAAATAGTTGATTGTCACATCATTTTAAAGCTTCATTTCGAAGCAAAGAGTGGTCACCCTTTCTAATAACACCATCGAATTTTTGTTTTACTATAAATATAAATACCGATCGATTCTGACATGCAGAATTTATCTCTGTATCTGTAAATACAGTTATGCATAACGTTTCGTTTCTTTTTTTTTTTCTTCTTTCATCCAATGTATTTTTAACAGAACTTATAATAAGATCAGGTACATCCCACAAAATGGAACATTTAACGAAGAGAAACACGATTTGTCAACGCCAAGCACAGGGACACGAATTTTACAACTGCTTGGTTCGTCCACCCATTCCAGGGGCAACATAAATTAATCACCGATGTATATATATTGACATTATGTAAATCACGCACGGATTATGCAAATTCGACGAGCACACACCCGCCGCGTAATCATTTCGCGAGTTATTGCACGGGACGACCGGCACGGAAACGAGAAAAAGATTTCAAGTGGAAACGCACTCGAACGACGCGAATAAACAGACACTTAAAACCTCGTTACTTTGTTTCTATCCGTTTTTTCTTTCTTTAGATTTTGTATTTCTCCCCATATTTTTATATAATATTAAATAGAAGAAAAAGAGAATAAAACATCGGAATCACGCAATGTTGGAGCAAACGGCGATAAACATGGAATTTAATAGCGCAAAAAACGCGTTTTTTCGCAGCCGGCTTTTGATTTGAATGAAACGCGCCCAATCCTAATCCCTGCCTTTCATTTAGCTTTCGCTTAACGATCGCGTTGTCGTTAATCCGTCGAGCTCTTAACGTGGCAGAAAATTATTCCAAGTAATTACAAGATGAAACAAAACAACACGTAACATTGCACTAAGCTTCACAAACGATCGATCCTCTTGGAAATATATACACAATTATTTTAAACGACGCATCACTTAATTTGTTAAGTATTTCGTTTCATTTAATCTTTATTCTCAACGTTTCACTCAAATGACTGCTCCAATTTACAAAAAAATCGTTAAACCTTAACATCCACATCAAAATCACGTGAAAATGATCTGCATCTGATCGAGCAGGAGGACGAGCAATCTGGCTTGGCAATTTTTCGCAAGAAAGATGCGGTTTAGAAGTTTACCGACGTTAATGGAGCAGCTCAACGCGGATTTAACGCGCCATTTAACGCAAGAATATTTGCATAGGCCCGATAAAGCGTATCAACCGTAGAACAAAGCGTTCACGATGACACGGCCAAGTGTGAATCCAGCCTGCGGCAACAATTTCGTTCTTCAGCGACGTTTTCAACTGGATAGAGGATCTAGCGGCGATTGGAAGGATACGGAGGAAAAAGGGAACAAGGGAGTAGCGAAATTTCGTCGCTTTTTTCAACCAGATATTACGTAACCGTGTCGCTTTCACAAAAATGACAAAAAAAAAGAAAGAAAAAAGAAAACGCGTTTCGATCGCGCCACGATTTCTCCCGAAGCCTGAAGCTGTTGGCTACTAGCAGAGAACGAATCTAAGCGGCCTGCTCCATTTTCAACGATCAATCCGTATGGCACGTTGAACAGAGACGTTTCGACGTTTTATCGCGAGAATTAATCGACGTCGTTAAAAGCGGGCGTTCACGTTGCAATGTTCGACTCCACGCCACCGGGCAACCTGTTAGTCATTATCCCATGCTCGTTGCGCCGAGTCACGTCCTATAAGCTCGCGGTAATTGACTTTGGATAATGGTTAATGGCGACTCAAACTAGGTTTGACCAGTATCAAGCATTCTTCCAGTTTTTCTTAGATTTATATGGTAGTTTGTGGTAGAACTATCAGATACGATACTTGATATGACAATAGAAGATAATGATTATTAGGAGTATCCTGTTCGAAATAAGTAAGGTAGACAGACATGGAATGTCTTGAGAAAGAAGGGAAAAGTAGAGAATCTGTTAGTTTTTTTTTTTTTTTTAAGTAACGTAGTATAAAAGAGAAAATATGTAAAATTCTATATTGCTGAGTACAACTGTTAAATTTCTAAGTCATCGAACATTCGAGTTTCTAAATTTTCTTCCTATTTAGTACTATCTGCTTTCTCACTTCTGATTGGAACAAATTATTATAGGAAGTTTCACTATACCTCCTGCTATTGCATCTTCCAGTTATTCTATTAAGAAGTTTAAATAATTTTCTAAAAATTATTGTTGAAAAAGATTCAACAATAGCGAGACAATAAAGACTGTAGTGGTTACATTCTTCGACTCAAACCCTACCGAGTGTTTCAAACTAGATATCGAAGATTTGATGGCAACGATGGCAGGAAGTTAGTAAAAATGGCTAAACTTATTTCTCTGTATATGATTTTCGTAATAAAGTTTATACAAAAATACACAACAACGTTCGAAATGACCTGCGATAAAGTGCAATCAATTTGAAAAAAGAAATCCACTTCTTCTCCAAAACGTGAAATGACAAACAGATATCGTGGAACAATGTCTGTACATATTCCAGGCCGAAGCTATCAGCCGGTCACAGTCGATTTGGAGGAAACTGACTGTCACCTAGATTCTAGAGAAACAGGGTGCGCATCAATTAATTCCCGCATTGTAGCCAGGTTGGACAATACTTCTTTCAGGAGGGCGGCGATACGCCGCGCAGATAGTTTCCCCTAATTGTTTTGAGCAGTGCATCAGTTTGTTTTGTCTTGTTCAAAGGCTAACACGCGACTAACTTTGTTGACGCACGAGGGGCGGCGCATTTGCCTTGCCGCGCTGATAAACGCGCGCAGCATTTGCGAACCTATTTTCGCGCCGTGAGCTTTTTTTAGACGGCCTCTGAGCAGTGCGTATATCACTCCCTAGAGATCTATGGCGATGTACAGGCCACCGGAAACTGGGGAAATACGAGAGACACCGCACCGTGAACGGGATCTCAAACGAAACGGTGAACGACCGCGGAGAGAAATATTTAATTTTTAATTCTTCGAGTTATTCTGGTTTCGCTCGAAGGTTTATCGTGCATAATTTATAGATTTATAGATTTATCGGAGACTGTTTTAATGCACTAAGTGATGAAGTATTTGATACTAGCTAATAATAATATCGTAGATTTCAGAAGGGAGCAAGTACTACCTGACGTGACTGAAAATACTAGTAGAAAGAATGGAAGAAGTCGTAGTTGCGATAATTGTTCAATTAAAGTTCAGTTGTAGTAGAATATGATTTTGTGTTGTAGTAAAACGGTATAAGAAATTATACCACAACTGGAAAATTATTTCTTAGGCGAGATTATTCTTTATGACCGAAGTTGGAAATTTTCGCATCGACTATTTTAATTATAACTATAATTAATAATTTTGATAATGCTATTCCAATCATCTATATGTACATAAGGATTGTCGTTAAGAACAAATTTTTTCACAGGCAGGAGCGTAGGTACACAGCTTAAGGAGAATCAGATCGTTCAGCGCAGACAGTAACAGTTTCTCCCTCCATGTACTTAAGATCACAAAACCTAACAGTAAATAATCTTCAACACGATAAACTCCTCGATAAAATATCACTGACACAAAACCAAATCTCCCCAGTAAAAAAAGAATGTATTCGGTATCTCAAACTTACTTTTACGCAAGAGATACACAAATTATGCAATTGTATTATGATTTCATTTTCCTTCTACATAATACATTATTAATGCGCCAGCAAAAATGCGTAAAAAAGAATGCACTAAGAAAAAAAGAAAGTTTCTCAACTTGCAGTCTCACAACAACGGGGATACAACTCGCGTGAAAGACTCGTAGGAGGCGATTATTAGGGCCTGTGAGTCATCCGTTTCCGAGCGAAACGAATCTCATTCATGCGAGCGAAAATCGGTGGGAAAGATCGTCGGAATCGGGCGCCGTCGGATCGATCGTTCCCGATTTAAACGGAAGTTCGCCTCTTTTTTCCTTCTTTTTTCTCTGACTAAAGAAACGCGCTCAATTTTTCGAGGCGTGCCGATTACGAGCTGTGACGATTTCGCTCGATGCGCCCGCTCGAAAAAAACTCAACATTATGTCTCTCCGACATAACATTTTTACTGCCGGTGACTGGAATAAGCGCAGATCGATAGTTATATTTATAAACGCGTCATTCTGAAGCAAAATTCGTGGAAAATAGATGAAGCAGACAGGCAAGAGCACACCTCGGAAAACAGCCTCGGTTCTGCCAGAATTAAACTACGAATGCAAGTTCCGCCTTCCAGTTATCGGTTTTTAACTTCGAGTAATCGTCAGTTTCGCGAGCGTCAAAGGATTGAAGCGTTGCTGCTATACACTCTAGATGCTCCACGGATGGGATCGAGAAACGTATTATAACCAGTAAATAGCAATACATACGACTAGAAAGATGCGTAATAACGTCGATTCTGGATAGAATGAAATTTACGTGAATGGAGAAGCTCCAGTCTCGTTTCTAATTACGCCGCGTACAATGCGACGGAGATGCTGGGGTGTTAAGAATGTTGGCTCTACAAAGAGTGTTTGATATTCGTTAAGCTCAGAGTTCTTGGAGAAGGATCCTTTTTAGTTCTGCTTGGGCAATTTCTAGTTTCACGTAGATTCGTTTTTATCTCTGGTTAAACAGACAGTGAAAGTTTGAAACTCCTTAAATTATATAAATAATAAAGTAATTCAAGAATTTTATATAGAATTATCACTAAATTCATGTACATATCCTTTTTAATGTTGAATCAATCTGGAATTTGTTTCTAAGTATTTTAAAAATTAAAAATTAGTAGTAATAGCGAAGAATCGTGTAAAAGAGGAAATATGGTTGATCTATACTACTTAGTATAGGCTTAGTATTGACAGTGAGGGAAATAAACCAGTCGTGTAAATTTCGTAAGATCCTTCTTTCAACGAGATGCAGAATATTTTACGCAATAAAATTTAAACAAATTATTTTAAATTATTAATTGCTTATAAAGAACTTGTAATTTTAATTAGCCGAGAAAAAATTTGAAATTAAATTAATAAATGCGATTTTAATACTGGAGAAACGATAAAAGAATTTTCCGCGAGAAAATAATTTACAAGAAAACCTTAAATACAAAAACATTTGACGCCGTGGAAGCCTGCGGAATCTTAGTTGCGAGAAAGTTTGGGTACAGGAAATTAGACCAAGTTGAACCATTCAAATCTCTCCTCTGCCATTTTTCTCTATGTTCAATTCATAAAGAAAAAAAGACCATCCAACCGGATTATCGGACTATTATTCGAATCCGGATCTTTACCAGACAATTGCTTTACCGAATCGATCAATTCAAGCTGTCAACAGATTTCTGTTCCCAAATCCAAACAGTAGAAAATTCCTATATCTATTTTTATATCGAATAAGAATGTGATGACAGCGTGACCAATTTCACAAAACGATTTTATTGTTGCTTTTTCCAGGTATTTCTACGAAATTTGGCAGGATAGCTCGGTAGAATATTCGAATATCCAAATAACATATATATGTGTGCAAGTATATGTACAAGTGTATAATGTTTTTTGGATTTAACTCTATTATTATTCTCGAATTTATATCCCAATCTCACTCTTGTTTCAGTGTTAAGTGAAAAGAGTTATAATATTTAAAAAAAAACTATAGCACAAAATTGAAGCAAAAGTTTATACATATCGATATTGATTGTTTCGTTAAACTTAAGAATCGTAACACATACACATTTGAGTATTCAAATAGCATATAGAACCTATTCTACAGAATTCCTCTGAGCTTAGCCTGTTTACTTTCTCCATCTCTAGCAATCTCGACCCCATTCGCGTGTCAGCCGTGTGTCATCCAACTTAATCAGCAAAACTAAGGTGAACAATGGAATTAAGTGACTTACGGGTGAGAGACGCGCCGGTGCAGGCTTCTCACGGACATGGCTCTGTTCTTGCGATTGGAGCTCGAGGTCGATCCGTTAGCGCTTCCGTTCGGCGTGGTATGGCGTGGCGCAGCTGCTGGGGGAGCGGATTGCTCCCCCGTGGCCGCCACGGCCACCGCCGCCGACGTGAGGCCCCCCGAGGTCGCCAGGCCGGTACGCCGAAACGGGCCCGAGCTAGCCGCTAGTCGGCGTGCTAATCTGCGGGCGAGCCGACGGGCCAGGCGCGCCCCTGCAGCACCGGCACCCACGCTGACGGTCTTTCTGTCCCACCCCCCGTGGCCAGGGGGTGGTACACGATGCCTGGTGACTGCTCCGGCGACGCTGCTCTAAAGCTTTCTCTCCTCTCTTCGCGCCTAGCTTCACCTGCACTACGCGGCTCCTTACCGGCCTGATCACTGCCTCTCACCTAGGCCTCTCGTAGGATCAACGTCACTTTGCCTTGCATCAACGCCGTTCAGTATGCTAATAGGAAGGTTCTGGTCGCTCGTGTGATGCTTTTGATCTTGAGCCCTCTGCTTCTTGTAATGTTGCAATGTTACGCGGTTGAACTGACTGAAAAAGAGGCAGAAGGTTTAGTTGCATTGGTTTTGACGATTTTGTAAGGAGTTTTTATTCAAATGTACATATATGTATATAATTCGAAATGTGTATATGTATGTAAATTGAAAAATTTCAGGACAATTATTACATTAACTTAAAACTTGGGGAAAAGTTCAGTAGTTAATAAAGACATTAAGCTGCTGATCATATGTTACAAGACCGACTTCCGAGCAACGCGAGGAACCAGCGGGGGTATTTTATGGAAATATGGTTAAAGTGTGTTAACAGGTATGCGGATGAACCTGACGCGAAGCTGAAGAACCGGAATAGGAATACTGTTTGCGAAAGCAAGCCTGATGCGTAATCAGGGAACTTTTAAAATGGAGTCACTTGCGGACGAAAATGGTCTTAGGAAATAGCGCAACGAACCAGGCGCGAAATCGGGGAGTCATTGGGGAAGACAATGCAAGCAAACTCGATGCGAAATCGAGGAGGTTCTAGAAGGTTGGAAAATAGCATAAACGAACTTGAACGCGAATCTGGGAGCTATTAAGCGAAGAAGGTACAGACGAACCTAATACGAGATCAGGGAATTGCAGGAGAGATTTAGTTTTCGTGTACGAATCTGATGCGAAATTAGGGACCCGCTGGATTGTAAAGATCTTTTCTGGATTGAGACGCACGCGCGTGCGAATGAACATAATAGGAAATCCGGGAACCGTAGGAAATGTTAATAAGCTGTCGTAACTTTAATTAACGAAAATCGACACGAAAGTTCATTAGTGAAGATGGAGAAACTAATTTTGAAGTTTCTCTAAATACACGTGCACTTGAACATATCTCAAAGAATAGTACCATAATTCTATACAAATATAAGTAAATATAAGTTTTGGATGAAGTATTTATTTTTTTAATTATCAATTTTTAAAAACGTATACGTACATAAATTAATCACAAATTAAATGAAAAAATTAAGGATGTTCTAAATGACAATAATTTTATTATAATATTTTGAATTTAATTTTTATAGATAATTTTAATTTGATAAAATTTTCATTATAATATTATAATTTTTCATTAAAAGAAACAGCCTCGTTTATTCATAGCATATACTATTTTATTAATCACGCAAACAAAAATCAAGTAGAACGATGCCGCGTCGAACTGCTGTTCCATTTCGTCCAACCTGTTCTTGGCCAAGTGCACGCGTACTCGACGAATTTTTAAAATCGATTTCTCTCATAACCTGCTTCGAAAAAACTTTATTAATTCCACATTCTCTACTCATATTTACACATGAAATAATTTGCTTGTTGATCGTTGAGTAAATTTTACATACTTTCGCTAAATTTTGTGCGGTAATAACCATTATATGCAAAATAAATTCACAATAATCAAGATGTTGTTTTTGATGTTTCTGAACAAGTTGTACACCTCTTTTCAATAAGAGGTCTCTCTATTGCACAATAAATTACTAGTTAATAATATTAATCAATTAATAAGTAATAAAATGAAGGTGAGAAATTTCTTTTCTTTGACTTGTATTTTATAAAATTTATTTACAAAATTTTCTTTATTTTAATATTAAGTTTGGTTATGTGAGAAAAGCAATTGAATGTTAACATTATCTCTTTCTTTGATTTTAAATACATGTTTCTGTTAGCGTGTTAAGCATTTCAAAGATACTAGACGTTATAATGTTGTATGTACAATATTCTGCTAATCATAGATGCTATGGGTCTTCCACAAAAGTTCTTTGGTTTGGACCTAATTATTTCCATTTTCAATTACTTATTAAAATAAATAAATCATGAAAATAAACTTATCGTGTGTAGTTTGCTATCGATATTGGTAATTTGTAACTTGTGACATAAAATTTCATTAAAGATATTAATTCAATGGTGTAAAAGAGCTCTGGGATTCACGATGGAATAAGAATGAATTTGAATGAGTTAACCATGTTATATGCATGCATACGATTAAAGTTCGAGTCAGTTTTTTTCTTTTTCTAAAGAAGCACGACTATTTTGCTCAATCTCGTGTAGCACGAATTTCGCGTGATTTCTACGCGACACTTAACGTATACACGTGATTTTTATCGTTGATCACAACGTATTACTGTACGAGCACCGTGTTGATTCGCGTTTCGTGGCCCCGAGACCATTTTCGAGTTGCGTGGCTCATTTGCAATGATAACACGGAAACAAAGTCAAGGCCGTTCGAACACAAAGCATTCAAATAACAAAAAGAAGAAAGATAATACTTCAAGAAACGATTCACTTTCGTCTAACATTATATTCCAAATGCTTATCCTATTTTCCTTGATTCTAACCAGGAACGAAGGGAATAATAAACGCGATTCACGAATCCAAAACGCGAGAAGGCTTTTCTGTATCGCTCGTCGGAAGACAAAACAGAAAAATAAAACAGAACTTTAAACGCAGAAGCGGTAGCCAATTAATTTTCACGCCGTCTTCCTGCTCTTCGCTCAACGATTCTTTTCGGATCTCTACCTAATTTTAATTATCTTCCAACACAAGAAAAAACTGTGCGATACTTTGGTTTCCTTCTGTTTACGTACTGGAACGTACGATCCGCGTCTATTTACGTAGTTCCAAGTAGTAAAGCCAACTGAAAACTGTGTCAAATGAAATCGTTAACGAAAAGAAAAAAAGAAAGGCTCGACGGTCTTGCAATTGACATATAAATTGTCTTTGAACTCACACGTAATTAGTCATTGGAGCATTAACCCACTATTAGAATCAATGAATCGTGGATGACCCACAAGAGCTGGAATTTCAGAGTAGCTTATCTTAATTTGGATCTTATATTCTATGTGATAAAGATCAGCAATGTATTTATCGTACATGCAAGATATGGAATAGAAATAAAAATTAAATACCTATGATCATAGTTATGATAATAATAAGGATAATAGTAAGGAGCGGATGAAAAAAATACTATTTTTATATTTTATATTTTAAAGTACCTGCGAAAGAATCACGAGGTGGCTGAGAACGCGACTCGAAACCGGCGATTCATTCCACTTTGTTTCTGGATAGGTCGGTACACGCGATTCGACGTCAGTGATCGAACATCAGGCTTTCCTCGGTGTGGTTATCGGTGTATCACAGTTTGTAGATCCGACGCATGCCCCGCGATCGACCATCGTTTCCATTAATTACACTCGCATTTCAGCCTGGCACACTGTGTCGCGCCCCCTTTCATTCACACCCATCTCCTTGAGCGCACGTGTTCACCTAATTCTCGTTTAATATATCTTAGTATCACAATGGACGATTTTTTATATTTTTCTATCTTGCTTGTGTTTAATAATTTATATACTTCCTCCGCTTCTTATTACCTCGTCTCTCTTTTTTCTTCTTCGTCTTTTTTTCTTTAATATTTGTTTATAACCTTAAGTTTAGAAATCACAGTCGCGAATTGATACGGATCACCGTAGCATGTGCAGCTGCTGTTGCCGTTGCTCTCTCAGAAACGAAACTACACCGTCTCGTATACTCAGCATGCCCTTCTATCTTTCTCTTATTCTTTCTTTATCATTTTCAACACGCTGCACACGATTGGTACGACTAGTTACCGATTATTCTCCTTGAGATACGATGGTTAGCCGTTGAACGATTCTCGAAGGGCTCCACATACACGCCGTTCTCTTCAGTTCTTTTATTTTGCTTTCTCTTCTTTTCTTCCTTTTTCTTTCCTATATTTATTAATATTCGTTCTAGGACGGAATGCGCGTGATTCGTTCGCCAGCCGTATGTGTGCGGGCCGTCTCTCACCTGTTCGACACGAAAAGTCGACACGAGAGAAAGCACAGGATTATTCCGCGTCTATCTGCCTCTGAAAGGAGTTTCACTATCGACCATCAATGCGCACGTGCAGCCGACGAGGCAATGTGCCGAATCCTTTCGCTCGTCGTCACTCTGACGAAGAGGCCACATAAAAACGACGTCGACGGGGCGCCTCTCAGAATCGAGACACAGCTACGAGTTGCGAAAAACGAGTTATCGCAGTCGCGTACTTCCTCGCCTTGTTTCGTTCTTGCTGCACCCCTCGTTTCTTCGCTACAAAGCGATTCTTCACATTCGGCTTGGCCACGCACGAGCATCGAGGTGCCATCCTCTCGTTCTCCTCACCGATCTGCTATATTCGCTTTCCTTTTCTTCTTCGATCCACCTCACGTTCTCTATTTCTTTCTTCGTCTCCCCCCTATTACTTTCAATTTTCTTTATTTCTTCCTTCTGCTCGTTATTACTGATCACCGTGCGTTTCGTCTCCCTCCGTCGACGATGTATCCAAGCATCGTTTGGAAAAAGCAGATGTCGTGGCGACCGTTGTTCTCCCCTGTCGATCCTGTCAAAAATGACACATCTCAGCTAAGTGTCATCATCACTGAACGTCGGTGCGCATCTCCGGCGGCAGTTCGACGGCATGGCAACCTACACACGTAACAAGACTCGGTGGCGCGATAGTCTCGATGCCGTGCGACCGTCAATCGATCGAAAATCATCTGCCCGCTTCGAGTCGTACTCCTCCGTTCCTCGCTGGCACGCTTCGACTCGATCCAGCCGTGTTCCTCGCAATCCCATCGACTCTGCTGCTCCAAGAAGAAAGCGGGAAGGGAATCGACGTTCGACTGACGACAACGACCACCGCGACAAGCTGTCACTTCGTTCTTGATACTCGCCTCGTTTATTCGATCGCCACACCGTTTCTAACGATATATCCGTTCCGGGTTCTGGCAACGGCCCCTAACGACATCTGATTTTCTTCGATTACGATCCCGCCGCTTTTCCAGCAATCAACCCCCCTCTTCCTCTTCTTTTATCCAAGCCTATCAGTACCTGTTCTCACTTGCCTTCTCTAGTTCTTTTCCTTTGGCCTTTCTATCTTCGTCGTCCTGCTGCGTTATTCGGGTAGATGTAGCCAGTGTACACTAGTGGCCGCGCACACGCTTCCTCTGTCTCTCTCGTTCAATCGCGAACAGCCATTATTACCGAGTAATCCCGCGACTGCTTAATTACTCTCGATACCGCACTCACCGCCAATATATCTCGATACTTCCCCCTCGAAGCACGAGACACCGATGACACGGTCTGCTCGCGTGACCCGTTTACGTTCCGCAATTTCTTTACCCGTGATGATACCAGCTTCTTTTCTCTCTTTCTGTTTCTCTCCCCCTTTTTGCCTGCTTGTCTATCTAAATTGTCCTGTCTACAGTTCACTCTACGTTGTCCGCATTCCACTCTTCCGAGGACCGGTTGTTCGTTTCGACGTGTGGCGCACCGTTGATCCTTTTCTGCGACTGTCAAACGAAAAGAGACTCGTTACGAAGAATCGAACAGCACGATGTCCACGATGTCGAATGTGTCAAGCTGCTTCAATTGTTTCTTTATTTCTTTTTTTTTTTTTTTACTGTTAGAGACACACGCGCGCGCGAATTTCTCCTTGTCTTTCCTTTTCCCCCCACCCCATTGCCCTTTAGTCACGGTTATCTCTTAACCTCGACACCTATGATTCCTCTTACGTTTGCTCCTGTCTCCCTTTCTCTCCCTCACACGCTCGCACTCACCTCGTCCAAACGTACACTCTTTTTCGTTTTCTCTCTCTCGCTCTTCTTTCTCTCGCGACTTTCATTCATTTCGACATACTCGAAGGGCGCGACGTTTCCTTTAAGACGATCCTATACACGCGCCCCGCTCCTGTCCTTATCGATTATGACGCATACTGCATGGAGAAAGGCTGCCCACCCGTCGACGACCAAAAAGGATTCCCCGCGTGAACAGTTCGCAGATCCCTCTGCTCGCCTAGCCCACGACAAGAGAATCCGCGAGAATCCGTGCACGGGTGTCGCAAGTGTGTGTATGGGTGCCTGCGGCAGCCGTGTTACGTATACAAGCGTAACCCCGACCTCGATGTTAGGCGGCTGATAGCCGGCCTCACACTGATACGGCTCCGTCGTTACGACCACGGGCCATACCCGCCCCTTCGACACCCCCTCCATGTCATCCGAAAAAAAAACTACACCCCTCTTTAGAGGGACGACCGCCGCGCCTCCATGTGGCATTTCTGCCAAGCGATTCGTCAGCCCTTCGATTCCTGCACTATGCGCTTGCGTTAACCGCCGAACCTACGTTTTTCGGACAGAATTGCATGCTGTTCCGTGCCACCTGACATTTTTTCATGGCTAGAATACTGCGAACATTCCAATCGAATATTTCAAACGCGACCCTTTCATGATACAATTCGTCAAGGCGTCATTGGAACGTACGCTTCGATTTTATTATGTGGAATATGTATCACGTTTAAGGAGACTTGAATAAAATGTAAAAGCTCAACATTCATTCATGCAAATTGTATATTTTATTTGTAGTCCTAAGAAATAGATGTAAATGTATGTTTTTAGCCTAAGTACATATGTCTTGTTGTTTTGATACAGTTTAAAAAACATTAAACAACGTGTGCACCATTTCTCCGTATATATGTAAAAACATATGCATATAAGTCGAAATAATAAAAAGGAAATAAACTTGAATTACTTTTTATTCACATAGCTTATTTCTATATTTTTCGATAACGTAAAATATGTACTTTACGGATCAGCTTCTATCTTAATTAATACTTAATTGTTCATAAAAGAAATAAAGTTCCTTTGTGTGTGTGACTGAGTTTATTGTTTACATAAATAGTAACACGTAAAAGTGTATCTTCCGAATCTTCTTATGAAAATTCACTAGTAATGTTCCATTTGAGGCTATATGTTGAACATTTAATTGCGTGTGTAAAGGAATATTGCAGGACTGTACTTTATGTGGCGTTTCCTGCGGCACGAACTAACACTGAGGTTATATGATTCCGAAATCACATATACATTGACTACGTTTAATCGATGCCGCTGATAAAACCAGCATGAATATATATATATATATACAGGACGAATTTCGTGCTGTTGAATTTGTACTTTGTACCGAATGATAATTTACTAAGAATAAATGCAGTCTTTGCAATGTAAAATTTGTTAAGATATTAGAGTACATCATTTACAACATGTGTGAAATATTTTCGGTATAAACTTAAACTTTGTATAAGTTCATAGATGTCTCAAGGAATAATACTTTTAGTATTTATATATACGTTTTCATCAATCAAAAAGTAAACGAAAAATTTAAACCGTGAAGTAAGAAGATAACGTTATAGTAAATTATTTTTTCATATTAATTGATTAAAAAAAAAAAATGGAAACATATGATCGATTGTAAAAATAAGAATGTGGAATATATGAAAGTGCATTTTCCAAATTGCTTATTCTATTCTGATATCCATGACTTTTGAAATCATACAGGCGTTTGAAACGATTCGATCGTAACAACGCATGTAGAGTATCTGTTACGACATCTTCTCGTGCACATTGGAACTTTCTCCTATCCCTTTTCGGTCAAATTTTCTATCTATCTACCTATCTATATATATATGTACAAAAAAATGTTAACTTAATTAATAAAGATATACAACCTCGACTTTCATTCTCTATACGTTTGCAAATATTTGATTTAAAATAAACATGTATCATGCACAGCTATAAATCACAATTGAGTCTTAGTCTAAAACTATTTATAGACTCTAATATTTTTGTCATCCAATAAATATACACGTATTTACATTTTATTGTTATCAGTCATTTTCTCATCACATGTATTCAGATACAGTTAAAGATAAGTGTAGCTTTAAATATGCAACAAAACTGGTATATTCTTGAACTAATTTAAACGATACCGAATGATAGCGCTCTTATATTCGAAAATGTATCCCCGATTCGAATCTCAGATGTCACCACCATCCAATGGAGCCTTCCGTTAATCGTTCTACGTACAGCCGATAGATCGAGAAATCTGTATCGATCAGAACAGCGGGCGCAGCCTGTCAGAAACACTAGAGACGGGGTTTTTGTTGCATCGGAATTGCACTCTTCCGAACTGAATTTTTTTTCTTATCAAGAAAACGAGTAATGCTGTCGTGACGGTCGCACAACAAAATCGTGTTGTGAGCAACATAGCATTTGTAACAGCTTCGGTTTGCGTTCTTTCAAGAAACGATAGCATTTTGTACCGGAGTACTGTTTAGCCATTTTTGTAGTCCTGTACTAAACAAACGTGCCTCTTGTGATCCGCAATGGCGGAGACAAATGGGGCCGCAAATTTGAATACGAAAAACGGCAATTTTATCTGTGGCGTCGTCGAAGGTACATAAACGGTTTTTCTATGGCGTAAAATATACATATTTGGTCATCGTTCGCAATGGCTTCAGATAAGAGGGGGAATGATTGGAATGCGCTATTCATTACAGTAACTCATATTGTTTGCATAAAATATACCATTTGATATTTCAGGTTTTTATGGGCGACCTTGGACTACAGAACAAAGGAAAGATTTATTTCAAAAGCAAGTATTTTACATCAGTTTTTATTCATGTTCATGTTAAAGACAGTATTCTAAGCTTCCTTCATTAATTTTCAGATTAAAAAAATGGGGTATGGATTCGTATTTATATGCTCCAAAGGATGATTACAAACATCGAGCATATTGGAGAGACTTATACACGGTAGAAGAAGCAGAACATTTAACAGGGTTGATAACAGCTGCAAGAGAATGTGGCATCACATTTTATTATGCATTATCACCAGGACTGGATATCACTTATTCAAGTGCAAAGGAAGTTAGTGTGTTAAAAAGAAAATTAGAGCAAGTTAGCCAGTTTGGTTGTACTGCATTTGCATTATTATTTGATGATATAGAGCCAGAAATGAGTGAAGCAGATAAAGAAGTATTTCAATCTTTTGCTCATGCACAAGTATGTATTAAATGATTTAATCAACATAATAATTATAAAATATCTTCTTCATAATTGATTAAAATAATCTGTTTATAGGTTTCTGTTACAAATGATATTTTTCAACATCTTGGTCAACCTAGATTTTTATTGTGTCCAACACAATATTGTGCAACTCGGGCAATGCCAAATGTAGCATCTTCAGAGTATCTTAACACACTTGGTAGTAAATTGGCTCAAGAAATTGATATAATGTGGACTGGTCCTAAAGTAATATCCAGACTTCTAACTGTTGAGTCCATTGAAGAGATTACAGAAGTTCTGAGGAGGCCACCAGTCATATGGGATAATTTACATGCTAATGATTATGATCAGAAACGAGTATTCTTAGGACCATATTCTGGTAGATCTCCTGACCTGATTCCTAAACTCAGAGGTGTTTTAACCAATCCTAATTGTGAATATGGAGCAAATTTTATAGCAATTCATACATTAGCTCAATGGAGTAGATGTAATGTTGATGGGAAAAGAGATTTAAGTTTGAGTGAGTACCCAATTGCTTTTGATTAAAAAATATATTAAGTCTGCATTATTTTGTTCTACTTTATGCTTTGCAGATGACACTGTATCAGCTGACATAAAATTAGAGACTGAAACAGAAGATGGTGTGCTTGGTGAAGATGTTCCTTTAACAATGTCTCCAAATATATATCATCCTCGACACGCTTTGAAAAATGCTATTACCGATTGGTTAGTGGAATTTAACAAAAAACGGTCTGCATGGGGTGTCATAGCAAAACCACAGCCATGTGTCGCACCAACCGTACCAATTCCAATAATTCCCTCTGTAAATACATGTATGAGTCTCACATCCACGACGACTACAACTACCGTTCCTGCAACACCGACGCCAGTAAATAATTCTAATCATCTTCAAGCATTAGCTGAGGTTTGCTCAAGTGTAACAACTACTGACAGCTACGTACAACCTGCCACTGGTCCCGTCATGAATTCTTTGGTATCTGAAACAACTGTTGTTAGTGAACCCATTATTCCATCAATTTCTACTAGTGTGGAAAATGTACCAAGTTCAAATACTTTGTCATCCATGGAACCAATGGATTGTAATACAACACCTAATAATTCTCCAGCACATGCAGCCAAGATTCAAACAGAGGATGATGCTATGGTAGAAAATACTTCTGTGAGTTTCTTTAAATATCATTAGTTATGGAACTTGTGAAATTTATACAATTGTTTATTTTGTTCCATAGACATGTAGTGAAGCCTCTGGCAGTATGCAAGTAGAAGTGGATGGCACCTCCCCTGTTGTAAATGGTACTCAGATGATCGTTGAAAATGACAGTGAGAATCATGATAACAGTGATAACACATATCAAGAGTCCCAAGAATCGATGGATGCCGACAAGCGATTGACGCAAGAAGATTTATCGCTGTTATGCGACCTTTTCTATCTACCATTTGAACACGGTGGTCAAGGCATTCAATTACTGCAAGAGTTTAATTGGTTGAAAAGTAATGCTCACGTCGTTATGAGAAAATCAAAAGAGGATGAAACTGTATCAGAATCTGATGTATGCAATTCTTCCATCAATGTATTACGACTAAGATATATATATTATATTATAATGTATATATTACATTATAATATATAACTATATACATAACTGTTTTAAATAAATTTTAGATCGAAGAATGGCACACGCGAGCAGCTAAGTTAAACGATATGTGCAATGCCGTAAATAGACTATTTCAGAGGCTTACATATTGTAATAATCGTGAGTTACTGTATGATCTGTATTCGTATGTGTGGGACATGCGAGGAGTCGTGTCTCTCTTAAACAGTTACGTGAAATGGTTGGGTAAGTTACATTATATTCTTACAAAAAGTTCATCAGTTCCATCAGTATGTTGTTATGTTTCAATATTTCTTTAAAAGAGATGAAAGAATCTAAGGAAAATGCTCCAAATCAAGTAGAAAGTAGTATCAAAAGTATTTCATATTTTTAATTCTATTTAAATACTTCCTAATTTACCCTATATTGATTCCTTTAAATATAAATGTATAGAAATATGGGTAATATTAAAATAAATGAAGAAAGTTCATTCAAAATGGTAGTATGCTGGTACAATGACAAAATTGAAAAAACTACATAACACGAAATTTTATTATGTTTTATTTTTTCTTTAGTTTTCGTATTATGTCGCGATAAGTATTTGTTGTGCTACAGATGAGTGCTGTTATTAATTTTTCTCAAAAGTACTATAATTTATTACCTATACTTATATTTCAGAACAAAAGTGTCTCGAGTATTGGTAAGTGTAATGTTATATTCGTTCCTTAACTCACTCATTTTGTCTTTTTACAAGAAAGATGTGTTTTTTTAAGAATTAGACAATAATTTTTGTAACTAATGATCTATAATACTCTAAGGATTGGAACTATATATCATTTTAATATACTAAAAAAGCCGTTTATGTACTATTTTTTAAACATTTTTATCTAAACATGTAACTAGAAAATATTTTTCTTTTAAACTTGAGAATTTGTTACACTGTATATAACTTCCTTGTAAAATGACATAATTTATACAATCATAAAACACGTAAAAAACATTAGTTACTAATTTCAAGAGTTACTGATGTTTTGTTAATCTATTTTTAAAACGGACAAAATTATTTATTTTTTGCCAATATAATTACCAAAAAATGAAAATAGATATTAACCTTTTTAATTAGGAACCACATCATTTCTTGAATGTAACATTCTTACGTATAAAATATTAAATATTATTTTGCAAACCTGTATATACAATAAATGCCATATATACTTAAAATTTGCATATACAAATATTTATACAATATAAAAAGTTAAACAAAAAAGCACTCTCAATTAGACTGAGTTCACTAAATTCACTAAATTCTTTTGAAAATTATTTTCCATAACTTGACTATTTTTTAATTAATCAGAATGTAAACATGCATCAGTAATACTTGGAATCGAAATGTTTCATAGATCGCATATCTATGAAATTGCATCTGTACATTTGTTTCTGCGCTTTAGAATCAAATGTACCATGGCGCGCGTAAACGAACAAGCAGGATTGCCGTAAGTCATCGAGAAATCAGAACAAATTAAAAATATAAAGTAAACTTACTCTGCTTACCTAATACATTCATATTTCCTGAAAATACAGTTGCACTGTAGAATTGCATTATACAATTGCACCAAACATTAATTCTTATACAAAACTGAAACACGAACTTAATAAGTTATTCTGTATTTAAAGCTAATTGAAATAAATTGTTTTAATTTTAACTGTATATAGTTTCTTACGAAGTAATTTTCTTATTTGTCGACTAACGGCTTCCTATTTATAGTTCTATTAGCGAATAAAGAATGTCACAACATTTCTCATTTCCTTATTAACTTTTTCTGACAATATGATTAAAATACTATATATGTTTTGCTATATATTATCATGATAGGACAAGTCATGAAAACAATGAGAGTTGATGTGACTTTCTAGCGTAATATTCGGCAAAAGGATTTTTCATAGCAAACACTTTCTGGGAAACTATTTAACAGCATCTATGTGGACCTGAACAAATACCATGTTTGAAATAACCTTGTGCCAGCTATTAACATATTGGCTGACTTTCTTTCACAGATAATGTTTGGCAGAAATCTGTTTGTTGTATTTATTTAACAGAAGTTCACAATCTATATATTTCAACATGGTAACATATATTTGGATTATTACCATGCGGTGAACAAAGATGAACTTTCAGCAAATAGTTTCTGCCAACAATATAAGTGTATCAGGAACAGTACAGCTTCAATTCACTGACTAACGTGCGTTTCTGTGTTTTTTGTCTTGTTGATAGCGTTTGGCAGATTCCCGTCGACGATGACAACGTTTACCCAGGGAAGCTACACATGTATGCGATTCACCAGTCTGAGTAATCCAACAAAAAGCGCGCGACTAGCAAAGCTTCAAACCAATGGAAATTATGACAAAATTTCAGTTCGAGTTTGAAGCTTTGTAAAAGTATTATTATTATAATTAATATAAGCAAGAGATTTGCGCGTAGAAGCAGCGTTCTGATGCCTTGAAGGATCTATGTATATTCAACAAAATATCACTAGTACTTGATGTAGTTTCGTACACGATGGACATACTTTCCTATTTTGCAAAAATTCTTACAAAACATTTATTGAAATTTTATATAAAGCGTTTTTGTGTCCCATTATTTGATTTTTATTTTATTTTACAGCATTTATATCTGTAACTGTATTTTAGTTTATTCGTGTATATATATATATATATATATTGCGAATGTACTTCAAAATTGTATTAATGTAAACTTCACTTTTATTTTTAAAGATAACATTTCGATAAATCTTTCGTAATAATAATTTTTGCATGTGAAGTAAGTTCATCTAAAATTTCGAAAAGATTGGCGAAGTTAGGACAATGTTATAAAATATTGAGAGCTTTTTCCTGAGAATTATACTGGTCAAACACAATCAACAAAAGTTGTATCGTCTGTGCTTTTTTTTTATTTCTTCAAATTTTTTAACATATTATTTGCAAAAAATCAATAATGTTCACTGCATATTATGCTTTTATTATGTTCATTGAAGGCATCTTTCATGAATTGTGAATGACCAGTAGTACATCCTCCTTTTGCCAACTTGCCTGTACTAATTTCTTTTAGTTCCAGAAACTGTATTCTTTTCAGGAGTAATAGGAGTTTTATTTCAGGCGCATTTTGGCAAACTGGATTACCATTCCATCAATCCCATTTTCCTTTCCATTATCCTAGGAATTTATCATTGCGCGAACTTTGGTGCAACATTCTTTAAGCATTAATTCTTTTGTTGTTACACTTTATTTTAATCATAATTGGCTCAACATTAATACAGAAATGTAATCTTCGATGGATGGAAAGTCAATCTCCCTGTAACGAGACTCGCTTTTCCAAAGTACTTGAATGGCATCCTATAAATAAATTTCTTGTTCCTTTTTATTTGAAAGTTGTTTAGTAGGTAGACGAATAAACAATCAATTGAAACGTGATCAAGTTACGTATGATTTTATTCATTAACGAAATGGTGCACCGTAGTTTTTGTGTTTTCGGTTAATGGTTTCTTTATCTCGCAAATACGATTCTCTCAATTCTATTAAATAATGCAAAGGACACGGTAGTGTGACCGAGATGAAGAAACATAAAGTACCATTGATCGAAGTCTACTTATGCATGTTACAAATTTTAAGCAAAATTAGTGTTCAGAGCAGTGGAGACCATTTTATAAATTTTACAAACTGCATAATCGCGCGTTCACAATGTTTTGTATTTTACCACTATATTAAGGCTGTACTGTATCTTGGGATAGGGTTCTCGAATGGCTGGAAAGAAACTTTTATGAGTGGAGAACAAGAACCATGGGTATTCCGTGGAGGACTTACGGCTGATCTACAGGTATATTTATCGATCATATCTTTTTTAAGTTAAGTTAAATATGTAATCAAAAAAGAGAGAGGGCGGAGGAAAGGAAAATTGATATTAATTTCTTTTTATAGAGATTAATTCCAGTGGATAGTGGTAATGACTTATTTGTTTATAAAGCGCCAGAAGTGCCCAGTAGTAAAATCTATACAATTAGACCTTACTTAGCAAGTGATGAAGATGCAGTTTATGATGTGTGCAATAAAATATGTGGCTGTGTGGGATCATCTGCAGTTGCAGATCGGTAAGAATATATTTTCTTTATAACAAATTGCATTTTTTCTCTGTTACAATAGATAATTGCAAATATTGAACTTTTAATGTTAGGTTGGTAGGCGGTTACATAACTCTGAGTCCAGAACTGTGTATGGTTGTCGAAGATGAGAATGGAATAGTAGGTTATGCACTGGCTGCCTTAAATGTAAAGTCTTATTATCAGAAGTTATCTATTTCTTGGATTCCTGAGTTACGAATGAAATATCCATTGGAGGATAATATTAATGAATTACCACAGAATGTTCAGGTATTTATCTGAAATTTGTTATCTTGGTAATTATTAAATTTGAAAATTGATAGTATATTAATCTTTGAAATTTATTTATAGGATGCCATACAGTATTTCCACTCATTTGTTGCGGATGTACCTGAACAATTGTGCAGACAGCATCCGTCAAAGCTGTTATGTGCTGTGTTACCAAGTGTTACGGACCAATCTGTCCCTAAAAGAATAATTACGTGTATTCTTGCTGCTTTAAGAGCAAATGGTAAATAGCTTTTTGCATAGTCTTTTAATTACTATTTATGGAGTAATCTGTCATATGATACGAGTTCTTTTGCAGGTTCATTCGGTGTACATACTACAATGTCAAATACGGACAAGGAATCTCACGAGTTTTACAGTAAATTAGGCTTTGTCGACTTAAATCCAGCGCACGAGGAACATCCCGGAATCAAGACTATGTGTAGAAGTTTCTAACAAAGAGTGAATACACCAGTGATATTTGTGAATAAAGTGTATCTACTCGCAGCATCTGCAAAGAAGGCTTCTACGGCTTAAAAACGAAGTTTCTGATAATGTAGAAATCTATTTATTTCTGAAACAGCCCAGAAAAGCTTTCTTTATCGTGTGTTTTCCTGCAGAGGACAGAGAATCGATCATCAAGAATACTTTCTTAAGAATAAAAAAAAGAGAATATGGGCAGATTTTATATTATAAGATTTTTAATGATTTGTACTTCCTTTCCAAAAACTGTCCTACAAGATGTCTGTTTTAAACTACAAATAGGAAGAAGAAAAAAAGAAAGGATCACCCAAATGTGTTTAACTATATATTCGCATACGATGTATATATAACATGAAGTAGGCTGCAACCTTGTCGACCGTAAAAAATTGGAAAGTGTAAAACGTGCAATATTAATGTTTAAACAGAGCAAAAGCAAAACACGATAAGGATAATTTGTTAATTTTATGAATATTTGTGTTTGTGAGTATAATGCTACGGGATTTCAGTATACCCAGTATGCTGGTATGTTAGTATGAAGTTTTTTTAAAAATCGGCGGATGTATATAACGTGTTGAATGCTGAATGATGAAAAAGGATAATGCCAGTATATGTGTTCAATTATTGAATTAATCGAAGCTTTTTTAATCTATCGAAAGATATTTTCTTATAAAAACTACAGGTATGAATGGCGGAAGAACCATGAGACAAGAGGAGAAAGTAAACTTGCTCCATTCGGTTCATTCTTATTGAAACGCTATAAAAGTAAAAAAAAGAACACAAGGTCTAATTTTAACATCAGATCCGTGTTTCTAAGAGAATCTAATCTATAGGTACAGTACTGCCTGGTAAAAAGATGTTCACTTTGAAGTGTGTACATAATTGATATTTAACGCCTATCCTAAGGCCTTTTTATGTTTAACGTATCCTAATTGGCTTTATATTTACATTACATTACATAGTATTCGTATATGTATTACCATGGAATGTGATATATAGAATTGTTTAGAAAATATTGATTATTTCACTAGCGTTCATACGTATTCGAAAGTTAGTTAATCGCTAATTTAATTTTATTACGTCCAAGTTACGTATATATACATTGTGTTTTATATGATTGTTTATTTTTATTAATGATGATAAGTATCTGTCCTATCGAAAATAACCGAATCAGTCATAAATTACGCGATAATTGTTTTCCGGGAAGCTATTTATTCAGGAGGAAGCAGATAAAGTTAGATCATTACATTGCTGATTAGGTACTAACAAGCTAGTTCGTATCACGTTGTATACGTCAGTGTATCAAATGTACAGAGCCAAGATAGAAAGTAATTAACTCAATAAGGTGAACTAAATAAGAGAAAAAGAATTCAAATAAATATGAAAATCTTAGATATTTGCCTTATAATTACTACTGATCATAGTAATATTACAAAACAGTTGTATCACGGACTAAGATGTGATTTTCCGACCCTTAGCGAAGTATAAGTATTATACTAGGATTTGAGATGCGGTGCCATGTATAAAACAAGAAGAAAAGTTCGATCGTTACGAAAATCGTTCATGTAACTATGAAATCTATTTTAATTCGGATTATCACTTTGTAGAATTTTTATATATGCTGGCCACGTGTTTTCGTGACGATTGAACATAAAAACGATTAAAAAAGAATTGTATTCACGGGAAGGCTGGAAAGCAGAAACGTTCTGCATATTTTACCATCCTTTTTTTTTCTTTTTTCTTCTTTTTTACATAATATTGATTTATTGATCACGTATATTTTTTCTTATCCTACTAAAGTAGTTTGATACACATGTTTACTCTGTTCAATATGAGCTTACTTTCTATTTGATACGAATAACTGTTTGTATGTATAGCTTTTTTATAGCAAATATCTTTTTAATGCGTGTTTTCTTTTGTCAATACTGTTTAAACATGGAAAGAAAGAATAATGTGCATACAATAATATTTCCAGTTGTCCCGTCTTGTACTTGTTAAGTAACGTACATGTAATTAACAATATTGAAACAATATGTGATTATTACTGATTTATTTAAATAAACATGTCAAGACTGATATTTCTGGCGTAGTTGAAATGGACATTGATCGTATCAAAAAGTGATCAATAATTTTATTGGAATCCTTGTAGTTTGTTTAATTTTTCAATGGTATTGTTGCGACGTCATTGTATTTTCGCAAATCCTGAATTTCGCTTTGAAATTGTAATATCTGAAATTCCAAAGAAAATGCATGAGAATTAATACCAGTTAAAAAACAAATGTTTTTTCCCTGTAATGAACATACAAATTTTCAGTATAAAAAAATAGCGTATCAAATACCTTTTTTATATCATTTTTAAACAAGTTCTGTTTGGTTCTAGGAGTTATTTCATCCGTAGCATTTACTTCAAGTTTACTTAAGGATTCTAACAGCTCATTGATCTTTTTATTAATGTCTCTGTAAAAAGTTATTTCATGAATTTTTGATTGCGTTTTACAAAACATATAAATTTTAAATTATAGAGTAGAGGGTGTATCACTTAATTATTTACTTTCAAAAAGCAAATAAAGATTATGTAACATTAATATTGCTGATTATGTTACTAAGAAGCTAGTTATCACATTGTGTATGTTAGTCCATCAAGTGCACAGAACCAAAATAGAAACTAATTTTATAATTATAATAATAATATTGTAATTTTTAGATTGTAGAGCAAAAAGTTTATCACTTACGCCGGTGGTATAAATTTTTGCTTGTCCTTTTTTCTTGATCCCAAATTTTTCTATAGTTTAAATTAGTAGATGTACAATCAAATCTTTTGTAAATCTTTGTAAGAGAACTGTTTAAAAAAAATTAAAAAGCAAATCTCACCAGTTTGGAATTTTGTTTGAATACGGAATCATAGTCTTCAACATCGAAACCAAACGGAATATCATCTGTTAAATAAATATTTTATTTAACTATAAAATAATGTAATTAAGTCTTTTTTTATAGTACCTGCGTTTCTTTTCATTGCCTTTTCCATAGCTTTGTTATAACTCCTTTTATCCCGTCTCCATTCTTTTAAAACATTTTCATCCCTAAACAGTTACGGAATGGTTGTCTAAAATGAGATGTATTTTATTGAAACAGGGAAAATGAAGATGATCTTACTTTATCTTTTGAAGTAGCGCTGTCTGTCTGGCAAACAATTCTCTTAGCTTGGAGAACCATAACAAACGATGTTCCACTGCAATGTTTGCACCTTTATTTTCACATCTACATTCAAGAATTAATCGCAATTAATTGTAAAGTAGAAGTTAATAAAATTTAGACTTTTTATCGTTTCAATATAACATATATATGTGTATACATATATAACTACAGAAATCATCAGTTTATTGAAAATTTTTACTAAAGGATAACAGGGTATTAATTAATTTTAAACATATTTTGGGATGAAATGTATATATTCAATTTTAGTACTTAATTTTTTATACATTTTATAATCCAAAAGCCTCTGTTTTTAAGTAGAAGAAATTTTTATTGTTCATTTATTTATATATATAAATACTTTAACTACTTGTTTCTGTACTATATAAATAATTCAACTATTTATTTATTCCTATATAATTTTCTAAACATGACAGTATCCAGTTTGGATCGTTTAATCTCATTGGATTTAATTTAAATTTATTTCCATCGTTTGTAACAATATGAAAAATACGTTCAAAATTTTCTCTAGAATCTTTATACCTCCTACTGTTTCTTAATAATGTATTATTTTCCAATATAGCTGTTTTAATTGTATTAATACTTCTACACTCTTTTTCCATTGAATTAGAATATGTTTTCAAAATTTTTATATTCTTTCGGACATAAAGAGATCTCGGAGATGGACCCATTAAACGTAAGACTTTATTATTCATTTTATCGATTTCATCATCGATTTCCTTATTGTTAAAACTGTCTATACTTTCCAAAACACATTTATATTTTAATTTTTTATCGATCTTGGAATTGGTTACTTTTTGCAAATAGAAATCATAGAAAGATTCAGATATCTTTTGTAAAGAATTATTATTATCCAGAAATATTGGTTTTTCATGATAATACCTGTTACTGGGCTTATATGATTTACGTTTTTCTCTTGTAGAAACATTCCTGTTAGAAATAGTGTTCTTCAATGGTATAATTTTCTTCTTATTTTTTCGTGGAGATTGATAACATAGAATCGTCGACAACGTTGGTTCAATTTTGTCTGAAAATTCATTATTTTATCTTATGGACCTTCTTAATTATTAAATATACATACTCTTTTTTATTGATAACTATAGCTACATATACAAATTTATTTACGTGGAAATACCTACTTTCCTTGGCTTCTACCCGCTCCTCAGGATGCGCATTATTCCATTCCATTCGTAAAAATTTCAAAATAGCCACGCAACCAGAAGCCACGATATCTTTCGGCGGTGTGACAAGCGGGTTCTGTGTCACTTGAAGGGTCTTCAAATTGGGCAAGGTGCCTAAAATTAAACGTTATGAGTGTTACGGCCAGTAACTCTCATAAACTAGAATCCATCCTTCAGTTAAGACGATCGCTAGCTGTCCAAATATAATTAACCGAACGGCAATAATCCTAAGGAATCGTCATAAAACTAAGTATTTCTACTTTACCGTCAAGGCCCTTAATTGCTGCAAAACATCTTTCAAGTTGGGACATTCCTTAGGGTTATTTCTTAATCCGGTGAAAAATGGGGAAAACGTATTTTTCACTTGTTCAATGATCATTTCCAAGCAATTGTTGGTGGGCCGAGCAACGCTCATCACTGGTTCAGTATAAATACCGTCGTTACAGAACATGACTTGAATTGTGTTTTGTGATCAATCAGCATCTTCACGTGTACTCCATTTCGTCAATATCTTAACCTATATTCTATCAGTCGACATATTAACTGTTATATCAAAAACTTGTATTGTACGAAAAGAAGTTGTTGGAATAAAAGATTAACCTGTTAATTCAGTGTTATAATCAATTAAACATTCCTATTATCTTAATAGAAATAGGGGGTCGACTGACTCGATCATCAAGTCGTAATGGAAATTTACAACTCTCGTTGGCGCGCCTCTTCGCTCCCCGCAAAGCAGTGGAACAATGAAATTAAACATTTTTGGTAAAGTGTGGGACCCATTTTCAGGCAGCAAGTTTTTTTGATAAGAAGAAATACATCATTAACATGTTTTGCAATATAATAATTCAAAGAATTATATTCGACCTGATATTTTTTCAAATATCTATGTTCATATATTTATGCTTCTTCGGAATTTTGAGTGGCCGTCTGTTTATGACTCAGACCAATAATAACCCCTAATCCCTAACCTAACCCCTTCTTTGGTAAATTCCGAATTACCTATCCTGCCCGAGCTATAAAGCTAATTACTCAAAGATCACGGATAATCACCGACCGGGAAGGACAATGGACGGACGAGTTTCAACGGGTGGGGGAGAGAATCAACAACATAGAAAGTCAGGACATCATCAGAAGATCCAGAGCCGGCGTTGCGGGGACAGGTTCAAAAATTTTGCTGGGTCTGAATACACATTCAAATCTTACACTTAAATTTTACAACGAGGAATTATTTATTTACAAATGCTGTTAGATATTATATATTTTTATCCAAGTAATATCTTTTTGCTTCCATAATTCACCGCTTTCAAGGTGCAAAAAATTCAATAAATGTACAAAATCTGTAATCATGTATGATTTTTGCAAAAAGCTATTAATGTAGTTTAACTTTTCTAAAAAATAAATTTCTCTGAAAGCGCTTGGATTCTTTTATCTAAGGTAGTTTCCAGGATATGAAGACTTTATGGAATTACACTGAACTTTGATGATTCTTGTCACTCTTTTAAACTATATCATCACTACAAAAAAAATATCTTGTATCTGTTAATGATGTCATCATTCTGAACAAAATTAATCAAAATCGGTGTTTTTTATTTGGGTAATTTTCGTAGACCGCGGGGCCTCTCAAAATGCGGGACCGGGTTTAAAGCTGCCTTGCGCCGGCCCTGATCGTACCGCGCGGGTGAAATACTTCACTCTCAACAGGATCTTACCGCCGTGTTCATAACATTACGCTTTATTTTTATATAAGTGCAAATAAAGTGCTAAATTACACTAACACTTGATCTATTAAACCTCCTCCACCTTGACCGTTAAGTCATTACGCGTCATTACGAGGTACGTGATATCAACCAATCGGTTTGATCTGACCGGTTGCTCTTTAGTCGATAATTCGCAATAATGCTTATTCTGTTACAAATTATTCGTTCACATTATGGCTACATGTAGGCGAAATACTGAAAAGGAAAAAATGAAAAAAATTGAAAAGTTTTCAATAAATGCTTACAAAGTTCCAACGGTAGATTTTCCACTCTGTTTCCTTGAAGTAGAATCGTTTCTAAACACATGTGCCCTTTGATACTAGCTGGGAAGGAAGAGAGTTGATTATTTCTGACATCTAACCACTCCAAGTACATTAAACAACTGAAAACTTCGTCAGGAATTTCGATCAAACCGTTGTTTGACAAATACAACATCTAGAAATAAAAAAAGAAGATGTATTCAAAATGTAAAGACTTACCGAGGAAGTTTTTGTTAATATTTCAGTTCAATTACTTGAAGTACCTTTAAATGCGGAAAGTTGTTCAATATTTCAATGGGAAATTGTTTCAACTCCATATTTGAAAAGTCTACGAATATTTCATCGTATACGGGTTCCTTTTTTAGTGCTAATGGTGGTAAACTTATAGTACTTTTTGAAGATTTTCGCGATTCTTTCACTGTTGCGGAAGAAGCTTCTGAAGCATTATCCGGAAAAGTATCCTCGATGAATGCTAAACTTAAATCATTTTTCTTTGTATCCTTTACTTTGTTTATTATTGTTCCTATAATGAAAGTTATAGTAAATATGTTGAAAATAACAACGTAAGATCGTGCTCGCCATCCATATGCAGATGCACTAGTTACCAAAAACAGTAACTAGAAGATTGTTGTAGATACAATCGATAGATTTAATCGATAGGTTTAAGATTTTCCTTTGTTTTTTATCCCTAGTTCATGTAAGTGTGTGCAATAAAGGTTTTTCGACTCAGGGCGGTGTGATAGATTTATCCGAACAATAAAATAATAACTATTGTGATTCTACCTCTGAATACAAAAATAACAAGAAAATATTTGTTTAGATACGATTAGAGTAAATATTGAAATCTCATTACAATATTTTAGTGTTTAACGCGCAGCGACGAGGCAAGTGCAGAGAAAGAACACATCCATATACATACACACACATACATACAGATAGTACACATATATACAGTGACTGGAGGTCCTAAATCACCATTACAACTTTTATCGACGCCACAGTTTCACGTTAAAATTCCCCGTAGGATCCATTAGGATAATAGTGGTAGTAGTTTGCAATTAATGTGATGATTGAAATTGAATTGAAACTTATGTCGATTAACGTAAAGTTATTGCTGCAGGAAGAGTCAGAATTTCTTGGATGTATAGATATAAAAATAAAAACTCTGAGTCGGTGTATGAGATACGTAAAACTGCGTACGACTTTTTCTTTTTAACAAAACTTATTTAGAACATAGAGTATTTATTTGAAATAAATGTTAATACCTAGATCTTCGATATTCTGTTCAATACAATCCAAAGGGCTATCGTTTGCTGATTGCTCATGTAGTATATTTTCGAAAATATTGCACATAATATTCGGCCCAAAATCGATATCTTTCAAATCGAAAGTTTCATCATCATTGTATGCATCTTCCATGCTGTTTAAAACTCTCGAAGATCGTGCGCACAATTCGTTCGCAATACTTAGTTTCCGGTTTTCATCTTCGTCTTTCTACGAACGATCACGTATAAAATGATTATGGTAACATAAATTACGATCAATATTATAAAGTAAGAATAAATTAAATGTTCTCCTTCTCTGTAAACTGTAAGCGATTATTATTTTGTTAGCAATAAGCAAAAGTAAAGTAGTAGTGAATAAAATTAGATTTTTTCTATAGTAATTAAGCAAAAAAGGAGTTTCGTTGTTTATTCGTCTTTAAAAATCGCTAATTTCACCTTAAAAATATATTTGATAACATTGTGAATAAAGAATTTGCTAGCATATTTTCGTTATGTTTTTTTAATTACAAAGAATTAAATGTTTCTGGGATTAATAACATTAATGGCAAAAAATTAAAAAAAATAAATATTTTGTATTTCTATCATTGATTTTTTTGAAATAATAATATAATCTTGACAAAACCACCTTATTAATTAATGATTAATAATATGAATAATAAATGAATAATAATAAGTATTAAAAATAATTGAATTAAAAAAATAAAAATATACTATGTCCATTGATATTAACAATGACAATAACGTCAAATTAAATAAACAATTAGAAATTATACAGATTTGACTACCTGAGACTCTACATCAGACACATTTTCTTCCTTGATGGTTAAGGAGGTTTGTTCAGTAACTTGTTTTTCCTCTTCGTTCTTTATGTTTTGGATACAATGATTAATCGACAAATATCTTTTGCTATTTGATTCTGCACCGAGTCCGTAATATTGAGTTAATAAATCTCTAGCTAAATCGGACATGACATTAGATAAGTATTTTTACTATTTTAGCAAGAGAGAAATCGTTTTCAGAAACTGAGGGTGATAATTCAACAATGGTTAACAAGATCGATTATTATTCCTGTTTATTCATTGCCTAGGTGACGAGGTACTTAGATTATATATACCACGTATTATTTTTACTAGAAATGAGAAATATATTTCTTATATTAAATTTCATTTATTAGTTTGAAAAACATTATTTTAATTATTTAATATCACGCTTTTGATTTAAAATTTTGAATGTATTCTACTTGATACAATAAAATAAAATAAAATAAAATGAAATAAAATAAAATAAAATGAAATAAAATAAAATAAAATGAAATGAAATAAAATAAAATAAAATAAAATAAAATAATTTTGATATGTATAAAAGAATGTGCTAAAAGAAATAAATAAATAATTGTATTATTTATTACGCATGCGCAGGGAGATACCTGTGCCTCCCCTCCATCTTGTTTCTTGGGCTCAAAGCAGATGGTTTAGTCTCATTGGAGTCGCCTACGTGGAATGATTGTGAGTGTTCGTTGTTACGGCCAGTTACATACTACGTGCTTTGTATAGGTTATTTCGTACAAGTGCTGTGTTGACCAGTGCCCTAACCAACTCGGCATTTCATAGTGTAACATTATTCGTATTTAAGTGAATTCGATATAATTTCCGTGTGGAATGTCGGATTCAGAGGCGAGTAATCTATCAGACAATGAAAGCGATCGAGGAGTTGGTGGCAGCGAAAGTGATCAAGAAGAGAATCATTCCGTGAAATCCGCAGCTGGCAGCGATGGTGGAAATGCTGGTGAAAGATCACGTAGCGTCTCTCGCAGTAGAAGTCCGTCCAGATCGCGATCGAGGAGTCCACCCAGATGGCGATCACGGTCTCGATCAGCCAGCGGGTAAGATTAATACTTATTTTATGTATATTTTATGAGAAAACTCCATTTTGAAGCACACCGAGCTCGTGACCTATTTGTATGTCATATGATAGTTTTCAACAAGTAGAGTTCAAAAATATCAATTTAAAGCACGCAGATCATTGTTTAATAATCTACATGTAAAATTTATACATAATTTACAATTTAACTGGGTGCCATTTTGACATTTCGGATAATTAATACGACCATATTTATGATTATGGCTGATACAATGAGTTGTTAGAGTTAGTGACTCTATATATATAAATGCACGTGATAGTTATTTCAGTGTGTAAATTAAGAAGCCAGGAAAATTAAGTTTATCTAATCAAAGGATAATACAATATTTCTTGAAACTCAATTGTACTGATTTATGGAAGCATATCGTTTTTGGATTGCCGTCATTAAAGACATTACTAAGTTAATGTTATTGATGGTAGGAACTACCACAAAAATTTGTATAGACAGTCGATAAGACTGTTGTAATTAAAATCTAATGCAACTGAATTGAAACTCTAATTCATTTATTTACAAATTTAATCTTATGTTAATTGATTTACTGTTTTGTGCAAATAAACAATTGAAATTGTATTGTTACGACTATTCGACCTATTTGTTTCAGTTATATGTATATAGTATAAAAACTACGTGCTCTTTAAAATGAAGTTCTGTTCATAAATAATTTATATAAACATAAACCATATTATTTGAAGAAATAAAATATTTACACAACTACTATATATTTCTTTAATGCTTTTGTAATTACACATTGAGGTTATATTTCTATATGGAATACTTGTATATTATTCCTAATTGTATATGTTAGATAAAAATTCTGAAATAGATTTTATAGCATATCATGTTGCTTATTAAAAATAGAGTTGATCATGATTTAAAAAGATTTATTGAATTTTCAGTTCGGAGGATGGTAGAGGGGATGAAGCAGAGGAAGCAAGATCTGGTGATGAAGAAATGGTGGAGCCTGAGGAAGAACCTGAAGGTAAATGACAAAGAATATAAATACATATATAAATTTCTTTTATCATATCTAATATTTATTCTTGTTTAGGAGAAGATTTGGATGGAAGTAGCGATTATGATGAGGAAGAAGAAGAAGAGGATGATGATAGACCTCGCAGGAAAAGGAGAAAAGACAAATATCGTGATTTTATCATAGACGAAGCTGAAGTAGATGACGAAGTTGAAGATGATGATGAATGGGAAGAAGGTGCCCAAGAAATTGGTATCGTTGGAAATGAAGTGGACGAGTTGGGTCCTACTGCCAGAGAAATTGAAGGCAGACGTAGAGGAACTAATCTTTGGGAGTAAATATCTTAAATCTATTCATATCCTTTAAGATTTGTTGTCCTTAAGCTAATTTTTACAAATTTTCATAGTTCTCAGAAAGAAGATGAAATAGAAGAATATCTTAGAAAAAAGTATGCAGATGAATCTATTGCTACTCGGCATTTTGGTGATGGCGGTGAAGAAATGAGTGATGAAATTACACAACAAACTTTACTGCCAGGTGTGAAAGATCCAAATCTGTGGATGGTAAAATGCCGTATTGGAGAAGAAAAAGCAACAGTACTGTTATTAATGCGAAAATTTATAACATACCAATATTCAAGTACGTAGTAAGTCAGAGTTACTTTAAATTTCTGTTTCTCGAAAATATTTCTAATTTCAAAACCTATTTTAGATGAACCTCTTCAAATAAAATCTATTGTTGCACCTGAAGGAGTAAAGGGTTATATTTACATAGAAGCGTACAAACAACCACACGTGAAGGCAGCTATCGAAAACGTAGGAAATTTAAGAATGGGTATTTGGAAACAACAGATGGTACCGATCAAAGAAATGACCGATGTGTTACGTGTAGTTAAAGAACAGACAGGCTTAAAAGCGAAACAATGGGTTAGACTAAAAAGAGGCATTTATAAAGATGACATAGCTCAAGTTGATTACGTTGACTTGGCACAGAATCAGGTTCATTTGAAATTGTTGCCCAGAATTGATTATACTAGACCACGTGGAGCTTTGAGAACAGCACAAAGCGAATCTGAAGCCTTAAAACGCAAGAGAAAAAGAAGACCAGCAGCCAAACCGTTTGACCCTGAAGCAATTCGTGCTATCGGAGGAGAAGTCACTAGCGATGGTGACTTCTTGATTTTCGAAGGCAATAGATATAGTAGAAAAGGGTATGTGTCAATGTGGATTATTTATTTTGCTATTGCAACAGTACCATATTTTAAGTATATGTGAATGAATTTAAATATTCCGTTTCAGATTTTTGTATAAAAATTTTACCACAAGTGCGATTATCGCAGAAGGTGTGAAACCAACATTATCTGAACTAGAAAGGTTCGAGGAAGCTCCCGAGGGTGTCGAATTAGATTTAAGCGGAACTCCAGGAACTGGTGCGGGTAATAAAGAAGATGCGACGGTGACTCATTCCTTCAGCACAGGGGACAATGTCGAAGTATGCGAGGGAGAATTGATTAACTTGCAAGGAAAAATTGTCTCTATAGATGGAAACATGATTATGGTTATGCCAAAACACGAGGAGCTTAGAGAAGCCTTAGAATTTCAAGCGTCTGAATTACGAAAATATTTCACTATGGGCGACCACGTTAAGGTAAATATCAATGAATAACGAACATAAAGAAAAACTTATGTATAATATAGAATTTATTATTATTATTAATTTATTATTTATAATGTAAAATGTATAATATGAAGGAATTATTTGCAGGTTGTTGCAGGAAGATATGAGGGCGATACTGGTTTAATAGTTCGAGTCGAACAAAATAGAGTAGTTTTGTTTTCTGATCTTTCAATGCATGAATTAGAAGTGCTTCCGAGAGATCTACAACTTTGTTCGGATATGGCAACTGGAGTAGACAGTTTAGGTCAATTCCAATGGGGTGATTTAGTACAGTTGGACGCACAAACCGTGGGTGTAATTGTTCGATTGGAGCGTGAAAATTTTCACGTACTTTCAATGCATGGCAAGGTTATAGAAGCGAGACCTCAGGGACTCACAAAGAGACGCGAGAATAGAAATGCGGTGGCGTTAGACTCACAACAAAACACTATACAAAGAAAAGACATTGTCAAAGTGGTAGATGGCCCACACGCTGGAAGGGGCGGAGAAATAAAACATTTGTACAGAAGCTTTGCATTTTTGCATTCGCGAATGTTCGTTGACAACGGTGGAATCTTCGTTTGCAAAACGAGACATTTGCAACTTTCTGGTGGAAATAAGTCCAATATTTCGTCTATGTCACCAGTGGCAGGATTCATGTCGCCAAGAATAGCTTCACCAATGCATCCTAGTGGGTGAGTGACATTTCATTATTTCCTATTTTGAATGTAATGGTGGAACATTTTTTTATTATATCCAAAATAATTCTTTTCTAATTAATAATTCTCTTCTGTTTTAATTCTTCCCTTAATCGTCTATATTTTCTATTTTTTTTATAGAGGTGGCTTCGGAAGAGGTGGCGGAGGTGGAAGAGGCAGAGGTCGTGGTGGTGGAGCCAGACGTGACAGAGAATTGATAGGAACCACTATCAAAATAACTGGCGGGCCGTATAAGGGAAATGTTGGAATAGTAAAAGACGCTACAGAGACAACTGCTCGTGTAGAATTACACTCAACTTGTCAGACCATCTCCGTGGACAGGTCTCACATTGCGAACGTTGCTGTACTCACAAAGGATGGTGGTTTCAGCAGCTACAACAGAACACCAGCATATGGTGGTGGACAGACACCCATGTATGCTAGAGATGGATCGAAAACACCTATGCATGGCTCTCAAACACCAATGTACGAAAGTAAGTATTTGAAACAGATGTACAAGCATGCAAGTATATGATTAAATTCAATGAACTAATCTTAATATTCTAAACTCGCAGATGGTTCACGTACACCTCATTATGGCTCGATGACGCCATCCCACGATGGTTCACGCACACCGGGACAATCTGGTGCCTGGGATCCAGCTGTTACCAATACTCCTGCCAGGACGAACGACTTCGATGGATACAGTATGGAAGAAGGCGGATCTCCAGGTTATGCGCCAGGTTATCCTTCAACTGGACCATTCACGCCACAAACGCCTGGCACGATGTACGGTTCAGAGCAGAGCTTCAGTTCGTATCAACCGAGTCCTAGCCCGGCAGGAAGTGCCACTGCAAGTCCTAGTCCTGCAGGATACGTTGCAACTCCCTCACCAAGTGGTACTGGATATACTACTAGTCCACATGGAGCTTTTGCCACGCCTTCACCCATGGGTTACAGTCCTATGACTCCAGGTAAATGCCTTTCTTTATTTAGAAATCAAGATTAGAATGTTCGCTAAAACTATTACTCTTTCTTTTCTAGGAGTTGCAGGTAGCCCATACAATCCACAGACACCAGGCGCCGGTCTAGATACAAGCGTCGGATCCGGAATCATTGGAGGAGCCGAATGGCACACAACAGATATTGAAGTTCGAATTCGTGACTCGCATCAAGATCCTGCGTTAGCTGGCCAGCAAGGTGTTATTCGGGGAATATCCGTAAGTATTCTACCTCTTGATTAATAAAACTAGTTTTATGTAGCTTATAATTAGATTGCGGATGTTTATGCAAGTACATGTCTATGTAAATACAAACAAAGAAGCAGAATCTAATCAGAGATTTATTTCATTTACTAAATATTTTGTTATAAAGAGTATTATACTGTGGATATTTTGGATACAATGTTTCGTATACTGTATGTATTATATATATTTTTGTGTTTTCAAATTTTCTATAAATGTATAAACATCTAGTTATAATGTACATTTCGCTATACTTTTTTTTATATTTCTTTCGATTTTCATTTATTTTTTTTATTATATATACTATTATTTTTATTTTATTATCTTTTTATTTCAAATCTGTTTACTACTTACATATTTGTATGAACAGGGTGGCATGTGTTCAATCTTCCTACCTGTAGAAGACAGAGTAGTGAATTTGATTTGCGAGGAGTTAGAACCTGTAGTTCCATCGCGAGGTGACCGAGTCAAAGTGATTATCGGAGAAGACAGAGAAGCAGTAGGCACTCTGCTATCCATAGATAACCAAGAAGGTGTAGTGAAATTGAACAAAGACGAAGTGAAAATGTTGCACTTGCGGTTTTTGTGCAAGATGAAGGCATCGAATACATAATTTTTCATTCCAAAACAATTTCCTAAATAGATGGGAAGGAGGAATCCATAAAGACAATTTTAACAAGGGGAGCAAATTCGAAAAATTTATAATGAAAATCTTGCAAAATAACATTGATGATCTTACGTTATATTTCTTGTTATGTTCGAAAGTAGCATCTAAGTTATGTAATTATTAAGTGTATATACATATAAATAAATAAATATATATATATACATATATATATATATATATTGTAAAGAGTTTTTAATTTTTCCCTAATATTTTTAATTTTTCCAAGATGTTACAAAAACCGGGATGAGTTATGTGGATATGTATACTTACAATTAGTTGTGTATAAAATAGTTCACCAATTTTTATACAATGTAAAGATGAATTGCAATATAAACACACCTAAGTACGAAAAGAAAACGGAGTTCTCAATCTTCATTTGATCGAAGACAAAATCGAAGCTATTATACCTATCAAACGTTTGTACTCTTAAAATTATTCACGATTTACAACTCATTAATCTGAAGACAGTCGCATAACAAACGAGAGGAAGCCGTGACGAAATGATTAGGGAACACTCAAGGGATCGGCATAAATTTTCCAAGGGAAATTTTTTCAAGGGAAAATCGTACTAATCGGGATTTACCGATTGGATTATGAAATCATGCTTTCTATGGTTCTTTCCGGTATTTATTGCAACTACTTTCGTTAATATAGGAAGGTATGTAAACATAAACACCAACATCATATTTGTTTTATTTAAAGTTTAATTGTACAATTAAAAGAATGTTATCATTAATTAATTATATGAAACTGAGATTATAACATTTCATTTAAAAATATATGCTTCATATGTTACTGTTGCGAATGTAGGGTGATGGGTGTTAATACTTTCAAACATGAACAAAACATTGGCACGGTGTTATTTGAGAAAAGTGATACAGCTAAACATTGTTGGACCACGGAGGAATTTATTATCTTGAATAGTCGACGAATGTTTCAAGATCTCTTACCAAAGGTACAGCTCTCCTTAACCTAGTTCTGTTAGTTACGAATCAACAAAATTGTATTCTTTTATCCTATACAGTTTATTTTAACATAAAATATTCTAAACATCATTATTACTTTTTTTGCATATTTTTATCTTCTTTATAATATGTTGTTTGTTTGTGATCTTTTCATTTTTGGTGTACCAATAAATTTTTAATAAAGGAAATAATAATACTTCAAACAAATATGTATATTTTATAACATATGTATAATATGTATAATTATTCAATAAATTCTAAAATGTATTTTTTCATATGTAATTAATAATAAATTACCTACTTTTTTTAAACAAAATTTATTCACTATCACTTGTACATATATGTTAAACATAATAAAAATGTTTAAATTAAAAATGAATTACTAACGGACAATTCAGTATTTAAACAAGAAGATATGAAACGGTGCTATCTTAAATAATGGTACAAATTTATTCGTGACCAACAGATAATTTTTCTCTGAACAGAATCATTATTCAAAAATAAATCTTGGAACTTCGTTATTCTTGAAAGGTTGCCCAACTTTGTTGGGTATGATATCGGGTTATACTCGTAGTACAGATTATAATTCCAACCTAAGTAAGACAAATCGTATCGAAATTTAGTTTAAAAATATTGTAATAATGTTTAGTTTTAGCAATAGCTTAAGCTTCAATGTTTCAATGAAGACTACCAAATATAAATTATGTTTCAATAATTCGCTCTTAATATGGTGTTATAGCGATAAATAGTTGAGGACTGTTTAAATATCCACAAAAATATCGTAAAACGATAAAGTGTTAACACCGCAAATAGCTTCAATGTATCATCTTCCCATCAAACGTATCATCCTATCAACTTTAAAAAAAAGCTTGAAATCGTTCCATCATCGATTCCTCTTCAAAAAAATATCTATGTGTCTATACCGTACCATGTATCTATGGTTACTCTGATTCTCCAGGTGAAAGTTCTAAATTATGAGAACGATCGGTACATCGCGCTGTTGATGGATTACTTTCACATTTGTCTGGAAAACGTGCGTAAGCTGTCGATAGGAAAAACGAAGCACCTGATGCTGAAAGCCCTGGCGGATACGATAGGCGGCTACTTGCAGGTTTACATTTTGCCCCTCACCAAACACTCCTATTACGCGGGCAACGTAAAGTACCGAAATGCTAGAAAACTATTCGAACTGTACGAACAGCTGAAAGTTTTTTTACGAAGCAACGGAGCTGGTTGGCTAAATCCTTCGAAGAAGATAAAACAGACGAAGCTTCAAGCAATAGTGATTACGTCGCCGAAATCGACGTCGGTTGCGTGCGACGGGGTTATTACTTACTCTGCATGTAAGAATATGATTATTAGCTTTCGTAAAGTATTCATGGGCATTTTAAGCAATTTGATAGTGATTGTTTCAATCGAAAGTTTGAAGAAAATAGTTTTGTTTGTAGATGGAATGGAGTAGATTGCTAGGATACTGTAATGGGTTTATTTGATACTAATTTGGAGGGAAGTTTCATAGATGCAAGTGTTGAAATGGTTATGAAAGATGGCAGTGCTATGTACCAACACAGAAAAATAACAATTTTACATTAATCGTGTATGTATAAGATTAAAAGGTTTGGAGAAACATAATTATAGATATTATTCCGTTATTGTTTATTTCGTATATTGATTGAAATTGAATTTTGGATTTATGGATCGGAATGTGAATATAACGTAATTAACAAAATTTATGGGCTTGTGTCGAAATATGTAGATAATGATATGTATGATAACAGTAACTGTAATGATATATACTGTAGATAGTGTAATGATAATGATAATAGTAACATTATTCCTAGCTATTATGTAGCTAAAGTTCAAACAATTTTTAAGCTAGTTTATATGCAATGATCAGTTTGATATAACTATTACTTATTTATTAGCTTCGATCGCTAACAGACGAGAGACGAAACGTTTCACGTTCAAGCAGAAAAAGAGGCATGTTCCGAAGCACAAAATTAAAAGTACAAATACGAGTGAGTTCATCAAAATTAATACAAAAACTAAATACTTGCTAAGTATAATGTATCCTTAATTTTAATAAACAATCCAATACTAAAAAGATGATATTTGTTTAAACGTAATATTATCATTATTTGAAGGGCACAAAGATGAATCTGATCGAGACAACGAATCGATTATCATTCCTCTTCCTTTCCTGGACGACGATACAGAGCCAAATAGGTATTGACAACTTGAACCATTTTCTTCCATTGCCAATATTAACGATACTAAAATAGAATTTTTCTTCAGTATCGCGTTACCTTTTAAGAAGAACACCTTGCAGTCTTTATACAGTGAACGATCGACTTTTGCATTGGTCAAATACTACATAGCTAGCGTGAAGTGCATCGTCTCGAAATCGAAAGAAAAAACTGAGTTGGAGGCCTTCAATCGGGAGTTTTACGATTGGCTGCAGCAATCCGTACGTTGTGAGTCGCTGTGATCGAAAGTGGCAATCTTCTTTACATATCATAAATACTTAAGGGAATTATAATGAAGTTCAATTACAATCAAGAAACCTTTTCCTCGCAAAACATTTTATAACCATCATTAAACAATGGCATAAATGGTTAAACGATATTTTTTAACATATTTCATGCAATATCATATTGTTTAAGGTTTCTCAGATTGCATGTTATTTTGTGCAATTCAGTTTGAGTAATGCTATTCTAAAATCGATTGTTTTGAACGATGTTTATCCGAAATTCTCTAATTTAATACAGCACTGAGCTGCATACAGAATGTCTACATATAATCAGGTTTCGTTTCTTTAATTATGCCTATTAAAATGTAAATTTTCATAAATATTTACAGCCTATCAATCAGTGTTTTAATAATTAAGGTTCTACCATAACTTTATCTGATTCTACATTGCTCAAACTTCATCAACAACCATTAGACGACTCTCATCGCCTTTCTAGGTGCAACGACACCTTGATGATGAGAAATGGTACCCGGCGTTCGGCGGTGTATTGAGGGTGATCGCCTCGTTGGAGGAAGCAGGTCCGTCGTTCGATTCTTTTCCTTATTAGCAATTTTCCAGCGCAGGATGTTCTCTATAACTCATCGTTTTTCTATGTCAGGCGCGGGAACCGGTCCTACGAAGGGAGCAAAAAGCGGGACGTATGAGATTATGCCCAAAACAGGCGTGCAGCAAACTATTGAGCCCGAGGAAGCCGTGCCACCTCTGTACAAAGGTGACGAGAGAAAGCAGCACTTCAATCGCCGTCGAATTTTTTATTGGTTTCTGCTTTCTAACGTTGTCTCGTTTCTTCCTTCGTTCTAGAAGAGGAAACGGGAGTCCCACTAGGAACGGCCGAATTAATATCGATTGCAGTGGTGAGCGCGTTACTAGTGTGGTTGCTGGTGGGCTTGAGCTTGGTCTGCTACAGATTCCTTACGAAACACTCGGACGAGTGCGTCTCATATGAACCACAGGATCCTCCGTATGTTTTAGTAAACATTTTTTACGGGGAAAAATTTTTTTCGGCAAAAAATATACTGAATCGTATTTTACATATTTTACAAGGGAGGAATTTTATTAAAATACAATGTTATAATATATGAAGAAAGATGATAAATGATATTCCTCGCTGTTTACAGAAGAACAATTTTAAAATTCAATATGTTCTCAAATAATTTCACATCAAAATATTTTATAGTGATCTCAGATTAAAAGAAAATCAAAGCGATAAAAAATGATTTTTTGATGAATTTTTCCATAGATTTTACAATTCTATTAAAATTTGCTTTCTCCAATTTAGTGATATTACACATACAACGATTTTTAAAAAGATAATTTCCTATTTTTCTAATTTAGAGTTGCTGTTTTGTACGAAAATAAAGAATACTGCCAACCTGATACGTGTCCGACACAATCACCTCGTAAGAGTTTGCTGGAAAGAATTAAGGATTATTGGAAGAGCAGGTTTGGTAAATGTCATGGAGGTTGTCAAGATCGTATGGACGAGGAACGTTGTTTAGCCGCAATTAGTTATACTAGTAAAGACACGATCGACGTTAGTCATAGTAACAGAAATTATCAGTAAGTATTTATTTAATATTTATTGATTATCACTTTAGAAAATCAATTTCTTGCGATTAATTTATTACTCTCAAAGATTTATGTCTTGTAATAAGTAAATTTAAAATAATGATTGGATAATTATTTCATAGATTGTTTGATTTTTTTCTGCTTGTTATAAAGATTGATGGCAAATCTAAAACAGGTTCTAAAAAGTTATTTAAGCCTTAAGCAATTATATCTTTTATTATTTTTTCAGGAAAAGAAAAATAAACAAATCGGTTTCAGCGATGTTATCGTGTCATCGAAAGGAGCATGTGCCCATCAGAGTACGTAATTTCAATTATTCAAATTGTTATTAATTACATGGATGAGATATAACTGTAAATTTAATTGAATTTTTGTAGAAAGTTTGTTATAGTTCGGATGGCTCGTTAACCACGAATACGGAGAGTCCGGAGAGCAAACCCAGATAATAAAAGGTTACAAGTTTTCATTTATCTTTTAATATATCCCTTTTTAGTATGTACGACGTAATAAATACTATCAATTACAAATAAAATCACTTTTCTAATTATTGCTATCTAAGTATAATAATTTTTAAATACCTTATATAATAACTAGGCATTTTTATTTCTTTGATAGTGTAAAGTTGTAATGTTATGATAGTGTGAATGAACGATTTAGAAAATAATTATTTCTTTATCGTTACAAGACAAGAATAATACGTAATGTAATGTAAAAGTATGTCCATTTAAACAAAAAATTAAGATATTTTTAATGATTTTCTCCATAAAATTTAAAAAAATCTCTAACTTTTGGTCCCTATATACGATTTATCATGGTTTTTTTCGTGACCTTTATGTAGAATTTGTCAATCTATAAAAAACTTTTATTGCCCCAAAAAATGATTAAACACATGTTAAAAGAATTTTTTTTATCTCGAATCTCCGTCAAGAACGACAAGGTGGCCAGTTCGTTATCGTAGGGGACGCGAGACGGCAGTTTTAATTTTATTACAACTGCGTTCTGCAGAGGCGGCTAGCAGTCGATTGCACTTTGTTATGCCGACCGCGTACGTGCGGATTGCATTCAATGAATGCACGTTCCCGAAGCGTGCAGCCGAAGAGCCACGCGCTGCAACTTGTTGCAATCGGGCCGCGGAGTCGAATGCCGGCGTCTCCTGGTTTATCAAACGCGTCGCAACAGCAGCGCCATCTGGCCTCGGAAGCGTGTCGAGTGTCGGCCACGGCGATCAGGGCAGTCAGTGTCGCGCGATACGTTTAAGGGTAAAGGTATTTTGCGTTGTCCTCTCGATATACTTTCGATCGTGTACTGTCGTAAGTGCTTCGAATCGGTAAACATTCCATATTAAATGTGATATAATTGAACTTCGTTACACGCTTTCTTATTCACGCTTGATAATACTCGTTGTCGAACGAATCAAACAAAAACTAAATTGTGTTCGCATATTTCATTCGTTCGTGAAGACACGTGTGTCACGGTTACTTTTGATTCAACTGTCCCTTTGTTTTTACTCGGTTATTTGACTAAAGATCGTGCTCTAACGTTCATAGTGGTGGAAATCATTAGTGTAAAAAATAAGGGTTAATTAACAAACATTGGTGAGATTTCGGCGCGAACTCGCGTTCCTTAAATTTTCATAGAAACGTGAATTGGAACGTTCCGCTTGTTCAAGCGATCTATTGGTTAATTTCAAATAGATCGAATTCGTTGAAAGATGAAGCTCGTGCGATTTGTCGAATCGACTGTTTGAGATACTTGAACTGAGTTTTCTAGTCGTGTTAGACGATCGTTTCATTTGATAAATCGAGTAAATAAATCTTTGTCGATTGTGGAATACGACGCTTTAGAATTTCGTACGTGTAAACAAAACAGTTCGAGATTGACTTTGTTATCGGTTTCGCAGGACACATTTTTTTTATAGTTCTCCTGAATTAGAATTCGTAAGAAAAGAGTGTGAGAATATTTTGTAGTTGATACAATTCATGAATTGATTCGTGTAACTATACGTTTGGGACTAGTTTTGATTTGTGAACAATGCGCACTGCGGATAGATTCTCGGCTGGCGTTTCGCGCGTCCGTAATTGACTGTGGTGTCGTGGTGTGCTCTCCTCTTTAAGGACATGATGGGACGACGAAGCTGCAGTAAACTGTGCCTACTGTTCGTCGTGTTACTCCTCACAACCGTTTTGAAAGGTGAGTGACATTTTTTTTCAGTTTCTTATTTGAAAAGCTTACTTCCTTGAAAGATTCGTGTATTCAACGTGACATTCGAAGTTTTGAGAATTAAATGATTTGAAGATCATAGAGAAGAAAGTTTTTTACTTCGTTTAGGAATTATCTTAGATAAAAGAAATGTGTTATTACCTATATGAATATTTTAAAATTAAAATATCAGTTATCACTTGATTGCGAGCCTTTATGCATTTATAATAAATTTAAAAGTATAGAGAACGCAGATAATGCAAGAAAATGTATAAAATATTAAAAATAAAACGACCAGTGTGATATTTAGCGAATGAAATGAAAATATATATATTCCATTTTTTTAGTTGCATTTATAGAAATATGAAATTGCATAAATATCCACAGTCCAATTAGCACAATATTAGTTATGCTGTTTATTTTATCTAAAACTTTAATCACTTTTTAAAAGGTACTACATAAAAAGTCATTTTGCTTTTCAACTCAGTTTTTCTGAAATACCCACTTTTAATCAACAAGCGGTATAAAAATTAGAAAATCAATGAATGTAGACTTATGGATGTCTCGTGTAATCTTCATTTATAGAGTGATATGTAGCGAACACGTTTATGATGAATAAATTGAATAATTCTTATCAATTCTATTTATTGACAGTGTATTTCACTTTTTATTTGTGATATTGGAAATGAAAAATATATACAAAAATAATTTTATTTTGACCGAATTCGTTTCATTAATCCATTAACGATCAAGGTTATGTTAATGCAACATTTCATTTCTAACCTTTTTCTATCGGTTTCTCTGTCTTTGTATTACTTAATATTAAAATATTCTTTTTTAATTATAAACTAACTTTGCATACATAATACATAACACGTACTTATCATGCTCGTTCTGTAATCTTTCATTAATATAATTATAATAAAATAAAATATCAGAATCAAAATTATTTTAAAGTTAATGTCAAATAAAGATTAATCGTTGAAAGATTTCTAGAATATCCAAGGTTTATTATTATTACGAAGTATATGTAAAAGATACGTTTCTTTTTTTCCGGGTATCGAATTTCATTGAGAAAGTATGAAGGACATCTGAATAGGAATGATATATTTTCTTAATGTAAATAGAAAGAGTTTCGAAGGCATATGGTATACGGCCATGATGATTGTACCTTTTTCACAAAGTGATCGTGAAACGTGATGTTTACATTGGTACGACCATATACAAAAAGTGACGAGGAACGCAATAAGGAAGGGAATTCAAAACACATATTTATCCAGGCTGTATTTGTATCGAGGGCACCACAATACAGCCTGAACTCTATTGTTTTTTGGATCTGCCTGAATACCTACGTCATTGTTTTCTCCGTTAATGAATAAGACCATTCGTTTCTTTTTCATAGTTATTGTATATCTTGTTCAATTTCTGCTTTTTTAGCTTGTGGGAATAATCAAAGCCATTTTTGCTCCGTCAACAATTTTTATCATTCGTCTGTTGAATTAATAATTATTAAAAAGTTAGATTAACAAGGTATTACGCAATTGAAATTATTATTACAACATTATTTTTTATTTTTCACCTCACACGACCAAGAAATGGGCTTGGCTCACGCAATCCTTGTCTTACAATTCTATCTTGACCTTTCTCTCCTCTCATTCTCATTTTTTTTTATTTTTCACTTCTCAACTATGTGTACATACTTCTAATAATATTACTTTTTATTAATTTATTAATTGTGAAATATTTAAGTGCTTATAATAAATTTCTGGAATAAAAGTACTGGATTTCCAATTATCTTGCCATACTTATTTTGCTTATTTTTTAATTTATATAAAACACGCGAATTTTTTTAAGTTTTTTTAAATCTATTGCAATTCTTCTTTAATTTTTGCTAGCGTAGGATAAGGATGAGATTATGATAATTCAATTAGTTTCATGCGTGTAAAATTGGGATCACCGTGATTATTTCGACAATTTATTATAAGTCTATTTACAAAATTTGAATTATTCAAAGGATATTAAATACTGTTGCAATATTCATGTACCTAGTTCGCAATTGATCAAACTTATTTTCTACGATAACTTTATAATCAGATTGTATTTAATACACGTTTAATATATTCTGGGAAATGTAACAATTATAAGGATTTAAGTAAATTATTAGGTCATCTGACATAAGAACTTGTAGTCTTTCTGACTGTGAGAACTGAATTTACAATGAAGAATTCAATTACCATTCATAACAGTAACACTCTACGCGCTAGAAGTTCCATGAATAGAGGATATGAAAAGGTAGGTTATTGTAGGAAATAAAGAAAATTATTAATAGATATATTAATGATTAATGGATGAATTATTTTTCATTGTTAATTCAAGTAAATATAAGGCATTTTTGTTTGCTCAGAGCTATTGGCCATACTCTAGTCACGAAAAAAGTAACACTAGGTCAGTAATTTGTTAATAAGTACCTATTAACACAAATTACATAAATAATTCAATCTCTTCGTTGCTTTGCTATATCTCAGTTTATTCCAACAACGAGACGCGCAACATCAATATACACAGAATTTGGAAATTTCCATCGTAAATGTTCCATTCAAACGTTTTTGCACTTGCGAAGAACAGAAAACCTGGTATTTTATCTCACAAACCGACAATATACCGTGGCAACACTTTTTGACTAAATCGAATTTACAAACCATGCATATCTAACGAATCCAAAGAGGTTCGGGGGAAAAAAGGTGAAGGAAAAAAGAGCAGAATATTTACGTCTCCTCGAAAATAAACACCAATACGTGGCACGAAACGCGAGTTCTCGCATTTCCCGGCTGCACGACCGTTTTTTACCCGTAGAAAAAAATAAAAAGGAGGAAGGACGAGGTGGAAGAAGAGGAAGGGGAAAGGCAAAGCTTGCGTCGAAATTCGAATGGAAAAACGTCGACGGGGGGTTCATTTCGCTCTGGCCATCGTTTCGAATCCCATTCCGAACTCGGATCTCATTCTGAACACGCGTGATCCGGATTAGAAACGTCCGATTCCTCTGTTTTAGATTACCCGGGTCGTTTTGTCGCATGCAAAAGTTGGAAATCGAAGATGAGCCAGCAAGATATCATGTAAATTTTCTCCCGTTTTCATATTTCGATAACCTCTTTTCTTTTTGTTTCTGGCGAATAATTTTAGAAGGAATTGAACGGCGATGGTGTAGAAAAACTGTAGTTTCGTTTTTATTCTGTCTTTCCTTATTTTTCTCATATTTGCAAGGCTGAATATTTAGACAAATAGTTAAAGGGAAGCGCTCCGACAGAGTTTGAGAGAACAGGTGGTAGAAAAACTTTGGAAATTTTATTTTTCTTTCTTCCTATTCTTTTTCGTGTATTTTTTATAGTTGTATGGGTGAATATTTCAGCGAATAGTTAACAAGGGAAAATATTGTAATAGACGGAGTTTATGAAGGAAAGATGGTAGAAAAATTTGAAAAATTCTAGTTATTCTTGCTTTTATCCTACTCGTGTTTTCCTGATATTTCAAACGGTGAATTTCCAGACAAATAGTTAAAATTTAACAATATTGTATATAAATTTGAGACAAAATCATTTCCCTATTCATAAACTTGCCATTGTACATTCCAACTTTGTACAGTCAGCTCTCCTTCAACTATCGTCCACGCAAATCCAACCTTCTTTATGCTAATCTGAAGTACCTGTACATCAATATGAAGTTGATATCTTGCACACGATATGTATCATGCACAGGTAAGAGAAGAAGCGGAAAGATTTGCATACATCGATGGTTGTTCCTTTATAGCGGCACGTGTAACGGAAAATATCAAGAGTGGCCACTTTAGACTTACATTGCGCTTTATAAACATTCAACAAGTGGCAACGGGTCCATCGACTTGTGGAACTTCTCAGTTCGCCGAGTGTTCCTTTTAAAATCGATCGAACTGCATAAGTATTTCTCCGCGGGACGAACTTTCGCTGTTTAGCTTGCCACCATTAAATGGGATTCTTTCCAAGTACTACTGGCTCGCACCACCGTGAAATCGATGGCGAATTCAGCATCGTGCCAACGGAATACATCCCTGAATTTTGTTGAATGTTTTACCACCGCTGACTTCTCATGTTAATCCACGATGTTGGACTTTTAAGACGGTTGGAAGGACTCGTTGAACGAAATTTAATTCGGTGCAAGCATTACGATGTATTTAGTTGTTTGTTTCTGTTTTGTTTGAGGCGAAAGTTTGGGATGAACACAGTGGCTAAACTAGTGCAGCCACGTGAACTAAGTAAAGATATCGGTACCCTAGAGATCGTTTAAAATCTATTTCCATACGTGTTGTAAGTCTAATGTATTGGATTGGCAACTAGGTTATTGCATATTTTAAATAAGAAGGGAAATTCAAAACTTTTGTTTAAAAATGTAACTTTATTCAATTAGGTATTGCCCGTTTTTGTCGATCACCTTTTGCCATTTTTCAAGCAGTTCCATAATTCCACGTTCATAAAACTTCTGATTTTTGCCAGCAAAAAGCTGAATTAAATGTGATTTTACATCATCAGCGTCATTAAAAGTTTTACCATTTAAGGATCTTTCCGCATGGAACGAGATAAATGGTAATCTGAAGGCGCAAGGTCAGGGTTATATGGTGGATGTGACAATACATCTCATTCTAGTTCCAATAATTTTTGGCGAGTGACCAAAGATGTGTGGAGCTTTGTATCATCATAAGCTGGAAAACAACACCCTTACGATTTTCCTATTCAGGCCGCTTTTCTTGAACTGCATCGCTCAGTTTGGTGCTCACTTGAACGTACACGTTTGAATTAATCGTTTGGTTTCTTGGTAAAAGTTCAAAGTACAGAATTCCTTTATAAACTAACAGCATAATCTTTTTTTTTTGGCGAATCTCAGCTTTTGATGTCGTCTGGGCTGGTTCATCTTGCATCATCCACGATCTTTTAACGTTGTTATAAACTATCCACTCTTTGTCGTCAGTAATCAGTCGTTTCAGAAATGGATCAGAAGCGAATCGCAGATACTAATGCGTTGCGTCAAATGAATTTCCTTAAGCTGATAAGGGACCCATAAATCCAGTTTCTTCACATAGCTAAGCTGTTTTAATTTTTTTTTTAATGCATTTATGCGATACATTGAGCTTCTCTTCAATCTCACGCGTTGTGCTATGACGATTTGAATCAATAATGGCCTTGGTATGGGTGTTATCGACTTCAACTGGACGGTCAGATCATTTTCATTGAAAGTGAAGTTGAGCATTTTTCAGCGAAAAATCACCAGAACGAAATTTGGCAAACCAATTCTAACACTGCCTTTCTTTCAAGGCTTCATTCCCATATACGGCACATAATTTGTGTGCTTACGATGCGTTCTTGCCTTTTCGGAAATAATACAATAAAATAAGTCTGAAATGCGCGTCTTGTTCTTCCATTTTTAAATTGGGGTGGAAACAAAAATCGATAGAACTTTTTTACTAAATTAAAGGTGAAAGTCTAAACAACAAGAAAACAATATAGGTTAGGCGCTTTGAACACGTTGACAAAACAAAAGAACGTGCTACCTATTGATGAAATCCGCAATCACCTAGTTGCCAACCTAATAATTTCGTTAAGTACAGTTCGATTATTGTTTTATGTTTAGATATATTTCCATGTATTCGTATATGTACTTTTTTGTATTTTCGTTAGGTTTTCTAATTATATTTGGATGTTATTATTAGCATAACGATGGGGGATAACGAGAAGGAGATTGAAAGTAATATTGGCGTTAGGTTGCAAGTATAAATATAAGGCACTTAGAGAGAAATTAATCTTAAGGTTAGCCCGATATACGGAGTGCGATATGACTGTGGTGTGGAGGAACGAGTGAGTGGATTTTTCTAAACCAAGTCCATTTTATGGCTCGCTGGGGGCTAAAATTGCAACATATTATCACGTTGAATGTCGTGCGCGTTTTCAATGAAATCTCCTTCAGGCCACGAGTGCCGCTGTACCAAACCTACTCTGCTAGGTACTCCCATCGATATTTTAGATAACTTAAAATCTCTGCCCTAATTCGTTACAATGTCGAAAAGAAAAATGGAGAAGTTATTTCTTAGTGAATCAAATAGCAGTGAAAGAGAAAGCTTTTATGAGCCTTACAGGAATTCGGATAGTAGCGATAAGGAAAAAATCAGATTTCCTAGAAATAGAGATATAAATAGAATTACATCGTCTGATTCTGATTCGGATATTGATAAGTGCAATCGTAGTGATACTGAATGTAATGAAGATACTGTTGACGAGATTTTACAAGAATTGGTCATTGAGGAAGAAAGAAGAACTGATGATACCGAGGAAAGTACAATTCAATTTGGTGAATGGAATGAATTTAGTGGTCGGCAGAAGACATTTGCTTTCTCCGAGACAGGCGACTTCATTAGGCAATTACCTGCCGATGTCAATCCATATGATGTGTTTCAGTTGTTCGTTGATAACGAAATAATAAACTTACTTGTATCAGAAAATTACAACAAGAAATGATGTAAATATTAGAAGATTTAGAGAATTATTAGCTGTAAATTTATTAGGGTTGTCTGAAGATAAAAAAAGTCCTTGTCTTCGACAGAGTCAGCATAATATCGGAAAAATGATTCCGGAAGAAGCATTAGACGCGCATGCAAACTATGTTATGTAGATAAAAGACGAATCGATCAAAGACACGGGAGAATTTAAAGAAAACAACAATTTATTGTCCAAATTGTCCCGACCAATCTCATCTTTGTATAGAATGCTTCAAAGTTTTACATTCTAAATAATTTTCTTAATAAACCATTTTCGTATTACTTTTATAACAATTCAATAGTTTTATTATTTCCTGTGTAATATCTTTCCAAATACCTACGACGATCCTTCGCAAGTAGTCAAATAAGCGTCACCCTATCAGAAACTTGCTGTCACCCGAATATGGGTGACGTGGCAGTCAACGTGTTATTATTATTATTATTTGGTTTATTAAGGTTACATGATGCATTCACCCATAAACTCGATATAAATTGCTCTAACAAAATATTAATCAAAAGATTGATCTTTTAAGCAAATATTTAGTCAAATATTAGGACGTTTATAGATTTTCGGTACTATGTCTGTATGACTTGTCAAAGCTTAAAATATATAGATTAAAAATAAAATAATATTGATGGAAACGTCGCTTAATAAATCCTTACTATCCATCTATTGTACATCGTTCAGTTTGGTCGTTACGTGACAGTTTGTTTATTAATTGTTTTAGAAAAATTGATAATGGAATATTTATGACGCATACAGTTAAAAATAAATAGGGGAAATAGGTGTAAGACGAGGATGAGCTCATTCAGATGATTTAGTTAAATATAACGATGATTAATGTGATACTGATACTCCAAATCGTACGGAGCAAGCGGCGATTTATTGATGCATGAATTTACATGTAGCTCGCGATTTTACTCGGTTTCTGATTCTAAATTCATTACGTATTACGCATTCTGAAATTTAAATTCATTACATATCACGGATTCCGATCCTAAACTCATCACATATCACGGATTCTCATTCTAAATTCATTACGCGTTACAGATTCTGTTTCTAAATTCATCGCAAACTAACGTTGTAATCTAAAAATTGTCGAAAAATACTTGGGAATTTCACGTCCATCGACAATTATAAAGTTATAAAACTATTTTAAAAAATGTTAAAGACTGTTATTATTTACAACTTACATGCCTATATTGTTAGGTTGTCCGAAAAGTGTCTTTCTTTTACAGACACGTCTTTTACAACGACGCATCTTTATATAAACATGAAACATAATCTGTCAAATGTGATCTTTATCTTGATAGAACAAAATAGATCATACGTAATTCCATAAAATAATATAAAACGGAAAATGTTGTGCATCCATCGTTTCCTTATAAAACGAAAGAAACTTCTCGGACGATCTAATATCATGATAGGTGTTAATATATATTAATACCTCAACTAGTGAATGAATTAGTCGATTGATGTACGAATCTCGCTCACAAGTCTATTTGCTCGATCTTTTCACCTGTGTACTTTGATTCTGAATTTCTCGCACGATATATTACGGTACAAAATTTGTCCAAATATATCGCGGAATCTGACGCCCGCCAGCAATGATAAAGCTCGTGCCTCCTTCGAACGAGCTTAAACACGAATGAAAGGACATTTTCAACGAGCCATGCGAAAATAACCCGTAAAGCAGCAATAAAATGTGAATTTTCTGCTCGCTGAAACGTTCGAATGCCCGAAACCCGGGCTTTACCCGTTTTAAACGGGGTAGAGGGGGCTTCATAAAAATTTGAATGCAATTCACTCGCGGGTACCTCGCGTGTGTCGCCCAATTTTCCCAGCTTTTTTCATGAAAATTTTTCTTCCTCCCGCTATTATACACAAAGATAGAAAGACATAGAGAGGGAAGAATGCAGAGAAGAGAATGAGACACAGAGAGATGGATCGATTCAAGCGTTTATATTTATTACCAGTTTGTCGTTTCGCTATTCTAATTTCAATTGCAACCCGACACCAGGCTGCCTGTAATTACGAACGTTTAAAAGCTTCGGCGACGTGTACTTTAGTTTGTAAACAATTTCAAACGCACCCAAGCCCCCGTAAGCCGAATTAATGGGTTCACTTTTAATTACCACTCCGCATGCGTCCGGACGCCATTCGCCACTCCCTTTTTTTCGTCGTTTAATTTAATTGTTCGTAACGATTACTCGCCTTGCTTTTTTAGTTCAATTGTAGCTGAAAAGTTCGTACGTCTTCTCGTCTTTCTATCCCCATCCCCAACAGTGCAAGCAAGTTCTCGCGAAATTGAACGAATTTTTTTCCAGCCAGCTGGATGCGCGACGCTTTTTTCGCACAGGCTTTTCCAAGCAGTTGCTGTTACTGGTTTATGAGATGGTTTGGAAAAGATCGACGCGTTACGTTTCTGGGGCTTTTAATTTAGCGATCGAGAAAGCTTGGAAGGAATTTTATGGCGAAAGCTGGAGAACGTTTCGAATTTACGTCAAGGGTTGCTAAAGACCAACGATGTCTATGTTTCGTATTTTTCATGTAGAAGTCGGATATTAAGAGATTCAAGTTATGGAGCTTTAGTAGATTCAAATAAAATAAATTAGTGGCATATAATATCGGAAAAACAATAATAGAGAAATCTAGCAATAAACGACGTTATTAAATTCATACTATACACATGACATGCACAATTCATATTATATACACGCTATAATACCGTTTTTCAATGATGAACGAGCTCATCATTCTCGGTTAACAGGATCATCATATAACATAATAAAATCATATACATATATGTGAATAATACAACGACACCCAAAGACTCATACCGTTTTCTACCTTTACCTCAATGATCGAAGCAAAGTTAAGATATACTTTATGTGGACCTGATTAAAGTTTAGTGCCCTTTAGTACATTAACCCTTTCCTCCAGTGTATGCATATCTGTCATGAATAAAATATCAATCTTAGAAATTCAATACCCGTGCAGGACACCATTAGCTTTGCACGACTCGCTCTATATAACTTACAATGCCCAGTCTCAAACTTTAATACACGCTTTCTACAGGAAGTCAGTTCCTGAAAAGTTTGAACCAACGTGGTTCCACGATGTAGAACGATTTATCAGTGCCTGGAGCGGCCCGATGGGGTTGCATAAAGACTCGAGGTTCACCGAGCCGATCCGTCACTGCGAATAATCGTCAAAACGAGGTTGATTTTATTGGCAATGAGCCTCGGTTATCGATCGCTTGGATGATAACGCACATCCGTAAATAATAGCAAGTCGATCGAACGAGAGTTATCGATCGTTGAAACGCGTATCAGTTGGTCCAGTTGAAAAACGTCTCACAGTTAAATTACTCATCTTGGCGCGTCGGTGAAATAAATATGGCAGTGAGCGTGTAACTACCTGCCTTACGTCGAGCGAACTATCGACGTTTACAGACGCGTTCCGCCGTATTTACGGCCGCAAAAAGCGCGGTTCCGTTCGCCGTTACGTCTTCCTTGGGCGACGAGCCGCACAGCTTCCCGTTCAGTTTTACTTGAGCAACAGCACCAGGGTAACGAAGGTTGGTGTAGAAGTTTTTATTGCTCGGTTATGTCCGCGGACGTCGGAGAAAATCTTTCAGGGTTTATCTCTGCGTGCACGAAGATGTGGAAATGGAAAATAAAGGTTTAAAGGCTGATGAAGATTTGTGTTGCGGAGAAAGAAAACGGTGAATCGGTGGATTAAGTTTAGTCGGCTGGTTCGAGGAATTCGTATTCCAAGGATGTTAGAGATATGTATCTGCTGAATAGAGGAAAACGTGGTTAAATTAGATTTTGTTATCGATAGACTTCGGGTTTTTATGCAGGTTTATATCTTTATCGGCGCAACTAGAGAAACAGAATTTAAGTAGAGATTCGTTTTATCTATTAAAAGATACGACGAGTATTTCTAATTTAGATATTTCATATGCTTTTCCATATTATTTTGTACACTTTTATTACGGATGTGTTAACGAGTGAAAAGAATGATTTTATATTAAAAGGATATAAGGAATGACTAGATTTGTTAACGAACTTGTCGTAGAATACGGGGAATTGTTAGAGTAGTTTGTATAGAAATATTGTACCGGATAAACAGTTTACGTTAAATAAAAAATTTGAAAGTTTTTAATTTCAAAGGATGTAAGTAAAGATGTAAAAATTTATCAATTTAGAAGCTTAAAAAGTTCCGTAAGAATAACTTGTTGATAACAATTTATATTTTTGTTGAAACGGTTAACAACTACAATTCTACGAGCTAGTAACGCCGTCAGCCATGCTTTCCTTTGAGATTAGTGATAAACTACACCGGCAGCGATATTTTATCGACGATGCTTCGAATTTATTTCGCTCGGCGTGCTACGGGGCGGTTCTTTCGCGTGATTCTTACTACTGAGAAGCATAAGAAAAAGGAAGCGAAGGAGAATATAGACTTGGACAGAAGGGGCGAGGAAAACCCAAGGAGAATGAAACTTAAAGGAACTGCTCGAGATTTTGCGAAATTTATGACCAGGTATAATGGCCAACGCTGAATTTTCTTTTTCAAAAGCTGCCGCGTAATTCTGTCAACCAATCCGGCACATTTGTACGCTTTCCTGCTTAAGAAAAGCGTACCGTGGCAGTCTCTTTTTAAGAGCAGCTTGCTCTTGTTAAAGTTTTCCTGGAAAGTTCGTGAGATTTCATTTATATAAAAGTGCGTACCCTGGACAGAGGTATATCGATGTTTGTCCGTTAAAGTTGGTAATTTTAATAAATAGTTGCAATATTAAAAATCATTCTCAGTAATTGAAGAAAAATTTTAGCGTAGAGTTGAGACAAGAAAAATTGATTTATTTACGCATATATTCTATTTTCGTCTTTTTCGATCACAATCGTATCTCTATCTTAGAATTGCTTTGAAAGCTGAAATTATTTTAACGTTTATAACTATTCCTACCGTATTTCCCAGATAAATAAATGGAATGTACACGTTTTCTTTTTCAAAAAATACTCGTTTACTTTTTCTGAAATTTACATCATTCTCTCGTCACTTCAAACCTTCGATTACGTTACAAGTTTGCATTGAAAGATGTTTGAACCGTAATAAAATTGATATTCAATCGAGACTTTATTAATTTCACTTTGTTCACGATAGTAAAAGGCTCAGTTATTCTATACCACGATATCCAAGATCCGCGAGTACGAAACGCTCCGATTCTACTTGATCGCAACTTTTAAATTTCGCGGGTATAACAAAATAACAGAAACATTGTTAATTTTATTTTGTACATGACGATGAAAAGCTCAATTATTCTATATCACGATCTGTAAAATCTGCAAATACAAAAAGGCTGCGATTCCAATTCAATCGCGATTTTTAAATTCCATCCGCAGGTTCGGTCGTAAAGCTTCAATAACAGAGACCATTCGTCGCGCGATAAACGTTGCAAATCCTGGTGTAACGCCGGTAGTTTCGAATGCACGATTCATCACCTCGTCGATCACCGGAACGATAGAGTGGAAGCGCATCTCATCATACGGAAATATTTATACACCGACTATGGTGAATACGATCGATGTAGGTACGCACGATGACAAAGTTTGAAGGAACTTGTCTGAATTATACATGTTGGAGCTACATGCTTCCTGTTTTTCTCTATTTTCCCTTGCGTTCCTCGCGCAACATCGCTCGAAACTATGTGTAACCTTTCGTTTGTACAAATCGATGACGGATACTTGGATGTAGCATTCGCCAACGTGTTTCGAGTTCCCGAGTCTTTCCGCTGTTCCTCTTTCAACGAGACGACACAGCTGTTTGCGTGCCATTTTCGTGACCGCGTTGATACTGTTGATTCGATGTTGCTCGTAAACTTTTCTGATACCGGAACTCGGCAATCCTTTCGTTTCTTCATAGATATTTTAGTCTTTTTGCCATGTGAAATATAAAAGTTGTTTGGGTGTTAGGAAGTTTAATTTAAGAACAGTTGACAATGTTTATCTTACTAACATGTTATATTTGTTACTTTGCGTATCATTTGCTCGGAGATATTTATCACCACTTTCTACGCATCTTTTCACGCGTACTTTTTCGTCTTTTTTTATGCAGACTTGTATGTGTGAGAGAGTTTAACGCTACTTCGTGGAACTAGAATTATAATTTCTCGTAAAATAATTTTCCGTTGTAACTTTCAAAAATTATGCTTATGCATTACGCTCGATGCATGAAATAAATAGTAATTTACATATTATCAGATAATAAATATAGATATATTTATTTGCAAACAATTTTATAATTAAAATTTGATTTTAATATTTATAACGAATTTTGAGGACCAAGTAGAGGAAATTGGTAAATTTTAATTTGAAATCTAATTTGAAGCACGAATTTTCGAGGGGATATATATATACTATAGGGAAATTAGCTATATTCGTAAGTTTTTCTGTTTATTTAATAAGATATATAAAGAATTGGATAAGACATCACAGCTCAAAATGACTTCAATGTCTGCTGTTTGAATAATACTGTTTTTCATCTAATGGTCTATAAAAATTTAATTTTAAGAATTCTGTATGCATAGTATTCACGATCGTCTATAGACTACACTTTGACGTCAGCTATGTCTCAATAACCGCCGTTTATTTCCTCATTCGTTACATTTTACGATCGCAGACAACAGAGATGCATAACAGAAATACTCTGCGCTCTGAGCTAACAAGTCAAAACCTAGCGCAATTTCGTGTCTTCCATATAACTACTAATTCATATACTATAAATAGATCAGTGCCTCTCAACCCCATCATATCTCTAAATTTCTCTATAATAATTCTGTCGCGAAGCCATTTTCACAAAAATTTCATATTAAAATTTTCAATCTCATGTGGCAAAAGCGGAAGAAAAGCATTTTTTTACATCCCTCCGCCTCCATGCAGTCTATTCAAAACACTGAATTATACTAAAAAAATCTGAACTGAAAATGAACAAAATTATTTTGCTAAAAAGCAAACTCTTTTCACATCTCACACATTCATTACGCTCAATACAGCAAATTTATATTGAACCTTATTAATTTATACCAATGAATTATATCAAATATAAAATCTTGTAGCAAATTTTATACCAGAAGATTGATGTTCCGCCTTATCAAAACTCATAAACACTCTTTTCCAACACATTTTAAAAGAGAATTCTTCCCCAAATTACACCCCTCATTTTCTTTCAACGCACAGCCTAAGCTAACCACTCGATTCACGCTAAACCTTATCACAAAAGTCGTGAATACTTCCAGCCAATTACCCCGAAGATAAAAATAATCGAATAATCCGAAAGATTTACCGACGGCAACGTCATCTTTCACTTTGCGTTTCGCATGATTTATTCGCGGTCCCTGTAGACGGAATAAGAGGGAAAAATGGTGAGTTAGAGTCGCATCCAGGCTACGCAGAGGGTGACTAGGGGTGGGTTAGAGAAGCAAGCGGCGGGGTTGAAAGCGTACGAGTCCGAGCAAAGTCAATGGCCGGCGAGCAAGGGCGTATAAATCTGAAACTTAAATTTAGATCGGCTCTGAAACGATGCTTTTCCCTTCCACACGTCGTTCTATCAGTTTGTCGGCCAGTGCTGCCGCCCTATCCGTCGATGTTCGAACCGGAAAACGCGTTTTCACGAAGGCGGTTCTTTATGACGGTCATCGTGCGTCGACCGTACTCTCCTTGGCCAGGGTCATGGTCTTTCGTACTGGTTCAGGATTATGCTTTACGACGCTGTTACTGCACCAGGAATTTTACCAAGCCTTGTTCTTTATACTTATTGTGCGCTGTATCTCGTTTCATTTATATCTTCTCGCTATTTTTAGATGTTCGTCGGAAGTAAGAATTACGCACGTGATTCGAGTGAAAGGTTTTTTGGTAGGACGAGTAATGGTATCTTGTTCGAGAATTTGTTGTTTACGAAAGTGATTTTTATTTGAGAATTTTCGTGTAATTTAATGGTCGATATTATTGATGGCAATTGTTACTTGTATTTAGTAAGAGCTTTTTTCAGTTCAAGGAGAAACGAAAGCTTGCCCGAGAATTCGTTTCGAAAAGAATGACTTTCTATTTGAGGAGCTTTATGTAATTCGATGGTAGATTTGATCGCGCGGGAATTTGTTTTTTGTATTTTTATGCATTCCTGGTAAATTTGAAAATTGTAAGCTATGCTTCCCAAAATTATCGCTATCCGATGTCTAGAAACTACAAAGTACAAATAAATGTAACCACTTAATAAATTTCTCGGTTTTCTTCGGAAATACGTTAATCGAACTTGTAAAAAAGTATTTTTATTTTTTTCTTCAAAATTCGAATCAAGAAGCTGAAACACAAAGCGATTCTCTAAAGAATAAACAATACTTACTGACAATATCGAGCCAGTTCGGTACAGCAGCAAGTTGGAGGAAAATTAAGAGTCCCCAACAAGGCTGTTCTTTTCTTTTTTATTTAACTTGGTGTTTTGTTTCCCGTAATATCATAGCCGATATTAAGAGAAGTTTTACAAGCCTGGTCTCGAGTATCACTTTGATCCACTGCTGCTGATACACTTTAGTCTGGCTGAAGTTTCATAATTAGAAAGTTTATCGCGGCAGGAAAACTGCTAGGAAAAGTGCGCGCGTCTGGCGTCAGCATTTCCTTATCGACAACTTTAATAACGTTTTGTGATTATTAATTCGGGTAAAAGCACCCTGCTTTCTCTTGATATCTGTATTTGATCGGAACACGTGAGTTTTCAGCTTTCGAAATGCTCGATCCATGGGTAAAGTTCCTGTTCGTTCTGTAGTTTGATTGCAATGGAAAACGAGTTTACGCGAACGAAAAGCTGTTGATCGTTTAATTAAATTCTGCGAGCTTTTCACTTTATGATCGTTGAAATCTGACGGTGTTTCAACAGTGAAAGGAAAGGGATAGAACGAGCAGAAATCTTATATACATACCGCTTCTTGAATAGAAGTTGTACAGTACAGTCGGCAAAATTGAATCGCTTTGGAGTTTTCAGCTTTAATTTTGCTTAAATTACTGACATTTATTCTTATTCGGAGTATGTTTTACTTTATATTTTATTCATTTTATGTTCTAAGCAAGAACTCTGTTTGTATGTATAGGTATGCATACTTAATTTTTAAATTACTGTATTATATTAGGTTGTCCGAAAAGTTTCTTTCGTTTTATAAGGAAATAATAGACGTACAATGTTTTTTGTTTTATATTAGTTTATTGAATTATACACGAATATAATAATAGAGATATAATGAAATGGGTCATACCTAATTCAATAAAATAATATAAAACAGAAATTATTGTTCATCTATTATCACCTTATGAAACGAAAGAAACTTTTCGGACAACCCTATACATTTATTCGTATTACCGACATATATATTGATGTGAGGGTCAAAGTATCGAAGGTATCGACCAAGTATGAGATATATTTTTAACGTGATTTATGTCATATTTCGCATAGAAAATTCATTCAACAAATTGTAACCAAAGGAAATATATTAAAAAGCAGGGACAGAATTTTACGTATCTTTATATGAAATTTATTTACACTTGATTAATTACAACTAGATGCAAAATAAAGAATCTTAGAAATATTTTAGAAGAAAGAAAGCAACAAAATTATATCGCGTCTATGTTTAACATTTCTTAAACGAATAAAACTTGGAACAATAATACGCACGGCAAGGAGAAGGAACTAAAGAATTAGAATTGGCAACGAGCTTGCCCCTCTCTTCTTTTTAAATTCCCTAGTCAACAGGTTAGTAAAAGAACAGTAAGGGTTGGCATCTTACAAATTTAACTCTCAGCCTGCCGCTCGAACGAAACGAATACAGTCCACCGCATGTTACTGTTATTTCTGGCGACAGTTTTTAACTAGTGCAATCTGCGAATAAAGCGTTGCCTGCTCGTCGAGCACCAGTTAACATCTGCGAGTCGTTTTCCATCGTTATTTTCACCGGGGTTCGTCGAATCCTCCCTTTTTATTCTTTCTTCATTCGCTACCAACTCCCTGTAGAACTCTCTTTTAATTATCTCGCCTCTTAAAACACGAAACTTTAGCATCTATATAAATTTTACGATCCATATGACACGATGTAACGTTTTACAGCAACTTATACGTTTGCCAGATCTGCAACTGAAATTTATTTCCTCTTTGTTTGTTGCATACACGTGGGTTCTGTGTGTTTATGCAAGTTCGTATTTTTGTGTCTGATATTGTCTCATTTTTTCGTTATTATATCGAAGGCTAATAATATCTCGTAATAAACAACACATTTGATTATTCTGTAAAAAGTTCAAGCTTGAATTTGAATTCACTTTATAATTATGTTGCTTCGTCTTTTAAAACTCGTTTCTTCACAAATTTTACGGCCTATGAACATGACGTACGTAATATTCCAAAACAGTCTGCGCGTTTTCAGAGTCCAACATTTACGTCTGCTTTCAAGTTATATGATAATTTTTACGTTTACGCAAATATTCCACATAAATTAATTCGTTTTAACGAGTTCAGCGAGTTATTTCTTAATTAAGAAAGCTTTTACGATCACGCAATTACATAATTATTAATAAATATAATTACATGATCGTTAATAAAGCCAAGTAAATTTCTATGAGGTTGCTTTTATTCCTCATAAATATAAATATAATACGATTAGTTTCTAAGGGACACGAAAAAAAAGTAACTGAAAATAAATGAAAATTACATTGAAAAATTTGGCAATCCGAGCGACGACTTAATTGATCTTTTTTGGTTAACAAGTGCAAAACTCCAAATACTACGCAAGACAGTTTCTTCCAAATTACATAGTTGTTCCTTTTAATATTAAAATTTGAAATTTGAATAGAAGAGTTTCTGTTATATTTTTACTACGAAGCAAACAGCGGGAATATGTACAGGAATAACGATGTTTCAAGTGAAATTTTTGCTACCGAGAAATTTAATTACCGCTGTATTTATTGAACTGTAGGAAACACACGCGTGCCGCGCAGCCGTCTGTGAAAGTAATTAATATGAACGAAGGTAGAGAGGCGATTCTCGTTTGCTTTTTCTGCGTCCAAAAATCAAGTTCCACAGAGAGTTCTGCGTTTGATGTTGATTCCGTTCGAGACCGATCGGATTACCCTCGGTTTATACTTTGACTGACAGCTCCACCAGCTTGTAGTTTGTTCGCGATAAATGAATTTTTTGAAAGCACGAACAGTAGAGTCGTCGGTATTTGTTTGATCCAGAGGCATTTTTCCTATTATGTATCTCCCTAAAGAAACTCATCGCTCATTTTAATGAATTTCACGAACCTTGTTCGATGCTGTTTCCAATATACCCGAAGCATCAAAGTCATAATTTTTATCTCGATTGACTTGAGAGCAGCTACAAATTCTAAAAAATCTTAGAAATAACTAAAGATCTATTGACTTTATGTATGTTAGCAATTTTTCAAAATTTTCTTTAATTATAATAAATATAGCTTTGCCTTCCAACACGATAAATTTACTAATCGCAAGCGATCGACACAGTTTACCACTAAAATACTTCGCCTCTAATAGTATTTTTGAAAAAAATGTTCTATATTCTCTAAAATCTTGGCTCGTCCATTCATTGCAAGCTTTTCATTTACGAGCTTGGCCATTGTGTGCATCTGCCATTATATATATAGTAGTTTATTCTGGGAATAAATTAAATTATATACAATAGCAATTAATAACAAATCTACTAGAAATTTTACCCGGAAAATCGATTCTCCATTTTCCAAGCCCTAAATTACCGTTCTTCTCTCGTCGTCTCATCTATTCAGTAAAATGGTTGCCGGTAAAACAAAGCAAAAATGAAAATGTCGGTTGACGGGTAGTTTGAATTTTATAAAATTTACATATATATTCATTATTTATATTAGGTTCAGGTAGAACGGTTAAGTTTTAACTCATAAACAAATATACAGTTACAAAAATAGATAATACGTAAATGCATTGATTTTCGGCGACCTGGATATTACGAAGCTTCTGACCGTTTCCATTTTGGGCTAAGTTTTTCACTCAGTTCTCTTGCCGTCTTATCAGAAGGTTCATCACTCTGCTCACTCCTTGGCCAGGCCCTTTTAGAAAACTCCTATCACTTTGCACGTGTCACGGGGCACCGTGAGCCCGTGACTTCGACTCATCGGCTCCGTGCACGCTATCCTCGGTGGTGGACAACGACAACAGAGATCGTCGGGTCACCTCTCGGCACTTTGAATCTATAATATCCGCGATTCTTAGAAACGTGCTCGTAACACCACTCAAAGCCGCTATTGAGGCTAAACCCTGATGACACACCCATTTATGGTGTCGGTTATCAGCAGTGCAATATTCTTGGAAATGGATCGACACCACACGATGCGTCGACCTTGACACATGCATATCCTCTACGTCCCTGACATGTCCATCGTGTTTGAGCTTTGAACAACTTCAAGTATTTTATGTTTTTATGGTATTCTATGTTCTTCCAAGAAATGTCAATTTGTACTTCTTTTATTTCGTATGTCTTGTATTCAAAACAGAGGAACTGTGCAAATCAGTAAAATTATTTCCTATATTTTTGCAGAAATAAGTTTCCTCCCATTTCTTGAGAAACAAAAGCTCACCCATCACTTTCTCAAAATGTTCGTCCTTGCTCGTACTACAACCATATTACAAAAATTTCGATACCTGAAAAGCGATCAACCGTTGGGAAGCTCGTGAAACTTTATCAAAGAACGCGTCTTATCGGCCACGAATTTTTAACGTCCGATCGAGTCGCGACACGTAGACGGTGAAACGTCGATTCCGCGCGAGCAGCTTCTCGCTTCTCTCCTGTATAACTTGCTGATTTTATCAGCGATGCGTGTCACAAAGTCCTGGCTTCGGTTCGTTGCGTGCACACTCACACACGTACACTCGATCAACCGTGTACACGCGCGCGCCCCGCCACCATCTGCTATATGCCAGCGGAGCATTTCGTGATTTAATTAATTAGCGCGAATTAATCCCAATTAGCGAATCTTGTCTGACGACTGCGAGGTGAGTGGCTCCTCTCTCTTCGTTATGCACGAACGGTGTGCAACTGCTTTCACACCAGGGCACCTACGTGACACAATGTGTCTTTGGCTATGCTGAATTTATTCACGGCCCCTTATGGTTCGAAAGGTCGAGGTAGAGAGAAAGGAAGATGTTCCTCGCGAAAATGACGTTTGCTGGAAAATTTGCTCGTTCGATGTTATAATGCATTTAGGAATTTTTTCTAGATTTTAGGAATTTTAGGAGTTTCTGTCGATACGATTTGTAGAGACAGAAATTACTACAGACAATAATCGCTCGTACTAACAGATTCGCTAAAGACAGTGTGTAAATCGCTAATAAGATCACTGATAACTCGTTGATAACCGATAGATACTGATAGATACCACGTTTTAGAAGAAATTGTCACTGGCAGAAAAACACATCCGACTAGAGCGTGTAGAGCATGCTCTTCAAAAGAAGACGCAGCGAAACTAGATATATTTGCAAAAGCTGTTGTTTATCATTATACGTAGGTGATTGTTACATTATTTATCATACGAAAAAGAAATATTAAAATAAAATTTATTAAAGTTTATTTACATTGTTTTACTTCCACATCCAATTACGAAATAATAGCCGGTGTCATGAGATAAATTCTCGGTAAAACTCATTTCGATCATTCATTTTGATTATTTTGGCACATATCTTAGTTCTCGGTTTTGTATTAATACTTTCACGAGTATTTAAAATATGTCGCGTGAAATATTTGCAATTATTAAAAAATCACTGATACAATCACAAGCGTGCACTTTAGAATAATAGGTACATACACAGATAGTTGATTAACACAAATCTCGATCAGAACTTTAAGAAGTGAAACATTATAATCCCCCTGACTAAGAATTTTATCGTATTTGTGTAATTCTCTGGAATACTTTAATCCAGACTACTCCGGATACGGAGAACCGCTTGAATTGCATTTTGTTACTTGGAAAATGGAAGCAGTAATCTTAGACTGATTAAACAAGATGAGTTCACGGTAATTCGCGGCATAGTTTCGACTATAAAATTCAATATTCTATGAATGAAGATTACCTCTAGAGTTCTGCTTTATGGTCGGTTCACATGCAGCCGCGGTTTGTGGTTTCAAGAGTCATCGTCGATGCATACGTGTCGATGTTGTACGTAGATTCGCTAGCCTCTCATAGATGTTTTCGTTTTTCGTATTATTCCACTGTTATTGTTTCGAATTATAGTCGAAACGTTAATTAACGAAGACTATAATATTCCATGAAATTCCCAGATGATCGTCAAATGTTATAACGATATTATAATTGGACAGTCTGCGTGATTAGAGGTTGTTGACAATAGAATAAAATTATTCAAATTGAGCTTTGATATAAATTAAATAAATTTAACGAAGTGGAATATTTCACATTATGTGCAGAATTTGGGAAATGAAAATCAAATACAAAAGTTTAGCTGAATATAGAAGATAGTAAACATAGGTATTATACTTTTATTAAAGGAAAGATTTCTATTGTACAAATTCAAGAACTAAATATCCAAGATATTCTACACTGAATAAAATAAAAATGTAAAATTTGTACGTTTGAAAGGAATAAAATAAAAATGTTTCGTGTTTATAAAAATAAAATTCGCACTTTTAACAATTGTTCAGAGAACTTCAAACAAACACTTTCGGATTTCACTATTATACGTTCAGGCTTTGTTCAATCGCACAAATATACAATTTTTTTTTTTTTTTTTTTGGTGTTTCTGTCAACCGAAAATGTACTATGGTACTACGATTGTTTGTTCGAAATGGAGCGCCCACGTGAGTGGAACTTTGATATTGGAATACAAAGTCGACGTGTTTTACGATGGCTGGAATTTTGCGTACTCCGATTTTCCAGAGAAATCGGTTTGCGCCATTGGTGATTTGGGACGCGCGCCGCCATGCGAAATAAGCTGAAACACGTCCGGAATCCTTGTTGGGAAAGCAAACGCTTTCATCGTGATATTCGCTTTCATGGAGTTATAATTAATATCCGCGACCGGTCAATTCAAATATCATCTCTCTGGTCGAAACGCGGCGCTATGCCTGTCACGATAATTAATCCCGTTTGATTTAAATCTGAGAAACGTTGATAGGCATATCGACTTTGTCCGGCTTGTTACGAATTTGAAAATTTGCAATACTAATAGTTTCATTTGATACGGATAATATCGTACTAAAACTACGATTAAATATGATAGGAAATACAATGATATTATGTACGCTACATACAACTGTGATTCTTGAATATATAAAAAATACGTAATAATAGAATATTTTTATATTTATTGATTTATTACTTTCTTACAGAAGGAATTCAATGTTATATAGTACATTTTTGCTGTTATTAATCTATCTAGGACCATGATCAATAAACGAAGGTTGACACATTTATAAAATTGTAGAAACAGTCATTTTCACTGGTGTGGTATTTCTAGTGTTAGCATCTAGCGATCTAGCGATCGATCTGGAATTTTCCTGATAATTGATATCATCATATCGAATGATACGCGGTAAAAATTTGGAAAATGTGTGGGAAGTTGTACAAAACGAGGAAACTGGTTAATTGGGCTCCGATAAACTGATTGCAGAAGCCTTTTACACTTTGACAAGTACCAGTCATTTTGACTGGTATTGGTATAAATAGCCTCGATACAAAATAAAATTCATTATATTATTCTTTTAGTTATCGTTGCGAAAGTCATTACATCATTGCGAAAAAAGTTCTATCATGGAATGGGAATTTGAAAATAAAATTGTAAAATTGGTCAACTTGACTAGTGTTAAACATGTTATATACAGTTAATTAGTATTAAAGTAACACGATAAGAGCAAATAGGTAGAATGTAATGGTCCTTGCATCTCAATAAACCTAAACATTTTAATATGCAAATATGTTCACGTTTTCTCGGGAAAATGAAAATCCGGTACCAGTCATTTCCATTGGGGTACTGTAATTCTAGCGTTAAAATATAAGAAAAATCAACGATTCATCCTCGTGAAACCGTGGAATTTCATAAAATTTTAAAAAAAGTTCGGTTAGATCAAAATTGATAAGTGTGATAATACTTCGTTGATGACGTTCTACAGTGGAGGCGTTCGAAACATTATTTACAAGCATGTAATAGGACTCGGATGTAACGCGGTCTCAGCTAAGTACCTACCATCGGGTCTGCATCATGTTTCATAGTGAATTTACGCAGCGCGCAAATTTAATAGCAGCCATGCGTGCGCATCAATTACGATTACTCGATGCGACGTAATATAGGATTATCGATCGACTGCCACGCACTTACGCCGTTGTATAGTATATCGCTGGGACGATAATAACGCCGGAACCCGTCCAATTGGGAGGATATTACTAACGATTTTAATTAATTCCACGATACACCAGGAAATCCCTTGCAAAACGATAGCCCTCGCCTTGCCCTAGGGCCGACATTGCCAACCTTCTCCTGCCCCGTTCTTTCGGTTGTTCGTTCTGTCTTCTCGTTCCTGCGTTTCTCTCTTCTGTCTTCGAACGTTAAAATGCACGAAAGAGGAAGGAAATTGCATGTAAATTTTAATTTTTCATCAAGATAGAATTTGAAATTGTATATTAGTAAGTAGAGCACGGATATTTATGCAAATTTATATTTTCATGAATATAATGTAAAAAATGTAATCTAAGTAGTGAATTATTTCGCTTTCTCAATAATTGGTAGTATATGTTAGATATTTTCTTGTATATTCTTGCGTATTACGTTCATTCTTTGTACTTTTGTACGTTCAGAATTCACAAAAATACTGAAAAATTCGTGGTCTATTAATAAATTGTCTATAAATTTATTCGTTTCTATGTCCAGGTAGTTAGATTTCTTTATTGGAGGTATAAATTAATACATTGTTTTTGGATTTACTTGTTCGTTGTCGTATCAGACCTACACGTAACAATTTAGGTTTTTCATCGTAGATCGTATTGATGGACGCTATAATTTCATTTCTCTTTTTAATTAAAACAAGAAAGGATATATATTATTGTATGGATCTATCTATGTTTTGTGCTGGAAAAAGATTATAGTTTAACTACACTCTGATGAAAACATACTGTTCCATTTATCACATCGCGCATCCATCAATAATCCGCAAACATGCCCGGTTGTTCTACGTCAAGCGATCGATTAAAAACGACTCGATGCATCTGTCCTAACACTATTTTTCGTCTTGGAACTACACTCGCCAGAAGATATCAAATCATTTTTCGCTATCGTATCTATCATACTCAATTTTCCAGAGAGATACGGTCGATAGAGACATTCGTAAAACTTTTAACAGGCTGTAACGCTATCCATTAAGCCATCTGAAATATTCGTGTCGTTGGCGTTGATTTATTTTTTCAGTCCCAAAGGTAACTTCCTTTTAGTAAAAGAGTGAAGTGTAGGATCATTTAAGAAAGTGAGTAAAAATATACATATTGCAAATGAATTACAACTTAATTATAGAAGATATGGAATCTAAATTAGTTATTTGTACATTTATATACATTCTACTTTTGCACCTTTAAATTTCCTATGAACGTATAAAAGTAATCTAATAATCAATATAAGATTAAAATCAATACTTTCGATATAAAATTTACCTTTGTATCTACGAGTATCCGATATCGTTAAGAATCCACTTGGATTTATTTTTATGTAGATATTTCAAGAGTTTAATCTACTTCCGAACGATGCTGGACTTACGAGTAACATACTATTAGGTCGTCCGAAAAGTTTCTTTCGTTTCGTAAGGAAATAATGGATGCACAACATTTTCCGTTTTATATTATTTTAAATATCGTATGATCCATTTTGTTCTATCAAAATAAAGATCACAACGTTCGACAGATTAGGTTCCATGTTTGTAAGATGTTTGTAAAGATGCATCGTTGTAAAAGACGTGCCCCTAAAAGAAAAACACTTTTCGGACAACCTAATATTTATATTTATTTATTTGATAACAATTTCATTAAGAAACGATAGGAAGAAAAAAGTGTCTCACGAAATACCATGCATAGTCAGTCAGCTTTTCAAACCTTTACCTATCCAGTTTATTTTAATCGTGCTTTTCATCCATTCGAATTCCACTGGGAACGTTGGTTCGAAGCGGCGTGGAAAGTTCACGTTTCGTCGAAAGCACGATTTTTCCTCGAATCGTACCCGCCCTTTTCCTCTTTTCTTTTTTCTCCCTTCTATTCTCAAAGGGTCGGAACGAGACGCTTAAAATCGGTCGTTTTTTGGCGGACAGCCGGTGGTAACGATGGCTGGCTGATATTTATACGATGGCCGGGAGTTATTCGCGTACGGGTGTAGGCAGAGGCCGGGGATTATTACGTTGTTCGGGATACGTATGAATAATATATCGTGACAGAGAATAGGTTTTGTGCTTAAGCTTGAGCGACGGGGAATGATCGAAGGGGAATTAATGGTGAAATTGGAAAGCGAAGGTCGAGAATGGCGGGGAGAGTCTGGCTCACGTTTTGTTGCTTTGCGTTTCGAAACGGACTCTCGATGGTTATCGAGTGAAAAGGATCGAGATACCGCTCTTGGCAAAGCTTTTTCGCCAGGATAATGTTCGAATGTGATGTCGTGCGTTCGATTCTGCTGAATAACGCGTACGAATCGAGGTTCCCTTTGATTTAGACCGTGGCGATTTGCCGCGCTACAATTCGACTCGGCTCAGTTGCCATCGCATTTAGCCCGGCTCAGTTAGTTTCCGGTGGCATCGCTTCGGATCGTGGAAGTTCGATTTCCTGTCTTCGGATTAGGCCACTTTTGTCATGTGTGTATTTTAGGACACGTTATCCCCGAATCCATTCGATTCCATTGTTTTCCTGCATATAAAATTCATTTTCTCAAACGAAAGTTTGATCGCATGTAGATATTTGTTTGACGAATATATTTTTAAATGTTAGAATCGATGATTTTTGTAAAATCACAAACTGCGCTACATCATATGGTATTTATTTTGACTACGTATTGCATAATTGGAATATTTATATTTATTTTTTAATTTATATTTATATATGCAATAATATTGGAATATAAATTTGAAGGCAAAAAAGATAAAATTAAGGTTTTCTCACGACTATTTTGGATACACTGGAATAATACGAAAAGATAAAATTAAAATGAACTAGGTTTAATAAGGTGATATATTAGTATTATATTTGTGACTTAAATTATCTTTAAACCAGTAAAGTAGTCGAGGAAGTTCTGTATCGATCGAACAATTAATACAGTTAAAGCCTTGATCAGTTCAATTAATACCAATTTACACTAATTCATATAAGTTGAAACTAATTCGCATCGAATTAGTCCAAGTCCAGGTCAACTTCCATCTCAACTCATCAATCTATGTATTTCGAATCAACTCAAACCAATCGAACCGATAACTTCCTTTCTACTTCTCGCTACTTTCCTTCCTCACAAACTTTTACCCTCACTAAGGACAAACTTATGTAGCTGTTCTTCATCATTCGTCATTCATCACAAACCTTCGTGGACTTTCCTTTCTCATTCTTTACCAGATATTGGTATACCACTTGATGTATCTGACACCACACATTCGTCGCATATTATTACAATACTTATACGTGTTTTGCATATTTTGCATGCTTTTTACAATTACTACAAAATGTTTTCCAAGACAAGATAATTCGTTTTTATGGGAACTTCGAATAGGGTTCTATGGAATGTTTTTGATCCTCTCGTTCCTAACGCCGGCTTTAGCCGCCAATTATGCAAGAGCCTCTGTATCCGACTGCCGATTATAATCTGCATGTACATAACGAGCCATCATTCCCAGTGCTGTTTTCAATAAGTATTTTTTAATCCCAATAATCGTTTCAATGCTTCTTATATGTTCGTTAATATTCGAATAAGTATTAGAGTAAAGTAAAAAAGTATCAATTTTTTACTCTAGAACAATTATAATCTTCCAAAATATTGGGAGAATTTGGAAGAAATCGCTGATTGATATCTGTCAGTTTCTTTCTTTTTTTTACACATTTAAAGGCCAGTGTTTTTATTAAAAATAAAAACATATATTTAAACAATTCTTTTATAACGCTACACATACTTTGCTTTTTATACAGAATAAGTAGCGGACTTTTCCATACAGAGGGAACATACTTGAGCACACGCCACGTCGGGACGACAGGGTTAAGCTACACGTTTCATAAGTTTCAAATACCTAATGCGCTTATTGTGTTCAACATTACATCTGTAACACATGTGTACCCAAACGATCGGCAGCAACCATAGAACCACACTTTACTGTTAACGCAACTTTGACCAAAATGTGCTATAGACCCTCACGCGAGCTTTCCATGCAATTATCACGTTCGCTATGAAACTATCAGATATTCTAATACTTACGAACACCACGTATATATTCCGTCAACCCAGCTGAACGATAATAGGACCCCACTGAGCCATTTTCTTACTACTCTCCACCAATTAACCAGTAACGAGAGAAGTTCCTGTTCCATTTTGCAACTCAACGCAGCACAACGCGTGCAACAATATTGTTTTGTATCGCGAATTTTCAAGAGAGTAATTTCCACGTTGGTCCGACATAGCATCGAGAGCGCGTTAGGTAAACGGTATTCGATCGGTTACTGGTCGAACGCGTTTGGATCCACGCGATTGGGGGTTAACCTCGTTGCTTGAATATCCTGGACCCTGTCCATTGTGCTTGGCGGCTGCACGGTCCGCTTGCTCCTTTTTAGCCGGCATGCCGCGTTTCGTGCGCGACGCTCTCTCCTCGCTTGCCGATCTATCCCTCTGAATGCATCTCGTTGATTAACTCGCTTGGGGTTGCCGTACGCCGGCCGAAAGGAATACCTGGCGAACCCGATGCACCCCTGCCCACCGTCGACTGCGTGCCTTTGCTAATATGCGCGCCGCGAATACCGTTCTCGGACAAAGCTAATCGAATCGAACGACACGCTCGCCTCGATACACTCCCTCAGCTGCGAATCCAGCTATGCGAATTCTTGCTTGCCGCTGGTCTGGTCAGCTTGCCTACAAAATCATCTGCCTTCGGTTTGCTTGATCGGATATATCGGTACCTGCGGATCCACTGCAGACTGGTTCAGCGATGGAGGAATATCTCTGGTAATTTTTTTGTACAGGTTTATCAGAGGCAGATAGCGCAGATATATAATTGAAGGACATATCATTGTGAAATTTTTAGGGATTCTCAGATTTTAAACTTTCGTGGTGATTATTAGATGACATATTTGCAATTATTTGAGCTTGGCTCAATTTTGGAGGATTTTATTTGTAAGAGTTCGTTCTATTTGAATCCTTAAATTTATAAAGGACATAGCGGGGCGCGTAGTATAACAAGATAATGAGAGATTATTCCACAAGAAAGAGTAAGTTGTAGAATACATCTCTTTCATTTTGGATTTCGTGTCAGACAGAGTTGATTTTAAACAAGTATCCGGTCAGTAAAACGACAGCATTTCCTTACCATTATCCAGAAAGAAAATCAACAAATTAGAAAAATTGTGTTATATCTAAATTTATTTTCAAAATGTGACTAATTGTGTTTCTTTACAATGATCTTCGCACGAAGCATTCAAAAACCATATTATCGGTCAACTATATAAATTGAAAAGCATAGGGAAATAATGACATGACAAACACCGTGTTTTAAATGTATCATTAGATATGCATTGTATATTTTCTTCTCACAAATAAATTTATGGAAGGAAATCATTTGTTTCCCGAGAATTGAATATCAATCCAGTATCGTTCTGATAAAATTGATCGATCAGTTCGTCTTCGAGAAGACTCGTATTCCTTCCAAATGTTTTGTCTGTAGTTTACGATTGATTTCTTTCCATTTCGAATAAACAATAGCACGGTCGAATTCAAAGCAAGAGCAACCGGCGACTCGATTTAACAGTCACGGTAAATCCTTGCTTTCCGTGGAACCCTCATCCCGAAGTTCACCCGCCGCGTATCCGATGTCGCGACGCGTTTTAATAATTGAAGCCGGCCCGTGGAAACTTCACTCTCGTTTCGGATTCCCAGGGCTTTCGCGAGTCGCGCAACAATCGCGTCGTCTGATTGCCCGTGAGGTCGCCGGGTTACCACGGCTGCAGCCATCATTCCCCACCAGACGGATCGGGTTGCGTTAAAATCGTTCTAGTCGCTGGATCATCCAAGTTTCTGTTTGCCCTCGAGACGATCGTTTGAAATTGAAATATCTTAGTTGCTAGAGTCTGGTTCGAGTTTCTTCGTAGTTTGCGCATAGACGTTAGTAGTTCTGTGATTCCAAAGATCGTAGATTTTCGTAGAGATTTTCCAAAGGGAGAGAGAGAGAGAGAGAGAGAGAGAGCAATAGTATTCTAAACTGGAACACTTTTTAATTTTTAAATCCTGTGTAATCTTTGCATATATGTCGTTGGTTTGCTAGTATAGCAATACATGTAATCAGGAAAAGTAAATTTTTTAGAAAATCCATTTGAAATAAAAAGTTGACTGATTATGAATATTTATGATAAATATTTCACTATACTATCGTAGATATTAATTTTAACTAGTAGATACTAATTCACAGTCGCTCGAGTTCATCACGCGATAACACAACTGCAGTATTTGTAGGTTTGGCAGGTGGTTCGTTATGGAAAGATCTCGTTTCTTTTGTAATTTAAATACAGTAGAACTCGTCAGGGGCAAGTTTGTAACATATATATTGGGTTGGCAACTAAGTGATTGCGGATTCTGTCATTACCACCACATGACAAAATCTGCAATCACTTAGTTGCCAACCCAATATAATTCGAGTTCCAAATTTTTGAATCCTGACGTTCCTATTGATAAGTAATACAGGTCGATTAGGTAAAATACTTTTATTCTCTTTGACTATTTCAGTATTTCAAAGTAGACGATTTTTAGATCTGGCATTTTTGTATCACATTGATCTGACTGATTAATTCATTATCAATTGTGTTTTATTTGATAGAAAATAATGTTAGTAGATCGTGGCATTATGTATGTAGTTATTAAGCGTGCTTTTAGAACGATTCAATTGTTAAGGATGGTTTTAGGAGCTTTTGCTTGAAAATTACGAGTTTAGTGTGCTCTTAGGAAAAGTGCATTTTATGGCTGGTTTTAAAGTCTTATAGCAGGGTTGTTTGCGATGACAGGAGAATGTAAGTTCTCGCCGGAAGTGCAGTAGAATCTATAGCATCCGCGTTAACGAAAAGACACGATCTTTTGGATACAGGAATTTTCGTATTCGAACAATTCGAAAAAAAAGAGATAGGAGAAAAGAAGGAAAGTAAAAACTCGTCAAGCGGCGTTCGTCGATCCAACTCTCCCTAAAATCACCTCGGAGCGTCGTTTCTCCCTCTTTCAAAGTCTATTCACTTGCAGAACGGCGTCGAACGGTAGCGGGTAGAAATTAAAACCGGCGCACAAAGAGGAAGCAGCGGATGGATCGCGAGCGAAAAACGCGAAAATCCTTGCTCGAATCGGTGTGACGGCCTTTGATGTCGCGGATTACGTCATTCTAATAAACGACTTACCCTTGCGTCGCGCGTTTTGCGCCCCTTACGATTACCCGCCTCGTTCGTTCGTTCGCTCGTCCGTTCGTTCGTTCGTTCGTCACTCGCACTCGCTGGCGAGGGAAGCTTGAAAATCGCACGTTTGTCGAGGCGAGCTTAGAGCTTCGCATTTTGCTTGTTATTTTGCGGACGAATCAAAACGGCCTTTGCTTTACCTAAGAAGAAGGGCGTCGGCGCGAAAAGGCGCGAGTCGATGCTCTGCTCCGGTACTTAAGCTCTCCGCTTCTCCACTTTTAATTGCTCGAAATCCCGGCGATTTCTTTGCGACAGGTCCCCCGTGCTCGCTTCTCCTCCTTTAAGCGTCGTTCGAGCGTGATCACCCGACCCAACCCCCGGGGCTTCCTAATAAAGCCGCCCCTGGCCGACGAAATTCGCGCGGCGCGCGACGTTTTACGTACACGCGCGCGCTCTTGTGTACACTGGGTGTGGCGAAAGTCGTGATACTGGTAGAATGATTCTCTTTGCAAAGGTAGTAAGTCGAAGTTGTGGAATTAATGAGTTTTCGTGTCAGCCCTTGATTACCAGAGAAATAATTAGTAAATTGATCGAGGGGAATCGTTTCATGTGTATAGGCTATGTGCGTGTAGGATGGGGAGAGGCGAGTAGGCAGAAGGTGTTCTCGGAGTGGTAGATGAAAATTTAATGATCTTTGTTACGCAGCAGTAAGGTTTTAAATAAAGGCTCGTGTGATGATCGTGTTAATTATAAGAGGAGTCGCGAGAATATCACCGTAATCCAAGAAGGTAATTTCTGCTGCAAGTTGCAAGTGTGGTGGCTATTAGAATTTTTAGCATTTGATTGATTAGTGTAATTTTAAGTGGAAAAATATATTATGGGATAAGAGTAGCGTAACATAATCTGAGAAAGTAATTCTTGTTTTACACGGATGGTTTAATTGCAAATATGGATATCGTAATCTTAAAAATTGAATAGTATGGATTTAAATAGAAGAATGTTTTACCGTGAGGTCAGGAAACCAAGATCGACTTTTTTATTGCTTTACATAAATAGATCAAACTATTTTCAAAGCTATCAGAATTTATGTAAACTTTGAAAGATAATAAGCACCGAGGGAACGTGATAAATGGTAAAATGTAAATATAATAAGGAGAGAATAGAACGAATCAGATTTTCTAATGGTACACTAACAACTACCTTGAGGTGTTATCTATCCACACTTGACTCATTATTCTCACAGAACAGCGATCCATCGCGTTCGTCATTAACTCATTAACCGTCACGCCAGCCGTGCTTTGACGGCACACCAATAATTCATTTATTTTTTTTTTTCAATTACTCCAACTTATTACTCTCAGTACAATTTTCACCATTCTCCCTCGAGAAATTCTCGCTACCAACAATTCGCCCCTTGCGCGTGCAATTAAACCTACTCGATCGAGTTTCAATCTCAAGTTCCCTGCATCTCGCAAAAAAAGTCAAGAAACAAAAGCAAAAAGAACAGAAAGAAACAAGGGGAAAAAAGCAAGAACTAGCTACCATTCCATAGCCTTGAAATCTCGTGTCCACACTCTTCCTCTCTCTCTCTCTCTCTCTCTCTCTCTCTCTCTCTCTCTCTCTTTTGAAGCTCTCTCTTCCCTTGACGACGGAACCGTGCGATTTCCACCGCACCCTGTATATAACACAAATAAAGGCCGGAGAGGGTGGCGTAACAGCGTGGAGGGGCTTGGGTTGGCGCGTACAGGCTCATTTTCCAGGAGTGTCATTATGAACTAGCAGATATTAAATTTGTGCCGGTCGGTCTGGCCGTGGTTACCGTGGAGACCCCTTTGCGCCCTCGTGTATAGCTTTTCGCGGCTTTGAGATCATTATTAGTGCAGCAAGCGCGCGCGCGACTGTTTAATGAATGTCGACCGCGTCGTGGTCGCCGATTAAATTCCGACGAGTGATCGATATGGTGGGAGAAACGGTTTGTTTGATAGTGTTTCACCATGCCGAGGAGTCTTCTTTCTTTTGGGGTAAATCAACGCCAAGGGGAGAGACAGCGGGCATTTTCCTATACTTGTAGTGGTATAGCAGGTTCATGGTCGCGAGGCTCGTCGGGGTGTGAACGTGGGAATTTTCAAGGGTTCCCTTTTTACGATGGAGAAAATATACCGGGGAAAGGGGTGGGTCGGTTAGACAGGACCTTAGAAAGTAACGACTCATTAGTTGCCAGTACTTTGCGTGTGTTGTGTGGGGTAGATTTAGGCGAAAGTGTAGTAGTAGTGTGCTGTAAACATTTTACGATGGTGATCTCTTTCGCCCTTTTAAGGTAATATGTATTGAAAGCAGGGTAGGTACTCTCTGTCTTGAAATATCCTGTGCAGCACTTTTTCATTCTTCGAGATACGTTGAGATACTTGAAGCTTCCTTTGATTTTTACTTTTTGGATAAAGTTATATTTTACAGGGTGCTACGAAATAACGGCTAGATACTTGAAATCGAAAGAAGAGAACCAAGGTGGCACGAAAAAGTAATGAAACTTGAGTTTCCTCGGATTGTTCGAAATATGTAGTATGTCGATAGCGTATTTCGATAAAGAAAGGTACGACAGTAGTAGTATACTACTTAACGCTTAGCTAACCGCGCGTGCTACAGCAAACTAGACGTTTCCACCGCGCTCGGAGCTATACGCTGTCCTACCACTATTTAAAAAACAACGAAGTCTAAAAATTATTTAAGTGGTTAATTATATTTCGCGGTAATGATTTTATTTAACGATTTCACATATTATTTATACAAAACATAAAATTAAAAGTACGAAAAATATAGGTAAAATTAAAAATTCATAATACATTTTAATATTTTTTTACAGTCGATTATAACTTTATTTAATCATAACTGACAGTGTAATTTTTTAATTAATTTGACCACTAAATTGGTATATTTTATTATATACTGTACTTTGTAAAAGCAGAAAAAGTAGCGCAATTAATTCGGAACAATTTCAAGTAAACAATAACTGATAATAACAACAACAAAAAGAAAAGGAAAAACTCAGCGATGTTCTCCACAGAGGAGAGATGTCCCTATTCGGTTGGCTAAGTGTTAACTATAGAATACTTTGTATCTGTAGATAGTTATGAAGATTTCGCGTCTCGATTTAATGGAAAAGTGCGATATTCTGTTGAAAAAATCTCTAATATACTTTTTGTCTTCAGACATAATGCGATATATGAACATAAACGAGAAAAATAATAACTGTGTTATAAGATACTATCTTTGAAAGTGTACGCGACACGTTATAGAAATTTACGTCGACTGGATACATCGGAAAGAAAAGGAAACTTCATCTTTTTAAATTTAGCCTAGAATTTACGATTCTTTGCTCTATTCGCGGTAAATAAAGTTATGAAAGTACTTAAATCATTTCTACTTTAAGAAGTTCAACGCCAAGCATATACCTGAGTAAAAACAAAGAGTATAATTGATTAGTTTATCTTTCGTGGATTTCATATATCCCCTACTATGTTTCAACAGTTATTTAATAACGTGTATCGCATGCAAGTTAACGTTGATAATACTAATTTAACATTGAAGTAATAAAGGCAATATGCTGTTTCGCTAGTGGAACGTGTACATAATAAATCATTCGTACAGTAGAACCTATGTATAATAGATATTCGTATAGCAGAAGTTCTGTTGAAATACGAAACATAGATACGTTTTCGAATAATAAATTTTACCCAATAAATTCAATTACTCGATAAATTTTGGATGGAAAGTTTCAAGTAAAAAATGCATGTAATCGATACAGTGGGAATTAAAACATCGTTGGGGTTGGTTTTATCTTATTTCCGTCGGAATTGATATTTGTTCATGCGTGACGTTCAATGTTACAGGTAGAAATACAGAGGTAACTCATTTTTCTAGTTTTCTTTATTGCAACACTATGCACGCGCGCTAAACCGCGCGAGGAAGTAAATTTCCAGACGGTCGTTCTTTCTGTTTTATATTTCATAACAAAAACGTTTCACGAAGAGTAATCTTTTCTAGAAGTTTACATGGTAATAACGGCATACGCAGCCATACAGCAAGACCTCATACGGCTACGATATATGTAACATAGTACGTGGCATATTGTGTGAAATATAGAAGATATTTCTAAAATGGTTTGCCAACCTTTGTCTATCTATAACGTCAGTTCTATCGATGGAACACTTTTATTGTATCTTTCAAGATGTAGTTCGTCAAAATTGAAGGTAAAAGTCGATGAATTTCAGGAATGTTTGTTACAACACGAAATTGAAATATTTTATGAATATTATTTCTTCTATTAGTACTCTTATTGTTTAAGAAGATACTCGTTTAAGTATTACATACTTATTTACTCTTATATTTCCTCTTGTTCAACAGTTTATACAAAATTCAATCGCTTTTGAAACTTTTACCTTATAATCTAAACACTGATTCGATCTACTCCAATCGTTTAATCGTAGTTACGTTTCTCACATATGTTCCTGTTAATACGCGATTGTTCGAGGATTTTACTGTGAATTCTTCTCTTATTTTCCAGATTGTTCAACAAACTATAAGAGTTTGAATTAGTTTAGATAAATGTTTTAACTAATTGAATAAACAGAGATGCTAAGATACGCGCTTTTGCTTCGATTAAAAACAATAGAGAATCAGCTTATCAACGAACGATTTAATTAAACGTCCGTGTAATAATATATACAGTGGCGTAAAAGCAAATTCCAACTTCGTAAAGAAACGCAGATTCCATTGGAAGAGAAATGTTCTTATAATTCAAACACTGATTCGATCTACTCCAATCGTTCAATCGTAGTTACGTTTCTCATATATGTTCCTGTTAATACGCGATTGTTCGAGGATTTTACTGTGAATTCTTCTCTTATTTTCCAGATTGTTCAACAAACTATAAGAGTTTGAATTAGTTTAGATAAATGTTTTAACTAATTGAATAAACAGAGATGCTAAGATACGCGCTTTTGCTTCGATTAAAAACAATAGAGAATCAGCTTATCAATGAACGATTTAATTAAACGTCCGTGTAATAATATATACAGTGGCGTAAAAGCAAATTCCAACTTCGTAAAGAAATGCAGATTCCATTGGGAGATAGACGTTCTCCAACGCCATACGTTTCATGGTATGTAATACTTACGTACTTCTGCCCCGACGTCCGTAAGGCATCTGTTCGCTTCGTTCACCATGAAATATCTATCTCGACGCGCGTTGACACGACGAACGGCATTCTAATGGGGAAATCATGAGTCGGAGCGGCTGATGCATGAGCTTCCACCATGGCGTGTTGCCTGTACTAGCTCATAAAAACCGATCTACCGATGAGAAATATCCCGTAGATGGTGCACGGATGATTAAACTGTCGTTTACGCTGCTCGCGGAAATCTCTGATGCCCTGAAGACGTGACTGTCGAACGATATACCCAGGCCAGACTAACTGCGTTCATTTGTCGATCAATAACGCGCACCACCGTGCTGATGATAACGTTTATCGATCTTCCATATCTCTTGATTCATCATTCTTTATTAATCTATTTGCTTCGACGTGTTGATAAAACATTCGATTTGTTTTTTAGCCTTCTACGAACTTAGTGTCTCACCCTTTTCGCACAATCTTTATATTGAAAAACTGATTATTCGCGTATTCACGCCATTAATCTGATTTTTATACAAATTTTATATTTTTATGCATACAACTAAGAAAATATCACTTTGATGTAGATTTGTCTTCTTTTTCTTTTAAGACTTTTAAGTTAGATCAATACGTATCTCTTAATTGTTTCCAATGGAATATATAAAATACATAGTATTTAGGAATTAAATCGAACGCACATATTAATTTAATTTCTATGTTACTGTTTATCGTCGGTTTATTTCTTCAACTGTTCGATCAAAGGAATAATTCTAAATGCGATCGATACCGTTAAAAAGCGAAATATGAGAATAGATACGATAATAATTGTTTTACTAAATAAGCTGCTACCTCTATGAATCTCTTCCATAAATCACAGCAAATTTCAAACACAAAGCGAAATCCTGCGTAATTAATGGTTTCCCTTAACTCTACGTTCTAACTCAGCTAATTTATACACCAAAACGATCGAACTTATTTCGATCATTTGTAAACATAAAACAACGCCATAAATAAAAGTCGTATTTCATATGCAGCAAAACGAAATTAGAATCCGCAATCGAATAAAACACTGCCGTAAACCAGCCCTCGATATCGAGCGTTCTAGTTTACTTGAACATACCGTCACGGAACGTGCACTGGTCCCGTGGTTCTCATATTGTCGTAAACAAATTACACAAACGGGGTGAGAGCCGGTCGATCGCGGCTCCTCGTTAAAATATTATTCGTTGTGCCGATTCTCTTGTTACGAAACGCGGGGAATCGAGCTTGTTACCGTGGCCAGGCAAATAATTTCGTTTCGCGTAATTGCTGAATATTAAACGAGTCGACGCGCGACTATTAAGGGACGAAAAATGAGAAATTTCGTGGAAAACGGTGTTTCTCGGTACAAAAATGCAATTACCGCGTCGGTTCTTTTGCTCTTTACATCGTTGGTCGACAACGACAGTAAGCTGGTCGTCGAAAGAGAAAAAAGAAGTTCTCGATAGCCTCTGAAACTCGTGAAAACGCGATAGCTCTGTGAAAATTTCGACCACTGCGATTAAATACACGAGTTGCCACGAATAATGCGATTCGACGGACAAAAGAAGACCCGATAATTAAGCGATTCTGGTGAAAAAGTGGCGAACGTCTCCGTTGGGGAAGTTTTAACGGCCGTTCCGTACTGCGAGGTTTCCTGCGTGAAGCTGGACAATAGTGTTCTTTAAGAATCTTCGTCTTTCGAATTAGGTAGCGTACAAGATTGGTGCGATCGAGTGTTAAAGTATGAAAGGAAATTACGAAGGACAAGAAATTCTTTTTATTGAATTTCTTGTATATAAATATTGTACAATGGCGCGTACAAGTATTCGTACACCTACCGTAGAAAACTTTTTCATGTACTTATATCATGTGCGTTATATATATTTATATATAAAAATGTACTAAATATCTTGTAACTTGTGGATAGCTTTTCAGAATTTTACTAATATAATCAAGCTAGTTGAGTGTCGCTATAATATTAGGTTGTCCGAAAAGTGTCTTTCGTTTCGTAAGGTGATAACAGATGAACAACAATTTCTGTTTTATATTATTTTATCGAATTAGGTATGAACCATTTCGTTCTATTTCTACTTTTATGTTTGTGCATAATTCAATAAATTAATATAAAACAAAAAACATTGTGTGTCTATTATTTTCTTATAAAACGAAAGAAACTTTTCGGACAACCTAATATTAATGTACTACTCTTACAACGTACGTAATATATTCATAAGAGGTGTTAGTAAGTGTGCGAATACTTTCGTGAGACACGTTATTCGAATAACGCTGACTTAACTTCTTGCTTTATGGTCTTTTTTAAGTGAGCGTTCATTGTTCACTGATTTAGAAGTATCATACGTACAATTTATATGTTACGATTCTCATTGAAAAGAATTGAAATGGAAATTTGCGTTTAGATGAATCAACGCATGAAACGATTGATTCTAAAAGCCAGAAACATTCTAATTATCGACCGTTGTAAAAGCTTAAGATATAACATTCTAATTTGTTTTCTTTCGTTTGTTTTAGGTGAGACGAATGCATGTTCGTTAGAAGATGAAGTTTTTGATGTTATGGCGTTCCCGAATGAGGTAGAATTGGAATTATTGGCTTGTAAAATTGCTATTTTCTAAAAGACTCTAGGTATATGTGTGACTTATCGTGTTTTTCATATTAAATACTCACGAACCAGTGTGTTGACCCGACACTTAAATAAATATAAAAAAAATACGTTACAAGTAATAAATGACTTTTCTGGCGAAAAATATAGAAGAAAATAAATGAAAATCACTGAGCGGAAACGACGAAATTAATAATGAGCGTCGTTCGTCGAGCAACGTAACGAGAATTCGCTAGCAGAGGGACAAAGCGAATTTACATGTCCGATAGCTATTAACCGACCACATTGTTATTATAATTGTATGTGCTCTATGGTACATGTGCTCTCGACGAAAGACGATAATGAGCACTTTAAGCTTAACTCCAGATTGATGTGGCAAATTGAATTCTCTATGGGATACATTTGATTCTGGCCGGGCAAAGCGGCTTGACCGACAGGATTTATGCACAAAGGAAGCCCAGGTAATTACCTGTGCGTCGGCAGTGCCTTGAATATCAATTCGGACGAAAATTGGATGTCAGATCTCGTCGAATCCCACGCGTGTCTACGTTCGTTTTACGTCAAGCTTCTTCGTTTCCCAAAATTGCTCACACGAAAATCGAATAGAACGCGTTACTTTCTATCGTTTCGTTCTTTCTTCTGCTCTAATTATGCTGAACGCGGGTAATAGAATAAATCTATTCTTCTTTGTATAAAGGAATAGAGAATTTTATCTAGCGTGTGTCGAGAAAAGTACATTTGCTAGTTCATATTTACAGAAATACTTGATGTATTTCCATTTTAATTCTTTTTCAACATTTATTATAACGAAACAATCTGTTTCGTCGCTAATATTTCATCAGTCTCTTAAAAACGGTAATACCTGAACAATATTCGAAATAGAAGGTTAGATAGAAAAATACTTTATATATTTCTTTTCCAATTCACTACCAAAGTGTTAGTACCAGAGAATTACATTTAAAAATTCTCAGTTCACACCGAAGGAATATTCCGATTCGATAGTAGACTTAAATAACATCGTCCATTTTCCTCGCTATCGAGGAAAGATCGTATCGCCTGCAGTAACCCGATCGTTACAAGAAACATTCAAAACATTATCCTTATCTTTTTCCATTGTTCCAACTGCCATTCCAGAAGAAATGTAAAATCGACCGTCGCAACGTATACTCCATCTACGAATCATTCACATACTCTACGATCCTCTTCTCAATCCCTCGAGCAAATCACTCGCTCTGCAGAACGACAAGTATAATACATGTTTTTCCAACTGAAATTTATACCACCATGAGTATAAGATTGGATTACAATGCATACAGTGAGAGTCAAAATCGCGTATACACTTAACAAACATGAGATTTGTGTAATATCGACTTACCTACAGACCTATGTCTTTCACTATTTACATTTGTATCTTTCCAATAAATTTTCAATTTATGGACCGTATGAGTCGCTTCGATCAATCCAACGAAACAAAAAGTAGAGGAAATTAATGAAATTGCATAAGAAGAGTGTCAATTGACATAAAAATTTCAAAATTTCAAATAATGCAGATAGTCAGTTTGGTCCGCGAATGGCTCGCATATGTAACAGTTTTCGAATAAATGTCGTGTCTTCAAGGTGTGCACTCACTTTTGATTCACGCTGTACATACGCATATCGTATAATTTGCCATATCTCGGGCCATAAAGGAGCCCATAAGCAACGCCAGGTCGCTAGATTCGCGTGCACATCTGCTATCTGTCGATTCGAAAGGTGGAACGCGAGACGAGCAAGCGGAATCTTTAATGTTTGCAGGCTGGAATCGATGGTACGTCGAGATTCTGCGTAAGCACAATATCAGCTCCCGCCAACGAGAGGGAGAATGCGGCTACGAGTCATCTTAAGAAAATTACCGTCCGCGGACATTTTGCCAGAATGGAAAATCGATGTGTTAGGGCGACGCTCGAGCAACCCTGCAGGCTCTATAGAAGCCTCGACATACAGAGAGAAAGAGAAAGAGACAAATATAGGATGGGTAAGAGAAAGAAGAGAGAGAGAGAGAGGAGGAGAGGGATTGTTCGTTGGAGACGAAAATTCCAGTCGCAGCGACGTTACCGGCCCGTTATACATTCATGCCCTTCTAATTTTCACATTATTAAAAGATTTATCGGCCACTCGGTCAGCCGTGATACCGGCTGCGCCCGAATATCGAGGCTCCATTAAGAGATGGAGGCGAAATTGCGTTCCAAAGCGAATCTATAGGGTGACTTGAGAGTTTCTGGCACTAGTGTTCAGAAGATATCTTTCTGGATGGTTGGACTTAGATCTACGATGAATGTTTGAAAGGCAAATGATGCAAAAAACATAGTAAATTTACAAAATAAATTTCACCAGAATAACGAGCAGATGATAAAAGATGCGCACGTGATGCTCCCATATACTTAGTTTCTTATAATATTCTTTTTTACCCGCCGCCGTATATGCAATCCTATGAGTTCTTTACAATAGTATTACATATTTGAATAAGTTTCAGTGGTATTAAAAAAAACTTATAACAGCGCTTTATTAAAATTACCTTTTTCCTTCTCGTTGTTTTAATTTCGTTTTTACCTCGTCAGCCCTACAAGGGTTAAAGAAGTTGCGCATCGTTGAACGCAGCGTTATCAATTCTTATCTTGTAAAGCCAACCCTTGTACATTGTTAGATCGATTGTTTCTCGGCTAATGGAGTTTACTATTCGCCTTAAATATTAAAATAATTTCAAAAAATCGATCGTTGTGATCGATGAATCATCGGTGATGGAACTTTTGTGAGCAATCATTTTGGAGGTGCAAACATCGTCCACTAGATATACACTGCATTGCTCCATGTTTAAACCCATAAGGGGATAGACCCAGGTGTTCACGAGGCTATCGAGTCCATTAATTGCGGCGACACGTCTTCAGGTTTATGATACATCAGTCTGCAGGACATTGGAAGTCCATGTGGTTACAAATGTTCAGTAATAAGAGACTTCCAGGTCACCAATTGTGCAGTTAATGTCGTCTAACCAAGGTGTGGCACTTGTGAATGCCCGGAAGACGGCCAATTTTGATCGTCTGTATCATAGAATTAATTTTTCAGCATGAGATATCTGGTATCAGAACTCCGATATATTTTGTGAAATTTATCGATCTAAAAGACACACGCTTTGTAATAGAAATTGAAAAACGTTAATAGCAAATTATTAAATTTATGGTTTTCCCGACAATTACGTTTTTTCATTAATGATGAAAGTATTATTCTATAAGTTCAAAGGAAGTTTGTAAAAGAAGGATATAAAAAAATTAGATTCATGGAGCTAGAAACTGGAAATTTTTGACTTGGAAATGGTACTAGAAATCTCTTCTTCGCAAATTAAACTTTTAATCATATAGAGTAGTATTAATTATACATAAACGAATTTTTTATAAATTCTCTAAATACAATATTTTCTTCTTTGTATGACAACACGGAAGTCAACTTCAAGATTATTACAAGAATTACATGAAATTTGTAAAATTTCCATTAAACGATGTTGAAGATAAGCATTCGTGAGTGCTTTAATTCAGTTTCGCGGTTGCCTTGGTAACGACATGAAATTTGCGCAAACTTTTGGCGGTGTAATGTTGAAGGTAGACGTTCACAATGGCGTTAATTCAGTTTCGTGGTTGCCGTAGTAACGACGTGAAATTTGTGCAAACTTTTGGCCAACTAATGCTTGGAGGCCAACCTTCCATTTGCATAGGGCGTGATTACTCCGAATTGACATAATAATACCATCTAACAAATTTATCTAATCTCGTCAGAAATTTCCTCGACCACTTTCCAAATCATTATATTAGTTATTAAATTATTAAACGTGTAATATCAGTTATTAATAAAGTGCCAAATATATAATATAGTTAATTAATTAATTATCACTTCTATCGATTATCTAATTATCAATCGACTAGCAATCTTGTTATTAATACCAATAGCAATTTCTCTCAGTTCGATAAATTTCCTTAACGACGGTGTTCCCTAAGATAAGACAGAATTTCAAATCAAACTTTCTTCGAATTTTATGTGACGTTTTATTCCAAATCCATGTTATTTCCTTCACACTATTTTCCCAATAGATAATAGAAGGTAACTTATTTTTTTTAAATTTTTAACTCATTTATTTATGTATCTACTGAAATACAAATTTATTCATTTTCATCTGAAATTTGTATGCAAATATTTCGTTAAAAAATTTCCTTTGTCAATTTATAATTAAAATTTCTTATTAAAGTTCTTATTATTCTCGTCTCTCATTAAATTAATAACATTCAAATAAGATTTTTTATAAAAAGAGAAAGTCATAGTAAGTTTGAAAAATGTTCTACAATTTCGATATACCTGCGACTGAGATTAGGCTTTCTACAGTGGAATGATATAGTTTCACAGGTAGGGTGTGTCTCGTCTTCAAAAAACCGATATTCGAGAGTGTTATTACGAGCTGCTATCATCTTACGTTTTCCTTACGCTGTCAAAGCACTCACTCTCTACCATACCTGAAGTTGCAGCCACACGATTAAGTGTTGACGTTGTCATCGATATGGCTCTTTGCAAATTCAAGCTACGTCCTCGTCTCCAGTTTCACGAGGAAGGCTCTCCTCTCTCAATTTCAAGCCGTGTTAGGTTGTTCCAGTCACGATTCGATAAAGACGTCAAATTGTATGTACTTCCTCTTTCGTTTCATACTCGAGCAATGATCGAGTATCCCGCGGAAATTAAACGTCACCCGATGGTTACCAGAAAATAAATTACTATTTATTCCCTGCGGGAATTGGAAACTTCCAATATCATTCTACAAATGTAACTTTTACATGTTTCAGAGTTTTCAATTCCTTTATGAGGAAATAAAGGTTTGTATGGTTTGATAAATTTTAATTATCGAATTTAACATTACTCCATATTTTTGAAGATTCAATTTCTACAATTATTGTTAGGTTTGAAAAATATCTAAGAAAATTATGGGATATTTATTAATATTTATTATACAATCGTTGTTTGAATCAGACGTTTGAAATATTTTCGATAAAAATAAGAATCACGTTGAAATTTCGTTTGGGTTATCATCGACATTGTTCGTTTCTTTTATAAACTAAAATTAACCACTAAATGCTCCCACCCGTGACATATATAAGCATCGATTATTTGTCATTTACCCAATTATTTTATCCATGGATCTGCATGAACTCAAGTATTTATATATATTATACAAAATGTGTATTATACCCATTTTTATTCCACACATTTTCGTGACTGTCTTTCGTATCATCATCCCATACTTCAATTTTCGAACGAAACCAGCCAACTCTCGTATACAAAAACCAATCGATCTCCCAGTATGTTTTCGCTTGAAAACGAATTAATATTTGTCCGGAGCGCGTCAATTAAAATCATGCCCCTTCCCATTGGTCGATAGGTAACAATGTTGATGGTATCGCCGAGACGAACGACAGATTATTAGCGGATACACGTGAATTGAGCGATGTCCCAGGTCGAGTAACACGATGTCTCGTTACCCGTATTACGCGTCGCAACAAGATAACCAGAAAATCGAGCGACGTTGTAAATCATGGCCCGGGATTGTGTTCTCCGCGTTGGCCAAGATAAAATGGCTACAACGCCGGACTCGGACGATGTAGTAAATCGCTGAGCGTGTTCTTAGCCTTTATTACGTCGCGTGTTTCCTTTAATTAGATTCTACGCGTTGTATTTTTATTCACGAGACACGTTTCGTTTCGTTTCTTGTCGTGGCTGGCTTTAGATTCTCAATGCTTTCATTCGTTGTTTTCAGAGGGATGATCAGGGAGAAATGTATTCCGATGAATGAGGATGTCAGTTTTGGAGTTTGTATTTTGCCATCAATTATTCGTAATTTATCTCCCGTTTTATAAGGAAATAATGGATACACAATATTTTTCCTTTTATATTATTTTATCGAATTACGTATGGTCCATTTTGTTCTACCAAGATAAAGATCACAACGTTTGACAGATTAGGTTTCATGTTTATATAAAGATGCATCGTTGTAAAAGACGTGTCTGTAAAGGAAAGACACTTTTCGGACAACCTAATATCAATGATTCTTTCGTTGGATGATATTTTGAGAAATGATGGTAGGTTAGACTTAATTAATTGCTTCTGAAATATATTTTTTTTGTTTTATCGCAAAAGAGAATATAACTGTGTAATCTCAGTTTCTTACTTTATCTCACACTCTTTATTTAGCCCCCAACTGATATCGTACAAGCGATTACAAGAAATTATAGTTCAGCTTGCGCGAATTAAATTAATTCAGTATCTGATTTCATTCTTTATTCCTTATGACTATTAATTGCCTTCAATCTCGAATTAACTTACATAATGTGTAAGTAAAATAATCGAAAATGAAACAATACGATATAATCTAAAATTATTGCATAATATTCTTCGATACTATAACGATGCCAATCGAATGTTAATAATCACTACTTAATATGATTACACACATTCACATATATAATATAATCACGATACAACATTTCAAGTTTCCATCGTCAAAATCTATATTCATTTCGCCTTATAAAACACGCACCTTTTAACATTTGCAAATATTGAAAATCTTCGATCAGAAAAATGTGTCCTATAAATCTCTCTATTCTCTCATCCCTTCCATGATCTCACTAGAGACCCCGTACCAAACCAGAACACCGTCTCTAATTCGATCACATGCAACGAAACGAATCCCTATTCTCAATCTCGGTCACTCGAAGCGAAAAGAACATCAAACACACGGGGTGGCTGACTGACTGGCCAAAATAATGACGCAGTTAAGGATTGATCGATGTCTCGGACCGCGTAAACACGTATAGCCTCGTTACGGTATGGTGAGACAAGGGGTGTGCAACAGCGTCTTACACGATGCCCGCTAGGACAACATTGTAATCCCTGCTCTGTGAGCCGTTGTCTTTTCCTTTGGCCGAGCACCGGGTTAGCGCTAACAAGATTGCTCGAAGGGATCGGGCATAATCTCTTCCCTTCTCCCGTCTGCTTCGCTTCCTCGTCTCTTTTGAGATTACATCTTGTACGTCAGGCACAGAATCCACCAGCGTTTCAGTTCAGGCCTCCTTGTCTATGTGTAGCCCGCGCCTCTCTCTTTCTCTTTCTCTTTCCCTTTGTGTGTGTACGTCTCGCGGAGCGCTTTCCAGGCTGCGAGCACGTTACAGAAATCGTTTTCTCCCTGTCCCAGCGAAAGGTAATCGACTTTTAAGCACCGCCGCCTTCGCTGTAATTGCAGAAGAAGACACTGAAAGAAGCGACGACAAGGGTAAAGGGAGAAGGTTAGGCAGGGCGTAAAAGAGATGAACGAAGAAGAGAGAGGGTGGAAGTTCTTGTTGCGTAACAACAGCTCGCGGCTTCCGCGGAGGACGCCTTTTAATTTGCAATTGATAGCAGGAAATTAAACGCCCTCCACCGGTGAACGTGGAGTTGCTGCTCCTCAAATTGGACTGCACTGTCTCGGCGAGATTCTTGGGAAATTTTACGACTGAAATTGTGGATTTTGTTTGGTTAGAAAATTGCGGGCAGGAAGGCTTTAATGAATCTTGGAATAGGTCATTTTGTGTCAAATGTGGGCTGATAAACTTGGAACATTGGATTGGACGTTATTTCAATGGGGAAAGAACTTGTTATTTCATATTCTAGATGTGCTAGGTTGTAGACAGATTTTGAATCGAGGCATGTTATATAAAACGGTGATAAGTATGTTTAATAAAGGAATAACAATAATTTATAATAATCAAAAAATTTTTGTTTGCTTTATTTTACCGATATGTTTGGATGGTACCATTATTCATTGTTGAAAGATTAAACTAGACGATTTCCAAGATTAAATTATAGCAGTTGCCTGAAAAATAGTTCGAGAAACTCAAAGCTAACTTAGTCAAAATCCAGTGGCAATTTAAATTTAACGGCTTCAAAATTAGCCTAGCCTGGGACCTGAATGTTTGAAACATTGTCACGGTTTAATTGAAGTGACATGGCATAACAAATGTTTCTAATCTTTCTAATCAAATCGACTCCTATAATTATCTTCCTATTGGCGAGATTCCTCAGTTGCCTGTCAGAGAATTAATGCATTTCTAATTTCTGTTTTACCCTAGAAATCGAAGGTTAACCCTACTTGTTTAATTTTACTAATTTTTTTACTAATTTATTTATTAATAATATAATTAACTTTCTATCGGGGAGATTCCTCAGTTGCCTGTCAGAGAATTAATGCATTTCTAATTTCTGTTTTACCCTAGAAATCGAAGGTTAACCCTACTTGTTTAATTTTACTAATTTTTTTATTTAAAGAACAAATACTTTCATTATCAAGAACATATAGATAGTGAAATTTTGACTCTGGCTCAGCGTGCTTAATTCGAGAAGGAAATATCCCTGAGACGATTAGTTGAACTTCTCGTATCGATTACACAAATTTAATTAGCGCAACCCTTTGCAATCTTGTTAGCGTCCGCAATTAAATGATCGATCGAAAGCAGCGGAATGACTGATAAAGCGAAGAACGGTTTTCTAATGCGAGTAACGTGACCATGTCTTGCGGAGTCAGTTTAACCTAAACAACGTCCGGTCCAACTTCTGGTTAATTACGAGTCGCAACTTCGACATCGTGACGAGCATCTGTTCGTGCTTTCTTCGCATTGTCGAGCGTGCTCAAAGGACCCTTTTGACACCGTTGTTTGCGCTCCACGCGATCACGCCAACGAGATAGCGCACGTAGCGAGAACCTGGCATTGGGAGTGAATATTCATTCGTTGCTATCAGATTGGGGGCGACAGAACTATGCTTCGCCGAAAGAGAAACGCCCTGAACAGGAGAAAGAGACATCGTTGCTCTGGCGAAGAGAACCAGTTTCGAATATTCTTTCCATATGTATTTCAAATATTCTCTTTTCGAAGGAAAATTATTTCGAATTTGCAGCAAGTAACAGTGAAAATAAGTTTGATACATTCGTTGTTTATGCATGTAGCCAGAGGGCTAAATGGTTAACACTTTGACTGCCACGCCGAAATCACATGTTTCGCTCAGGACGCCACGGGAGTATTTTTATTATTCAAAGCATATAATGGCAAAATAATAATAAATTGATGATGTAAGACAACTATGTTCTTCCCCAATGGACCGTTTATCTTATTGGTGGTCACCGATGACCACTGTGGCGCCTTGGTAACAGTTGATAGCGACATATTATAACAAGGCTTCGTTTATTTCAACAAATCATTCGCATTTCGTCGCAAGCAAAACGTGCAGAATATATTGTTGAAACGTATAGAAGATATTAGTAAACAGTATTTGCTCATTCTATATATAACAGTAAAGTATGTGCACACTTCTAACTTCAATTATATGATTATAAAGCAGCATTTACGATTATTTTCTAAACTGTGTTTATAATATTCGTAGATTACCCCTCAAACATATGGATGCAAACACAGTGCACCGTTAGATGCAAGATTTGTTCTCATCTTTTTTATTGATGTTCTAATAAAAATGATTAATTGTTCAATGGGGCACTTTTTATTTCGAAGTATCTTATCGGTTATATTCAAAATGCCCTGTCAATTTTCGTCCAACTTTTACAATTGTAAAAAGTTAAGCGCTCTGCTCACCAATGACTATCGTGGCCGGTCATATATGGCCAACGTAGCAGTCAAAATGTTAAAAAAGAAACAAGTTACGTTCATTTTTTACTTATGTTTTATGTGATGAAACCGAACGAAATCTCGGATCTGGACCTCTTAACGGTTTCTCGATGACTCCCTAAAACCGATCATTCCACGGCTATGGAATATTTAGATTACCGACGCTAGGTCCGTCGCGAACAATGATGCCTCACATAGGTCCTCGAGAGATGCGTCCGCGTCTTATTGTCTACACGAATAACGAAATTAACTAAGGTGGTAAATTGTGCAAATTGGATTTATTTATTATCTTTTATTCGCTGTTTATATTTTTGAGATAACAAATATTGTATGAATTTCATTTACGTTTCATTTAAATGTCTTTCTCATCAAGTGTGAAGCGTAAGATGAAGCTGACTTTTTCAGGAAAAAAACAAGTATACCTACGGAGTTTTTCTACAAAATAGGCTGTCAATGATAAAAAATGATTTTGGATATTTATACGAAGTAATGACGTTTAGTAATTGCTATAAGAATGGAAAGAATAAGATATTGCTTATATTAATCAAACAATATTAGCGAATAATATATCTAAAAAATATTAATTTTGTGAAAATATATTACCTTTAAATGTTCCTTCAATTCCGCTATAAACTTCTCAAACAATTCAATACACCAATCTGACATACTATTTCACCATGATCTAAGGTCATTTTACTAAAATTATCCTGGAATTCTCGTCATTGTACAATCAGGATCGTTTTCACCGTACACGAAAGCCACCAGCATCACCTAATCCAACGCAAGACAAATCAATACGACCGTTTCACCGGTAGAAACCGCATTTGCATACAATGTCGAACGTTACAAATGGCTACACGCCGGCGAGTCGCCAGGAACTTTTCCCGATACGCGTCCATTTTTCCCTCGGCTTGGCCCTTTCAGGGACGAGCGGCTTTTTCCGCGATTCACACGCTCTCAACGCACGGTTCGTTTCCACCTAAGCGAGCATCCACCTCGCGTAAACGTTACTACGGCTTAGCTCGTAAACCGACTGAAATTTTCTCTAACTGCCGCTCGTAAGGAAAAGGCTATCATTCGAGAGGCTGTGTGGATATGCAAACCCTGAAAAGAGAGCGTACCGTACTAGAGCTCCCTTAAGCGGACGCGCGCGCGCGCACTATCATGCGAATACAGCACTGTGCAAAAGAACTGGACTATCGAAGATATTGTTACTTTGTGAATTAATTTACGAATGTTTGGTGTTTTATATATTTTAATATATTTATATCTTTAAATGAACATTTATTAATCAGTAAGCCGTAGATATTTGTGCATTTGTGCGAAAATTAAAAATGCAAAAATTCGCAGTATTTGATGCACATATATAATTCAATATAATGTGCCGATAATCCATAGAGTGATTGCATATAGTATGCAAAAATATATGAAATATTCAAAGTAGAGTAGTACTGGTTAAAATTTTCAGTAGATAAAATGAATCTTTATTTAAATTGTGGTTTTTAGTTATATTCATAAAAATATAAATTTATATAAAAATCCGTAGCCTATTAATTAGACGACTATCTTTCTATAACTAATTATTTACGAAATTATTATGGTTATCGCATTATTTGTTTTTAAATTTTTCATACAAATATTAAAAGTCTTTGTACTGGTTTTAACTGGAGCTACAATATAATATCATGATAATAAAAATATTTGTATAATCCTATTTACAAAAAATATTAGAGATTTTAAAAACTCGGGGAATATAACCTTAAGAAAATTTTCTACCTCAAGTAATGTTTTCCTCTGATATTTTTTCCTATTATCAATGTGTAATAAATAAAGTAAATAAAATACTGAAGTTAGATGGGATACCCTGTATATACGGAGGTTGAATACGGAATAATCGCGACTCACGACACTTGTATTGCTTGTTCGAGACGTTGTTTCACGCATTGGATGTGTATTCAGCAGACTAGTCGCAGAAGCTGGTATGATGCTGACGAGAAGATAGAGATAGCTGTTTGTTCGGTCTTTGATTCGGTCAGGTTTCAGCTTACGTGATCGATCATTCTAGTAGCTCGTTTATAGCTGAATGCTAGGAGAAATGTCATTATTCTAAGCGGAGAAGAAAGGGGCAAATGTGGGCAAAGGTGAAGTTCGTTGTTCCATATATGTATATATTAGGTTGTCCGGAAAGTTTCTTTCGTTTCATAAGGTGATAATAAATGAGCAACAATTCCTGTTTTATATTATTCTATTGAATTAGATATGATCCATTTCGTTGTATTTCTATTATTTTGCTCGTGCATAATTCAATAAACTAATATAAAACAAAAAACTTTGTGCGTCTATTATTTCTTTATGAAACGAAAGAAACTTTTCGGACGACCTAATAGATTTCAGAACTGGTTTGTTGACCTTTTTTTTGATAATTTACCAGAATGACTAATGGATTCGGTTCTTATAAGATACGGTTATAATAAGAAGTAATTTTTCCTTGTAATTTAACTAAACTACTAGATCAAAATCTTAGATCATTCTACCCTGAAAAACCGAAAGATAACGTAGCTATAGAGAAATTAAAATCTCAACGCTAACAATGCTATTTTTCTACTTTTCCTCGTAAAATATTAACAAAATCTGATTTTTAAGAAACGAAAAACAACGAGAACAGGAGAAATAAGCAATTATCGCTGAAATTCCGCACTTCTAAAGCGAGAGCCCTATTTCTCAACACAGTAGACGAATTAAAATCCGTAAAAGACCAGCGGCAGTACATTCGTTTCTCCCTACTAAATTTTTCGTGCTACTTGCAACGGTTCATGCTACCAGAGCGTGCATACCGTAGCGCGGTGGAGAAATTTCTTTGCTCCACTGTTGTCGCGGCATCCAATTCTCTTTCCCGTTTTCAGAGCTTCGATTTTCACGGTCGCATATTTCTCAACAGCGACACAGCTGCGGGAATACTTCTCCGCCCTCATTAATAACAATAGTTTCCTTAAAAAGAGCGTTTCTTACACCATAGACGGTGGTACATCGCGTGCCCTGTCGCGTTCGTGCGGTTCACATGCGTCTGGTCGAATGTAGCCACGTGCAGAATAGATGTACACGACCGCGTATTCACACGCGTAATTTGCAGTAACTCCGCAAAGCCGGCCATATATATGCGTACAAACCGCATTTACATACGTGTAGTCGGTGTTTCACGTGGCCAATTGCGCACGTGTACACTTACATAATAACCATGTACGGAAATCGCCTTCTGTTATTACGGCCAGCAAGCGGTCTCGTTTCCAGTCGACTTTCAAGCTCCTACAAGCAAGCCGAGTCTCTTCGAACGACGAATTTTCTCTGACTTTTTAACTGGTGGACGATGGTAATGAGAAAAACGGCTATTTCTTTAACAGAATTAGCCTAGTCAGCATGGACATTTTTGTTATCTTTCAGAGAAGTTTCATAGATCTTGTGGCTCTTTACTGTAGCAGTAACCTTATCTTATTACGTTGATTACATTATGGTGGTGCAGTATGTATGCGATACTGACGATAGTCATTTATAAATCAGTGAAATTTATGCATCGGGTTTAGTGAAACTTCAGGGTTTGGATATGTCAAATTGGATACGGATGCGAAACTGAAGACGATTAATCTTTGAGTAGATTAATCCCGTGACGTTAAATGACGTTTCTGGCATGTCGTGCATTTTCCATGCCAAATTGCACAATGACGTGCTAGACCCGTCACCCGTAGCCAAACGATTAGAGGAAATTCATGACCAAATAAACATTTTGATTTTAGTTGGATAACCGTTTTGTCAGTGTCTGTATGCAGATTTCAGCAAAACTAGATTTACATCTGATAGATACGTATTTGTATGAAAAATTTCTATTAGAATTGCAAAAAGCATTTATTATTATAATTACGCTTAATTAGTCTGATTGAATTTATTAGGAATTTTTCAATTTTATTTTACGTATATCATAACCGTGTACAACAATATACATACCTTGTTGAAATAAACTACAGGATTCTGACGTTGTAAATAAGATATACACTGTCGCTCAAAAAGATGTCTACGTTTTGATTCATTTTTATTAAGAATGCACGAACATCATTAAAATATATGAATTAATGGCAGACTAATGATCAAAAGTATTTTCTTACTATTTTTTCTACCATTTTCTTACTATTTTCTTATGCGATCATCAAGTATATGTTATAAGTATCTAAACACTTTTAAGCATGTTGACGCGTTAACCAAATTCACCTGTCAAATGCATCAACTTCTATACAAGCGGAGAAAATCCTAGCAAAATCGTCTTTCCTTAAACCGCCACGAGAAAGAACATTCTCTTGTTCTTCACTGGCAAGTCGGAAAGGATTGACCACTCGAAATCGATCATCGCTTCGTACTCGTGTGTATATATGTGAAACGCAATCGCATAGTGCTCGGAAATAGGTTCGATGGACACAAGATCTGCGATGAAAACCGGTCTTAACCGATACCAGCGTGTGCTGTTTCTCACGTGGGTTCAAGAGCTGCACACTTTACCGCCGCTTGAGGTTGGATCGCCGCAAACCACACGCGCTTCTTGTTTTACGCTGCTTCTTCTCCGAGATTGCCAGCTTTCCGCCTGTACTCGTTCTATTTATCGGAGCTATGGTTATTCAGCTGGATTCTTTTGTCTGGAAGACCTGGTCCGTGGGGATCGCGATAGAATTGGACCTGTTTCGTCAAGCTACCGCAATTTTAGTCGCGATGAACTGGTTCCGACTACTACTGGGCTTTCAGCTCGAGATGGGATGTTGACTTCATTCTGAACAGCGAGTAAGAGGAACGATGCGGTTTGGAAATGCTCGAGAGCTTTTGAAAGCTCGATGTGGTTGATCTTTTATTAAGCCAGCTAAGATTTTTCATGGATTTTCCATCTAATTATTAGACTGCGAATTTTTATGCAACACGAATACAACTAGAGAAATTAAATAGAGATTTGTTTTACCTCTCGCGTATTATAACTAGCATTCTACGTTGAATTCATTGGTAATTTACCGTAAAGATATCTCGAACTCTTGCATTTCAATCTTACCGTTATGTTAGTAAACAAAATAGGTCTGTGATATTTCAAGAAAATTGTTCTGTGCAATTGCAAGTCTCATCAACGATCGGTGCAAAGATTCACAAGGCAAAACGATACTACGCTCCTTATGAAAACGGTACATTGAAAGTTCAGGTTGCACCCAAGATAAATTTAACCCCTTTGAGAATGTTACGCGACACTCGACTGTGGACGATCGTCATATAGAGGCAGCGTATGGTAGCAAAGTGGAAGACAGATGTTTGACCCGTGAAAGTCCTTTTTCTGGGAAATTACAGTACCGTTCAGGAGTAGTAACTTGTTACCAGAGAACCGGTAATTACTACCGTGGAACCGCTATCGAGTCAGCTCTCTGAACCTCTTTGGTTTACCTTTGCTTTTGAAATTCTCCCTATTCGTGACTGAGTGCGGCGGTACGTTTTTACCTACCGCTTATTCTGTTTACCTCGTGGTACGCAAGCTCGCTTGCTAAACGTCGGTTAACCGTGGAGGACCTTTCATCGAGATTTCCTCTGCGGACCGTTTGAATTTTCATATGGCTTTTGACTCGCGTTCTTCGACCCTGTCGCTCGTTCACCTCGCTCGAGAATAATCGCCAATGACGCTGCCGTCGGTTTCAATAACCTACCCGTCCTGCGAGATACATCGACTCGAAACAGAAGAATCTTGTTACAAGATCGCTAGGGTTTCCGATAGATAAAACCGATACATTCTTGTTCGAATCGATTATTCTTGCGGGAAAGAGAATTTGTTACGACCGGCTGTTGCGAGTGTTTGAGTTTCGAGTGTTAGTCCTCTTTCACACGAAGATACAGGTGTTGCGATACACGTTTGAATTATGCGTCTAGAAGTAAAAATAAAAAAGAAATAAGAAAGTATAACGTAATATTCACCTAATAGGAAAATAAAAAGCGACTGACAGATTGATACACGAGAGAACTGAGCGAATTAAGCCATATGGTATTTCTCGTGTAAACTACAATTCGTTGTTCCGCTTGATATGTCGTTTTCATACAAAAAGATCAGCAGCAGCCGACGAACTCAAAATACACAAAATCAGTATGTATTAATGTTATTTACGAAGCTTTAGATGTCTCTAGTATTTTATTTAATATAAAATGTCATACAAAGAATGCACGGTATAATATTTCGGCGACATGAATTTATGTTTTACATCACACTATATCAGTAGTATAATTCAATTTTTAGACGACATAAATTTGTGCTTTATATCGCATCGTATCACTAGCATAATTCAATTTTTCGATGGTATAAATTTCTGCTTTACATCGCATCGTATCACTAGCATAATTCAATTTTTCGATGGCATAAATTTGTGCTTTAAAATATAGTTACGTTAATGTAATTAAAATACAGAAAAGAGATTGCGTTGATAACCAACCAGTGACTTTTAACATTCTTTCAAACAGAAGTAAATTTACAATTTTCTATTCTATATTTCTGAGTATTAATATTTTAATACAGTTATGTACCGAATATCTTAATACAAGTATATTATACTCTAATAATTATAATACTAGGTATTCTAGGAATTCTACAAACAGATTGGCAAACAGTACAAACAAGAATGTTAAATGATCAATTCTAGAGAAGAAAAGAAATGGTAAAATGTAGATTCTTTTAAATCGACAAAAGTTTCTCTATATAATTGTTAATTTCTTAGGAAGTAACCATAGACTTAAAATAATACCAACTACTAATAACATCCATTCAATAGATCTAAAACTTTGCACATCACGTCCTACAATTATGCCATTTTCTTCCTTCAATTTTCGATCTTATCTTAACATGATCGGCGTTATAATCAAGTAGCCGTTTCCAGGGGTATTTGATTAAATCCGCAGTCGATTAAATAACTGCGAGTTTCCACAATATTTCATACATCTTCGTTGGGTTCGCTGAAAGAAACGTGCTCTTCGCCCTTTACTTCATTCTTCGCCTCCCTTTTGGTCGCTAATGTCTAGCCTGCCGTTTTTCCTCGAATTCAGTTCCCGTACTCTGAACACGTTCTATTGGCAATTTCGATCCCGAACGCCCGGCGAATGCCAACGGTACGCCTTATCCGTCTACTTGGACCGCGTTATCAGCGTAAATCCGTTTACAAGCTTACGAAAGCGTATATCCACGCGTACACCGTGAAACCGGCCTCGAACCCTAGCTACCTGATCGTAGTAATTCCATGTACGCGCACGCTGTGACTGTTGGAATTGGATTATTTAAACGAGTGGAATATTTTTTTCAAGGAAATTGTTGGGTATTTTTAATTCAGTTCTCGTTTACCGCAGTTGTTGTTAATCGGTGTTCATCGGAACACCTAGTATTCCACGATATTAGACGTTTCATTTTGATAAAAGAATTATTTTAGTTGCAGTTTCTGTTGAAGTGAGTCTCACTTCTAGGAAAACACATCTTCTTTAGTGTTTAGTTTTTGGCACAACGATTCTCTTTACACCGGCTTCTTTGGTCTCTATTGTAGTATCCGACATGCAGGCAATGTTCGACTGCTCGCGGTAGATCGCGATAACGAGAGTCGTAAATACTCGTTACGATTCGATAATCGACGCTACGAATTGGTCGATCCCCTATTTCGTTTAGGATAATAGAGATTATCGACTGATTATAACACTGAAGTAACAGGTTGTAATATATAATTTATGCCAATAGCTTTGTAGATATTAATGTTGGGTTGGCAACTAAGTGATTGCGGATTTTGTCATTAGATGGTAACGACAAAATCCGCAATCACTTAGTTGCCAACCCGTTACACGACGTGCGTATAGACGTATTCTTAGAGACGTGTAAATAGTAAGTTACAATTCATGACTGATCAATGAATGAAAAACCAGTCAAGAAATGTTGATTGATCTGAGGCAGTCAAACCAGTGAAGTTTGGTGACGATGCTGTCGCAGAGGAAAACTATTGCTGGGTGTTGGTCGCCCCACCACCGGTCGCTTGCGGATGGAAATGACCGTTGAACACGAGAAAAATCCGACCTTCTCATTTTTTATCTGATGGAACAATAAACACAAGGAACGTCTCGACTTGAATATATTTTATAATAATCAAGGGCTCTAACGATAGAATAAAATTGCTCAGTTTTATCATAGTTCTTTAGGATTATTGCGGTGCGACTTATTATTAGGTTGTCCGAAAAATTCCTTTCGTTTTATGAGGAGATAATAGACGCACAATGTTTTTTGTTTAACATTATTTTGTCGAATTACGTACGATCCATTTTTTTCTGTTGAGATAAAAACCGCGACATTTCACAGATTTGGTTTCACGTTTGTATGAAGGTGCACTGTTGTACACTTTCATACAAACATTTGCGGTAGAAAGACACTTTTTGGGCAACCTAATATATTCGCACAGCTAGTGGCCGTCTTCACCGAGGAATGAATTCTAGTTTATGTAAAGAGTTACCGGACGTAACAGGCGATATCGACGACAAGACACAAATGCCGACAAGACGAAAGGACCGAGAAACTTCAATAAGCTTAACGGCCATCAATATGTTTCGGCACCGCAGCCATTCATCGTCAGTTAGTCACCGGAGAGTCAAGAGTCGTTAACGAGAGTTGTCATATCACACTACTGCATTAACTTCAAATTAAATAATCATCGTTTTTTGGTTAATCCACTGTAATAAATCCATCTAGCAATGCATTATCGTATAGGATAGAAACCATTGGAAATCTTAATTTCTTTATATCTTATATATCTTTATTGTTCGTTTTAGGACCTTGTGACGTAAATTTTTCTCGTAATCTGTAATCTATTTATAAAAAGTGAGATTCGTAAACGATACGATCACACGACCAATCAGTGAAATCAAGAAAGATGTAAAAAGAAAAAAAGAGACGTCGGCGTACAAGCGTGGAATAATGCCGACAGCAGGGCAAAATTCAGTCTGATTTCGTCGATCCATTCTTCTCTATTGAAACAAGTTAAAGTTTACTGATTTCAACGGATGAAGGATGGCGACGACATTCGCGAGCACGTGCGAAAATTTTCTGATAAGATCTACGAATTGAACGAAATGAGAGTCGACAGAAACGTGGACTTGCAAGTCTGAATGTTCCTTTTCAGCCTACCGCGTTGTTTCGAAAATTTCAGACGCGCGATCGAGTCTCGCAACTATCTACCATCACCGGAAACGCTTCGTACGGAAGTAATCGAAGAGAGTGACGCTCATAAAAAAAATTGAGGTCTCGACGCAAAACACAATGCCTACGCACGAACGATAGATGGGAAAAATGGGAAAAGTTAGAAGCGTCGGAATCAATGCTGCAAACAATTTTAATACACGCTTGTTGATGCGATGACAGACGGATTGACAGGATCGAAACGTTGTTTGCAGATGTTTGACCTGAGATCTATCATATTGCAACGATCTATTCTGCTCCCTGATAAAGTGTGTCGATAATATCTGTACCCCCGTCTTGCGAGCACAACTCAAAATTACTAGTTTTGCAGAGAAACATTTATAATAACTAAAGTGCAATATAAGATCAGGCGTTAGATTTTTCAGGTAAAGGATCGAGAAGGAAATGGTATTGACTTGAACGTGTTTAACGATTCGCGTTCGATAGACTCGTACATATGGACATGTACATATGTATGTATATGAGCAGTTAGTTTTCTGCTTGCGACCACGTGTGAATTTCATTTGTGTTCTTTTTCTTCCGGACGGGACGATCGATAAGCGTATTTTTTTCTTATTTGAGAAACCTCGATGTTTTTTCTTCTGTGTTCGTGACCACGCGAGGATCATACTTCCACTCACAGATTAGCTCGTCACTTACATGTCCGACAAAAAATGATAAATCGAGAACGATAACCTGATTGGGAAATATACAGAGGGTATGATATATGTGTTATTCGGATAATCGAACGTTCGGATAAAAAGTGTCCACAACAGAAAAAAAGCTATGTAAAACAAACAATATAAACGAACGAAAGGTAATACGATAGAAGGAATATTGAAATCCAGGTTTTTCCTCTTCTGAAACATTTCCAATATCCATGCGGTCTGATTCTAATGATTCTAGAAATGGAATTATTCAATAGTTTTAGAATTCTATGCTCTTCGAAGACGCTTGAACCTCTTGAAGCAGTTCCAAATATAATATTGGAGAGGTCGACTTGGCGCGAATGTTCGAGCCATGGTAAGTCGAACGCTAAATGAATCTGCTGCGATTAATCACGAGCTCAGTCAGGTGCCATTTGTTACCGTTTCCAACCCGGAAAATAATACCGACCGTGTAACACCTGGTCGCTGACTGCAACTTTGAAATCGCACCCTTTCGGCTGCTACAACTATGTAATTTCGAATTCGATTGCCAGGGTCCGTTATACTACATGGAAAAGGCTGTCTGTGCTAATTGCAATTTCTAAGGACTATCAAACATTTCATTCACTGATATATTGCCAGAAACAAATTGTTTTCTTTTTATTCACATTCCCTAACTTTCATGTATGTATATTGCAGTGAAAATGTATGATCAATCGATACATGCGTTTATTAATATATTTACTAAATTAATAAATTGGATGTAATATACGTATGTACGGGTATAAAGGAATAATCGAGCTTAAAACCATAAATTTCATCAATTCATGTTGTTCAATTGTTCACGAATTTTATGAACATGAATTAATTCAATCTAAAACACTGGATTGTAATAAAGTACTACAATGTTATAGTTCAAGTATTGTAATAAGTTTCCAAATACGCATTTTCAGCATATGCACGTTCGCTGCAAATAGAAACTATATTCTTTCGTTCATTATTCGAATATCTAATAAAATTTTGGTATTCTTTCTTTTCTTAGTTCTTTCGTAGTTCAACAAACTACGATTGGGAATTGTAAAATATCAAAGATAAATACAAATCAGATAAATCAAAAAGTTGCAGAAATATCGAATAACATACAACAGATGCCATGCGTATCTGATTTTAAAAGTCGACTAAAGTAAATCGCATGTAACAAAGTTGTGGTACTTTTCAAGCGCATTGACGTTCCAAATTATTCAGGACCAGCTCGATCGTTTTTTCAAGCATGTCTCTGTTCTTATCGTTTTAATAAAATGTGACCCCAACTCGGAAAGGACCCTCTAACTATGTCAAATTAGCTTTTTCTGCATTAAAAACCCGTCTCGACAAGCTGTCATAGCAAGGGTCAAATATGAGCCGTCGTCAGCGCCGAGGGAATGAAAGTATTTTTACCACCGCGTAGGGGATGAAAACGGCCTGCCAAGGATGGGATTAATTACACCCAACAATTTTAATTCCAGGAGATACAGATCGCGAATTAACGTTGGATTGCTACGTGAAATAACTTCTGTCTGGTCTCTTTCACGACGTAAAATGAAAATCTTCTCATTTCGAAAAATATTCCTGTCGGAAAAAAGAAATTTTTATTATTAGACAAATTCGTACAATTATTATCTCTTAGAAATTGGATATTTTCTTGCATTAAATACAAAATATTCCTTTGTTCGCATATTTACTTTTAACATAGGAAACGAATGTGTAGTTCACGATGAAATAGAATTATCGACAGCGGAAGATCTGATTACCTAATTTGAATATAACATAGAAAAGAAGGATGGAATATCCACTGTGACGAAAAGCATTGTTAAACAGAGTACAAAATTAAACATTATTTTTATGTAACGATCGATGTATATCGATTTCAACGTCCCGTCCATAAATATCTCCATTTGGCATTTCGTTCGTGCCAAACGTCTAATTACTAATTAAGATTCAACAAGCAAAAACATACAAGGATTATCCTTTGTGATAAATAGCCTTGTTAGGCCATGGTTGCGATGCATATTCAGATGAACTGGTATTCTGACGAATGAAACGTCTAAAGGTTGCAACGTACATGCTCATAGAAATCTACATACGATTCTTTGAAATACGCATCCACTGTAACCAAAGCCCTAACCAGAATATATAATTGAACATTATTTTTGTACAGCGGTTCGTGTGTGTGTCGTTCGTGATTTCACTGTCTCGACGATAAATATCTTTTTCGCCTTTGGTTCGACAGCGAATAGTCATCTTGGGAGAGAGGGTTGCGTGGGCGGACGAATTTTGGTCAGGGAGCTCGTAAGCAACCCCATGAATCGTACGTGCCTCGTCGGAACTTGGCTTCTCCGTTGTCAACGTGTATCAACGCCCTCGTGCGCGTGCACACGCGTGTCTACACGTACACTGGCAGTTGCACAATATGTGGGTGGATGCAGTTCTGTCGACGAGTCGAGAGGAAATGTGTTTTCAGAGCTATGGATACAGGTTCGGTTGAAGTGCGGTCGGTTTAAGTACGCGGGTTTAACTGTTTCTTCAGATGTTATAAAAGCTGGAGAGAGTTGGGGTGGGAAGTCGTGCTAGTGGAATTTTCGAGTCCCTTCTTTGAATATTGATTAAGTCTCCGAGGACGAGCGACAAAGTTCTGAATGGTGCAAACGTTCTTCGTGTGGCACCCCGTGGTTAAACGAAATAACGTTGGAATGTGCACAAATTTTAGTGACGTCTAAGTTATTGATCTTTTAATAGTGACTAAATGTTATTTTTGATTACCCTGAATAATTGGATATTTAAATAACCAAGTAACGAGAGATTAATCTCTGATTTCTTTAACACCTTGATACAAAAATCAATTTTATTCCAGCATCGAATGTTGCAATTTTAACTCTCCTATGATTCTCGAATTTTCCTCTTATTCCAACAATCGGAAAAACTTTGTTCAAATTATTAATCTCTATGCCTTATAATTTTCTTATGTGGAGTATACATGTCAACGTTAACCATGTATTTGCTACTTTATATGGAAGATTGAAATATTATGCACAATTTATATTCTCCAATCTACAGTAAGTTGAAAGCAAAATCAGAACTTCAACCTGCTTCCATTTTATATTTAATAATTCACTGCATGATTGTTACTTCGCGATAGAAACGTAAAGTTGTTAATATGCAGTCGACGATATTAATTAAAATTATATTTAATTATAATTGAATCGTAATTTAGATACTAACAAATTCTTGAAATACCTGATAAATACACTTGGATTGCAATAAGCTTTATAGTTTCATATTATTCTATCTGCCTTTATTGCCAGTCTAAGAAAGGAATGCCGGACATTATGAAACCTCCTATATGAAGCAAAATCTCGCCGATCCCTTCATCTCTTTTCTCCTTTCGCCGAAAATCTCTTGTTACGAAAACACTTTAGTAGTTCCCCGGAGTGTCATCTGGTTCTCCTTTTCACCATCGTCTACATTGCTAGCCATTTTCACCGCAAATTGTTGCGCCACTGTTCATCGCGTTGTTATTAACCGTGCGACAAAGGGGCCCAGATAAATCTTGATAACGCGTCCAGGATCCTCCGCAATTCTTCCGCGGTGTATCGTCGCTCTGATTCATGGCTGACGAGAATTTCATTGCTCTCTGTGGATTTGGCCACTGTTTCAAAATTATTGCAATAAAGAGAAACTTTCCCTCTAGACTTATGAGTATTAGGTCGTTTTACAAGCTGTGTCGTTTTATAAATCTTCAATAAAGCACCACTGTTCCTCATCGTGTCAAAATCACATTGCCTCTTAGTCGTTTTGCTTAATTCTACTGCGATCGTCGAATTCTCGTATTTCAATCTTCTTCTCGTTAAAAAAAGAAAAGAAAAAAAATTTGTAATGTTGTGAGAAAATGTAATATAAAATAACATAAAGTTAAAACGAGAAATTTGTATATCAACAACAGTCTTCTCGCGTTTTGTTTAAATTTCAGATATTTTTTTAAAAGAAGAAAAATGCAGTTGGGTCGCAAATGATGACCACTTTAGATGACTTAACACTGATGACAAATGGTACTAATTTCCTGAAAACAGGAACTTCTCGGATAAGAATTGATAATAGACTTTGTCATCTTTTTTGTCGGCTTCAGATTAGATACGATGATTCATAATTATTCTGATCCTTTTGTTACGTGTGTATAAATAGTGTTTATTAGTACGAACAAATTTTTCTAGTTTGTTCCATATTATCGTTTCGTATACTTTGTTTCCATATTATTCTCATTTTTCTGTTTTATCCACAAAATTCCAAGTTTCTTAATATCTCGAGCTCTCAATGTTTGATACACCAGGCTGTAATATAATATCTTTTGTCCATTGCATTCCGCAACACTAACCCTTATCTACCATTAACCTACTTACAACTGATACCAACTTCCATTTTGATGCTCCACATAAAAGTTCTCCGTTTCTTTCACTAAACCAGACATTTTTTTCTCTCTCTTTCAAAACAATTATCCAATTGTGCACATCTGTTGCTACAATTCTTCAACATATCCTTTAATATCACTAGGAGGAGATCCTTAAAACTTTTGTATTGTATTTAAGAAAGGGCCCATTAGTTCCATTTGAAGTATCAAACATAGAGCAATTCTTTGATCAATGAGAAAATAATGTTGGTTTTGTCGAGAAAATGAATTAACTTATGCTTTAGTGTCCATATTTTATGTGCATGTAATAAAACTCCGTTTATTTAAACTCATCGAGGGACAAACAGCTCAAGCAACAGGAGTTTACAGATCTTCTACTGTTCTCTTTACTGAGAGGACAATAAATAAGATTTCTCTTTATTATCTATGATTTTTTTATTTTTACAATAGGAGCTCAGATAAGAAGATTCAATCAATATCGTTTAATTAAGCACGAATTAGAATTTCGTTCCAATAATCAGAATTGAGATAAACGAAGATCTATTTTAATTAGTTATATAATTGTAACTGTGAGTAACTGAATTTCGAATGCTACAGATACATGAATCGACTAATTGTGGGTGTTTGCAACTGGAGAAGCGGCAGGGAGCTTTCAACAGAGATTTCTTTCATCCTGTGAATATTATAACGAGAACTGTACATTTTTGTATTAGCTTGTCCGAAAAGTTTCTTTGTTTTTATAAGGAAATGATAGATGCGCAACATTTTCCGTTTTATATTATTTTATCGAATTACGTACGATCCATTTTGTTTTATCAAAATAAAGATCACAATGTTCCACAGATTAGGTTTCACGTTGGTAGAAGACATGCCTATAAAAGAAAGACACTTTCCGGATAACCTAATATATTTCAATTTTTCGTAAATACATAAACATGGAATTAGAGAATAACACTCTATACTAAGACAAAATACTCGTTAAATTCCTTTTTTTACAATTAAAAATATCCTACTCATATCTTTCAGCATGTACTTAACAATACGTAACGTATTAGCCATTCGTTCCTAAGTACACAGTGGCAAATCGACATTATTTTCCCACGAGCTCAATAATTTCTCCTATGGTCAATCCTGTTGTTAATTCTTTTCATCTATCGCTTAATTCCTACACCAACTTGAGATCCATTCAAAACAGCAAACATCGAACAACGCTTCGAAACGACAATACTGAAATTCGTCTTTCAATCAAAGATCTCGTCAATCTCGAAATCTTTTCATTCTCATAATAATTACCAGCCAAGTAACGATTCGTGTTTAGTGCAGTTTCAATTATGAAACTGCCTTATTGAACGAATGTTCGTGTATCTCGTAGTATCTCGCGCAGCGGGTTGACAGGACGAATATGCGGCTCGAATGATCTCGTTGCAGCGTGAAGAGTGGCCATGGGTCTCACCGCGAACCAATTACGATGTATTCAACTGTGGAAGGGCTAAAATTCCGGTCGAGTGGTTCTTGAACCTCATCCGCAGATGCGGATAATCGTGTAATCCCGCGCGAACGTGCACGAGTGGCTGCCACAACCTCTCGGTTGTTCGGATTGACTCGGATTGAGCCACCTAAACGTCTCTGTGCCTCCTTCGCAGACGCGGTCTGCTTGTCAAGGACACAGTTGCGCGTGGTTACAAGGGGCAAATATGAGGGTATAAACGTTTCTGGTGTCTGGAGATGTGGCAAGCCTCGTGAAGATCGGTATTAGAGTCGTGTTAAGTTTGTTGGAAACCGTGGTTGCTTCTTGTATTGATTTTCAGCCTATGTCGTAAGGTGCTGCTTAATCTTCCAAAAGTAGTGTTGGGGTTATGCCAAGTTCCTTTTAAAATATGATCGTCAGACACGATAATGAAATCTTTCTCTATGAACACACTTAACAAAGACACCAGTAAATTTGAATAATCGCCGAGGAATTGTTAAAATCATTAAGAACGACTATCTGGTTTTAAACGTGCTGTTATAAAGAGCTGATACGTCACTAATTATAATTAATGAAAATTCTTTTTTATCTATCTCGATAACTGTTTCAACTAATCTCGACAATTATATCATTAATTTTCCTGTTATGTGTATATCGTTAATTGAATTCATGAACGTTGCAAACGATTCCACGAACTAGATTTAAATCTTGACTTTTAAATTAAAGTTTCTTCTTACCCAGTTTCACTCCAAACTTTTTCAACAAGTTTTACAAACAGTTTCTCTTAACTTTTATCGTATATTTCGCATCATTATTTTACACGAGTACGATATTCTGATCGACCATTCGTTTGTCTGAAGATTTAAATCGACTAGTGCGTTTCTTATTGAATCAAAAAGTGCCCTAATTATGAAAGGATAGAAATATAGTACATATAAACTACGATATTTCGATTTGAACAATTTCACAGCACATATCACTAACCGAAAAAAATCCTCATTATTCGCGCATAAATTTTGATAAATTGATAGAATTTTAACATCACCACGTCAAAATTTGAAACTGATTTCTGAATTTTTGTATCTATCTCGTATCCTACGTGCAGCATATGTCTCAGTAGGGCGAACACGAAGAATAAGAGGAAGATCCTTTAAGGAAATTACTCAGAAGAGAAAGAAGAATTTCCAGGGTGACAAGACATTCTTTCCCAGTAGACTTGCCGGAAACCGAGACATTTAGCTGGTTCGTCTCGTATAATGCACCACAGAGCCGGGAATAATCTTTTTCCATGTATCCACGACTTCTAGCAAGCCTGTCAGCCTATCTGTCGCACGCCAGCCACTCAGACACGTTGCAACGTATGTAAATGACGCAAATGCGCCGTGCTCGCTGCTTCCCGTGATCGAGCCTCTATATTACCAGCTCTTCTCTAAGTAGATTTTCGGCCAAGAGTGTCGAGCTCAGGTGCGCCTATCGATTTTCGTAAGAGACTCGACGAGTATCGAGACGTTGACACACTGAAAATTTGTCTCATATGGATGTCGACTTTATCCCTATATTATCGCACGTCGATTGACTCTTAAACTTATTTTTCTGTTTATTTTCGTTTTAACAACCGTCTTGTTTTTAATTCGAAGGATTCGCTTCGATACTGTATGAAAATTGTAATGTATAGTATAAGCTAGATACAACGGGATCGTAAATTATCGTATCGTAATACGTTCAGATATTTATTTTTATTGTGGCAGTTTGAAACAGTCTGCGTATTGAATTCCCGGTGCTTTTATTATCTGTTCGATGATCAATACGTAGCACGTTTCAAAAAGACGCTTCTCTGATCTGTTGGATTATTAAAGCGTTGTTTCGAGCCTGAAAAACTTGTTTTTACAGCCAATGGGGCTTTCGATTTTGAATGTACGGCAAAACGTCCGTTGCTATGTAAACCGAGCTTAACGGAATAACGTAGCCAGATGAAACACCCGTTTCGGAGTTTGTAAGAGCTTTCGCGTTTGGCTGAATAGTTGCAGATCAATTTATACGCTAAATTTATGTTATAAATATTTTAGGAGGAATGCGTTGAAATAAATGATTTGTAGAGAAATACAAGCAGTTGTATGGATTACATGTGTAGTTCTAAGTTATTTCAGTATACCAGTTTCTGTGTTACACTACATGCTAGATATTTGAAACTCTATATTATATATTTTCTATATTCAACTCTATACTCTATATTCAATACTGTATATTCAAAGTTTGAACTTTTGGTTTTTCTTAAATCTGAAATGCAATTTATTTGTTCTAACAGTTATTCGCGTAAAACTTGGAACGAAATTTAAATAGAAACTGGAAGAGATTTTCGAATATAAAAATGAAGGATTTCCTCTTTTCTGCAAGATGGTTTAAAGCTTATATTTTTGTCTTTAATTTTAGTATACGATGAATATACGATGAATGCTTAGTTCTTCGAAAAAATTAAATAATTAATCTAAAAATTGTTGGTTAATTTATCTTTTATATGGTTCATATATTATATTTTTGTTCGAATTTCTATTATAATTACAGGAAAACGTTTCGTTCTATCTATTACATTAGCGAAATCGAAAAGAGATTGCGAGTTTGTTTATATATTCATAAATTACATGTATCCAATAACCAAACAACATTTCGATACAGGATATAGTTCAATTACTCAAATCAAAAAACCTTTTCATAGCCAGAATAAAAACGAATTGCTGGCAATTGCTACGAGATAACCATTGTGTGCCATATCCCAATAAAATCACCGGAATAAACACATAAAAATCATCAATTAATCCACTTAAACCGCAAACAGAACTCGATTCCGACCGAATCGTTTCGACGACAATTTCGCCAGATTTTTCATCAATTTTTCCAAATTCGTTACCATGAAATAAAGTATCGAAAACCGAGAATAAATATTAAGCTGTAGGATTGACCATTGATTAAATCAACATTCAGGTTTAATTTTCACGATATTCTCTCGGAAATGTTACAAATTTAGAGGACGGACCATTAAAATCAAAGTGAATTTCGGGATTTCCATTGCTTTCCGTTGCATTGATTTATTTACTTATATCGTGTATTGCGTCTATGAATTTTAGAATCTTTATTGCTATTAATTTATTTGTCGTGTCACTTTTATGTCTATGCATTTAAAATTTCCGACTTATTTGATATATCAACGTAGAAATATACAACGAACAAAAAATTGAAACCTTTGGTGGATATAAAAATAATTGTCTAACCCAACGTAAACAAATTTAAAGTATTGGGTTGGCAACTAAGTGATTGCGGATATTGTCATTAGGTGGTATTGACAAAATCCGCAATCATTTAGTTGCCAACCCCAACCTAACCCCAATAAATTCCATGTGATTTATCGATATAAGAAAAAGAAAATATATTATTATATCGAATTAACCTACATCGATATATCAAATACTGGCTTAGAATTTTTATTACGAAACATTTATTTATAATATCATATTATTATATCTGTGCATTAAAATTTTTTATTAGTATTAATATTATTTATAATATTACGGTATGACGGTTATCAGGTTATCGTTTGAGAGAATTCACCAATACCAGAACGTATGCGTAGCTTTAAGCCAGATTTCAATGGCGACCTATCATAAACGTTAATTTGATACTGAGCCATGGTTTAGTCCTATCAGTAGCGAACAGACGACAATAACGATGCTTTGTAATGTTTCCCATTGTAGCGGTCTATCCCGGGAGAAGACGAAATACAAGCTCTCGTCATCCATTCCGTTGCCAACGAAGAATTTCGTTATTATTGTTTCCGCTTTAATTAGAGTTGGTTAACGTTTTGAGAATTGGGACAATGCGCGTCGTTGCCCTTCCTGCTTAATACGGGATAGAGAATGAGCTCATTTCGTGCTCTGCAAATGAATTCTGCGTCCATTTCTGTTTCGAGTCGAGATTCGTTTGTGACAGATTGAAGGAAATTGGATATTTTGGTACGAAGCTGCAATTTTACGATGGATAGGTAGATCGACTATAAATTTTGTCTAAATTCTTGGATATGTTGTATTATTTGTTTTGTTAGAACTACCGATAGTTAACACGAAGCTATTTCTACCAAAACCAGTGAAAATGACTGGTTTTTAAAAAATACGTAATAATAGAATACTTTTATATTTATTGATTTATTACTTTCTTACAGGAGGAATTCAATGTTATGTAGTACATTTTTGGTATTATTGATCCATCTGAGATTATGATCCCTAAACGAGGGTTGACAAATTTATAAAATTGTAAAACCAGTCATTTTCACTGCTGTGGTATCTCTAGCGTTAGCATTTAGCGATCTAGCGATCGATCCGGAATTTTCCTGATAACTGATATCATCATATCGACGGGGTAAAAATTTTAAAAACGTGTGTACAAAACGAGGAAGCTGGTTAATTGGGGTTCGATAGATTACAGGACCATTTTACACTTTGACTGGTATTGGTATAAGTAGCCTCGATACAAAATTATTTTGAGTTTGATTATATAAAAAACAAAATAAAATTCATTATATTGTTCTTTTAGTTATCGTGGCGGAAGTCATTACATCATTGCGGAAAATAGCATGACATGAAGTAGGAATTTTAAAATAAAATTGTAAAACCAGTCAATTCGACTGGTGTGATAATTCTACTGTTAACATCTATTTGACTGAATTTTGTGGAAGTATACTTTTGCAAGTTTTTCAGAAAATATGGACGTTTTAAAAATCGCAATGGGAATTATACATATGTAAGTATGTTCTATTTTATAAATACACGAGTTGAGAATTTTTCCTCGAAATTTGTCTCGATTAACGATTAATCACAGATAACATGAAAATCAGAATAATTTCTTCTTTAAGCTGAAAACAAGTTTATATTCATGCCGGGTTAATCTTTGGTGAAGGATTGCTACAATTCAGCTGCACCAGTAACTTCACCGCAATTATTTCCAAGAGTATCATTTGTCATCACGCTACTTTCGGTGTCTGTATTCGTACAAGATCCGAGTTGTTGGTCTAATGACTAGCAAGCGCTACGTCATCTTTTCCCACTAAATAGTCTAATATATCCACGAAAATTGCACTTTCAGCACTTAACGCGAATTGCAGTAGTTGCTAGTTCATGTCAGAGATTCGTCAAGTGCCTTTTATCTTCCTTTGTACTTTGTGCTACGTGTTGTCGCAAGAAACTGTTGGTAAAACATGTTTGCAGTTCGTAAAGTGCAACCTGTTTCCTTTTCTTGTTCACAATTTCTAAAATGTGTCGTAATATTTACTGCCACGTCTGGGTTCCGGAATGTTTACGGTTGATCTAATTTTCCCCATGATTTTTATCCGAAAGATCGTGTTTACCTTTTATTCTGAAAAATATTGCGGGTAGATTCTGGAACGTTCATGGTTGATATGATTTTCTAAACGATGCTTATTCGAAAGATTGTTGCAATTTTTTATTATCGTCAATAGATTCCACGATATCAACGAATCCGCTGAAAACAATTTTATTACGAAATTACTCACACTGCTTAGGCTATAATTATAAATATAATAAAATATTGTAGCGTAAATATTATAAATGTGTGTACGCATAATGTAGTGTAAAATATAATAAAATAGAGCGTACCAAATATCATCAGAATATAATTTTTGCTTTTCTCGGTCCGCTCTACTGTATAAACGTATCTGCATTCAACAAAACTGATTTTTATTCCAAATTTTGTCCGAAAATTCTCACAATTTCTTTCTAAATTTTTCTCTTATTTTCGTACCATAGAATAATCTTTTTAGAATTGTACCACGTGTACTGCCACACCCTGTATGCTTTTCTTTATATTCTACCTCATATTCCATACTGCACTTCACCATTGTAATACAGCGTGGTATTCTTCCCTTCACGCATGCAACACAGTCGCTGCGGAACTCGATCGCGCATTATTCATCGACGCGTTTTTCAATCCCATGGTACACACCGAAGAATACTCGACAACGCGTCCGCGACGTCGAGAGCCTCGTTCGAGATAAATCGTAGACGCTTTCGTTGGAAGCCAGATAAGCCTTGTACGTCGGCTGTGATACGTGACATCGTCTTGCACGATTGATTCTTTTTTTCTGCGGTCGTGAAGGGCTCGCGTGGGTGCCTCCTCTACGAAAATGGATTTAATATTTCCATTCGCGGCGCGGATCGATATAAATGCAAATTAGGGCTAGCGGGGGTGGCACGATTCCCGCACGAGAATAGGCAGACGAGTACTACAGGGTTGGAGGAAGAAGAAACGTGGTCGATGAGCCGAGACCGATTTTCAATCGGCTGCGTTGCGCCAACAACGGGATTATGATCGAACGTGGATCCGACTCTCGGCGAGTGGATTAATGGATTTCCAGGCAACCGGATGCGGATAGAAGAAAAGTGGCGAATTCCTTCCACGAATAGACTCAGTCTTTTCCATTCGCGTTAAACTTTTGTTCTCTCTTTCACAACGTGATAATTAGATTACTACTGCATTTCTTTTGCATTTATAGGAAATTTGAAGACGCAAAGATATATATAAATAATAAGTACATAAATAAACTTCGAATTTTAGTATTCATCATATTATTTAGTAAGTGAAACGATCGTCTATCCAGGTTCCACTACTTAATTAAATTTTTAAAAATATGAATTTATATAAGTATTCACAGTCCAGTTTATGTCTCTTAATTCCAAATACCTTTTACGTTCGAAATAACATTGATTTTTCATTTTAGTATGTATAATATTATTTGTATGTTAGTCCTCATTCGTATGCTGATGATATATTGGCTTGGCAAATAAATGATTGCGGATTTTGTCATTAGGTGGTATTGACATAATCCGCAACCACTTAGTTGCCAATCCAATATATCACCACGCAATCATGTATTAGGGTTATGAGAAATACTACGATACGCAGAAGCTTTTTGTATATAGTGCAAAAATAAAATCATACGAATCGTCGAATGTAAATCATAACTTCCAAGCATCTTCTCTCTCCTGGAATTCAAGACGAACAGATCCTTCTTTTTTTCCCTGTCAAATTCGAGTCTGATTGAATCTAACGATCTAAATGAACCAACACGAAAGCAGACTCGTTGGAGAAATCGAAAAGTCGGAGAAAGTATAAGGCAGGGAGTAAATTGGTCGGTTTGCCGCGACTCCCGCGGCGAAGTTATTGCTAGATGGTAATTAAATCGCGAGTGTACGTAATCGCGTTCGCGAAACGTCGAATTAAATTAATCGTGTCGATGCCACAGCCTCCGTTCTTCGATAAATTCACCCGCCACGCTTGCTGGCCAATCGAATTAATCCTGTCGCGTGCACACAGACTTTGGCTCGAAAACGCGCGGCGGTCTCGAACTTGCACAACCAGTTACACCGCTTCGTCTCGTTTGCATTATTAATCGTCGTTCATTGTCGTGAATACATCGTGTTGCGCCGAGTATTTCCGATTATCAACTCTTATACAATAGCATCTCGATTGCCCGAACTGATTACTACGATACCGCGGATATTTATGCAAATTCATACTTTTGTGAATTCATAATTTAAAAAATTTGTTTTACTTACTAAATGATATAAAAAATACTACGCTTTGAATGTTCCATATACTCCTGCGGACTATGTATGCATTTTTGAAAAAAAAAAAAAAAAAAAAAAAATAAAAATCTGCAGTCCACAGATTGCTTACAGAAGAACCGGATAATCGAGTCTTTGAAATAACCGAACGATTAGTACTGCGACTACGTTTCATACGCAGGTTAACATAGATCACTTATTGCATATGTATTAGGTTGTCCGAAAAGTTTCTTTCGTTTTATAAGGAAATAATAGACACACAATGTTTTTTGTTTTATATTAGGTTATTGAATTATGCACGAACATAATAATAGAAATATAACGAAATCATACCTAATTCAATGAAATAATATAAAACAGGAATTGTTGTTCATCTATTATCATCTTATGAAACGAAAGAAACTTTTCGGACAACCTAATGTATCCCAATCACTTTCTTCCTGGATTTCTGACTCGAACGATTTTTTCTGAAGCTACAAATTACAAATTTAAAAAAGAATTAGTATTTCTGTGTTCTTTCGTGCCATCTATTAGCTGTTTCTATTGTTACGAATGCTTCTGATTTATAGCTCATCGATGTTCTCGCTACTGTGTTAAATTTCTCTGTAATTTTGTCGATAATTTTCCTGTCGCTTACATATGTAACGATGAATTGAGAACGGCAACGTGATTAGGAAATGTACAGAGAGTATATATGACATAGTTAAGTATATTAGATCGTTTGTTTCCTTTTACTTCCGGATGTCGTTTGGATAATTGAACGTTCAAACAAATAGATGTTCGACAAATCGCTGTATCACGAGAACGTTACGTTGAAACGTATCAAAGAATACAGACGCATGGAACATTTCTTTTATCAACTACGTTTATCATGAAGAAACAAAGTTCAATAAAAGCATCGCTGACAGCGCCATTCGTTCGATAGTATGACAGATCTTCTCCAATGCCAGCTCCCTCGCTAACAATGTCAAACTTGATACAACTATTACAGTCATCGAAGAAGCTTCAGAAGAGAAAGTTTAAGAGTAAGAAAAGATTATGAAGTCCGTTTCCGTTTACTGGAAAAAGTTGACAGAATTTATCGAATTGCAAAGTCGGAAGTTTTGGTCGCGAATGGTGAAATTGGAGATGAACCGATAGAGAACTTACTACAGTCAGCTACTCCCTTTATCCCAACAGGACAGCCCAGTATATCGTGTATCTTATTCCTGTGTATCCGTCGGTACTCCCCGTGGAGTTCCATCGACGTTTCCAACGTTCTTTTTCTTCGTTCTCGTCCTTCGCGCTTCGTCCTTGCCCGTCGACCGCACGCTGCTTCGTGACACCTAATTTTCACGTGTATTCCGACGCTACGTTGTGTGAATATCCTGCGTGTAAAGAGGAGTTCAACGAAGCCGGGAATTAATGTGAAAAAATTGTTGCGGAGATTCGATGGTTTTCGATTTTATTAAATACGGTTGTATAGTTATACACTTGGGTTTTATTAAATGGGATGTAACTATTTAGCGTTCGAGAGGAAACTTCGAGGAATTTAGTTGCGCCGCCAACTATTCGAACAGGGAAATTACACTACTTCTTGCTTGAGATTAGAATCGGGATCAGTTGAGCGTGTTGTTTAAGTTCGAAGAATCTGATCGAATGTAGAGTTATTTGCAATCTCAGTGTTGTCCTTTCTAGATAAGAAATTACGATTAAATGCTTACTTTAATAAAGTAATGTTATTCTTTTGGAATTATCGTAAACCTGTATCTTGATTTTTAGCCCAAAATTTATAGAACTTTCAATGGTAAAATTGTAATATATTAAGATTCCAATATACTACAATAAATCTTTAGTAGGCAAATTCAGAAATTCTAAATAATACGCTAAAACAGTTGCTTTAACTGTTAATCAAAATTTCCAATTGATGGGCTACTTCTCAGATACTCGTAGATGCTTTTCTAATCTTTGATCAAAAATTAAGACATTTTACGTAATAGAAGAGTATTATTCAATTTGAAATTGGATTTTCAATAGAAAAAACGATAAATAAATCGTGATTTTAATTCGCAAGCCAAAAGCGTCGAAGTGGCAAATAATAGGATAACTTGACGATTTTACTCTGAATTAAACTAAGCTTTTCACCTTAATCTCCTATTTGAAAATGCAGGCATTGAAATTGTAAATATTATCAAATTCGATGGGATTCTTTGAACTTAAATGATACGCCTAACTGATCCTGATTCTAATCTCAAGCAAGAAATAGTCTAATTTCCCTGTTCGGATAGTTGGCGGCGCATCCAGGTTCCCCGAAGTTTGATGTTCTTAACTCTATAATCCAGGTCTGTCTGAATCCTGACGTTTCCGTTGGTTGTCTAGAGAAGTAGGAAGAAGCTCCAAGTCCGCTCTAAGACCTAATTAGAATTTCCGATGTTTCTCGTCCTGAAATGTCACAGGGTAAAACTCTATACAAAATCCTTGATCTAAGGGTTTACATGCCGGTATCATGTTCTCTAATCCTTGTTGTCTTTAGTTAACAACAAACCATTTCTCAGTACCATTTATTTTATTCACGTTGAAATGCTATCCTCAAAAATTGATTGATTTTATCATTACTATTTCACAATTTCCAACGAACAAGAATTATAGTCTCAATAAAAACAAAAACTAAATAAACTCGACCAAATTAAAAGAATAAAATCAACCAAAAGGTAAGGAACAATCATTTTCCCGCCGTCCTAATAAATTCTTCCCCGAACACGTTAGCAAACCATATAACTATCATTACTAACACTTCCATCTCGAAAACACGAGAACAAAATCAGCCGTAGACCCTCCATCTCGTTTACCCTCATTCACCCCAATACCCCACATCGAACATCCTTTTAATCGATACGACCGAACGCATCATATTTCCCACATAACCGCTTCTATCCTTCCTCCAAAATCCAAGGTCAATCATTTAAAACCCTTGTTAGCAAACCAGCATCGTTTCACGCTCACGTTGAACATGTGTCCCCGGAACTCATATATTTTTGTAGATGCATGCAGCGTGAAGAACCATCCAGCCAAACTAGAGAGCGAGCAAGAGAGAGAGAGAGAGAGAGAGAGAAAGAGAGGCGAATAGAACGAGAGGGGTTCATCGTGGAAATGAATGAGCGTATAAATCAGCGTTAACGATCGTTCTGCAAACAACTCGGGAGGCCGACCGGTCCCGAAATTAAATAAGTCCACACCGATCGCTATCGTATCCTCATCTTTTTTCTCTCTATTTCACCTTTCCCTTTCTCTTTTTCCCCTCTTTGCTAGCTTTAATACAGGCATATAAACATAGAGACGAGGCAAAGGCATCGATCTACCAAGGAATGCATTATTCTTGGGTTCTCGGAGGTTGCCTCGTTCCCGCCGATTCGTTCTGCTTTGCATATAACAGCAATAAACTGGAGATTTATGCATTTGATACGATAACCGCTGAGATTCCGATCGGTCCGGTCAGCTACTGCTTCTTCTCGCTTAGACAACGAGAGGAAGAACGTCGCGTGTTGGCCACGGTTGAACGATCTGCAAGCAGAATTTCTGTGATTAGGCCCGGAGTGTCGAGAACTGCGGACTCGAGGGAATATTTGTTTCCGGACGACAGAGCGAACAGTTGTGATTTGAGCTGTTATACATCTCTGACGTTCGATGGTTGGAGCTTGAACTTTCCACTCTGTTTTTAACTGCGCTCCGCTATTCCGCTCATTTTCTCAGGCTCGATCCTATCTTTGCGATATTGAAGAATATCTCCAGTTTGAACAAAAAGTCTCGTTCCAACTTTATGTCAAAAATTTTGTTAAAACAGGAAATCCTTCTTGTCCGCCGAAACGAACGCAAGATTGAAATATAAAAATTGAAAGTAGAGTTAAGGATGGATAGAGATAACGATGTTGGAATATCATATTCGTGATTATGATACGTTTAGGGATCTTAAATCTATCGTTCGAATATTATAAATCAGTAAGACGCTGTTAGGAATTTTAATTAAACACTCGCGCATGTAAAATTTACTGCAAAAAAGTTGATTCTAGATTTTTATTATAATTCTTAAAGTTTTGAATCTTCTAAAATTGTTTGAATATTACAGGCGCGTGCGATATAATATCTTCAAATGAAAATTTTAATACATTTGAATCTTTTCTTCTTTTCTTCATTTCTCATTATTTTACACTAAACGTATGTTTGTATTTCATCAAAAGATTCTTATCAAAGGAATAGTTTGCTGTTTCCAACCAACAATATCGACGTATTATACCTCCGTTGGTTACCGGAATGGTTAAACACAAGCTGTACTGTTGTCGTTTACTTAAGCTCTGCTTGGAAACACGTACCGACTTTGTTCCTTATAGTGGTAAATTTATCTTTGATAATTGCACTGCGAGCTCGATCAACCATACGTAAATCAAAAGTATTTTAAATATTGTATATTTAGTATATTTGCATATATTGGTTTGGAAACTAAGTGATTGTGGATTTTATCATTACCACCTAATTACAAAATCCGTAATCACTTAGTTTTTAACCCAATAGTTGTGTAATATATTTCAATCTATCGCGAGTTCCAAGGCAAAATATATAAAATTCGCGTGACAATTAACGCGTTCAATAGGAAGAAAAGTTAGATACATTAGAAAGATATTTCTGCACCGGTTAAGTACTTTCGAGAATTGAGATTGACAAAGCTTTCGCAGAGGGAATCGCACGTGGGCTGTGTCCATTAGCGCGCGCAGGAAAGGAATTCCCATTTCCGGCGTACTTTTAAGCGGTTCGATACTCTTTTAGCAACGCGGCTTCCACGGAACAAAATTAGACACGGGAGAACGTCTTCTCCGACTGCATTCATGTCTCGCGACTTCTGCTAAGTGTACACGTACACATTAGTGCGTTTACATGAGTACATTAGAGTGTCGGATGAATTCATTATGGAACGTGTGTCTATATAATGGTAGGCGTTCGCTGATGAATTTATAGATATATGATATACGTATACGATTAACCCTGTGGATTTACATAATTAATATCAACGCAGTTATTTATTCATGTTATTTAATTTTCATTTCTACATGGAAATTAGAAAAAGGCTAATGAGGTAATGAGAATGTACCTATTAATTAACATGTGAAAGCAGTTATAATATCAACTTTATTTTTTGAAACGATTCATACAATTTACCTACAAGCCCATATGATTTGGAATAATGTAAATTAGTAGAAGAGTTAAACGTTCCGATTACAACTTTCATCTTGATAATCGTACTATGCTTCATTCGTAGTAATTGACGTTTAAATATTAACAAAGGTAGAGACTGTATACTTAGGGTAAATTTTTATGAATATTTCATCTGATAAACCTTAATTCTTATTTTTTCAATCTACTATAAGATTGATGTACTTTATTAAAGTATAGGTATGCTATATTTTTAGTATGTTTTTAGCATATTGTAAAATTATATACGAGTAGAGTAGAAAATATTATAAGATATTATTGTCATTAATAAGATTAAGAAGACAATTAACCACAATTCAATGTTACGGTATAATACTTTAACAATAAAACAGATAAAAGAAATTACAATTTAAAAACTTTCATATATCTACATTTATATATATCTACATTTATATATCTACATATCTAAAAATTAAAATCTACATATCTTAAACGTGTCTCGATAAATTACAAATATCCTAGTTAAAACGCTAGTTGCTATAAAGCAGCAAACAATCCATAAAAAGACGATTTCAGTAAAAAAAAAAAATAAGAGTTAGCATTATTCTGGCCTTAAGGAAAGTGGATCTTCGGGGATAAAACTCGCTTCGATTCTACGGAATTCCGTAGAACGGTAAGATTCGAAGCGATTAACTTTTCAGATGACACGGCGTTTCGATCCGATCAGAAGTGGATTCGACACTTCAACACACTTCGGAATTTCGGAACTTTTTATTTCGCGTTGGATCAGCTTGCTTTCTACTCGAACGCACCCCCAGACTTCACCCCACTTTTCCCCTCTTTTTACCAACGAGTGTGGGAGGCGTGCCGGATCGCAGGAAATTTGAAACTGAGAGCGAAGCATCCGCGATAAAAGTCGAAAGCTCGTCGAAACGTTCTCTTCAACGATCGAATTGCAACGTGTGTCTGCACGGTGCACAGGTCTCCGAGGAAATTGCGTTTCCACGGTAAACTGCGGTATTTTCAACTTTGATTAGAAGATGTGTCCTATGACGGAAATTGATTAGTCTCGTATAACCGAAATTTTATTCATTTCGCAAAAGAGAAAATTATGTGATATTTTAGAATTTTACTTGAAAAACGAGATCTAATAATAGAAATAATAATTACTTTATTATACAAATAAATAATACCAACATAATTACACAAATGAAGGTATATTTATGCTGTTCAATTATAAAAGCAACCAGTAAGTGCAAACAAGTAGAAAAATTTCTGTACAAACTTCTTTTTAAATTTCACTATAGTACTCTCATATTTCATCTTTCTATATCTAATTTCGATACAATTATGATCAGTGACGTAACAAGATTTAGACAGTTTTTAATACAATAAGTGGAATCCTTATAACTCTTGTAAAATTACAAATAATATAGGTAGCTCAAGGAATCTAAATAAATCGTGTAATGCAATTTTGATAATGTAAAAAAGATAACAACTGGTAGTTTAAAAACATTAAAAAGATAAAAAAAAGATGGAAAGATATCAATCTAGTACGTTGACAGTGCATCGTTTGTTCAGAGTTCATCCATCGACGCTGCAGCTCGTTTCGCATGCCGGCGCAATTCGCAAATATTTGCGCGACGAAGGAGCGATTGCAAAAACGCGGAGTTCCGGCAGAGGCAGAACCGGCTCCGACCGTACAATACGTGTGCTCATAACAGGATATTGGATGTTTCGTGTAAATGAACCATTTGTGCCGCGCGTTGTTCCAGTGTATTTCAATTTAACTAAAGTTTTTAATCGCTTGATAGAAATTTCTACTGAATTATTTAACAAAAGATGTTGAAGAGCTTGGTGATAATGTGACTTCAAAGAATTGGAAATTGATTCGGGTAACGTTGTTCGATGTTTAATTAGAATAAACGCGAAAAGAGAAAAATATACGCGAACAGAAATCAGTGAAGTTTTATTAGTTTAATTAACTCTGAATTATTTGTCCACATTAGTGATTATTAGTTTCCTATATCGATGATAGAGCAACGTATAAAACGAAGAGAATATGAATTTTCAATTTGTAGAGTCGAACCAGAAATGAAATATTTATAGAATATAAATATATATTTGTTATTTTTATACTACCCAAATAATTGAGAAATATTTATGATCAAAATGTATATAATTTATAGTCTCAGTAATAGATTTTATTTTTAAAGACAGCTTTAAAATTGTTAAAAATTGTTCAAGAAACTCAACTTTTGGAATTTATATTTGTTAAATAATTTTAAAATCAAGGATATGATTACTAAAACGCTCTTTAGCTTTACATGAGCTGCGATAAATTCGAATATTACTGAAACTTCTGATATGGAGATATAAAGATAACCAACTTTGGAACGATGTACATAACTATATGAAAGTTCATTAATTATTATGATACACTGAATTATTAAACTACCAGCGGTTAACCAGTGTTTCAACACAAGTTGCAACATAATTTACATAACATAAATTGCAAAATATTAATCCAAACTATGTAGCAGTGAAACACGTTTTAGAATAAAAAATTATTTCCTTAACTATAAGAAGCATTTTCCTGGAAACCTTCTAATAACATTCCTCCACTGAATTTTTATTTTACCATTTCTTTATAAACCAAAAGATTTCGCCAGAATCTTGCAGGAGTCGCGTAACGTGGTAAAACAAATTTATTTCAAACATCGCAACGCTGCTCCAGCTATTTTCAATAACGCTCTCGTCGAGAATTACAAAGAAAACTTCGACGCGGGGTGAATTTCCGTGGAAAAAAAAGATGTTACAATCCTGTCGAAATTACAGGATGGAAGTTTCACGGAAAATATTCCTACGGGAGTTTTTCGCGTCCAATAAAAAGGGCGGATGAAAGTGGCTGCAAGTTTCTCGCTAAAGAAATTTCAAACACTTTTGCGTTTTGCCCCTGGCGAAGAATTCAACCGTATCTTCGTTGTTTTCGCGTTCTATGTATACTACCAGCATTACACTTGCGGCAGTTTCATTACTCTTTTGGTAGGAACGTCGTCCGCCCAATTTCGACGGGCAGACTGCGAACTTTATTACGTTCTCGCGTTATATCGCTGGACCGGACACTCGAACACTGGCTAGGAATTGCGCTTAACACGTGATGTCAGAGCCTGGAATGAAGTTTCTTCGTTTGGGTCTTTGCCTGTTCCCACGAGGATTAAATTAGATTGGATTATCAACTTTTCTAGCCAAGTTATTGGACATTGCAGGATATTAGAAGTTAATTGGTAATTGTTTTAATTTTTATGCAATTTCATATTGTTATCAACATAATGCAGGAAATGGAAAGCAGATAACAATTTACTTGCAACATTGAAAATTGTAACAACTTCATATATATAATTACTCTGTTTTCAATACTTTTTTATATTTTTGCACATTATCTGCATTACGTAGATTTTCACATTTTTCAATTTCCCATAAAGGCATAAAGACCTATGGTGTACAGTGTTATGCTTGTAGAATAATCTTTAATCTTTTGATGCATCGTATCTAGTATTTCACTTAATTTTGTTGCATCTTTTGACATTTTTGTATCAATTTTCTTTTCTTGTTGTCTTCACGTTTGAATATATAAATCCGGAGAACGTACATGTATTAGAGGTCAGTTGATAGTCGTTTGAATTTAAGAAACGAATCGACATTTTCACTGTGTATGTGTGAAAATAGTGGTTTGCTGCAATTATTAGATTGCCAACTAAGTAATTGCGGATTTTGTCATTACCACCTGATGACAAAATCCGCAATTATTTAGTTGGCAACCCAATACTATGTTTCAAAATTTACTAATAAATTGTTTCGTATTGATTTTGCATATAATTATTTATATCGTTAATATATGCTCGCCATATGCTAGATTTTAAAATAGAAAATACGATCCTGACGATTATAAATCTTAACAACTTAGAAATACGGACTCCACAGTGAAAAGGTCGAAAGCAAAAAGAAAAAAGAAAAAATTACATAGCGATATTAATAAACCCGAACCACTTAAGTACACGTCACTAAACGTTTTTCTTATTTCAGGTAATTATACGTCTTTACACAAAGATTTGCTTAAACTACGGCGCCACGACGTTCGCTCGGCTTGACCGGATTCATAAAGGCTTTACGAGGTGCGTAATTAAAGCTGATTATCTTAACGGCCATTGTAACAGTAGATATCGTTCCCGTCTTCAGCCTATAAATACTTGCGATAGGCTTTTAATTGGAATTCATGGGCTCGAGTGCATAGTATTCTCATCCGATAATCTTCGTTGTATCGCGCGATATCTGGCCCAGACGAATATAGCCAAGCTCTGTTTGGTAGCGTACGTGATAAACGTATTTCTCGAGGAGGTTGTTGCACAATTACGATATATCTTCAGGGTAAAGGTAATTAACAGTTGAAACAGATTTTATTTCTTTCGCTGATTCCTTCGTCCCAGCGAAATTTGAAGAGTTGATGATGCTCGTAAATTTGAATGGGCCTGACCATTTGTGGCTAATCCATAGTAGTGCGTCGAGTGTTTTTGTATTATTTTTATGCGGTTAAAAAGTGATAGGAAACAGGTTTTTCAGATACAGGAGGTTTGCTTTAGTTAGGATAAGATTCGGAATGACTTTAACACGTTCCATGCAAAGCAGATAATCGACAAACTATCAATTTATGGAATCTATTTTCTCTTAGCTTTCTTCAGTTTTCAATACTTTCGCAAAGAAACAAGCTAAATAAAAGTTTTCACGTTATCAATGTGACTGTAGCTGCGTCGGGATAAAGAATTAGTTAGACGAAGGGTTCAAATGTTTTCTCGTGGCAAGATATTGACTTCAACTTTAGATTATCGATATTGGTGTTAGATATCTTTCGATGGAACTCTCTATCTTCTAAAGATAAGCAATTCATCTTATATGAGTGTGTAACCGTAAGAAGTTCCAATTGCTGGAAAACTTTTCCTTCTATAAAAAAAAGTGTCTCGAACGAGAGTTATTGCTATTGTCAGATCTTTCACAAGATTATTTGAAACGCAATAAAAAATTCCCTTAAATTAAAAGAATTTGAAAATGAACCCTTCGAACATCATCAAACGAAAGGCAACTTCATTAACTTGATTTTCCTTCAGGCATCCAATCTCTGACCCAGTCAAACCTCCCTCTAATCCACGCCTACCGCATGATCAAAGTACATATTTCCTTGCCCCAGTCATATCATATCCCTTGTCGCACACAATGAATAATTACTCTCGCATAAGCCCTGTATATCGTTGTTCTTGTTTCACAATAATCGCATCAATTATTCAAACGACCTGACACCACTCAAATACATACCCTCAGCTGCTCTAAAGAGAAGTTTAAAGTTTGCCACGCGTTGTATAAGAATTTAATCAGAGATTCAGAGTCAGAAAAGCCCAGGCGGCGAAAATCATGGTCGAAACGAAGAAACCTGATCTCGACTGACATTTGCAAATGACGTTAGCCCGTATTAACGCGGCGGCTGTGTCCGCACCGTGAGACAAAACGTTTCACGCTACCTTCTGACGATGGAGTCGTCGTCGTCGTAAATTAGTTCCAAGTTAATCGGTGACGGCGTAGGGTTGCGAGCGCCAGTCTCTTCTGGAAAGATGGCCGCGTGAAAAGAGATAATTTGCATTTTAATTGCGCCAGTCTGCGCCACTCTGCCCCCACCTCTCGAACGGTGTGCACCCTCGTCGACGTTGACACTGCACCCTTGCAACCTGCCCGCGCCTTTTCTCGCGAGCGTTTCCACGCCAAAAGCTTTGTTTCAGCCGGCATTGTGCCACGAACCTTCGCCTTTTCGGCTTCCAACTCTATCAGACGATGGCAAGCTCATCGTCGATCGTTGCCAGCTTTGGTTATCTTCGTCGCCGCGATTTTGTCTTCGTACTATGTCACTTTTCACCTTTTGTGTTGCTAATGCGATCAGAGTGGATGCTTTTGAAATTTGTGTTATTTGTCGATAAGATTTTCGATTTAAGATATCCGATTTTGTGATACTAATAAACTGCAATTTTTCTCCACATACGCATAATTTAAAAATGCAAAAATGTAGAACACGCGTGTAACATACAGAGATGTAAAAAATATTCAATTTTTATAGGCTTTAACGAGCGAAATAAATCTTTGTGTAGTTTTCATTGCCTCAGGTATGTTCATAACAATTTCAGGTTTCTGATTTTGTAACATGGCAAGTCAGATATTTGGCGGCAGTTTTGGCGATATAGTTGAAAATTGAACTTTCTAAAATTCGATTTCTTCCATGATGAGGTTTTTAATTCGACGTTTCTGTTTCTGTGGCAGGGAAAGCTAGACATTTGGCAAATATGATGGTTACGTAATTAGAGGGAGGCATTTAAAATTCATTCCATTTGATAATAAGCTTTTCAATTTCAGTTTCGATTTCGTGGTATGCAAAGTTGTGAGATTTGCTTTTGTTCATTATCTACCTGCTTAATCATTTTTCTATCGCTACAATTATGAACTACTCTGATTTAAAAATACACAATTTTTATTCCACGTTTAGCAAAAATGGTTGAATTTCTAAAATAAAAGCCAATTACAAGTAAATTATATTCTAAAGAGCTTGGAAAAACCTTTCACCGAAGTAAATTGAATCGTTCGATATTTCAAAGCCAGCAATCCTGCAATCATAAATTAAAGCTACGGAACAAATACAAATTCGCGCATAAATATAATTTCGTTTGAAAATCCGGCTTATTGAAAAAAAATCAAAGAGCATTTCGCGGAAAGAAATTATCTCCGGCCGCGGTTCAAGTTTCCTCTTTCCATCTCATGGCTTCCTCCCTTTTGATGCTCTTAAACTTTCCTTCCCGCGGAATGACAAAGGAGAGAAAAGAGAGAAGAAGCGGCGCGTTTAATTGTAAGTACATTCAATTTACCTGGCCGATTCCTTTCTTTCGATTTCTTTCAATTTCTGCTCCACTCTCCGCGTCTTTTAAGCAACGGCGAAAGGAGTTGCTGGAGGATGGAATAACGGGAACAGAGAACGCTGGAAAAGTTTACGCGGAAGATGCTCGCCAACTTTGCCTTTAACTTGCGCGCTCACTCGCTAAACCCCCTCGCACCCAGACCCATTAATAAATCGGACTCTTCGAGTAAGTTGCGTAGAATAATCAATAATTCGATGAATTACCGAGAAGGATGAATGACTCGGTGAAAATACGAGGGTGTACCATGGTGGTTTGTTAAGAGCCATGGGGGAAAAATTACGGCCAGTATCGAGTCGAGCTTTAGGGATCGGAAAATAATTGGACGCAAATAGCAGGATGTTTTTAGTATATTAATATCTCGAGTACAAAAGCGGAGATTCGAAATGGAATCAGTTTTCAGTCGATATGAATAGTTATTATTTATCCTTTTTTTTTAATTAATGAATTAAGAGGATCATTCAGTAAGAGTAAGTATAAATAGAAAGGATGATTTTAATCCTCAACAGTGTCTGTTTTCCAATTCGTGAATAATTTCTGGAAATGAAAAATCTCTCATTGAAGGATATGCAAAATATTGAATAGCTGCTGGGTGAGCGTATCGAAATTAATTTTATTGAAAAGTACAATCTTTCTGGGGTATTTCTATGAAATTTCACATTATAGATTGTTAGAACGAAGTTATCGCATTTTACTCTCAACTCTAGCCAATTACACGTATACGAAGTTTATTTGGAATCGTTGGTTGGATTTTCCTAGGCACAGTACTAGAAATATTAGAAAATATTGTCTAGCTAATTTTGGCTGAGATTTTACATAGTTGTTTTACATCGAATGATTTTTTACATCTTTTCGTAGGATATTTTAAGAAATTGTTACCTTTTATGTACAAAGAGAATATATTTATAAAAGAAATTTTCACAAATTACAATTACTCTATGTTATAATAATATTGCTAAATTTCCTACGATTTTATTTATCTATTGAAAAAAAAATTGGTTTCTTCGGCTTCTGTTAAACAACAGCACTGCGAAACCCCGCATCGAAAAATACATTTTATCTTATTACTTTTTAATAAACTTTATACGATTGTCAAACATAAATATTCCTTCTAAACGATCTATAAACTTTACTTTAAAATTATATTTACATCTCTTAGAGATTACATTATAAATAAAAATCAATCTGTCTGACTTACGTACATCAATTTGAAATCACGCAAGATTTGAAAGATCAAACAGACCTCATTTCACTTTACAACAATTTATACTTTCGAACTTTTTTAATGAATATCGCCCCTTAATTAAATTAAATTAAATGCGCAGACGTATTATTTCTTAACGTAGCAACTAACGTCAAAGCTTAAGCTTTTTACCGCGTTCTATAAATCATTTTTTGCCCAGTCGTATTTTTCTACCGTTAGGAAATTTCTTCAGTTTTTTCTTTCTCAAATTTTCTTAAATCCCACTAGTAAGCTCTTTATCCGATTAAAATAAAAATGAGATTAAAATATAAAGAAAATAAAAGAAGATCGCAACAGGCTTAAATTCAAACTGGTTAGTCGAACGAATAGAAAATCGAACTTTTATTCTATCCTTTCATTCCATTATTCTTAGAATCGGTATTAAGAGTAATCGATATAAAATTGGATGATACCAGGACTTTTTACTGGCATAGTTCACGGAACTTTTATCAAGGCGATCATTGACGTGGTCTGGCTTCTTCGCGTCTGGTTCCTCGTTAAATATTAATCCCCTAATTCGATCCACTTGCGCCTTAAGCATCGTGAGAGGGCAGAGACTGTGCTTCCGTATTCCTGGCAAGAACACCACGGTTGCAACTGTCACCTGAACGGTAACGGGTTTTATGGTGTCCTGGTTCTGTCGGCGCTAGTTTTACGACCTCCCCCATTGGCTACAGCGGTTGCCCTATAGTATAGTTACGCTGAAGTGAAGGTCGATACGACTCCTCCTGGAGCATGCTAGCTCTCTGTTCGATATTTTTCTTGGCTATCCAAGAAGCCGCTCAACTTAAGAGTTGAAAATTGTTATTACATCGGTGCATATAGAATATCGCTATTTTTTTTAACTTTGAATTTTAGTGGAACAAACTATCCATTTAATTTCGTTCTATCGCCAATTACATCGGAGATGAAGAAATTTGCTGTAAAACACGTACATAGATGTGTGAAATAGTGAAATGATTTATAATAAAAATATTACAAGTATGATACAGTTGGAAAATGTGATATTAAAATTGCTGGTAACACAGAAACATTTGAGGAAATTCAAAAATATTCTTATTTAATTATTTAACCAAATTGAATTATCAGAGGAGGTACTGTAACAGTTCTATTTTGAGAGTGTTTCATTTTAGAAGCAATAATTTGCATAAGTCTGAAACGATGGAACTAATCAGTTACTCTGCTAGTGTATTGAATGACAAGTAGAAAATCGATTAAATATATGATTCTTTATATTAACAATGTGCGGCAAAAAAGTTTTCTTTGATAAAACGATACTGCAGATGTATCGAATTAAAGTACGTCGTACAATTAGAAACGTAGTCTGATGGTTTGGACTATTTATTCTAAATTTCTCTTACAATTAGTATCACTCTCGCTTGGTTGAACTATGGATTCGCTGGATCACAATATAGACCGAATAAACTAAACACTCTCACATTCCTCAAAGACATCGACCCCGCAAGACATTCCATCCACATCAGGCCAGGCTGATTAAAATGAAACCCGAGGGCCACACGCTGATAAGCCAAGCCACAACATAAACAAAACTCGAACGTTTAATTAGATCCAGCCAGAGCCACCAATAAAACCAATTACGGACTCCCTAAACACACCCGTTGCCCCAACAAGCGCACCAAGGCACGTTTCCACTGCTGGTACTTGCTTTCCTTGCCTTCACGCTGCCAATATCTCTGCTGCTAACAGAATTAGTCCTCTCCCTCTCTGAATTCAGCACCATCGCCTCCTTTTCTCTACCCATATCCAAGCTGCCACTTCTAACTGTCCTCATTGAAGTCAACGAAGGCCTCTTCTTAGCGTTGAAGTAGAGAGACACCCTTCTCATCTGTTCCTTCTTGGGTGAATCTTGACCAGACGAAGACGATCTGCTCTCGTTTTTATCCTCCTGACCCTCTGATGTAGTCGTAGTGATACTAAGTCTCGTAGGCTTCTTTCGTGTCGATTTTCCAGGAGACTCTGGTATTTCCGACGATGTGACGCTACTTTGCTTCTTATACTTCCTTTGAACAGTAGGTGACGCAGGTTTTTGCTCCTTATTGGCACTACACTTCTCTTTTCTGATCGTTCTCTTCCTACGTCCACTTGGTGTACTCGGTACACTTTCTTCGTGAGGAAACACGTGTTCGTCTTCTTGATGAGAATCTCCATCTATGGAGGTCTGCGTCTGAGCTGGCACCTTCAATGTTAGGTTGTCGTAGTACATCATCCCTCTTTGTGGATACAAGCCTCCTCTTGACAAAAATGGCACGTTCTGATACAAATTCTGTGTATGTAAATAGGGATTGGTGTTTAACCTACGCATAGTGTTGAATTCGTAAGCAGTAGATGGACCTACTAGAGTATGCGGACTCGGTCTTTCAAAAGATGTTACCTGAATCTGAGGCTTGCTCGTTGGAGACATCAGTTTTCCATTCATTAGTTGGTTAGATGGAATTAAGAGACGGTTCTTGTCGGACTGAACCGATCTGTATCTTTCTGAAAAAGGAACTCTGTTGAAGGTGGGCACTTCAGATTGTGGTGGGTAGCAGCACAAGTTGTCATCGTTCACTTGGACGGACAGCGGTCTGGTGACGTTGTTCTGGTTCATGTAGCTGGTAGACGGCTCGAAACTTCGTAGAAAGGGGTTCTTGAAGAGTCGATAGTCTATGGTGGGTAACTTCGGGATTTCTGGGATGTCGGGGCTCACCGCCTGTTCCACGCGAGGCGCCTTCAGAGTGACGTTCAGGTACGATTTGTATGGCTTCGAGTCTGATATATTGTCCAAAGTATTGTCACTTCGGGTCAATATTTGTTGCTTACCATTAGATTGATTGACCGAAGCGGTTTGAGACTTACTGGGCAAATCCTGCCACGACATCGACTTTGTCAACTGATTGGTCGTGCCTGATTTTACTTCAGCGATTAGTAAGTTGTCTGTACTTAGGAACGTCCTCTGTTCACTTTTATCATTCAACAGATTGCCCTCGTACGGAATTGCTCCATCAACGTACAGATCAACCGACCCCTTCTGAGATGTGAACTGACTTTTCGAGATTACAGTGGATCCAGTCTTGCCACTACTAGAACTATTCCCGGTTCCAAAGTGACTGACAGTCGGCGAGGATTCTTCAGTCTGTTTCTTTAATTTCGAAGGCAGTGGAGCAAAAAAATGCTTCGGTTTCTCGGCTCCTGATAATCCAGGACTCTCTTCTGTCTCTATCTTCGTTGCATCACTAGCACTCAGATCCGTTGGTCCCTTCATATTTGGCAAATTTGCATTCGTACTCCAACCATTTTCAGTCATCTTCTCCGAATTCTGACGACTATTTCCAAAGAATGTCGAGTTGAGTGGATTATTTGAAAGTTTTAGGCCAACACCTCTTCTTTGCACAAAGCTTGGAAAATTAGGAAAACCACCGATGGTCGATGCGAATTGTTGCTTTAATTGGTCCTGGTGAATTGTAGCAAAGCTCTGTATACTTGGTGTTCCGTCAGTATCAGTTGCTCCATACGTGGTCACCTGTGTCTGAGGCATTATAATGTTACTTTGCCAGCCTGCAGGAGGCGCGCGTATTATTTGATCATTGATTTCGTTCATAGTCGGACCTGCCAAATTCGATATTGGGCCTATTCGGTCTGCATTTATTCTTGGACACGGAGAAGTTAGCATCGTTGATGCATCAGCAGGTAGCATTAGATTTAGCGTGCTTGGGAACTTGAAAGGATACTCGTTATAGTAAGTAGAGCTACCTAAGCAAGTCGATGATTGATAGGCGCCAGGACAGAAGGGGATGTTGTCGTGAAGTTGCCTCGACTTTAGGATAGAAAGTGGACTTTTCTGTTCTTTGGATTGCAGAACATCTTCCGAAGAAGCTTCCTTTTTATCCTTGTCTCGTTTCGGCTCTTCCTCTTCGTCGACCACTGATAAGTCGTCGAAGTCTACGTGTAGCCTATGGAGGCCGTTACTAGTCATTTTCTCTGTGGAAATCTTCTGATTTTCCGCGTTGTCTAATTGCTCAGATTTGTCGAGTTCCTTGCTGGTATCTTCGCCGTCCTCGCTGAGCTCTTCGTCCTCCTCGAAGGAGTAATCAGATTGCAGACCGCCATCATCATCGGAGCGATCCTGAAATATATAATCCTTTGAATCTCTTAATTATTCCAATCTGTGACATTTTTTGTACATACCATATACATTTTAATTTCTACTAAAAATACAGTTTTTCTAAATTTCGTAACAAGTACTTCTGAATTTTTACATCGATATTCAAATTGATTAATTCCATCGATACATTTTGTAATAACTTCTCTCTGGTCTTCTTATATGCAACCAATCAAATTTTATATATTAATACGTAGACAATTATTACACTGCTTAAAACAACCAAGGAATCACTGTTATAAGTGATTCGGTTACACCAATCAGGAGAATAGAGTCGTCGTAGCATGCTTTAGAAACAAAAGATTGATATACGTATAATGTTATTTATATGATACTTTGATAAAGATTGACTTTAAGATCATTGTCCAACATCCAACTGTTTTAAGCATTGTCTAAGTAATTATATAAATTAACTAGTTTTATCTAAAAATATATATTTTGAAAATACCAGAAATCTTAATTTCTTAACAAAATTAAGAAAAGAAGTTGTTTCCAGAGTAAAAAATGATTCATTGATGACCACGCAAGTTCTAAGCAGATATTTATATGAGATATTAATGTATCGATATTCGATTTCGAGAAAGTAATTTATAAACTTGTTCTCGCTAATTCCTCGCATACATTAATTTCCCATCAGTATCCTTCAAATCAGGATACCACTGCGAGAACAAAGTTTCTGTTATCAATCAAATACGCAAAATCTGGAAATCGACGAATCGATCAGTCATCCCTTGTCTCAATTCACAATCAACCAACTTTCGCATCGAGTTACCTCGTATTCTTCGCTTTCTGGGTGGCACTTTTGCCTCTTCAGGATCTCCTCGAGCTTGTCGTATTCGTCCCTGAGGCTCCATATCTCCCTACGCAGCTGCTCGTTCTCTCTGCGCAGCTTCTTGATGTCGTTCTGACCTGAAATCGAATTAAATTACTTTTCTTCTTTTCTTTTATTTTAATATATTCCTCTACAATTTGCGCGAAGAGACGCTTGACAAATTATTGTAACAATTACAATAATTATTATTGTTATTATTTTATATTGTAATTAGATCAAATAGGTGTTTCATCCTTAGAAAACCAGATTAAATTTTATTCGTTATCATCGACGGTGTCGTATTTCAAAACGAATGTTCTTTTCAATCGGATCAAAGACACAATCTCCGTGGCTCGATTTATTTTCAAGTCCCACTTCAGCTTCATTAACGTCTCGAGATTTGGATTACGACTGGATACGGGTCTGAAAACACACGTATCTTATTGGTAATCGAGCGAATCTAATAAAATCAATAAAGATCATAGAAGAATATGTTTCCTGACCGTGTAAAATGAAATTCGTGCAAAAATACCGACAATTTTCTGCGTATAGAAGGAGCCACGAAAGTTGAAGAGCGAGGGTACTATACAAATATCTACAAATCAAAGTAGTTTATTTAATTGTGTCAAAAACACAAATTAGAGCTATCAATTAGTTTCATCACGTTCGAAACGACCCACCTACACAAACACAATAATTTAAGAATTCTTCGAGTTCAAAGGCTCAAGCACTAAGTGCACTAGGAGAGCTCTTGCAGATTCGAACCCACTGTCTTCTAACCTTTATATGTTGAATCACGACTCGAACTCTCAAAGATCAAGGCTCGAAGCTCATTTTAACGATGCTGAATCTGCTTGAAAATGCTCGGAAAACTCTACACCATGTGTTCTCTTGGAATTCGTTTTTCTCGTGGAAATCACTTAATCACGATCTGACCGGTCTGGTAACGGACAGACCGTCGGTTGCACCAATCGAAACGATCGATCATTGGTCAGGCCTGGCAACAATCTCTAACCCTTCGTCTTTCGGTGCGTCAAGGAACTGGTGATAAATCACCTACGGTGAGAGACCTTCAAATTACTTAGCCGGCAGATACGAATAAAGTTTCAGCAAAGCCTAATCTAACCGACGAAAGGCTGGCACGCCGCGAAGTAAATGAAAAATCGCGATAAAACTTCCTTTCTTCGTTCTTCTGCTTTTTGTTCTTCTCGTCCTACGCGCGCACTTCCAAGGCGCGCTTTTTGATCGATCGTCCGGCGAAACGGAGATTAGGAGGTCGATTAGATGGACTTCATGGATTGTTTCCATTGTGTCTGTTGGCGTTCTCGAGTGATTAATGCGATGCTCCCTCATCGTAGAGGAAGCTCGGTGTTTAGAAGGAACACGCGAACTGCGGTTGTCTTCGCGTCTCGAGATACAGGTGCACAAGAAGTTCGCCTGCCACTTGTCTGGCGAAGGGATTGCGACGATAAGTGGGAAGTTACTGTGTAAGGAGTACGGGAAGTTCGCGTTGTTCCGTCAGGCTTGATTCCGGCTTTCGTAAACGTGGTTCCGATTCTTGGCAATTGTTTCGAATGCTGCGATCCAAAATTGCACCAACATTATTTTTCTAATCTGAAAGATTCTTTCGTTTTCTATATGTTTGTGCATCGTAGATTATTACTTTTTTAAGCTAGCAGATTGTCACCATAAATTAGCGAAAGAGAAACCAAGGGGGTCTAACGAACATCCCGCAGGCCATCGAGACAACAACGTAGAGAGTGTTCCAGTGTCAGGAAACAGTAACAGCATGGCCATCTCTGACCTGGACCCCGGCGATACCCCCTCCATAGGAGCCAAACCCAGAGTGTATAAACCTTCCTAAAATCAGCTCTCGACATTCTCTGTTCTAACACTCTGAACCGTCGCTCTCTTGGATTTGTACAATAAATCTTACTACTATATCTAAAGTTCAATTCTTTACCTTAGTTGTGAAACGTTCGAACTGCGACGCGAGGAGATCACCGGTGATCTGTCAATTTCATGATTTCTTGTGTCTCCTACGTGATACGATCAGTCGTTAAACGTTAATAGTATGATCGGTTTGGTAGTTTGTTATTGGAAACTGTCTAGGAATAGCAATGTTTAGAAGAATTGAAATAATAATATTTGTTTATTCTCCGAGATCATAGATATGGAGTGGATCGTGAAACATAGAAATTTTTTCGTTATTCGACTTGAAAACTCGTTTTATGATATAACAAAGACTTTAATAATTTGCTCAGATTTTTTGAAAGCCTGGAATAATACAAAAGCTAAGCGTGAGCATAAACGACTGCTATGTTCTTTGTAACGAATATATATATATATATATTTTTTTTTTGTTTGGTCAAGATATGAGAAAAGTCTAATTGGTATGCACGATTTCCCGTTTCCATTTTGTGTTAACACTAGAACTATCACACCAGTCAAATTGAATGGTTTTACAATTTTATTTTAGAATTCCTATTTCATGTTATATTTTTTTTCAAATGATGTAATGACTTTCGCAACGATAACTAAAAGAATAATATAATGAATATTATTTTGTTTTTTATGTATTCAAACTCAAAATAATTCTGTATCAACTTATACCAATACCAGTCAAAGTGTAAAAGAGTCCTGTAATCTATTTATCGAAGCCCAATTAATCAGCTTCCCCGTTTTGTACACACGTTTTTAAAATTTTTACCCCGTATTATTCGATATGATGATATCAGTTCCCGGATCGATCGCTAGATCGCAACACTAGAAACACCGCAGCGGTCAAAATGCCTGGTTCTTCAGATGGATTAATAATACCAAAAATGTACTACATAACATGGAATTCCTCCTGTAAGAAAATAATAAATCAATAAATATAAAAATATTCCATTATTACGTATTTTTTAAAGACCATTCACTTCGACGGTTTTTGGTAGAAATAGCTTCGTGTTAACTATCGGTAGTTAAGCATTTTCTTAAAACAGTACAAATATCGCATATTAAAGTAACAGCGAGATTGAAATATAGAAATTCGAGAATCACAATAGGATCAAAAGAAAAGCTTTCGAAACAGCCCACAGATTGCGTGAAAAGTTTCCGATCATGTTACCTATCATAAAACCGTTAGAACGTTTGATACCGGAAGCCGCGCGTTCTCCATTATCCATCTCCGCGTTCGAAAACTGCCAGTCCGGTTTCATGGCCGCTTATCGGCCGCGCAAACACGCTTTATAAGCAGCCGCGTGATAACAGGCCGCTTAAGCCGCACGCGGTGCCCATTGCATGGTGGAACAAGAAAAGCCATGTGGTAAATCAGGATTAAAACGGCGCTGGCCGCTTGGAAATTTAAATAAATTAAATCCTTCCGGAGGTTCATAAATTCGGATTTTCCGGCTGGACACCAACGGCTATTTGGATCCTATTAAATCTCGTGCCTCTATCTCTCGGTCGTTTGCAGTTTTTTCTTCCGCTTCTTCTTTTTCTACATCCCCGCTGTATCCCCTCTTGTGCATCTCTTCCAAGAAACCTTTCCTCCACCGATATTCTCGTTTCATTCGATGTCGTGATGCTCAAGGGTTCGTGACGAATCGCCACGTCGCATCGAGTCGAGTCAAACTCGAAACGTTTCTTGTCTATTGGCCGAAATGTATCTACCTAGCGTGGAGATTGACGAGGATAATGGATATAACTGTGAAAAGAGATCGTAACTAGGGATGAATCATAGTGATGTTAACGTGTAATGTGCGATCGTATTTACAGGCTAAATGACTTTTATAAGCATCATATCTCGCGGTCTTGAGACGATACTTTGGGTTTACGAGTGTATGGTATGTAAATCCGTTTTGTAAGACGTATATATTCTACTTTTATGCAGGATGTTTTAATAGTGAGATTTTGTCTTGTTGAAGATAGCTTACGGTTCTTTGAAATTCGTTGGAAATTATACTATATGATAAGTGATGCTTCTTTGATGCTTCTTACATTTATTTGTATTATTTATATATAATATTTTATTTGTATTATGTTGTGGGATGTGGCTTATTTTATTATATTTAGCGCACGCAGTGATTTTCATACCGTTGTAATAGGTACGTTAACTATAGCGATAGATTAATTATATAGAATTAAATTCTTGTTTAATATAGAGATTTATTTGCGAAGAAATGTTTATTAAATATATCCCGATCGAAGGAAATATCTACCAATTAACGATTCTTACTTTGAAATGTCAGAAAAGATATATATTTTACCAAATTAATACTTCGAGTTGCCAGGTATGCTTTAATATTTCTATTTCAATTAACTGTTCCAAAATGTGAACTTGTTGCCGATTTGGGCGAATATCGCAGCGCAACACCGTCCTTTCCAGGAAGTTATTTATTCCAGAAGGATTTCCACGTTGGCGAAATGTCAGGGCTCCGTGGGAGTGATATTTGTAAAGATGACACGGAAGAACGTGTTCACGGCTCGTAACGCTAGTTTGTCATGCACCGAGTATTCCTTATTTCGTCGTATTTTTCTATCCGCTGAAACATTCAGCCATTTTTCAAACGCGGAAAATCTTCCAACGTTCCCTTTGCTTCCGAGAATCATTTCAACGGGACCGTCTTACGAACGAATTTAATATGAAAATTGTTCAACGTCGTCTGAAAACTATCTTATCGACATACAAGACGTACATCATTAGCTTCGAACCGGACTCATATATTCCATACGCAGATCTTATTAGTGAAAATCGTAGGATGCAAGCTTATCTCTCAACTACCGAGTGCAATTCAAAATCATCAACTTTGGATTAACGAGACCCTGTCAACCTTTCGTCCTAAAATATTGTCCTGGCTAAAACCATTCTTACCCTCTAAACATGCTACCAATTAATTCAAGTCCAGAGCAGAAAATGGTGCGCATAACTCCTGTCAAATTAACGCGAGACTTGAGCGTGCAATTGCCACGACAACCGTCGTGTTTCGCCGTACCGCCTCGTACTGAACCATAGAAAACAAAAACGCAGCTCGTGGTTACCCGTTCCAGCTCTATATTAATTATTTCACCGGCGAGGAAAGGTTTTGTCGATCGCAACTGCGTTAGACCGGAAGAGGTACATAAACAGAGACGACGTACATTAACTCGGAGATTGGTATGCTCGATGGAAAAAGGAGAGGAAACACGGAGGCCGGCGTTCTCTCTGTTAAAGAAGAAGCTGATCAAAGCAGCAGCGCGAGCCGCGTATTTGGTTACGTCAAGTTTCCATCGGGGTTGGGTTGCGTACGTTGGCCCCTTTGAAAAATGGAAATTGCGTCCCGAGGATGCAAACGAACGTCGAGCAACGGCGAGGAAACGGCCGTGGGCTGTGTTTTCCCTCCCCTTTGAGCTAAAAACAAGAAATCGCGTAAGCCCGGCTTGATTGATCGCGCGCCCCTCCGCAAGAAAACTTCGCGCCTGTTTGCCCGTCATATTTACGGCCGATGTTAACGAACCAGAGGATCGGCAGAGATAGGTAGTTGAACCGGGTTTTAGGATGACGGTCTCTCTGGATGGTTCAAGCGGCTCGTGAATATTTTTAGGAATTATTGAAACTGCCGCGAGGTGTGGTTGGAAAACAGCAGAATTCAGTGGAAGGGATAAGTGCGCTGAATATTCATTTTTAATGAGCCAGTGCGAATCGTTCAGCCTCGATTTTCAACTTTTAGATTTCCGACATAACGAGCTGAAAGATGTGCAGAGATTTGGTTGAAACAGATTCTTTATGGAATGAGCGAATATTTTGAGAGGAATGAAATTATTGGAATTATTGCGGCGTGTACGATTGAAAAAACGATGGGAAGAGAAAATTAATAGGGTCAGAAGATATTCATTTTGATGTGAATTACCGAAAGGGCAAAATTGCCAGAGTTTTTATATTTCAGATATCAAGTTTAAATATTTGGTTCTAAAACAGTGGGAATATTTCAATTTTCGAAACTATATTTGTCTATTCTTATTTTCAAATGTAAAATCGTACACTTTAAACATTACGAGCTGGCACGTGGGAAAAATGTAATTGAAAATATTTTTAGAAGAAAAGAATTATTGAGATCGTTGTGAGGTACTGTGCTTGAGAATATAGAAAGCGGAAATTAAGAGTGATACAATAATAATAGTAATAAGTGTAATGATATTCATTCATTTTAACGCGCCATAACGATGCAAATTGTAGATATTTGAAGAAAGAATTTCTGAAGATTTTCTGAATTTCAGACCGATTACCGCAGCTGAAACAACGGAAATTCTGAAATTTGAAATTCCAAATCGCACACTTTACATTTCTTTGCGTTTCTATCCATTCTCATTTCATCTCTTTATTTTTCACGATTTTTTACCCGAGTAAACTTATGATATACAAATTAGGTTATATTACAAGCACAAAGAAATAACAAATCTTCAGTTTCCTTGCATCTTTCGAAATAATAGATAGGACATTTTAATCGAGGAGAACAGAATCTTACACTTTCAATCTCCTTCCATTGCATTCGCTTATTTCACATCAAAACGAGAATTGATCTGCCAATGAGAGACTTTCATAGAAACTGCAAAGATTTCACCAACGACGGTAACTGTATTACTAGGGAAAATGCCGATCGTCTATGCTTAATGGCACGGTCGGTCCTAAGCCATAAGCTTGTAAGCTTATAATCGAACGTGACACGGGCGTCTGCCAGCGGCCAAAATTAGATCACGCCAATATCCCGTGTAAATTATCGCGATCGGGTTTGAGAGAGGCGAGACGATGTGGCAAGCTCGCAGGAAACTCGAGGAACCGATTACCATAATGCAGATTGCCTTTCGTATTTATAACCCGCGTTAATTAACTCGTCGCCTCCCGCGCGAATATTAATCCGCCTCGGCGAGCATTCCTTCGAAGCGTTGATATTTCAACGAGATCGACCAATGATGAATCGAGACTCGGTTTCTCGAGCTTGCTAATTGCCGTTTTATTGTGTCTGCAGGGTCCTTGGTCGTTTCGAGAAGCGACTATTATATCGTTGTTTCAATGATCGTGAATTTCGAGCAAAGTAACTCTCTTCTCTGTAAGATACATGGTTTCGCTGTATGTTTTTCTTATACTCGTTTTAGCGTATTTTTCTAAACTTTCGATGAATCGGACGGGCTTGAAACAGAAGTTCTAACGGCTCGAGAGTTGGATGATTTTAAGTAGAATAAGCTTGTTTTTGATCAGACTCGCGGTCACATATTGTATCTACTTTTAGTCGTGCTTTCGACATTTTTAATGTTAATTATAAATTTAAAATTGATTTACGAATATATTGCACGTGATTTATAGTCGTAAACGGGACGGTTTGTTCTTTTGTAAAATGAAAATGTTTAATTAGCTTTCTTCTTAAATCGGAAATATTTAATATAAACCTGTTTTCAATCAGGTTTATCGATACATTTTCGTTTTCTTTCGGATCGTAATGATATTAATAGATCTGCAATTGAGCCGGATATGATTTCTTCATTTTGAAAACGAAATTCGGAAAAAGCGTTTAGTAGAAATTATAGATTCTATGTAGTTGGATTATCTTCTCACAGGAGACATCGGTAACTTAGGAAGATTCTACTTTTTTGAAACTCTGCAAATTCCCAGGAAAGCTTTCGTGAAAACTTCGATATAATTATTACACAATTTTTCTTCTTTATTTTGGTTCTTCAGCTTTGGTTAAACACCCCATGTGAAATAACGTATGTCCTCTAATCTTATAAGGAATGTATCTTGAAAACCCTGAAGTTTCAAGTTTTCTTTAGAAGTTTCAAAGAAGTCCTTTGTTAGTCAATTTACAATATTTTCTTAAGTTGAGATTAACAAAATTTTCTAAAGTCTAATGCCATAAAAGAAGAATAGTTTATATAGTAACTTCCATAGCCAATGTGAGTTAGAATAATTAGAGGTTCATAAGAGAAGCTTTTTCGAACTTAGTAGAATATGCTTGTTTCAGATCAGACGTATTGTAGTCTACAACTATATATATGTCCAATTTTATTTATTTTCTGAATTCATCCATTCTGAGATCGAAACGAACGATTCCATCAAGCATCTCGTACTCCAAATTGACAATTAGAGATCATGCTTTTGCATTAAATAAAGAAGTCTTACATTAAAATTTGATCGTCGTGAAATTATCGAATTCGATGAAAATTTGTATTTTTATATGAGGAATTAAAATTATCTACACACGGCTGGTGCAAAATTTCATACTAATTGTATTTTGACGAATTTTATATTAAAATTTAGAGATCTCGCATACGACTGATAATTTCTACTTCGATGCAGACTCACGTTTGTCTACTTTAATGAATACTTATTTTCATCGAGTTTTCTGGATTTTCGGTTTGAAATAAAAGAAATGGAATATTCTTCTCTAAAACGTACGTACAATATTGGCAGAGCGGAGAGAATTTGACATTTCCAATTTATATCCTACTCGTTCTCGAAAATTATTCAAACTGTTCACTTCGAAATAGAAAGAAGCGAAGATTTTTTTGGAACGTATTTGTAAAATTGGCAGAACGCAACAAGTAACGTGACGTTTTCAATTTATACGTATCTATTCTCGTAATTCTCGAAGCTTTGCAAGTGAAATTAGACGGAACAGAATATTCTCCTGTGACTTACTTTCAAAGTAGGTAAAACCAAGCAAATGTGATGCGACAATTTTCATTTTTAAATGTCTATTTCCGTAAATTTCGAAGTTTTTATTTCAAAAGAGAATGATCAGAATATCCTCTGTGCCTTTAAAATTGGTAGAATCGATCAATTAACGCGATAACATTTTTAATTTATACATACTCGTAACTTTTGAACTTTCTCAGTACGAAATAGAAGAAATGATATATTTTCCTGTGATTTACCTATTTCCAAAATTGACGAAATTAAATATAAATGAGATTTAATAGTTCTATTTATACATGATGCATAAACTGTGAGTTGTTACGCATTTATGCAAAATTTAATATACAACGTTTAAAACAAAATATACAAAGATACGTAAACTATTCGAAAGAACATTCGCCGCAATTTTTAATAGGCGAAACGAACCTCTGTTTAGATTCTGCTTCTTTACGCGTGCTCGTAAAAATATAAATTTGCATAAAAATCCACAGTCTAACAATGAATTTTCAAAATCCTTTAATTGAAAATAGTGGAAACATCATATTCTTCTCGAAGGTATTCTTTAAAGTTGGCATGATGGAGTAAGTGGTTCTATATTTTTAACGGTGTTGCGTATGCAAGACTATCGCCCCAGGGAAACCGTCCCATTGACAGAATGACGAACGTTCCAGGTAGTCGGTGGTTACTCCCAGGGCTTATAAATCAGACGATATTTCCTGTTTCGACGTTCACGGAGACGTCCCGTTTCCTGCGTGCCATCTTAAAGTCAATCCTCGTGGAAGCTCGCTGGCTGAAGTGTTTCTTTCCATTTTTAGATTACTCAGAAACATTCGAATGTACTTTTGGTTCTCTGCATCTCCGTCTGCCTTTTAGAATTTCTATACTTATTTTTAACCTACGTTCGTACGAATTTTATTCCTTTCTTTTTATCAAATTCCTGAAATTTCTGATGCTTCACTAATTCTCTAATTTTGAAATAATAGATTTTCCAAGACTCGCTCACTTTAAAAAATTGATATCATCGTCATTTAGAATACTTTTAGTCTGCGTACGTTTAATTTAGCGTATTTTCAAGTTCTGTGTGATTAAATAATTTTTAGAAATCGTTGCCTTGGTATTCCATGTGCTTCCGTACGAATATAATTACCAAAACACAAATAAACGTCAAATATGAAACGTGAGTACGTCTAAATGAAACAAATAAAATTTATATGAAATTTGGAAGTGAAGAAGCGAATAAAAAGTCAATTCATCTAAATGAAATATCCAAAGAATAAAGCTCATTGTGATATTTGATGAGAGAAACAAATCTGTTCTTGAATTTTCTTTCCTTCGTTATACTAAAAAAAAAAAAAAATGTGAATTTTCATGCACATCCACAGTTTAATCGTAACAGCTAATGGATTATGAATGAGAATTTACGATAGTCTCCATTGTCTATGCACATTTTCCTGTTTCAAATGCAAAGCAGGCTAATAATTAGGTAATCCTTGGATATGGTAATGTTATCTAACTTCAACGCTCATTGTTGTAATTTAATGTATTTAACTTCAGCTTTCTACGATAGATTGTTTCAGGATTTTCTCCATACTAAGGCTAAAGTAGTGCTCCTATCTACATCTCACCCACGGCGTCATATTTCAGGATCCCCGTAAGTTTCCTAATCCGCTAAGTTTCCTATAAGAGGATGGATCTTCGATGAAGCACTGGCTGTTTCTAACTTCAAAGCAAGGACCGGTTAAGTAGTCGTGCAAAGTAGAATTACTTAGAAATCGATCTTCGAATTTTACCGTGTCCAGGGCAGCGTGAACTTTCGAAATTTGCGTGTTCATAGTGAAAAGCCTTGTTCAGCTTCCTGAACTTTCTCCAAACTACAGAATTTAATATCACAAGCAAGCGTTAGTTCCAAAACACAATCTTCATCGTCACCACATTATTCTATTGCATTTTATTTTATTCGTTAAACTCTTTATCGATTACTTTATGGAAAACTTTCTCGAAACTGTAGCATTTAATATCACAAGAAAGCGTTAGTTAAAAAAAAAATTCTCACGACGTTATTTTATTTTATTTTATTCTCTATGGAATATACCTTTTTTACATGAAAAATAGAAAATATAATAAATGCAATGATATAGAAGGTTAATCGATAATATTGTGAATTGAAGTTTCACGGCATTTATCGTTCAGTTTATTGGAAAATTCTAATACTGAATTTTTAACAAATGTAAAATTACGAATAAATTAATATGCAAATCAGGAAGTCGACAAAAGTTGACGTTTCATACTTTTCAAGTTTTGCAATCTGGAAAGTGAAAGAGGTAGCCCCGGTTTTCCTCGTTTGCTATTCGACACTCGAAAGAATCAACGTGTCGCGTAAATCGACAATTCTCCGACAAGTTATGGCGTCTTGGGCAGAAATCCTAGTTCCTCGGCTCGACTATCATATTCTTTTGTCGAATATAGTTTATTGCACGTTCGGCTGCACCTGCGAAAAACGCAGACGTAGCGAATGTCGTCGAAATAAGAGATCGTTGTTTATGGTTTCAAGCAACAGACAGGCTTCGAGGTATTGCTGCACGCTCGAGTTTTACAACCACTACAGTTCTCTTGACACTAAATTATCGTCGAAGCAAGCGTACAGGGTGTCCCTGTAGGAAAAGGCGGTATCACGTAGGTATCGATAAATCTTAGCTGACGAGCTTCGTGATACTTTGCCACAGTGTCGAAATTTTGGTTTCGACTATGTGCAGTGAACATATTCTGATTTCGTTTTAATCTGTTGACCTTTTCTAAACACTTTCTTTCTCAAGGCGATCTAATTATTTCTTTATCAAATTAAAGTTTTTGTATTTTTCCTTATTCGTACGTTTTCGTACATTTAAGTAACTTCCCTTAAAAATTCCACTTTAATTAGTTGCATTTTTCTGTAATTTTTTTTTCAATTTTCTTACTTCTTTTTTTCCATTTATATCTTCATTGATTTCTTGCTGATCGTAGTAGGTGTATTTCTGTATACAAAATAACTGGGTGTTTAGAAATGTTGTTCACGAGTTCATGATCATTGTTGTATATTTATACAGCACGAAAGTGGTAACAATTGCGATCACTACATTTTTAACGATGCACAGAGAAAATAACATAAACATCATTTCTCTACAGGATTTCTGCTTGATTTTTCCTCTACGTTTAAATATTCGAGACACCAGAAATTTCAATGTTTGCCATTTTCGAGCCAAGATTTTACTCAAAATTTACATCTCTTATACACTTAATTCTTCTTCATTTAAAATTCGCCAGACTCTGGAAATATCAATTTTCTAGAAATCAGTTGCTTCGTCACTTAGATGTTACGATTTTGCAATCTAAATTTCCTATTTCCGAGTTTAAAACCGTTCTAGTCGCAAAGTCTCTTTCTAATCTCCACTGAAGTGTTGGAAAGCTCGTTGCTTTATTTATACCATAACTTTACCCTTTTTGTATTTTATATCTACAATTTCAAATTTACAAATGTAATTAGGTTGATGTTGTCTAAGTGAGTCACCCTATATTCCCGGTTATGGAGCTCCATAGAACGCTGGATAACGCCATTCCCAAGCATGACCATGTCAAAATGCCCATTTGCCCGCTTTTGAATAATCACCGACGTCGGTATTTTTAACTGGAAGAAGTTGGAGGAGTAGTTCCCGGAAAGCATTTGTAAAATGTCGAGACGACAAGCTTTCATTGAATCTTTAATCTTTACTGTGGAATCGTGGACAATCTGTGCTGGTAGCGTTCGTTTTCTTTTCTTTCTTCCGAGAAACGTCCATGGAAAAACAGAAACGTTCGTGTAGAGCCACGCTATGTTCATTATTGACTATGAGCGTGGGATTTCTCAGTGCTTGGAGCAAACTGCTACTCTTAATACTCGTTGCACTGGTATATGGAGCTTTATATGGGACAGAAGAATGTAATTTTTATTCATTAATCGAGTGAAAAGATATTTAACACGTTTTTTCTGAAATTTCGTATTTGTCTCGTTGGAGTTGTCTTTATGTGAATTAATATTTCAATATATCGTTCATTGTCTTTTCTGTCTTTCTGCATCGTTCTGTCGATAACATGTAAATGTAAAACAGTGCTAACGTTATTTAAATAATACCCATATAGCGATGATGACGCACCATATGCGTCAATTGTAGCTAAAGTGTTAAATAAATGTATTTTATATAGAATAATTAAGGAACAATTAAAGAAAATTAAAACTACGTAAACTTAATATCTCGTTGGAGATTCGAAGAATGATCAGTGGAAAGTTAAAGGATATTGAAATGCTAGTGAATGGAAGATCACAAGAGGCAAATAGCATAATGAAAGAAAAATCAGGATAGAAAATCTGTAAAAATGCGTAAAATCAGAAATAAAAGTCCAGGGAAATCCAAAGAATAATCATAGAAAAAGCGAAGAAAATCTCAAAAAGTACTAGAAACCGAAAAGGCCATCAATCTAAAAATCCACACGTCGAATCGTAAAATAAAAGTTGGCAAATAATCAGGAAGTAACGAAGGAATGTGAGAACTGCGAAAACTCTAAATTCAAAACGTCAAAGTGAACATAGAATCAGCTAAAAAAATCCAAACCACGTGTTGAAGTCATTCGACAGCGGCTGTTCAAGGCGAGCCACCGCAATTCTAAAGAAAACAATGTAATGTCCAAGTTACTCCAAACCAAACTACCCTACTACCGAGTTTCCCTCTTTCACGGAACTCCACTTTCGAAACAGAATTACCCAATTTCCTGCGACCACGACACATACACGTAGACACCCTTTTACACGTATACACACGTGCGCATATAAAGACAAAGACCACGCTTGTAGAAAACGTGGAATACGCAGGCCTTGTCCGACAAGTCAGGCAATGTTGGAGATCCAAATCCGCGACAGGCAAAATAATTTAATCCCAGTAAGTTCAATGGTCTCTTGAAAACCCTTGAACGAGGCTTCCTCTATAGATCTCCTTTTGAATTTCCAAAGTTTCTGTTGTGGTTTCCAAATGCGAATATTACAACTTCTCGTAAAGTAATAATACAATAATACAATATTACAAGTTCTTGTTGTAAAGTAATAATAATCGTAATAACACAAATCATATTACAAATACGCACTACAAAAGATAGTTGAAAATGGAAATTATGAACTAGATTGAGACAAAACAATGCACATCGATATGGTGCAATTATATGTAATAGGCCGGATATATTTATATTACAAAAGAGAAAAGAAAAGCTGTGTGATCGACGTTACGGTACCGAATGACACGTGCGTTACGCAAAAGGAATGAGAAAACATGAAAAAGCACACTTCATTTGCAATAAAAGTTCACACCAATGGAAATAAGAGAATGTGACAATATTACCGATACTCTTATCCGTCATACTTATCATTCATGAACAAAGAATTTCTCCAGTTATTTTAAAACACTAGGTATAAAGACACACCTTCGTTCAAACGTACGATGAACTACGATATTCGAAAGGGCGGCAATAGTGGAGAAAGCGCTATGACAGTAACACGAGGATATAGGTATGAGCTGGTGAACACGAACACGTCATGTAATCTTCAAAAGCACACAAGTATAAATAGGGATGATAATAACAATAAAACACACCTAAAGCTATAATAATAAATAATAATACTCTTCCCTACACACAGGAAAATTCAACGCCCCGTCCTAACTTGATCAAAGCACTTTGGACTGGACAAATCCATCCTTCGAAAGATGAGAAAAGAGAAATAATAATAATAAAACACATTTAACGCAAAATAGAGATACATCGGCGCACAAAAATCATTATTCTTGGTCATATGGTCATTGGTACGGAATTTCTTAGATACATAATGGATACGACGAATATTTGACGATAATTCCGTATTTACCATAAATATCGGCGCATCTTAAGAAAAAAGAAATAGACGATAATAATAATAACGATAATACTACTGATAATTATAATAACAATGATAATGATAATGATAATGGCTGAGCGATAATGGTCGGTTCCGAGTTCACCAGGAACTTTGGCGGGGAACTTTAAATGCGCGCCGACGGGATAATAGGAGAGTCTCGCAGTTCGGGCAATTTATGGCGGTCATTCTCTGGACGATAACGAAACGCCGCTGCGCTACCGCGAGAGGCGAAAACTTGTCAAAAGGCGAAATTACCGTTGACCCAGCGCGTTTAATCCGCCGTTGCGATGTTTGTTAGTTTATTCTAGCGCAGGGAGGGTCGAACGCCGAGGATACACGAGTTTTACGTTTCAAATAATTTCGTCTATTTTTGGAATTTTCGGAAAACGTGGCTGCTACACTGGCGAGAGACACCGAGGAAAATGTATAATTTTGGTGGAAATGTATTCTTTATGAGGTTAGATTTGAAGGTATTAGGTTTCCTGGAAGTTTCAATTTAACGGGTAAATATTAGCATTTATTCAATTTTCATCGATCATCTATGACAAACCATGTTAAAGAAGAAGAAATTTGCTATGTTTTAGATACGCGTAACGTTAAGGAAATTTGTTAGAAAGAGTTTATTTATAAGAGTTTTATTCTAAGATTTACAAAGAATTTATATGTTTTTGAAAATTAACAATGGTCAAACGACGTGACTCATTACAGTATCCAGTTGTATGTTTACATCTGTACATATTTCTATCGTTCTGAACATCTGCCTAGGAAACAATTTTTCTAACTTCCACGTTATATCCACGCCATTCACCTACGCTATTTCATATCTTAATTATGAAAGAGATTAAAAAAAGTTTTTTATTTGGAAGTAGTTTACAATCAATTCTCATTGAGAATTATAAGTAAATTATTCTGGCGTGCTACTATAACGTTAATAATAAATGATTATGGTATGTTTGATTCTAGCTGAATCTAATGTTTAAATCTGGAGGGTAATGTCTTTTTAGTCTGCGGACCTGATCCGTCGTGTCAAGTAATTGATTAACTAGTGGCTTTTGGTGGTTGTTAATTCTTATGTTTATATCTATTACTGAATTTGGATATTTCTTTTTTAATTGTAGGTATCTTAAGATCGCGATGTATTGTTTCGTTGGTAATATACCAAGGTGCATCTATTAAGAATCTTCGAGTTTTTGATTGGAATCGTTGAAGAATTTCTATGTTGGAATTACTCGCTGTTCCCCATAGTTGGATCCCATAGGTCCAAACAGGTTTTGATATGGTCTTATGTAGCATTATTTTACTCTGCACGCTTAAGTTGGAACGTCTGCTAATGAGCCAATAGAATAAAAAAAGTTATGACACAGTTGAAGTTGAAGCTTATTTTTCTTCAAATTCTTGGCTTCAATGGAACACGTAGTGATTCCGGACATTTGGTTGGCAATGTATTATTCGCTCGCAACAAAATGCGTATAATTTCATACTAGTTGTTATATTTCATTTTTATTCGTATTTAATTTTTGTAATTCATATTTTCAATCACAGAATTACATTCTAACGTTGCATTCATAGTCACTAGCACGACGAAAGAAGTTAGAGAAACTTCTTCAAAATTGATATAGAAATGTGAGAAAGACAGGCGAAATGCGTATGCAGAGTTTCAACTCAAAGGGAGTGCAAAACCAGTCCAGAGTATGCAAACCAAGAGTGTGAATCCAACTAAGGGTATGTCAACCTTAGATGTAACTTGCAATTCGCTAAACCAACAACCATCTCATCTAAAATTCAAACTCGACTCTGTAACATTAATTTATCACGGAGATAGCATGTAGAAATTATCTTATGCGTACATTACGAGTGTCAGACGAATTTACAATTCGTTAACCTAAATGGGATGCAACTGCAAAGACAGTGATTAGACGGGACGAGTTGCAAGCTGAATAAATCTACGCTGCAATCATTTAAAAAGATCGTTAAATAATTGAGAAATTGACAATCTTCTATCTCAAATCATTCGTTTAAAAAATCTTCCCTCTAATTTCTCATTGCGTCACTTTCCTAGCAAACCAATGATACGTAAAACGAATATGATCTTCCTCGCCTCACACACTATAAAACACGATATCAAAGACAATTCCACTGCGATGAAAAACACACGACAAACGTTCTAACGCCAGTACACTTTCAAATCTACGAAAAACTTCAAAATTCAGCTAAAAGAGTCAGAGACAACGTTTCTGCGCGATTTTTACTCGGTCGAGGCGTGATCATATGCAAATTGAAAAGAACGACGAGAGGATTGCATCGCAGCGTGGAATTGCAACGCAATTCAAGCAAGCGGAAGGCTGCAAGTCCGTTCAGCGACCGAGTTAGGTTTCCAAAGCCGTTTCAAAAGCCGACAACGGGTTTTCTACCGGCAACGAGAAACCGTCAGCACACGTGGAAATAGCACAACGCGTTTGCCGCGCCCTCGGCGATTTTTCCGTCCACGAGCCGGCAAATTACGCGCAGTTTTGGGGTCGCTGGTTATTTCTGTCCGCTTTTGTCGGCAAATGGATAATTAATGCACTCTTAAAGACGACGAAATGGCGACACAAAGCTTGTTTGACTTTCACGTTGGGTGATTCGCGCGGAATTTGGTTCGCGAGTTGCGCTTTTAGGAAATTTCTATAAACCGGCGTTTCGTTCTTTCGCAAAGTTTCTAGCTTTGTTTCGTTTTCTGAATAATTAGATCCGCGGATTTTTATGAATCTCTACGAAACTGAAAGTATCACTATACAAAAGCTGACTGAATGTATAGAATTCGTAAAGATATATAAAATATTGCAGGGAGAATATTCGTTTTCATGTTTAATAGATAAAGAGAATCCTTATTTCTTTAATCGTATTCGTGAAGATAAAAATTTCCATAAAGATCAGTTTGGAACGACTAGCTGTTTGGTTTTTATTGCTTTATGATCCTTCGTTTTATACGATTTTCTTTTAGTCAGGCTTAACAGTTATTTCTCTTCTTAAAACTAATTAAAGAATTATTCATACAAAGGTTTATTTATACACGAGACTATTTAGCAACAGAACGCACAATGTTCAAACGTTAAGATGAAAAACCTTTGTCTAATCTGAGAGGAGACAGACAGAAATTATTGATGGTAGGTGTACGACAATAATAATTGCGATTAAACGTGAAATACGTGACTCGTCTGCAATTTAATGAGTAATCACGCCAGCAAAGAAAAACCATTACCATTGTCTATAAAATTAGTCAGTGTTACAATACCATTACGCTCCCTCGCACTCGGCAAGATTACAGTCGTGCTTTTGCTCGCAGAGGACTACAAAGACCTTTAATTTACTAACTCCTCTATGCGACGTTTCTGCAGGACAATTAACGAAACCTAATCAAGTACTCTGAAACACGGTAGCAACCAATTTGCATCCTCGTCGAATAAATTTTTGACAATGTGATCCATCGTCATAGCAATTCTAAATTCAAGCGGTGCATTTCTCGAATATTATGTAAATTTTCATCTTTAATTCTAAACAAATACTTTAATCCCATAACTATACGACGACTAAAATATAGAATTTGTATGAGAGAAAAATTGAAATATGCGTACGATAAATAAAATAAAATGAAATATATACATGGTTCAGGAGAAGAAACAAGTCTTTATCCACGTGCTTCGCACATCGTTTTCATCCACTTCAAACTTTTCTAAACAGACATTAGCGTCATTTGAAATTCTAAATGAAAATAATGGTTTGGTTATGTAAATACCAGCTAAGGGTATGACTTGTTGTTTGCTTTTTTATGTGAAGAATTCTTAGTAGAATGACTCACGAATGGCGCTGGTCATCGTATTTTCTCATGTTCAACTTCATAAGTTTCCTAAGCTCCAAAATTAAACATAAGATGAGATCTTCATTGACGTAACTTCTACTTCAAGTGCAAATCTCGATCACGAGTTTGTTATTTTTAAAAGTAAGGATCTTCAAAAAATATGAAATTCTTCAATGAAATCTTCGCTATCATCGAACCCACAACAAGAAGATGACATTTTTCTTTGTCAATTATTTATTAAATTTCTCCATCTTCTTTTCAAGGTTTATATATTTCGGTAGGATGAAGATTGAAATGAAAATCGTTAGTAGTAATAACTACGCAATCTGTCGTTAACTCCACATCAAGAAAGTTCTCAATATTCTCTTAAAACACGTAACTTTCAATTAAAACAATGGAAATTAAAGTCTTTAATTAAAACTTTACCACAATGTCAGTTGTTACTCTCTCGTTAACAGAAAAGACACTTTCTTTCACATTTACATTCTGTTATATAAAACTTCTCAATATCTTTTCAAGGTTCGCATTCTTCGAGAAACTACAGATTCGAACAAAAATCTCATGACAATACACATCATTATAAACTTCAGCAAATTCCACTTTATGTTATTTTCTGTAAACTCATTTAAACCGTCTGTCATCTTTTCACTGAGAAGACATAAATGTCAGTTAAAATCATATCATTAAAATCACACTGCCATGTACACGAGCTATCAATTCCACAACAAAAATACACTTTTCATAACCTTAGAACCGTAAAGTATCAGAAAACTCTTACGATAATTCGCGCTACTATTAACATATTCGTTGCTATTTACTACGTCTATCTATTATACATATTTTAAGCAACAATATTTCTTCAAACACATTATCTTCTAAACTATATTGTATCAAAAGTCAATGAAAGTACAATCCAACGATTATGTCAACAGCATTGCTTAAATAGCTGAATGGACGCAGCATATGCGTCACTAACACAGAATGTCCATCTCAAACTCTTCTAAACTAAAATAAGCTTGAACTTTTGCACGAAGGGCGATAGATTTGTCACATTTGCCTCGAAAAATCGATAGATTCATAAACTCTACTCACTGTCTTGCATCAGTCGTGTTCAAACAACGTACCACCGTTCATAGATCGAAAAGAAAACAAGGTTCCTCATGGATCGCGCACGTTTCAGCTTGTTTTATCACGATTTGCTTTTCTTCTCGGGAACGGTTCATTGTCGCGTTGTCAACTCGAGTTTTCTGACGATCTCGGCGCCGGATCGCGTTCGCCGCGTATGCTAATTTTGCTGGTGCAGTCACGTGCTTTCGCAACGAGGATGCACCGGCTTGGCGTCGCTCAACAGCGAATATGAATGTTCCGACACCGGGATTTGCTCTGTGCCTGCGCTGTAATTTTTTTCTACGCTTTTCACGACCTCTTTTGTTACCATTATTAAAACATTCCGCTGTTGTTCTTCTGTAAACTGTGTTTTGAGTGCTTCAGTTTGAAACATGGACTTGTAGATCGTTTAGCAGGAAAATTTGTTCTTCTTGTGATAACTTTTTAGAATGTGGGATTTTTTCTCACATTTTTGTAAAAATGATGTAGTACGCTATAATTTTTATCGCGAAAAAATACATTTGTCGTTTGGTTAATAATTTGTTGAAACGCAGTGTTGATTACGTGCAACGTCAAGTATGAGAATTTTTAAAGAAACGCATTCTTCGTGTTTTTAAAGGGAAAGAAATAGCGAAGGAAATTCGTTTTATTGAGATAGTTTCTAGGTTACGAAGATTAATAATTCGGTAAACTGTGGCAGTGTCGAGTCCAGGTCAGAATTTATATTCGTAGAAATGTTGAGTAGCAGATTAGCTGGCAATAAACGATTTTCTACAGGTGGAGAAACTTCGTATTTCATTTCAACTAGTTTTTCTAGACTGAACAAAGATGATTTACAAAGACGAGCACCATTATTCATATTGGAAAATGTTTCTAGTAACTGAAGAATATATTTAAAAGTAAATATGAATAAAACTGCGTCGTGATATAAAAGTAATTAAGAGTAATTATCAATTGCCACTATAATTTTAATCGATCATTTATTTTCCATCTATGTTATAACTTTTTAAGTTTGAGAAATATTTTTTCTAAAGTTTCAAAGTTCTACCTAAAGAGAAAAAAATAGATTCATTTAAATTTGAAACTTTTATTCAATACAAGTGAAAAAGCTAAGAAAAGTACTAAGTAAAAAAGATACTAAGAATAATTGTTGTAAATCTTGATGGTTCAAATTAAATATTGTTCTTTTAAAAATTGTTATATGTCTACTTATCTGAAAAAGAAGGAAGAAAGGAACATTAGTTAAATTAAAAATCTTCAATTAATTATAGAAATGTCTATCTAGAGTTTTAGAGTTCCTAACATTTTTCTCAAACAAGAAGTTTTTTAGATTTTTACAGACAAGAAGATTTTTAATTTCATTTAAATAATTGCTTCGAAATAAATTGGCAGATAAATTAAAGTTCAGCCGCGCGTTTTTTTCGAAAAGAGAACTTCATCCAGCTTTTAAGGGGATCGCGCAATTCTTTCCTTAAACTGAAATAAATTTTCCTTAATGCAGGCGAAACTAGAGCGCAGCGGAAGCTGCTATTGGTACTTACGCTTAATAAGTTACAATAACGTTAATTACTGCAGATAATTACGTTAAAACTCTAATATAATTACAACGTGACTCGCTCGTGGAATTCTCCCCTCTGTCGTTACTACAGAAAGATTTTACATTTACGTTTGAATGTTGTTGAAACGCAATAACAAGGTACCTTCTGTCCCCAAAAATGGATTACAATTTTCTATTCATTTAATTATAATAAAGGACTGTTATAATTAAATCTTTACCCGGCCCTAAATTTAATACAACTACAACCATCTGTTTCAGTAAATAACGTCTTCTATCCTGAAACTGTACAAACGAATAACTTTTACAATCTAAAAGATGATCATTATGAATATCCGAATTACACAGAACAAAGAATTTCCTCTCTACAAAAAAAAAAAAAAAAAAAATCAAATTTACGGCAGCCTATCCAAACACTGGAGCGTAGTATTCAAAGTACGGTGGAAAAGGAAGCAAGACAAACGGATCCATGAAACATCCATCAACGCGGAAGAATCTCAGCGTGTGAAAGGGGTTGTAAAAATCTGCATGGCCGAGTTTAATATCGAGGAACAAACGATGATTCCGGTGAGCTGACAAACTCTCTCATCCCCTTCTCCTCTCCAATTCCTTTTCTCGATTGTATTCTTCATTCTCTCGGCGGAAAATTTCTTTTCTGCTTACGACCGACTGATACCTCTCTTTCATCGGTAGATAGAAGACTAGAAAATAAGGCGCAAGGTGTACGTAGATCCTATCAGTGAGAATCATATCCACCTGTGCCCAGTGGTCATTATCTTGTCTTCGTTTCTTCCATTTCCTTTTTCCTTCCATCATTCTTTTCTTCTTCTTCTTCCGTTCACCAACAACGTAACAGGGTAAAGAGGGGAACAAAAAAAAAAAAAAAATAAAAGAGATCCGAGGGATGGAAAGAGAGAATATTAAAAACTTTTTCCATAAAGCGTCTTTGCGAGGCGAGACGCCGTTAGACCGAGCATGAAAGCTTTGGTTCCTTGCAGTTTCAAGCGTATCCTCGCCGGTTTTTCCGAATTAGTTCAGACGGTTTTCCGCGTTGCGCCTCCTATTTTTCTCGTTTTTTTTTCTTCGCCACTCGGGCCGCGGGCGAAATGAGCGCACGGCCCCTTTCGCTGTGGATAAACGCGGCACAGGTTTCGAGAAGAGGAAACCCCGGGAATAGTAAAATTTAATTTCGACCATTTCAGCTGTGCATCACGCCAAGTCGTTTGGCATTTCGAGGAAATGCTCGGCCTTGAGATTATCGGTGGAAATCCGCGATGGTTAATAACATTGAAAGCAATGTTCGTAGAATATTTTTAATAGAAAGGAAAGATAAAGTGAAGGATACAAAGAGAGTTTATGGATGTGTACGTGTATAGATGTAGATACTTAGGGAGGATGGGAATTACGGCAGACTAAAATCTACTGGAAAGTGTGGTTTGAAGTTTCAAGCTCAGGCTGAAGCTGAGATGTGAAGTCACGATGCAAATGTTTATTTCATTTGGTTGAAACTTGGTCTTTCAATAAATACTAAAAACTTCGCTACATATATCTAGAAATTTAATACGAAGAATTATCACTATCATGAAAAGATATTTCAATAGGAAAGAGAAATATTTTTTTTACCAAAAATTCAATTCGAATTGTGTATATTGAAAATTGTATTAATTGATAGTAGAAGAACGATAGTTTGTAAGGTATCGTGGCAAATATTCAGAGGAACAAAACATACAGATCGATAAGAGCACGTTGACGTTATCGAAAGGTTAATTGGAAATACGTGTTTGCGATTGCTTGCCACTTAATTAAGGAAATTGGATACGTAAATATGATTAGGAATGCGATTGAATGCGTAACAAATTAATTAGGTATGATATTTAATTGGTGAAAGGTTTGTCCAAGCTGACGATAGAACGAATTATACGACATAGACCAATGCTTGAAGAAGAGCGAAACACTTGAAGAGTTCATTTAAGTGTAGCTACTTACATACGTATATGTAACTACGAAGTACCATCGAACATAGAGGATCAGAATCACCTATAACGATTACTTTTCTCAATTCAAGAAGGTTATCTTACCTTTTCTTTTAATTTAAAATGTAGCTTGTACTGTATTTACTTCGAAGAAATACAAAGTACACGAAGAAATACGAAATAAAGGAACGCGTACCTTCCACGTCTGTCAAGACAAATACTATTTTTATCTATTAAAAAATTCTCAGTGAAATAATAAAGAGAAATCAAATAAAGGAATATCTGCTTGTACTTTCTTGCACAAAGAAAAATTCTCTTCTATATCAATTCCACTCCAATAGTAACTTCATTATAGAAACTCTTTATGATACTACTACCACCGTTTTCATTACAGCAATAGCACTACTTTCAACGCGAAAACCATTACGCTGTACGATTATCCTCGCATGGTATAAAACGAAAGAAAGATATCACGTACTCCCTTTTTCTTCGCCTTTGTTTCTTCCCCTTTCTCTTCTGTGCATTGTGTCTCTTTGCCCATCTCTCCATTCCAAATTTCTCGTTCGTTCGAACGGTTCGCCAGGGCCACCAGGCGAATTATAGTGATTTACGAGCGTTGATTTACGCTCGACAGATACGTCGATTCCAACGCCTCCAAATTATCCTCTCGAAGAGTCATTAAATAATCGAGGCAACGTTTCGTCAACAAATAAACTCCCTTCGACGAGCCGTGCGAAACAACCAGAAGAACGTCGTCACGACCATTGATTTCAGGAGGAGAACGCGCGAAGTCAGTTTTCCTCGTCGCGGAGAAGTTGGCAAGTTCGCTCTGATGGATCTCGATCAACGTGCAACCCATTCATCTCGTACACGTCGTCGAAACAGAGCTATCTTCTGACGCTCGTCGTCCTTGCTCTAAATCCCTCGATCGTGTTCTTTGATGTTACACCTGCTCTTCTTTTCACTTTTTCCTGTCTTCTTTTTCCTTTCTTTATTTCCTCCGGATGATTGTCTGCATCTTTTCTTACGGAGTTACGGAGCGATGATAGAGTTACTTGGAAATTGAATTTTTGTTGCGGCTGATGATCCATAAGATCTGCTTCTTCTTTCTTTCTCTCGTAGTTTAATCTTCTTTATTAGTTTTAATATCCTATTTTTTTATCTTTATTTAATATCTTTATTTAATATCCTATTTATCCTATTTTTCGCTTCACTTTTGTTATTGTTCCGCTTCTCCCATAGTTTTGATTTATTTGTTTCATTATTTGTAGTAATTATCGTAATATATTGCTTTGACTTGTTGCTCTTCTTTCTCTTACGTACAGTATTTTCTGTATTACTTTTAATAGTTATTGTACCTTCGTTCCGAATTTTGTTATTCTTCTTCTTCGATGGAATTAATTTTCTTTTGTGTTTATTGCTTTTAATAGCTACCCATCTTTTTATTTATCGTTGTTGTTTGCCTTCTTCTTTCGAATATTCGAACTATGATTTTCTCGGATAGAAAATTTCTAAGAAACTGTGTCAAGTTCTACTACTAATTAACGTAAGAAACTTCCAACTTTTAGCAAAACGACGATAATATTCAATGAACGACGAAAAAATAAATGGTATAAAAATTGAATAACAGAAGAAAATCTATTAATATGGATGTCAAATATCTACACGTTTAAAAGTTTGTAACTTTGTTTTTTCGACAGAGACGAACGATTTTTCTTATTATTATTTATGAAAGAGATTTGGAATATTTACTAAGAACTTTTTAACTTATATAATCCTGAGATAGATTGGAAATATTTCCGTCAATCAGTATATGTATCTTTCCAAACATCATTTCTCGGATCACATTAGATCACATCACGCGTTTACACGTTGTTACACGAGATTATTTTAGCAGAAGTAAAATCTTGCATCCGGTAGTGTAAATGTTTCGAAAAACACATGAATCTTGTTTGAATGATATTAAGTATCGTTTGAGGCAGCTTTACTTTCAAACAGAATATAGATTATATACAAATTTCCCAAAAATAGCCGTGTATATCATCTATTACTATTTTCATCTCCTTCTGTGTGTACTAGGCAAATTTCAAAAGAAAATAAAAATAGAAAAAGGAAAAAATATCTTCAAAATCAGCGAATCACTCTAAACAAAGAAACGATCAATTTTCTATCGATTATCGATCAAAAAATTCTATATAATATACTGTATAATAAATCAATTTTATGTTAAAAAATAAATGCAACAGAGATATAAATATCTCGCAAGAAGACGAAAAATGGAGTAAATACAGGAAATATAACGTTCACGAAGATTAAGTGTAATCACCACTATCACCGTCTCACAAAGATATTTCTCCGATTCATCTTAAACTTCACAAAAGCATTGTCTCAACGCATTAACACATCACCACGAAATTTTCACTGGCAGTCAATTCGCGTCTTTCAATAATTAACCGTAAATCACTGTTTAATTTCTCTTTTTCGTTAAAGTATTTCTCCATTTCTTTCTACTGGCAAACTATATCAGCACGATTAAAGCAACGTTCGATCGATAAAATCTTCACCGCTAACTAATCTCTCTGATCGATTTTCAATTTTCAATTACATCGTCCATCTTTCATGAACGATTAACAAAAATTCCTTGAATCCTTGTCCAAGTGTTTTTAACTCTCGCGAAAATGTCTCTGTAACTTGGTAACAGCGCACGTAAGCTTCGATACACAAAATCTTGGCTAAAACTCGATCCATTCGCCAAACTATTCTGGAAATTGAACTTTCGAATAGAAAGACACGATATATTGATGTGAAAAATCGACGTATCTGTTGGCACACGTCAGAGAAAAAATGGAAAGTCTCGGTGAAAAGAGGCAGACATGCCTGTCGTTTTGAGCCTCCGGATAAAACTAGTTCGCCGATGGCTGTTGAAGCCCGTTAGCCCTCTCCTTCTTTCTCCGTCGCGCGCGCGACTATTTAAATCTTTTGTAATAGCTACTGGCCAACACGAGCTTCCACCAAGATTCTGTCGTTACGTGGCGACAAGAACGCTGTCCATGTTCAGCTTTCGTAGGATGTCTCCACTTCGAGCATCTTCTTTGGGGTGGTTTCGGTGGTTTCTTGGTGGTTTTAACCACTTGAAATTTGTTTCTCGAAATTTCCAAGTAGCAAGAGGGTTTCCTAGAGTTGGAATAGTTCTTGGAGGCCGGCCTTTGATAAAATGTCGCCCTCTGACGAATTTCTCCTGATGGCGTCGATGATTTTTCTTTCGAAGAAATTTCCTCCAAGTTTCTTCTTTGCCTCCTTCTTGTATCGTTTGTATGTTTTTGTTAAAATGGCAAATTTCTAGTGTATATTTTTTATTATTGATGACTGATAAGGCTTTTGAGGGCGATATTAAGGGCATTTTAAAATGTAAATTAATACTTGGTAACGACGTACGGAAATTTTATGACGTTAACAAAGAAACTTTTATTGTTTGGATAAAATTTTCCAGGAAAGAGATTTCCGGTAATCTTCGACCATTTGCTTCGATATATTTTTCCGCTAATTCCTATATTTTAGTGATGACAAGTCTTTCGAAGAAGTGTTCTTTATACGAATTGCGTGTCAAGTATCTTCGATCTTTGTATAAAAAAGGATCTTAAAAAACAATTTTCCTATATCTCGATTTTCACGATACAAGTTAAATTAACCGCTGCAAAAATAGCTCATCGTTAAGAAAACCAGACTTTCCTTTTTTTAGTGTTCTTTTTTAACTCTTGCCATGCCTTCAAAATAATCATACAAGTACAATCTGCTGTTATTTTAAACAAAACACTAAACAGACACTCGTCTTTTAAACACAGAATCTCGGGAGTAGCTGAAGAGGTCAAAGGAAAACCGTGACACAAGTGAGAAAATATTTCAGTTACAAGGACAATGAATAAATTTGTGTTTTATAGAAACATCTCTGTTTATTCCCAAACATTAACGATGTCATCGTTATCACGAAAAAACATATTTCTTACTCTCAAATATTCGTTTTAAACGAACGTTTCATTTCGTTTGATTTCGAAAATCTGTATCCTTTTCTACATAGAAATATGTCATACAAATAATGCTACATACAAATCATGCCATATGGAAAACAACTACGCTTGTATTATTTTTCCACCAAGTTCTTCAACGATACGTGTTAGTAAAAATTATAATTTTTGGTGATCTTTTAAAATAACGCAATTCGCTCTTTTTAACGTTAATTACCTTCCAAACGTTCGAAGCGCGTGTTGTGATTTAAACAAAAATATAACAGTTATTCTATATGCTCATCGAGTTCTTCCATTTTACCTGATACTAAAAATAATAGCTTTTATCGATTTTTAAAGATATTGTTTAAAATAGCCTGTCCAAGCCTTCCTAGCATTGCTTTAACTTTAAACATTCCTATTCAATTTCAACCCCGACGTGTTAGCAGTTCACCCATCTCGTGGCAACCACCAACTGACAGAGAAATAAATTTTTCGGTGTCTCAGATTTCATCCAACGTGATACAGCTACCGTGACGCAACACACGCCTTTTTCCCCTAGGCAAAAAACACAGGCATGAAAGAAAATACGCAGCCTGTAGGATGACGAATCGTTGATTAGGACGCGGCACGTTTTCTTCACGCTGCAATGTAATCTGTCAAGCGTTTTAAAAACGCCTGAAAATAATCCAGCGTGACGCAAGGGGCTGTATAGCTATCGCTTGTCGAGTTTACAAGTCTCCAATGAAATTCTCAGATCCGTACAGGTAGAAATAGTATGAGCACCATGACAAAGAGGCGTGGAAATTATGGGGAATAGTGATCAATAGAGATTCGGTTCGAATGAAATATTTTTACAAATGTTTCAAGTCTGATTGAATTTATGTGGTGAGAGGTTCTTCTAGGAATTGTATTAGGATGTCCGAGAAGTGTTTTTCTTTTACAGATGTAAATCTTTTATAACGATGCATTTTCGTACAAACATAAACTTAATCTGTCGAATGTTATTTTATTTTGATAGAACAAAATGGATCATACGTAATTTGATAAAATAATATAATTATTATTTCCTTATAAAACGAAAGAAACTTTTCGGACGACCTAATACGTAGATAACTTTGTCAGAGGTTTACTACAGGGATTTCAGAGAATTACTATATTAGAAAGTACTTTTAGATGAACTTTTATTTTCTGAGAGATTGATTCAATCGCTGTGCTATAGTAACGCAGAAAATAATTTGCGAATATATATAAAGCGATATTTTCTTTAAAGCAATTTTTGTTTTCGAAGAAAGTTTGTTGTTGCATCGATATTAATTACATTTTTAATATAGATCACTGTGTTATAGTAGCGATAAAATTAATTGGAAATATTTTACAAAATATCTTTATATTAACTTTATTGTTAAGAAATAAAATCTTCTTTTGGAACAAATTGATTTTGAAAATTTGTTCTTTCTATTTCGATTCCGTAGGATCTACGAGCGAGCATCGTGTGTTTCATTTATATTCGTTGGTATTTATAAAATCGTACTTTGCATATTATCACTCTTAACGGAGTGACAATCAAAAATTATGATACATTTATATGAAATTTCTCTATGTTCATAATTTATTTATATAAAGGATTAGAACTACCCTCATTCGTGTTTCATTGTTAACAAGTAACATGTTTTATAATTTGACAGAAATAAGAATGTTGAAGTAAACTGAGATACATCGGAAATTGAGATTTCAATATTTGTGATGAGAAATTTTTGCGCGAAATATTCACTTCCTATTGATTGTACGTAGTAGGAGTTTATCAGAATTGGAAAGCTATCAGTTTACTAGGAAAAGCTGAAGACTAGGTTAAATCGAGTTAAGATATGAAAAGGTAAAACAAATATCAATAACAGTTTCTCAGGAAACGTAAAGGATAATAAAGTTCGAGGCCTGAATCCACTTCGCCAATTTACAATTCTGACTCATTATTACAAACTCAGCTTTCAACAACGTTGAAACCTTATCAAAATGTTTTTATTCTATTGTATAGTTAACCAATGATGGTTCATTAACGTTTAAGACGCACCATATTATTTTTGTTTTCAATATATATATATATATATAACTGTTAAAATATATAAAACGTTAGAATAGAATTAGAGTAATATTACAAGGAAGAATAAACAATATTTTAAATAAAAAAAGACAAACTTGTCTGTACGCAGCATTTCAAGATTCTTTCAAAACTTATGTTCAAAAGTTTCTTTAGACACTTAAACGTGAGTATGAAGAGAAAGTTCTACAAATAAAAAAGCTTTAGAAAATATTTCCAAATTCGTGCTTACTTTCTCATCGAGTTTTCTAATAACGTAATGAAGATTGCTCATTTCATGGTATTTAATAACCGTGTTTGATTTTGAAGATACGTTTTCTCCCGCTCATATGAACGGCGCTCTTCAAGAATCGGTATGGAGACGACATCTGGATTTCTAGAGCTTCGGTAGAACAAGCGTTTGCCGTGGGCGGGCATTGCTGCCAAAACAAAGCTTTTCTTGGCTCGATGGATAAACAAATTTTAAGGAAATAGCCGGCTTTTCGCGATTCTTCGCCGGCATGAAAATATTCGACACGTTCTAAACGTTTCATCGTTATGTTGTATTTGTTCAGAAATTAATTATCTTCCATCCTCCGCTACCTTCTTCCTACAGTACGCCTTTGCTGCCTCAATTTATAACATTTGCAATTAAACATTTAGAGAACAATTGTTACTTTTCATTTTCTAATATTATATTGAATAGACAACTAAGTGATTGCGGATTTTGTCAATACCACCTAATGACAAAATCCGCAATCATTTAGTTGCCAACACAATAGTATTAGCATTTTGATATTCTTTGTTATGCAATTTTTTCAAAGGTCTTTTGTTATATTTTCACTAGGCGAAACTTGCAATTGGTTTGTTTATATTTTTCTTTGGACATAATACGAGGATCATAGTAACTTTATTAGTTTCACCTTTTTCCTAAATAAAACATGTTTTTATACAACAAAACAACCTTAGTTCTTTAATATTCAAAGGAATTTTTTTAGATATTCGTTTTTATTGGAGTTTTAAATAGTTAGAATTTACGAGCTATTTAGAATGTAGAGCATAATAAATTTGGAAAGACCATCATGTTCTCGTTACTATCACACTGACAAATTTTCCAGAAAGTTTCATAGCGCTCTAGAACACGTAACACGTAGCATCTAAATCTTCCTTATGACTCGAATATTTTTCTCATGCCACCAACACCATTATCTCTGCTTATATAATCAGCCTGGTTACCAATATATTTTGACCTAAAATGTTTAGATAATACATAATGCACGTTTGTTCTCCGGAAAACTGGTAGATAAACCAAATCTATATCATAAATTTCTATCCGCATCGCTGCCAAAGGTATTATTCTTCTATATTTGACTGCTTCAGAAAATTCCACGAGAAATAAAAACAATTAGTACACTCACCATCATCGGAATCATTCAGTCATTGGTTTAAAATAGTAGCGAGATCCATTAAATCACTATTTTACATTTATTCACTTGTCTTCGTTCTTCTCCACGATGATGAAATTCAACAAAATTTCTTTCGCGAATCGAAGATGAAGAAAAATTCGATTTTCCATCTTCGAATCTTTAGCACAATACTCTTTCTAGTATTTTATTTTTATTTTGACTTATACAAATATCAATTTATACTGTACGTTAGAGGTAGTATAGGTTGGAGATTTTGCAAGGTAAAGATTTATCACGAATAATTATGAAAATATGTTGGAAAATTCGAGAGATCGAGTGACTGGAACTGCGACAGCTGCCGGCCGGACACGAAGTTGGCGCGTTTGGCTAAGTTTCGAAAATAGTTCGCACCGGATTCGACGATGGTGTGTCTATTTGTAGCATAAAACAACCAGTCAGAACCGCCACGTTTAATTTACGAAACTCCCTAGCGATCTAGTAAAAACTATCTCTTCTTTCAGAAATATCATTTTTATTCTTCTTCTTCTTTGTTTTATCTTTTCCGTAATAAAAAATTATTTTTAATTTTCATATCTTAACTTCATAACTTTAGCTATATAACCTTTTCCAAAAGCTTCTTCATATTGTAAAATATGATATAGCATTATCTCTGTTTCATAGTCGTTTCTTTTATTTTGAGAATATAGTAAGACTTTTAGTAAGACATAAAGTAAAACAGCTATGCTTTTGTCCGAACACCCTTCACTTTATCTAATATCTAATTATTCCTTCATTTTTTCGATATTACCGAGTGTTTTTTTGTTTAATATCTCAGTCTTTATCTAACAACCCCCGTAAATAATAATTGAAAAATTTTCTGAAAAGAAGGACCTCTATGACGAACACGCATGTACCGAGCACATGTTTTAGTTAAATTTTTTTAAATTACCATTATATTTCTCTCATAAATAAACGAAGAGAAAAGTTGATTAACAGTTATCAAAATGATAAATTCAAACTAAGTAGTAGCTAAAATTAAAGCTGATTACGTAACTACATAATATTCGCTATCATTAAACAACTAAAACTGAGACATTCGATGCAGTTTTGTCTCATGGAATCTTTTTCCACGAACCTTTTCAATTCCGCTATATGCATTATAAACGTGTGGTACGGAATTGCTGAGCAGGGACAGCCCAGAACAGTAATTCTGACCTATGCTAACATAGTAATCCGGTAATATCATAAACTCTTTACCTTGCTCCACTTCAGCGTTAATATGAATAGTCCTCAGCCTCAGCTCTTCGTTCTCATAAATCATCCCTCTCGAGGACTTCCGGTCGAGCTTCCTGTTTGGTTTTACGCTGCAGTCTCTCCGCCTGGCCCTCAGCATCCCAGCACCACCAACTCTGACACCAGTACCCGCCATCATTTCATTAATTCGATAGTGTCACAGTCACGATAAATTAAAAAAGAAGCGAAACATAAGAGAAGAAGAAGTTCACTTCACCTAAGTGTTCCTTAGTCTACCGATTACAAACTCGTAACATGTCCTTTCTTTTTTTAAACTTAAACTTCTTTAGGATTAAACTCACTGTCCTCGATGCAGTTGTTTTCGAGTGAAGAATGCTAATAAGCAAAAATGTATGTTTTATGGGGGACAAGGAGGGACGTTCCGTTGGTTGATTTTTACTTGTGTCTTCTTGTAGCTTTACGATCAGCTGTGAGCCATTTCATGCAGTTTGTACTTTCACTTGATGCCCGTGGACGCGTTAAAACATATTGCGCCATTAAGAAGCGAGTTTAAAGTCTTGAGAGAGAGAGAAGCGGCGTGTTCAAGTGGCGTTTAATCTTACGTGAAGCTTTTAAATTGGATTTGTGGCGCTGAACTTCCCTCAGATTTCCTCCTTTATGGGCTCTCTCGAAATTTTTCTTCCTTCCAACTATCTCCGATCGTTCTTTCTCTAATCTTTTTGGGATATTAACATTCGCGTCTTTTAATTTCCCTCTCTATTAATTTTCTTCCTACCTTAGATGCCTTGCATCTTACTTCAGTGTTACCACTATAGTTAATATCGATTTCGAATTGTATTTCAGATGTCCGAAATTATTTTGTATCGTGGAAATTGTCTTAGATTTTATTGCTGCTTTTTCTACGTTCTTAAATAATTGCATGTCAGTAACTCCAGGATTTGTTAATTTCCCTCTGTTAGAATTCCATCGAGTTAAATAATCAAGTTAAATAATGATTATTTAATTTCCCACTTAAACTTCTCTCAAGCCAGTTCCTCTCACTTTCCCTTTTCTAAATTTCTCAAGATCTCATATTTTCTCAGATTTTTCAGAAATATCTGTCTCAGAATCTTCGCTTCGATCATATCAGACTTTTTCTTCCCTTTTCTAGAACCAACCTCACGCTCTTAAATTCGGCCCAAATTCTATCCCGCTTCTAAAATTTCTCACGCGTATTATTCTCTCTCTCTCTCTCTCTCCCTCCTACCACTCTATCATTCGATTTTCAACTTCACATACACCTTTCACTTCCTCTGGCCTGCAAACCATGAACCGGAATAAGAAAATTCCATTCAACCTACGCCCTCGTTCTCAAGAATCAACGTCCATAAAAATGGGCGTAAAAATTCCAGAAAAATTGCAAGTTGGATCGAAGCGTCGCGCGACCAGCTCGATCGTAAGACAAGGCCCTTTTCATCGGAAACGGCATGCTTTCCATCGAGTTGCCGCGCGTCCGCGCCAAACCCGAAAGAATTTGCATCATCCGTTCGTTTATCACGCGTTGTTCCTCCGGTGCAATTTGTCTGCCCATTATTCAAGCGTTTATCAGCGTTTTCGAGCGCCCCAACCCCCCTCTCCTCTTGCACGCCGCTTTTGTCCTTGTGTATTTCTTTCAATTTATTCGCGCGTCCTCCGGCATTTTATCCGAGATGTTCCGCCGCTTCCGGTTTCCCTCTCGCTTCGATTCGCCGGGATTTATTCGCGCCGCTGATCCGAATTTATCGCGTACGAATTTTTTCTACCCCCACAAGTTGCTGTCAAGGGTCGAAGCTGGTTTTTCACGGGACTTGGGACCAACCGTTTCCACTGAACTTTGAAAACATTTGCTGCTTCCTCCGTCTCTTTCTGTTACCGGATTCTTTTTAAATCCTTTTCAGAGAGGATTTTGAAGAAGATTCCCGTTGGACGTTAGATCGCATTGTTCAATTTGATATTTGAGATCGCTTGGTTGGTTTTCTGACGTTGAAACATTGAAGATTTTCAATATCAAATTTCTTTTCCATGGTATTGATACTTGTTGAGAATGAAATATTTGAGTATTTGAACTTAATTATAATGTTACTTCCGTCTTCCTTTCGTTTTTGTTGCTTGAAAATGGGTAGTTGCAACGCTGTTGTGATTCCAATGGTTTTAAAAAATATCTTCTGTGTTCAGGATTCTTCAAATTGATCTGCAGAAAGTCTACAGATATATCTGAGTTAAATTAAATCCTTCGAGTTATCTTCTATGTTCAGTTTGGATAGATTCCTTTGATGAGTGGATCATTTCTCTGAAAAATGAAATATTAATGTTACTTGTTAAAATGATTAATGTTGTATAGATTTTTAAAAATCCAATTTAGATTAACTTACCCACACATTTCGTATGTGATAAATTTAAAAGACGTTTGAAAGAAAGTTTGAAATTTCAATGTTTCGTATTTGACACTTTAATCTCTTGCAAGTTAGAAAATTTGTTTCTTAAATACGGCAAATTAGTAATCGGATTTGAAATACATAATTCAAGGTTTCTAACGATGATTAATTGTAAGTAAATAATTGTAGAGGATTATTGTGGTAACACGCGTGAGAACTCGTTTCGATTTAAACGGTTTATTTCACGGCGCGTTAAGCACGAGAAACAACCGAAACGCAACTAAATAACTTGCAATCGGCTAATCAGCTTGAACACTGAAATCGAACAAAGTGTTCGGATAATCAAAATTGTAATTCTTGCCTAAATAAACCGCTGAATGCAATTAGTTGGAACGTGTGGCAAAATCAGTGAAATATTGAAATTAAATTCGAAAATTATTTGTTTATGATACACATTTCCTGTATGCGTTTGGTATTATCTGAATTCCATAGTCAATTTCATATGATATTTTCAAGAAACTACGAAATACATGATTCAGAACTAAAAGAACAAATTGCAGAAATATTCTAATTTAAAAATTGAACCTTCTTAAAGACTTTCCATAGGATACTTTACCGTAGAATACACTTCCTTATACATTTCAACTACTGCTTTTATACAGTATTAACAACTTTAATACAGTTAGAGATAATAATAAATTCAAAAAACAAAGTATAATAAGTATATAAAAAAAGATAAAGTATATAAAGTAATTCAAAGACAAAGTTCTTACTATACATTAAACAATGAACGAAAAAATGCAGAGATAATTATCATATGGCAGAAATATTATTTGGAACGAAATAATTTAGAAATCTCCTGTAATTAAATGTAATATCTAATCAGAATAAAATCCAGATGTAATCAAGATACATTCTTATATTCGCGAGTGAACACAGTCCTGCTTGATAAAGATCGAATAACGAGCATTAAACGCAGCTACAGCCATAGTTTCATATATATAAAATTATTTCAAACGAAGTAATTAAAAATAAAAATAAATGGGCAAGTAGTGGAATCGTATCTATTTATTTCCTATACTTGTTCGCTTATTTTTGTCTCCGACTGTATCGCATATATCCAATTGTTCACGTTCGTATCTGTCTCATATATCGTGTCATATATGTATCATATTCAAATCATTAACCCTTTCGCTACGGGCGGCTTTTCCACCTCGTCAAAACAGTGCACAGTGCGCGAGGAAAATCGTCAGCGGCTGCGTTTACGCCTCGTGTTTTTCGAAGGAAAACAAGTTTCTTCGAAACAAAGTATTTATAACTTCTTAACTTTTAATTACAATTTGGAAACAAAAAGATTACAGAATATAATAATATGATAGAACATAACATAATTGTATGATACTAATAGCTTTTAATAACGGTATTGCATATGGTATTTTTCGAAATATGGTGTTACACATAAACTAATCCCATTGTGTTCCCATTAATCGATCGACAACACATTTCGATTTTTGAATCATTTTTTGCGTGCGATAATGACATTTCGTGCGAACAAATTCTTCATTGTGGAAAGAGAGCAACATATACACTGCCCCTTGTCACACCATTTTATTGTTAATAAAAGGCTGGAGGATGTATTAGGTTGTCCGGAAAGTGTCTTTCGCTTCATGAGGAAATAATAAACGCACAACGTTTTTTGCTTTATATTATTTTGTCGAATTACGTGCGATCAATTTTGTTCAGTTGAGATAAACACCGCGACATTACGCAGACTTGGTTTCACGTTCATATGAAAGTGCAGTTGTAAAAAACACGTTTGCGAAAGAAAGACACTTTCCGGACAACCTAATGCAATACTCGTCGTATGTACACTGTACGCGACATCCTACGCACAGCGATTATAGCCGGCCGTATTAGCGAAAGGGTTAAAGAAATTTGATTGAAAAAGCTCGCTGTAAACAGCATTTCGGCGAAACGAAAAGCAGCCAAGTAGAAAAGCAAAAATTAAAAAAAGAAGATCGCGTTCGGCACAAAGAGCTAACCAACCGCGATGCCGAGACGTGGAAAACACCGCTGAAGACAAATCGAATAAACGTGTGTTCAAAGGGCTCTCGTATGCTATGAAATTGAAGCCCTTCCAGGGAAAAAAGCAGCGAAATAGCACGAAAATGAATTATTCACGGAAGAGAAAATGGGAGGGAAGCAGGTTGAAAAATTTGCTGGGTCGAAAATCCAGGTCGACCGCAGCTTCATCTTGGTTTCAAGCGTTCCCTGGCGAGCTGTCCCGAGGGATGGTCGATTAAAGCGTTCGCCGATTCGGCCTTAAAGGCGCGGCACTCGCGCTTCCCGCTGTAGATACACATGGAATAGGAAAACATTCTCGGCGGAAAGCCGAGGTAGAACATAAATCTATGCTTTGAAGACCGTTTTTGGCTATAGCTCTTTCCCTCTCCTACGGCAGCGGCCGTGCTCTCTGTGTACAGTACACGGAGTCTGACGACGTGACATCAAAGAGCAAGAGGCCTGGGAGAGGCTGCCGCGAAAGGCAGACAGCATGAAAGCACAGGTGCATATCGTCGTGTCACTCGTTTGTGGACTGCTGCGTTACTTTTCCGTGGAGGAGGATTCAGAGCAAAACAGGGAGGGGGAGGAGGAGATTTAGGAAGGAAGCAATGAGAGGGGGATATAGAGCGTAGGGGAAGTTTCAAAGCTGGAGGAACGCATGGGATAGAGAAGAGAGATAGGGACAGATTGGAATAAAAAAAAAAGATAGGAGCTAGAAGAAGAAAATAGATGAGAATAGAATAGAAGAAAATAGATTTGAGAATGAGGAGAATAGAGAAGTTGATTGGAAGGAAAAGACGTTGCTGGTGTTAAAAGAGGAAATGAAAAGATACGGTTAGTGCTGAGAAAAGGGATGAATGAATAGAGAAGTGGGGAAAGGAAGGGATAGAAAAGCGATTGATGATATCAGCGATTGTGGATTATTATGAATGAAAGCTACTGTAGGATTAAATTAAGGAAGTAAGAAAACAGGAGCTATGGAAGAAAGAGATATTATTATCTAGTGCTAGACGGGTGGAATGATTTAAACACGTAGCAGGGATTCGCTATGATTAAACGATTGAGAAATAGACGAGTAATCGATAATATGGAGGCTAGAGATGAATGAAAAGTAGCGGAAGATTGGAAAATGAGGAAACTGGGCATGTAGCGTAAAAAAGGAAGACGTTCTTAGCGCATGGAAGATATAGCAATAGAAATACGAATAACGAATAAAGGAGAAGATTTGAAGCTAGAGGAATAATTAATTGAAAGGAAGTGAGAGATTAAGAAATAACAGAGAAGAAAGGAATAGGGCAATGCGAATGAAAGAATTGGTTGAAATGAAAGAAAATAGACAAAAGTTAGGCAGAGGATAAAAAGAATGAAGGGGGAAGTGTTTAGAGGCAAAAGAATAATTAATTGATTATTTATCATTTATAGAAAATGATAAACGTAGAAGAAAATGACTAGGAAATAGGAAACTGATGAACACGAAAGAAAGAAATGATGGCAGTATGAAAAATAAATTATGACAGTAAGATGAAATAAAACGAAACAGAGGTGGTAGGACAGTAGAAATGACAATGAAAGGAGAATTGTAAGAACAATGAGATTTTTAAATGGAATAGAAAGGAGACGTGAAAAACAAGAATTAGTTAAAACCGCAAGGCTAATTTTCAGGACAATAGAAAATTAAGAATAAAGTATAAAACAAAGAAGTCACGTGAAAGGAAGAATCGCAGAAGCGCGCAAAGTATTGAGATATTGGAAGAAAAGTAGAAACGAGACATGTATCTCCTGAAACTTAATTAGAAAGGAATAGCTGAAAGAAATGCCAGGAAATGAAGAAATGATCTTAAAGAGAGATTGTAGTTGAAGAAACTTTGAAACGATGAAAGGAAAAAAAAGGAAGGTAATCGAAACAAAGGAACGCAAAGGAAACGACACTGAATGAAGAAGCGCGAGAGGTTTAACAAACGGAGAAAAAAAAAAAAGAATCAAGGAAAATGGACGTTGAGAAGAAGCCTAGAGAAAGGCAGGTTAAAAGAAAGTGAAATGAAGTCACAGAAACTTAAAGGAAAGCAAGCCTAAAAAAGAGATTTTAAAGAGGAAAGATCTGAAAGATGAAGAACACGAAAAATAAAAAATTCAAGAAATAAGGCACAGAGCGTAGCTTGAAGTGAAAAATATCCATCAAGAACAATATGATATTATGAAAATGAAAGAAAGCTTAGAACAGGAAGTTTAAAAAGTTTGTAAAAGAAAGATTTAAGAGGATTAGGTATACTCGAAAATAATAGTCTAAGAAGAGGGAGAAATGGGAAGAAAATTGAAAAGAAACATTGCAAATATTTAAGACAACAATTTATAGAAACTTCAGAAACCACAGATTGAAAAATAGAATTCCTACAAATGCCAAATACCAAGAGCAAACAGATACAATTTCAATAATGTGGATAAAATGTGAAAAAATAGGAAGCAAGGAGAAGAGCTTTAGTAAAAACAGATTTTAAATGTTGAAAAGAGAAGAAGTCAACAAAAGACATAGAAAGGTAGATTAAAGGAGATCTTATAGAAAGGCGGATCAAAAGATACGAGAACTCGGGACAGAGAGAAGTGTGGAGAAGGATCTAAATAGGCAAGAATTAAAAGAGAGGGATTTAGAAGAAGTGTTCTTCATCTATGGAAGGGAGCGAGAACCTAGAGAGACGGGGGTCAGAAACTAAAGAGATTAAGGCATGGAATCCTAGAAAAGGGGAGCTCAAAGAGACGTACACGCGGATTAAGAGAGAAGGAGATCAAATGAAGAAGGATTAAGAGTCAAAGATTTGGAAAGAAAGAGGCACTGGTACAAAAGGGACGCAAACAGATATGCGTGTGTAAGAATAAAGGAATGAGCAAAAATGAATGAGGAGTTAGAACCAGAATACGAATATTCTTCAAACAAAAAGGTGATATCAAAATCATTTTACAAAATAGAACGATAAATGTTAATTACAGAAGCTACTTTAATAGCTACTTTATTATTTATGAAAAAAACGAGATTGATTTGATTTATCAGAAAGATAAAGAAATTTTAAAAAATTGCATGAAAAATAATATTTCAAGCTCAGGAGGAAAACCAAATTGTTCCAAAATGAACCAAAATAATAAACACTGCGATGGTAAAGATCAAAAGAGAAAAAGTGAAATGAAAATGTAATGAAAAACTAAATCACACGATTAACCTGAAATATATATGAAAGAACAATGGTGTCTAGAAGAATAAGAAATAGTTTGAGGGGAAGAAGGATAGGAAGTAAATAGGAAGCAAAGGTAAATTATTAAAGGACAAAGTTTATCTAATAAATTCTTTGACAACGTACAGGCGCAATTGATTTATAAACAATTCACTGGGAAGTGCTTCCTCTGTAATTGTTTTGAATTTCCTCGGATGCCGTAATTAGAAAAGAAAAAACAGGAATTTTCAAACGCCTTGCAGTCTGATGATTATTGTTGCATCAGCGGAAGCGAGGTTAATTTGTTCAAAGAACCATGCTTTGCTTGGCTATGTTTAAGTAGATATGTTTGTTTGCTCTGTGTCTGATCCGGTACGGTGTTACTCTACTGTCGCCGATTATTAAAATTTGTTTTCCTATTTTCACGAATCTTCCTGTGTTCACAGTTTCAATTAGTATTTATTTTTATCAACATAACTCTCAATATTTCGGTCTCTTCTTATTTCTATTTTTAATTTCGTTTCGTGCCGTTCTTTTATTGTCTCCCTTTCTGAGAAATTCAGAAATCAAATTCTTCAAATTGATTACTTTAGTATTGACCTCGCTGTGTTTTTTCCATCATTTTCGATCTGATCGTATTTGCTTAATAGTTAAAAAATATTTCAAGATTAAGGTAAATACGACAAAAGCCTGTTAGGTACGCGTGATTTGTTGTTGCAAATTATAATTTCAAATTAAAACTCTCTTTTGACAGTCAAACTCTCGATTAAAAATCTTTTTATTTGTTGAGACAAGAGCAGCATTGGAATATAAAAATTCAATTCGCAGGATTAAATACGAAAGAGATGTACAGATATAGAATGTTATTCATTTTTCTTCCTTCCTTATCCTGTTCTTCTTGCGTTAACAAATTACCAATGTTTTTTTCTTTCCTTTTTCATTTTGATTCAATATAATAATCATGTAATAATGAGATTATGAAAATTTGCCTAACAGTTATTGAAAAATAGAATTATTGTTAGAAAAGATAGAGTTATTATAAATTGTAAGATAATTTAGCTTCTTGTAATTTTTAATTTTAATAAAATAGTAATTTATCTTTATACTTACTTTCTATTTTTCATACACTACATTGGTACCATTGACTTTTACAATTTTGTTTTTACGTTTGCAAGAATCTCTCCCTCGCACATGGATCTTTATGTTAGAATCTTCACCAAAGTTTATCCAATTGTTCGAGGCTTCAATGTTCGTTATATCGGGTGCTGTGAACAAAAACTAACATGAAAATAATATTCCAGCGTTAGAAGGTAACCAATTATCCATATCTTCCGCTTAAATTTTACCCAACATCTAAAAGAAGCTAATTTGCGTTTAGAGATCCATAAAACATATTTAATTCTTTTATAAAATAATACTTTTTCTATGTCATAATTTATTATTATTACGCAGGTGTACGATAAAAATACATAACAAGAATTAAATAACAGTGAAATATTTTTCACAAGACGTGAAATTTGTGTTACTTGTAAGAACCAATGCTAGAATCATCTTGGAACAAGTAGTTATAAAAACAGAAAAATAATCAGCAGGTGAAATATGAATCGATATAGGAATCATTATGTCAAATAAATTTCCGTTCGTTCCAATAGTTATTCACAATAATAAGTCTATTTTAGAAAAAAGCAAAATTAATGATGAGAAGAATCGTATCCTTCTGTCGCTATATATCAGTCAGTTGATACCGAATCATAAAATGAATATCGTATCAAATGAAGCAGCATGTGCATTACGCGGAAAAGAGACGACAAAATTTTCAAATGATAATCAACGGAAGTTTGAAACTACCTTCTTCATTTTTCCTCCTATATTTTTTCCCTATTCCACTTGGGGAAGTTTGCGGGGGTGGAAACGAAGTTCCACGGTTTCACGGCTCTTCCGACGAAATATTCCTAGCCGTAATCACGTTCATTTGAACGCGGATGCATTTTAATAGCGGGAGCGAATCGCAGGCAACTCGATTCGGAAAGTTGTCACGCTGTCGGGCAAAAACTTAGACCTCGTTAAGGCACCGAGGTGCGTTTGCGTGACATTCATCAAAGCAACGGCGAGGTTCCTTCAAGAAGGCGGAGAAGGATTAACGAAGAGGAGTGTCCCTTCTTGCATTGTTCGCAAACTTTGTAAATTTTTTTGATAAACGCCTTGATGAATTTAGTCGGCAGTTGTACATATAAATTTTTAACGAAACTGCAGATTCATGAAGAATAATTTTAATTTTGCAAGGATTTTGTTATTCAAGGTGTGTAGTTTAATTTTGTCCAAATAATGAATGTTTCTAAAATGATCTTATATGGCGTTTGAAAATTTTAGTCCTACAAGGTGATGAATGTTTTTTAAATATTTTTCTCAAATTAGTAAAGGATATACTTTACTTTTATTTTTATTTTTTTACTTCGCTCGAAATAATATTTATTCAGTTTAGTTACTCAAATTGAATAGTTCTTTTTAATTAATTTTAAGTTGTGCATGAGATTTTTAATTCTTTCAAAACGTAATGTTTTTTAGATTATTATAAATTACAACTTTTTCAAATTTAACGAATAATGTTGCTCTAATAGTAAAAATTCTTCTAATTAGTTTAAGTTACAAAAAAGCTATTCCAAATAAACGATTAGCCATTTTATAAAAATGTAAAATCTAATTGTGATCTATGTAATTCCGATTGAAAGTTCAAATTTTCATCCATTTTAAAATTAGATAGTTTGTTAACCCGACTGTGTAATAAATCTCGGCTAAGTTCGTAAATAAGAAGTCACAAGTGAAAAATCGCAGAACACTGCAGGAATACTGGCTACGTTAAACAAGACGCAAAACTACCAACACTCTACTTAATTTTGATTTTTATTACGATGTCGAATTTGCAATGGAATTTTCCTAACAAAAGAGTATCTAGCTTTTAAATTATTAATTGAAATAATCAATAGCAATATAACAAAATTTCACATAAACAAGTTCATAAATATATGCAATCTTTTTTGTGGACCATCCCACATAATTCCTCAGCATTTATCATATAAATATGGTACAAGCTCATAAGCGTACAGTACAAACTACATCGCATAACGCCATTAATTCCATTTGTAATATATTCTTTTTTAATTCCAAAATAGCCGGATAATTGACGTACGTAACAAAAGTGTTTATTGTAAGAACAAAAATTGGATCACGATTATATTCGACACGAGTTCGATTCAGGAGCGTTTTACAGACGCAAAACATGCTATGGCCACCTGGTGGTGGCGCAATTTAATGATTTCCGGTAGCGATTTTCGATACGCATTTCGATGACCATGAGTTACGTTCGATAGAGTCGAGAACGTAAAGCAGATGAACTGCCAGAATGAAATTGCACGATCACTATTTTCTAGAGAAAACTTCGTTTCCCAGTTTCCTTCAAGTTTGTTCCTAACTTCTACCATCCCTGTTCGAAACGATTACGAAATTTTAGCTCAGTTCGATAAGGTCATTACGATTTTGGCCACTTTTTCAATGTTCAGACTATTATTGGAATCCTGATATGGTAATTCAGTTGCTCGACAAACTTAAAATTCCCAAAATTAGCATATGTAGCTCCTTGTTCATGAAAAGCGTAAAAAAAAAACACTCTAAATTTCCAAAGAATTCGAGGATCTCGAGGAATTCAAAAAACTGAATGAATCAAAATAATCCAAGGAATATAAGAAATTGCAAGATCCAAAATATAGAATGTATTGAAAGATCGAAAAATCCAGAGAATTCACAGAATCCATTAAATATAAGAAATTTGAGAAATTCCAAGAATTAAAAGATACTAAATGAAACAAAATAATCCAGAATGAATCCAAGGTGAATGTAAGGAATGCAATAAATTTGAAGACTCGAGGTATACAAAATGTTTAAAAGATCTACTATTTCAAGAATTTAAAAGTTTGAGGAGTTCAAATCTCTGGGAATCTTTTAGAATCAAATCGGTTAATACAAATCTCATTTATAATATTATATTCCTTCAACGCAAACGATATTTCTAGGATAACCGAAACTTCGACGTACATTGTCGCTTTTTTCTATTAAATTTGTATTCAAAAGAAGCGTTAATAGATTTTTAATTGATCATGACAGTCCCTCAGTTAAGCTGAAAGAATCTTCTTTACCTTATCTATTGCTTGACAACCAAATAATAATAAACTGCTCAAATGCAAATGTCAGTTTCTTTATTACACTAACTATACTAACCTAAAATGAAGCTTTATTCTATCATAATATCGTCTGTTGGCTCTAATTGAGAATAAAATCATTCCGGCTCTTTTTACTTGTAATTTCGTGACTAAATTACATTTTGCCAAAGAGTAATAAACGTGCACATATTTTCAAGTGTAATAATAAAATCGTTCGTGTTCTGCAACTATCCAGCTGATATTACAATTCTTGCACGTTCTTCAAAATTCTCCGTTCGATCATTGCGTTATAATATCGTCAACGTTGCATCAGAGTATCGAAAAATCATCATCTCTGCGTAGAGATACGAGCCAGTGAATCGTGAGTGTCGCGTTGGCTACACGCGGAAAGCGTGCACTCGCGACACGGTCGAGGTAACGACAAGCCATGGATTACTCGCGCGACACGTGTTGCCGACGTTTACCCGCGTCACGTTAACATGTGCATCGGCGTCGTTCCGCGTAAGTGCGCGCAGAAGTGCGCGTACACGTGGTTTCGGCCGGCCGATCCTGTTGCGGATGATTTACATGCGGTCGCGCAACGCCAGCTGGCTTTGCTCGCCGCACAGGATACTACTTTGCCTCCACGAGCATTTTCGATCCTCATCGCGGTTCGCTGCCCCCGACTTTGCGCACCGCCGATGTTGCAACCCGAACCCGTGGCCGGTCGCACGATTTTTAGGGGATATCGAAGGAGGGTAGCTAGAATTTTCAATGGCTGGAAGAATTGGTAATAGGGTGGTTTAGGGTGGTTTGAAGAGGTTCAAGGTGGATCGGTTGGATTCGGTGACGAATCAAAGTAGATGGAATGTGTAAAGTGGTTTTTCGAGACAGTTATTTGACTTGATAGAGGGTGGCTCGGAAATTCGTTTAACTTTGCTACGTTCTTTCGATCATGTTCGAGCCAATTGTACGTCAGGTTAAAAAACATCTTCAGGTTGAATAAAATACGAAAAGGTTTCGTCGATATGCATGGCGTTTCGTCTCAATTTTATTTTAGGTTGTCCGAAAAGTTTCTTTCGTTTTATGAGGAAATAATAGACGCGCAACTTTTTTTGTTTTATATTAAAATAATACCGAATTACGTACGATCCATTTTGTTCTGTTGAGATAAGCACCGTGACAATTCACAGACTTGGTTTCACGTTTGCATGAATGTGCACTGTTGTAAAAAACACGTTTGCGGAAGAAAGACGCTTTTCGGACAACCTAATGTGTTAATTTTTTGAATATTGCGTACGATATTGTTATATATATAGCAGTGCTGAACAATTTCCGCAACGGAAACTCGAAAAGCGATACAGGAAGCGTAACTACGATCCGGAACTCCATTGAGAAAATCCGATGCCTCGGCTCTCGCGATAAAATAAATCACGGCGGCTGGCCTTGAGAGATGCGGCTTCGCCCACGACTTGAACCCGCGAGACGGCCAGACATGGCGAACTAACTTCGTCCCCGCGATTTCGAGCCGTGGCTAATTGAATTCGATCGAAAATACTCGTCTAATTGCAGCGTCGCTTGTGACTCGACGGTTCCTCTCCCCCGTTTGCCCCATGTGGAAAGTGGGGCTGAACTTTCCAGTTTATGGAACTGAATCTTAAGTGGCCGACCCTCCAATTTAAACTTGGGTTATCGTTCTGTCCTCGAAAGCGGGTTACCGTACACTCACACCCCTTGCCACGACTTGCCTCGTGAATCAAACTCTCTGTCCCTTTGCCGTGCTTTTGCGAATTCAAGAAATAGCGATGGGATCAGGTTCGATACTTATAAATTCGAGTCGAATCCAATACACAATCAGAATCAGTAATCGTAGATCTTAAAAATTTTCTTGCACGCACATATCTCCACACACCTTGTATTCGATTCTATTTGTCCGTGGAATTTTTTCAAAGCGCAAAAGGGGCGATTCTATGGTATTTTGGGGGATGCGCGTGATTCAAGAGTCACTGAGGAAATTGATGAGCCCAGTGGACTGTTTGTTGAATGGAAGTAGGAGGATTCTTGACCTATCGGTCAGAAATTGTTTCGGGGAGGAAATTCAAGTTGGCCGACTGGTAAGAATGTAAAAGGAATTGGGAAGTTTGCGCTTTGATGGACGTGGAAAAGTAGACGGCGAATTAATTTTCTATTTCAACAATGCAGGGTGTGAAATTGAATTTTTATGATGAAAAGTTTTTAGATGAATATATTTGATGCTTATTCGTAAGGCTTTTTATAGATTGATTTCAGCATGTGCTCATATTTATGCTTCGAGTTTCAATTTCTTTTTAATTTCAGTTAAGTCTATTTATAATTTTCTTCGTCACCGGAAGTTTGAGAAAATATTCGTCTAAATATGCCGACGATTTTTGTATACTGTACTGTACGTAAGTAAGACATAGTATATATATTGATTTGTGGTTTATATGTAAAATGCTTTTACTTTAAAATTTGTAAAAGTTTCTTTCAAAAAATATTCAGCTTTCATTTTTAATTAATAGAAAACAGTATTCGAACGTTTTACTCAATACATGTAATATTATAATATACAGGGTATTGAGAAGCCTAGGATGAAATAAAAGCCTAGAACTTTAAAGGCTCTTAGTATTTGATTACTTAGCAAAAGTTTGCAATTATTTTATACAGGGTGTTACAAAATATGTGATAGATATTTAAAAGATGGATTCTAAACATGAAAAGAACGAAAGAAGTTCATATACAAAGATGTAATACGAAATTTTGAAGCTTATTTTTTAAATTATTGACAATATCAATGAATCAGCTGACGAACCCTACTGTCTATCTCATTTATACTTTCTGATTCTCACTTTATACGACAGCCGAAATCCTGTCCATATCTTCATCATTTGTTTCAATTCATGGACCTTGGTATATAGGTACAATAACTGTATATGTATGAAATTTTTAATTTAGTCGCCTATAATACGTGATATATTTCAATTATAACAAAAAGTTTTCAAACGAAACACTTCATGGGCATAGGAAATAAAATTTTGTATTTTTCAATAATTCTTGATCGATATTAGCGATCATCTTTTATGATGATATAATATTTTTTGTTAAATCTCTCGCAGACTAATTTCTTTATTTGCATTTTATATTTTGACACGAAACGTGTTTAACTCGCTCATAAATACGTAAAAATACAACACCTCGCTCGAAAAACTTGATCTTAAGTTTCTTATTTCTGTTGGCAAGTATCATAAGTCTTCGTAATTATAGACTCATCTCCTTAACACTTTGTGTAATATTAGCATATCACTGCAAAAATTCTATTCTGTAAATCAAAATCCTACATCTAATGAAAAAAATCATCCTCACTTTGGAATCTTATTTCCTAAGAATGTAACCTCTTCGAATTTGATGGAACGTTTATCTTTACCGGCATTTTGTTTTACTTTGCCAGTCGGAAGCTCTTCAACGGATAAAAAAAAAAAATGGTTTTAACGTGTAAAGAAGAAAACGTAATAAAGATCTCATCGAAAACTCTCGATCAACGTTCGCTCCCGTTTCTACTAAATGCATAGCGATGAAAACTTTATCGATCCTCCACAAACGAATCTCTTTTTTTGACGAGTTGTCGGTTCGCGTTGAAATAACGTCGCGGCGCCGTTCGAATGCCTGAAGATCGAGCGTCGACCACCCAGTCTGAACCCAAGTAATAAATTATATCTCGTTTTCTGATACACGAGAGAAGAGTTACAGAAATTCATCATTCTGTGTTTTGAGATCTAACACGCTGTTTTCTTTGACAATTTGTTCACAAATTTCTGTTTATGTCATTAATTATTTCATTCGAAATAATTTTTAAATCCATGAATTTTACTTTCAATTTTCTACGACTCCAAATTTTTGAAATCTTCGTGTCAATGATTACATATTTGTTCCGCAATATCGAAGACATAAAATAGTCAAACATTTTGTTTTAGTCAAACATTTTGTTTCTTTTCAAGTTAGTGGATTTTTTCAAATTTACGTGTTAGAAATAAAAGCAAAAAAGTTAAAAATTTGTTTAGTTCCGATGTTTGAAAATTTGTGATTTAATTAATAATTGGCATTCTTCACGTTGCTTTACAGTGAAGATAGTATTTTAAGAGAAATAACGTAGTACGTTAAATTTACTATTCTTTGTCTAATTAGTGGAAGAATGTATGTATCCTTGTACAAATGCGATTTACATTCCTAAAAATATTTTGTGACTATTTATACTCATTAATGACCCAACTTTCTTGAAACCTCCCTTAAAATTCTATTATTCGAAATTTGAGAAAATGCAAACTAGCAAGCGCGTTGAAGGCATCTTTCCAAACGTTTTACCCAAACTCGGAACCCAATTTCCTAAAGTGGACTTCTAAACATAAACGAAAAGCTAGCACCGAAACCGGCGCACGAAAAAGGGGAAAACGAGAAGAGAACAACGGTTAAACTGTCTCAAAGTCCGTCCCATTCACTGCCACCGGAATTTCCATCCCCTTCCTTCGTCCGACCTCCCCAATTAGCCTTGTCAAAAACACACGTCGAACTACCCCAACGAGATCCAACCCCCTTCGTCCCGTGTCATTCGCTCTCTTGGTTCACATGGCTGACAAGGAAAATGAAATTTCCCGGTAGCGGGTGGAACAAACGGAAAAACCGGAGGGCCACGGAATTGCGTCAGAAAAATGAGGCCCTGGTAACGCACAACCCCGCGTCGTTCTATATTTCAAGGGTCGTGTTTCGACTGGCCGGAAACTGCAAAGTCATTTCGAGGCCGTTGCAACGCAATAAAAGAGCAGTAGGGGTGGCAATAAAGGCCAGTGACGCGGTTAACTGAAAAAAAATCTATTTTTTCGCTTCGAGGCGCGGTTATCATCCCCCTGATGGTGGTTCAGTCTCGGGACGGTTGACAAATACGCGTCCAGTTTGTTAGTGGGTTTCTTCCTTTTCGAGAATGATCTTCTATTGTTCTTAGGGTGTAAGAGATAAGGGGGGTTTATGGGTTGACGTTAAGGATGGTAGATGATTCCATCTTGGAATTGCAACTTTGGCTTTTCTTCTTCATTTTACGACGACCAGTTACTTTCGAATAGTTTATGTTTATAGAGAAGTTTAATACTATGTGCCTTATTTTTATTTGGCAGATTCTACAATATTCTTTGACGAAATTTACCGATATATAACTATGAAACTATGGATATTCATGCATTAATAGAAAATTGAACTTGATTCAAAGCTGCACAAACTATGCAGAAATAAGTAAAATATCCAAAGTACAGTTATTATTGTAATGTTTAATGATAATGATTTAACGATGTATAATTGTGTAAGGACGCTAATAGTTAATAATGTGGACAAATGAAGTGATTGAATCTTGCTAAGTAGAATTTAAATGGAAATGTTTGTAAGAGATTAGCAATCCAGCTATCAAGTTAACTTGTCTTTCCCTGTTAGGAAGTTTAAATTAAGCTTAATAGGAGCAGCTTAGTTTGTTAAGATTATCTGTAATAGAGGAGTATATTTGATAAGAAAATATTTATAGGATACCTGCACCATCTAGGTTCTAGATTCTAGAAGATGCTATATATAAGAATTTTAATAATTTTTGATAATGTTTCTTCATGTAATTGGGAAGAAACTCGATTAGCTTATTTATCTCGGTTGTATGTACTTGTATTTATGAAGTAATTCTGTCTCACGATGTGAAAATATGAATAGAATAGATATCTCTAACATGTATACGTTGATAATAAAAGGATAACTTGTAGCTTCTTTATAGTCAATATATACACATTTCAATGATTTAAAAACAAACAGTTTCATTATTTTACTTATTTCTTATCTCGCAACTGAAGTAAGTGCACTGTTTTATTTCTTCAAACTTCGAATATGGTATTGAAAAATGATCAAAAAATCGATCGGTTCATAAAAATATTTTGTTGATACCTTAAATGACACGAAATAAAAATTGCAAACGTCTCGTTAAAATTTATAGAAATGGTTCCATTTTACTTACTCGTCATATAGTTTGTTGGAAAAGAAGAGAAGATTAATCTATTTAATAAATAATCGTAGTCTAAACGTGGTATCTTTTCAGTATCTCTATCAAAAAATTTCAAAACGGCAGTGAAGTCTTTAAAACAAATCAAAGGTTTTCTTGCATATCTTACAAAAAAGAAATAAAGTAATGTCAAAAAAGAGAATCGTAAACGAAAAATGCAAAACACGATGAGTTCTCGCGCCAAGAAAATAAATTTCCAAACGAAGATACATTCTTCGTGAATGAAAGGGAAGATGTATGTGCATTCCTAAAACCACCATTCGTAATCCAAACAGGCGAGTATTAATAGGCGGGAAAGAAAACAGTGAAAATTTTCAGCGACCGATGTCTGACAATCGTCGAACAGCTGACACGCGGATTGTCCAGAAATAAATTTTTCTTGTCGCGAATTTTTGTCGATTGCCTCGACAATTCCTCCTAACTTCTTCGAAATTACTTTGTTTTTTATTCCAAAAATGTAAAAAATCATCACCGATTGCAAAAGTAGAAATGCAGATGAAATAAATGTAGCAATAAGTAAAAAAGTATAGAAAAATTTTTTAAATATAAATTTTAGCGTTCTCATATCTTCTTTTAAAGACACGTCAAGATCGAGTTCTATAAGGATAAACTAAACTTTATTATATGTTCCATATATCTGATTTCGTTGTATACAATTTTTATAAACTTTTATATGGTCTTTAATGATAATAAATAAAGTTCCTTTAAAATCATGAATTTTCTGTTTTATGTATGACTCAAATTTTTCAATTTCCGTATATATGCATAAACACATCTGGTTTAGGAAGCGTCTGGTTCAATAAAGTATGACTCGTTAAAAATTAAGCATTTCATATGCGCAAGCTAATACTGTACAGTGACTGCATAATATTTTTGGTTCTGGTAAAATATTCTTCGATGATGAGTTAGTACTAACATTCCTTATTCCAATAATCAATACAATTAAAATATTATAAAGTAATATTTAAATAAACACATGTACATAAGTAAAGTACATTTATTCTTAATAATATAGATTCACTCAAGTATATTATTCAACGAAGAATTAAAGAGAATTTTTCAAAGGGATTGAAAGTTAGAATAATGAATACAAATGAATATATATATGAATAAATCAGAAATTGCAAATTAATGTAAATTGTAATATTGGTGCAATTTTTGTTAGAAAAATAGAGAAAAATTAAACATTCTATTGGTAGTTTAATTACGACACATAGTACAATTTTGACTTTCGCATATTTCTCTCAATAATACTTAAGTAAATACTTTCGAGCTCTTATTGATCTGGAAACATCTTTCAGAAATACTTATTTCCATAAATTAATAAATTTTTTCAAACATCCTTTAACCGAGATAATTAACTCTCTGTAACATCATGCGACCATGAAAGTTATATTCCTATATGCCTATTCTTTTTTAATTTCATTTTGATATCTGTGTGTCACTGTATTATCATACTTTATTAATGTATACCAAATTATTACATACCAGATTAAAATAAAAAATTGTTTTGAATTATAACTTCTTCCTCTCAGATCTAGACAAAAGATTGATCATGAGAAATTATAAAAATATAGAATATATAACTGCGAAATATATGCGATACCTAAACAGATATCCACTTGCTTTGAACACATCTATTCACTATATAGCATAAACTCGTCTAAAAATAATCTAATTACCTAACAAAAAAAGATATAAAATGAACGTTTCACAGCGGTGTTAAAAATCACACCATCGCACTCACTGTCGTCCCCTCTGTCCCGCTTGTCAATCTCCCGCTGTCGAATCTCGATCGTTCCGCGTCGTAAATACGAGCCATATGATCGCCGGCCGTCTCTGAATCATCGCCGCAGAAAATATCCACGACCCCGAAGGTACAACCTACTCCACGCTTTCCACCTTCGAAAAGGTACCACCAGTTCCTCGCTTTAATATCCAATTCCTTTCTAAGAACCTCCTTCCTCACACAAACTCTCTTTTAAATCGCACGATGAAAAAAGAAAGAATAGAAAACCACGAACCTTCGTTTTTCTTTTTTTTTTTCCAAAAGACACGACAGTCGCTTTAACCGCGTTTAGAGTTCCAAAGCGCGTGAAAAAAATGCCAAGCTGCTCGGGGTATGCGACAAGACGAGGGCGTCACACGCGACACACATTCACTGGACTCGAAAAAAAAGGAGGCGCTAAAGGAGCAAAAACAGCGAAGAAAGACATGGAAGAGGAGAAAAAGAATTGAAAGAGAGAGGAGAAACAAAGAAGACAAGGATAGAAAAAGAAGGAACGAACGATAGAAGAAGAAAGAGAAGAGGCAAAAAACACGAGAGTGGTCCAGCTCGAAGCAACAATGCCTTTTTCATCCTTCTTTTACTTGCACCTCACTAACGACCGGGAGCACGCTATCCAACCTTCTTGCTCGCCTTTTTGCTCGCTTTTTTATCTCTCGACCCGTCGCTCCATCGTCGAACGCGTCCCTATCCCTTCCCTATTTCCCCCCCACGGCCATCCCTTCTCTTTTCCACCCTTGTTTTTTCTACACCGGTACACAGGAAGGCAGGAAGCTTCTTCACGCGACGTACCTCTCTTTTTGCCCCTCTGTTCCTTACTTCTCTTGTTTCTCTCTCACCGACGCACCACCCTTTCTCGACCACCTTCTTCTAACTCGTTGCTTCGTCTTTTTTCCCCTTTTCCGTCTTCGTCGTCTGTTTCTTCTTGCTCTTCCTGTTTCCCTTGCGTTTCCTTCTCGCGGCCACGGCCGTGCGGAATTCGAACCGGGGTTCGATTTGGCGGCACCCGGTTTGAGCCGGTCGGCATAACTGCGTTCGAGTAGACCACTCACTCCCGGACTCGTGGCCTCTTGCCTCTTCTCTCTCGCTCTTTTTATGTTTCTCTCTCTCTCTCTCTCGCTCGCTCGCTCGCTCGCTCACTCTCTCCGTTTCGCTCCCAAGCTCGGCTCTACCACCTCTCGAACGTTCTTCTTAGTACTCCCTCTCTTTCGCACCAGTTTAACGGTCTTTCTTTGTCTTGCGCTAATTTATCGCTGTCTTTGTTGGTAGTAATGGGTTTGAGGTGATTTCATTTGGCTCGAGCGAGAATAGAAGGTTGCACGGAGGTTGAAGTGGAGTTTTCGTGATTTTGAAATCCTTGTCAAGTGCAAAGCACCAAATGAGACAAAAGTTGTGATATTGGCTCATTGGAAAACGTAATACTCGATAAATGACATAAAAATCAGAATGCTGCAGTTTTTAAAACATATTTCTGTTTGAAAGTCTTCGGACAGGTGCTGTATTTCATTAAAATTGTATCAACCCTAAACTTGCACAAACCAAAAAACACATTTCTTTCTCTATATTACTTGCTTAATTGTGCTCTATACAATTGTGCCTCTCTTTTGTTAAAAGTATCCTTATAATTAGGTATTTATCGTTTTAACGCTAAGATTATAGATAGTAGTAAGAGTAATCCATTCGTACGTTCGACAGACTCCAATGAAATGTCATGATAGTACTATAAACTATAAACCTTACAGCTTATACGTATATATTCATATTTTTATTAATACTGTAAAAAAGTAGAGCTTGCATTTTAATTGATAAATGTTGTAACGTGCATTTTAACTTCGATATTACAAATTCATGCTTGTCCATTTTTCTGTATTCACATTTGACACATTGTAAATGTATAACCGTCCATTGTCTAGATTTATTAACTACAACCAGCTGAAAGTGCGCATTTTATTACATCTAATATCAGAAATACAATCAACTTTTACGATGGTTATTAATTATTCTCTATCCGCAAGTAGTTCATTCGAGGTAGCTCGTAACTTTACTACGCTGTGAAAGATTGGAAAAATCTCCTTTCATGAATTATCTTCTAAATAATAACATCATCACACCGTGAAACAGATAAAAATCTCTCGCTTTCGATGAATTAAGAAATCCAACCCTCCACTGAGACACCCACAAAACGCCTCACCTCCAGAAAAATGCAATCACTAAATCACCACAAGAGAACCACAAGAACATCCAACTACCGCGTTCCAAGTCATTCTAAACTCACGAATCTAGGTCTCAGCGATAGTCACGAGGTGTCCTCCCGGTGGCAATCGAATTTAATCCCATCACTATCATCACCCTGATCTTCTGCTTCGATTCTTAGCCTTGTTCCTCACTTTGGATCACCAATTTTCCCTCCTTTTCCATTTTTAGCCCCTTCTCCGTTCGTTTCGTTTCTCTTTCGTAAACACGGTTCAACGTTGCTGTATCCCGATTTTCTCCGCCGCCTTTTTTACCCCTCCACGTTCTGTTATTCCTCCCCACCCCATTTGCTGTTTTTCTCTTTCTCTTTCCGGTACCCTTCTCTCCAACACCCAACACACTCACGCACACAGCTTCTATTGTAATGTATGTGTACACACATACAGGTATTAGTAACGCGTACCACGCTATCTTGCCGATCTAAAATTACCCCAGAAACGAGGAACGGCCGCGAGGCGAGTCTCTCGCTCTCTTCCGCACGCTTCTTACCGCTAACACGCACGCGAGTTCCGCCCTACCAGGTGGAGGATCGCTGGATCACAGTCGTGGATCGGTTACGGGGTCGATGGATCGGTTTTCTTAAGTGGCCTTCCATGAGTCTTCGAGTATACTTAGTGCAAGCGATATAGTAAGATAAAACGTTAACCCTTTGCGCCCTGAATAGCGTTCGAAATTTTATCCTAATTGGTTATTCAAATTTATTGCTTCTCACACATATCCATAATGGAAATACACATATTTTTATATTCCCCTAACAAATATTTATATCGGTATATTTCTGTCAAAATTAGAATATAACACAAAAGAATATGTTTTATGATAATCTGACAGTGTAAGTCCTATGTGCTTGTTGGATCGTCACACGAGCTGTTCGGAAAAATACAGGAAAGCGACGATATTGCTGATCACACGGTGGATCGGTTTTCTTAAGCGGCCTTCCGAGGGTCTTCAGATATACTTACAAATAGTGCAAACGATATACCGCGGTTGTCAAATAAATCGTTAACTCTGTGCGATCTGAGCAACATGCGAGATCTTATCCCAACTGATTCATGTAGGTACAATAAGCTGCTGCTTTCCAAAGGTATTTACAATTTGACTGAATTTTCATATTTTTGTAACTAATAGTCTACATCGATATATTTCTGTTCAATTAAATTATAATCAGATTGCGGATTTTTATACATTTATAGGAGATTTAAAGATGAAAAGATGCACACAATGCATATTATATGCAAAAATATATTTAACAAAATATTGAAAGTAGAATATTTATCGTAATATCTAGTAAATGAAACAGATAATTGTTTGCATCTCATTGTTTTAATTAGTCTATAAAGATGTTTTAACTTCTGATCGATTTTATGGCCTAACTATGCATTTCGCTTCTACCGTCTATAACAAGTATTAGGTCTGTGAAGAAGAGGTAAAAGAGTTAGCGGAGAAGAGAAAGTAGTTATAATGATAGATAGGATGAATGCATTCAGGCAATTGGCTTGATTAATGCTGTTTGTCGATGTTGTTTGTATATTGATTCTTTCGTAAGCTAGGCGAATCTGAAGTAATTGGACATGTTTGAACTAGGTGAAGAATGTGTTTCTTTTTCGTGGCTGAAATGTGTAGGGTTGAACATGTTGATTTTAGTTCAGGTTTAGTTTTAATTTCTTGATGATTTGCTTTTCTTCTTTGAATAGGTCAGAAGGGTTAGCGACGTGTAATTGAACTTTTAATTTAAATCTCACTATCTGTGTAAAAATAAAAAATTATTTTGAAAGTTACGAAAGTCTAAAGTAAATGAATACATTGGAATTGAATGGAAGATACGACTTTGCGTGATCGTGAAAATTTCTTTTCTGTATAGTGTTAAAGGATCGGTAATTTGTGTATAGATTTTTAATTTAAATTTCATTATCGTGAGATTAGTTGTATCAAGAAGAAATAATTTTTTTAATACAACTTTCCCTTCTTCTATTTTTTTCATAATATTTCTAACAATATATTATTGTTACACACGGGAAGCAAAAAGGTTGATCAGATTTCGCATTCGGGCGTTCGAGGATCGGCTAATAATCCGTGTAATTCGACGAACAACGATCACCGTGACAATTATACGGTATTGTTTGTAACTAGTGATCAATGTGCCAGCGGAGGGTGTTGCGGTTACGGCGTTTAAGTTCCGGGTAGAAGATACGCGGAACGGTGAGCGTGGTATGTAAATTCCTGTGGCACATTTCACGCGCCATAAACTTATGAATGACCGGTGTGGACAAGTCCGTTCTGATGCGTTGCTCGTATGCTTCGCCAGGGTTGATCCATAAACATGCGACGCGGAGAATTCCTAATGATTACAATCACACGGGAACGTTGATCGAGACTATGAATGAAAATTGGACAGGGGAAACGCGCGTTTCACGCCCAACCATCAAAGAAAATGCGTTAGTAAAATGCAAGAGAAAATGTATAGTGTATATCGGGCCTCCAGCTTGGCTCAAAATTATGTTCTCATTACAGATCAAAGTAATTTAAATTTATGTTTTCACGTTGTGTATCGCATAATACATTTTCAATATATTATTGTGATGCAAAAAAAAGTAATATGCTAACGACATAAAATCCTCTGCTTGCATATCGAATTTTGCTGAAAGATTGTCTGCGCGTGAGGAACATTAATTATAATTAATTCTCAATTAGATTATTAATGACAGCTTAAATTAGGATGCAGAATTTTATTTTATTTTGTATTTTATATCTTACACGATATAAATTATCGGTTTTATTTATTATCAAGTGTATGAAAAATAGAAATTAAGATTAGAAATAAGTGAATATAATTGTGATCGCCTATAACCTAACGATACTAATGGAGGATTAAAGATCGTTTGTCTGAGTTTATGGTCTAGGTGTTAACGTAGATTCGAGATTATTTTGGCACTCCTTCCTGTTATTTTAAATAACTTTTGAGTTAAATTAGAATCAAAATATATTGCACCCCACTTTTCAGAAAATAAATGATCTCTCAGAAGAGTAATTTAATATTTGGAAGAATTTTAGTTTTAGTTATATAAGGTAAAGAAGAATGGAAAATAATGACGGAGGATATTGTACTTGAATCCTAGTATCGAAACCTACTAACAAATGCAAGTTACGTGTAACAATACGACATGCAATTTTGTAAGATTAGAAACATTTTCTTGTACATTTTTTTTATCAATATTCTCCATTATATCGATATATATAACAATATATAAATATAATCAATATGCTTCGTTTATCAGAATCTTCAAACTATGACTTATCCCTGGCATAAAGGAAGACACATTTTATTGAATAAATATAAAATAGAGGTACAGGAAATCTTTCATCGTAAAATACGTATTTATTTCATTTCACAATTAGCATAAATTTTAACAAATTTCGCTTACGAACCACCATAAGAATCATTCGATCCAAGCAATAATTACCTTAATCCTTCGCCAATTTCCCAATCTTCACCACTTTCAAACCATCCAATTCTCCAAATATGCATCACCAAACTTCAGAACGAAGGCAGCTAGCAAACACTTTCGAACTGACTCAAACCGTCTGCTTCTAACAACTCCTAATTTCAACGGCGCGAATCAGATCTATTACCGTAAATATACGTACAAGTTTCAAGAATAAATATGTCAAATCTGAACGCAGCTGCTTCGTCCATCATTCACGATCCCTCGCCTCTGGGTTAATCATCCGGTGGTTTAAAAGAAAAGTTTGGACGACGTTCAGGAGAAACGTACAGTCGTGATCCGGACGCAGGTCCACATGTCACTAGGTGGCCTACATTTACAAGTTAAATCCACACCGTGTTCCACTGTTCCAGTCTATTATAAATTGGACTGTCGACGAGTAAGTGCCGCATAGTAGAATCGTGAAGAGCTTCATTATTCCGGTCTCCGCGCAGTCCGATTCCTCAGAGACGAAGAGATAGAGGAGCAGATAGAGATTCGAATGTGCTATGTGTGGGTGTTGGGGAAAGTGTTTGGAAAGTGAGCGTAGAGGACAAGTCAAAGCGGAAAAGCGAAAGTGAAACGAAGTATTAGGTTTTAAAGTTTCATGATAATTAGGCGAGGTTCTGGTGATTACTCCTCCCATTTTTAGTACATTGCGTTTTGTTCCAAAGTCTCGTGGACGTCGCTTCTTCGCTTCAATTGACTTCCTCAGGGAAGATCTATAAATATCAGTCTTCTTCTTTTATTTTCGTAGTATTTTCTTTTTCCGAGGAAAAAAATATTTTCAAGTGTACCCTGAGCAAGTGCATTGGAATGTTCACGAACGTTGGAACAAAACATGACAAACCAATCAAAACCTGATCAAAATCAGGAGAATCACAAATATGAAACGAAATTGTTAAAGATCTCCGATTTCATGGAGCGAATTGAACTTCTGTGCACAATTTTGAATGTGTGAAATATATGCAATTCTGTTTTTACATAATGCATTCACTTCTGAAGAAGCGTGTCAATAAGAATAGTGCAATGAAAAGATAGAAAATTGAATAATTGCATGCTTGTTCTTTAATAACAGAGATGTTTCATACATATTAGAATTCAATACTTTAACTAAATCAATTTATCTATTTTTCTAGGGAATATTCCGAAGAATTCTGATGTTTCTTGTTACTTGAATTAAAATTTGCTATCAACCGAAGAAACATCAAAATTCTTTAAAATTAAACAAACGAGATTTCCTTGGCAAGAATCGTGTGTATGTTTATTATTAGGTGCATCCGTCTTCGAAGAATCACGCGAATTAAATTCGCGAACTATATAAGCTTTCATTGAGTCTATTTAGAAACATTGGGTCTAAATCTAAACCTAAATAACTATTTATATTTATAGGAATTGTATTCAACGGGTAATTATTTCTAACTTTTAACTTAATTCAAATATTTATTCGTGATTACATTTACATTAATATCATACATTACATCATTACATTAATATGATCAAGTATATTTAATCGTGGCAAAAGAAGGCTAAAGGTTAAAAGCATCATAACCTACATTTCCTGCCTCTTATATAAGAGTAATTTTAAAATTCAATATGCTGTTAACCAATTTCGCATCAAAATTATCTTTCCTTTTGGCTTAAAATTAAATATCTAGTCACCGTCATCCTAGATACTTAAAAAATGTTAATAACATTAATTATGTAGTCTAATATTTATTAAATTAAATCAACATAACAACTAAAGAAATATTTTTTAAATGTCAAGATGTCGCTTCTAAACAACTTGTCTAGTATCAGACGCACCAGTCAGTCACTAATACGTGACAAATACGTTCTGATTTAGCCGAAGAATTTATATTGTCGTTTTATTGTTAGATCGTTATCGTAATTGTGAATGAAGGACAAGTAGTTGATCGTTCAACACTCACACGTAATTTAATTTGCTGGCGAAACTGTTTTATAACCTTACCTTGTCACCTTGTCCATAGCGCAATAAAAATTCCTGCAAGTATATATCGACTCATAATCACGTCCAATCGCTCGATTAAATGCCGTTGCTCTCCGCGTGCAATTTCCCGGGGATAGCCGCGGCAGGTTGGCGCTCGAAGAATGACGACGAAGAAAAATGCAATTTCGCGTGCACGCCGATTCGGGAATTCCAGCATGCGCGGCCGGACAAACAAAAACGAGTTAATTAAAAGCTGGCTGCCGCAGAATAGGTGGAGGAACGAAGCCTGTGGACACACAATGCCGCGTTTCCTGCGTGCCATCCGGCCTACGTATGCATATGCATACGCATTCGCACGGAAGATGCAATTTTTTGCCGCGTGGAATGCATATTCCGTCGATCACAAGCGCAGCAATTTCGGACAAGCGGTCACGATCACCGGCTCCTAGGGAATTTCACGGCCAACGTCCATTCCCCATGGATTCGTCGACGAACGTCGTGTATTCCATGGATTCCGGACAACTGCAGTGAGGTTATGTTCATAATGGAGTTCGTTGGCTATTGTTCGGATGGCTTTGGGTTAGGTTTCAGGCAGAATCCATACTGGATATCTGAATTGCGAAGGCTTGTTCAGGTTTCAAGCAGGAAATTTTGGCTGACTGTGGTTTTTTGGGAATTTATGTTTCAAAATTTGCAGTAACAGAATTTTATATTCATGATAAAATTCAGTAGTTATTATTTCGACGAGTTTAATACTGAATGACTGGTATATGTTTAAATAGTTATCTAAATAAAATTAAATGTTTATTCAGATTTCAGACAGAATGTTAGTTTCAGCTTAGGATTTTTGGAAGACTGTGATTTCTTTCTAAATGTATAATTCTAATGTTATGTTTCATGGATTTCAAAACTCGCAGTCGCATTGTTTTTATAATGAATTTCGTTGATTGTTGTTTGGATGAATCTGAGAATCAGTTGTGTATATCCAAATGTTTGTTCAGCTTTTTGGCAAAGTGTTTCAACTTTAGTTTGAAACTTTTGACAGACTGCAAGTAGTTTTATATGTGTAATGGAATTATAATGTAAATGTAAATATAATATATGTCTAAACGTTTCATCGTCTATAGATTTATAATAATTCCAGATCTCTAATAAATCTGTAATAGTTCAATGTAATGGATTTAATAGAATTAAATTCTAAGCTGTTTAGAACATATCGAATTGAAGAGTGTACAGATCCATAATGTAATAAGTATGAGAGAGTTTGAAAACATTTGAAGTGAACGAAATTACAAAATTTTTGCAAATAGAATTTTGCAGTAGTTTTTCAAAGACTTTTCCGTTTTTACCGAGCTGAAATATAATTAGTTGGTTAATTCTTATTTTCATTTTGCACAAAACTGGCTTCATATAAGGACATTAATGTTGAAATGTTACCTGTACAAATTGATATTGTGAAGATACTTGTACAATTTTGCAAAATATTATATTATATTATAATAAATGTAAATTATACATCATCATAATAGAGTCAGTAAATTATCCTAGAATTGGTTTATTCAGTTTACGATAATGATTCTTCACAAATTGATTTCTGATATCTCCGAAGAGAATATTAGCTAATTGAGATCCGTGTGATAACAGAGTACTCAATGTACATTATACTGAAAGTACATCCAATACTGAATATATACTGGATATATTTATGTATAAAATACATATTGTATGAGAGCACCATAATTTAAAGGACTACATATAAAGCAAGCTATAATTAAAATTGTTTTCCAACTACTTAGATTATACCTTTGTATGAAAAAATGTATATATGTTTCTCAAAATCGTGATAAAATTTATTCAGTCCTTAAAAAAGAATGGCATCCGGAATTAATTAAAACAAGAAAAATATTACATCCTTTTGATAAAAATTTACAAAAATTTTCATCACTTAATTAAAAAAAAAAGAAGAGGGCAAAAAATCCTTGATGACACTGTGAGAAATTTTTGCACAAATGACAAGCTGTTTAACATTCTGAAAACATGAGAACATAAAAAGCTCTATCTCAATAAATCGTCATATATTCTACCAAAAAAATGTTCCCACCGTGTATAGTTCGTGATGTAAAATCAATGCCATAAAAAATTCATCAGAGAACTAATTTATCGTCTGCGATAAAGTATTGCAAAAGGCTCGTGGCATATTCTTGGTAATGCAGACTGATTGTAATAATCGCGAGCAAATTAAATTGCGATTCACGTCGCGAGCACAAAACTCGTTAAGGACCCATGAAAATTGTATGGAAAATAAATTGCATGGCCCGGGAGCGCGGAATTACCTGGCACATGCAGCCCGGATTCATAGGAGTTAATGAAACTTTCAGCTAATGCACACAACGAACAATAAATTAGAGGAGGCAAAAGGAACGCAAAGAGCGTAACGCGATTTGAGGAAACAGCATGATTTTTCCTCGCGCTTCTAGCAGTGGATTTTGTTACATTTACTGAACTCTGCTACTATTTTGTTTTAATAAATAAATTGTGCTCGAAATCTACGTAAAATACCTGATGAGATAAAAATTTATTTTTCAATAAATTTATATATATATATATGGCTTTATCGGATATTATTAAAAGCTCTATTTAAAAACTTTGTTCGAATGAATTTAGACTTTAATATATATATATAAATACAATATATATATAAGATAAATTAAAAATTCTGATAAAGAACATAATTTTTCTGAACCAATGACTGATTATGCTACCCTCGAAGAGTCAGTTGTACGAATTATAAAATTGTCACGAAGAAAGCTGAAAGATAGTAAATATTTTAATCGCGAGGGTTAAAACGGAGGTAGCGCTCGTGGTTGCAGCCGACGTAAAAACTCGCGTTTCGTGACCCGTCAGATCGCACGTCTCGATTAAAGGAATCGAGGCAAGGAACTCCTTTGATCTGGAATCCGAGACTCGACAGGCCGAAAAGCTTAGAACGATGGAGAAGATTGCGTTTTACAAATGCTCTATCAATCTTACAGCCACTGTTAATTTTCCAAGATGGAAGTACGACACTTGATTGACTACCAACGTGATTTCGTTAAAATTCCTTTCTTAAAAATGAGATTTTAATGTTAGAACATTTCATTTGAATAAGAAAGAGAAAAAAATCGGACAATATTTTAAGCTATTATGTGCTGTATTCGAATATATTCTATGGGCATAAAATAATAAAAAATGGATAAATTGCGCTAAGATAATCCGCAGTTTTCCTAAATAGAATAAAGAGATTCGCGAATTCTCGAAGAACGGCGCATTAACTGAATTTATTGATCAATAAAGTAGCCAGTTAACGTCATCCATAAATTTAGTAATTCATTTCCACTGGCCGAAACCCCTTTTAATTTATGTCTATTGTTTATTCATTATACCGTTTAATCTTTGATAAATTCATATACCCTTTTGGAATCGTTATTCAAAGCGATATTGGATTTTTAAAAGATGTGCAAATATAAAGTAGAATTATTAAATGTACAGAAGCAATTAATTATTTAAGTTTACGAAATCTGAAACATTATTTAAATGTAAATTAAGGACACGCGGTGGTCTTATTGTAACGAAACGTACTATCTGTGTCTATGTACAATCTTTTAAATTTATTTCTCCGCTTTAACCAAGCAGTTCTTGTTTCAAATAGAAAATCTCCAATATTAATAGAATGTATGAACAATAAGTTGAGGAACAAGATTCTGATTGCATTCAAAATGTGAAAAGTTTCATTATATCAACATAATACAATTTTAAAATAATTAAAAATTTCAAATGTTAAAAATTCATATATACGTATTAGCAAAGTTTAAAATATCCTAACAAATGCCCGAAAATCTCCTTTAAAAAATTAAACATCGTCCCGTCGCTATTTAGAAACCTAAAATCTTCAATAAATATGTATGTATATACCTGTAGCGGTAGATCTTAAAATACCATAATTTACATACATACAGCATCGCCCATAAATATGCATTGGGACACTTGAAATTAAATGCCTTTCATTGCTTTCATATTTTAGTCATTTTATTAGAAATCTATTATTTTATTCGTATCACATATATCTTACAATATAAAATAATAGGTGAAGCAAAATTTATCAAAGTTTCACAATCAATGTAGCCAAGTGTATTAATGGATCTCAGAAGCAGGAACAAACGAATTGATAAATTATTTATCACAGAAATAAAGTAGTATTTCTTACGAGTAGATATTGCACGTACCACTTAATAGACATTAATAAATAATTACTACTACTACTACTACCACTGCTACTATAAAGAATAGCTGCCTCTTCTTTAAACATATTCTCTTTGTTTGAAACTTAACTGTTCATTTATTCCCAGATATTTTCAGAAATAACAGGAACAATAAAAATGACGACACAAAAGAAGCAGGAACAAACGAATTGACAAATTATTTATGACAGAAATAAAGTAGTATCTCTTACGAGTAGATATTGCATGTACCACTTAATAGACATTAATAAATAATTACTACTGCTACTACTACCGCTGCTACTATAAAGAATAGCTGCCTCTTCTTTAAACATATTCTCTTTGTTTGAAACTTAACCGTTCATTTATTCCCAGATATTTTCAGAAATAACAGGAACAATAAAAATGACGACACGAAAGAAGCAGCAAAATGGATAGAAAAACGAAAGGAAACTAAACGTTACCACGACAGGGACGATAAATCACCGGTGTAATATCTAGTCACGGCAGGTCAGGTCCCAAGTCTCGACGGGTAGACGCAGCGAAGTCTTATTCAATTCGCATGCTCCAAGAACGCTGCGATTACATCGCGTGACTCGATGCACCGGTTCGGATTACACGTGCCTCGGGATCTTGGTGATCCTAAATCCTGTCGGCCCTTGTCACCCGGCTCCAGGAACTCCGAAAACGACGTGGGCGACCGACTACGTCGTGCCTCGCTCGACCAAACACCTACAGACAGTTTGTGTCTGGCCAGAGTCTGCTGTCTTTTTCGTGATTCCTAGCAATTTTCTGCTCTCTTCTTCACTTCTCCTCGATTTTTGCAATATTTTACGGTTCTCTGTGATTTTCTAAAATTTATTTCCATCTTTTTAGCATTTTATATGATTCCCGACAATTTATGCAACATTTACAATATTTTATAGTTCTTCACAATTTTCGTACTTCTTTACTGTTTCCTATCATTTCTTTTGTTATTCTTTCTGCAACGCTTATAATTTTATTACACACATTAATGTCTATGGTATGCAAAAATATTCTCGTCTCACAAAAAAGGAATCTAAACGGCCGATTACTTTTCGTAGAGATATTAAGCTACACCAAGCTACATCTTCTATAAATTTGTATCACGATGAGTTAACCTTCTTCGTCAACCTATTTCTCAAATAAGTTATATTTCTTTCCGCTTTCTAAGATGATCGTTTCTGTCGTAACTGGAAGCGGGCGAGCATTTTCCTTCGTCACGTTTCATAAGCGAACCTTTTATTCGGCCGCTCGACTCGTTTGTATTACAAATTGCTCTAAGAAGATTTCCGAGTCCCGCGTCCTTGCTACCTTGCCTAGATCCTGATTTATACTTCTCGATCTGCGCGTCAGCAACCGTGGCTCGTTCACGGCGCTCTTCAACTACAGAAATTCTCGAGTACATGTCTCCACTATGCTGAAACAGAGTTCATAATGCGAGGAGAATTTTTCCCGTAAATTCGTACGAAACGCGCCCTAATTGCAATTGTTGCAACATTTCCAGTGCACTTGTGCAAGTAACATTAAACTCAAGATTTAAATTAACTTGATTTTAATTCGATGCACGAGTATGTTATAGATTTTTTGAACAATATGTACAGCGGTATAATAATGTGTATATAGACTTAAACAATGTATTAAATATGCTGAATTAATTTAATAATTTTAACAAACCAGATAGTTTCGAAATTGGACTTAAGTCGATATCTCGAACTTTCACAAAGCACGCGCCGTGTGAATCAATGAATTTTAATAGAACCAAAGTATTCGGAAATACGATGTTATCGCCAATTTTACAGTTGATGTCATCGATCCAAGTCTGAAGGTTACACAAGGCCGCCACGTTAACGGCCAACGCCAACCCTCTTGTCTTTGCTTTTTCACGAAAGAAACCAACTCTGACGATCTTTCTCCCCTAGACTCTACGTACGATTACGTTCGTACAGTAATTGCTGGAGAAATAGGAAAGCGTAAGTGGTCAGGGGTTCGCGAAAATGAACTCACACACCCTCTGTCGAATTGACCTCGCTGCTACCGGGGGTGGCAGATGGCTCGGAAAATCTAGGATTACGAAACTAACGGAAATATCGAATTACTGGCACCGTGCAAACGGTCGCGAACGAAGAAACGACCGTCCGTGCAATTGCGGCAATCGAACGGCGTATAACCGTGTCTCCTCCGCCTCCCTTGGGGGTGGTTTATGGGGGTGACGCGTGTTCCCACTGAATGGAACTATTCCCACTCCACGGGCAAACTCTTTTCCAATTGTCTTCGTAAGAAGGACCTCTGATTGGATCGGATAAATTGAGATCTTTTAATTGGAATAGGGTGGAAGACGATTCTCGACCGATGATTATGGAAAAATTTCAACGGAATAGGTTTTTCGCTTTGGCTGTCGCCTATGGTTTTTATAGTGTTTCCATAGTTCGTAATTTCGGAAGAGATTTCTTTTCTTCGGGGCGAACCTGAAAAGTGACATTTTCATAGAAAAAGCACGAAATATGTCTTCGTGAAATTATTAAATTTAAAGAACCTAACTCTTCGCTTCATTAGTAATTAACTATCATTACTTTCAACCACCATTCAAATCATTTAAATTATCGCATTGTTAAATATGATTTTTACAAATTTCCTGATGGAATAAAATGTAAAATTCGGCCAAATTAATCATCGTGATATTGGCAGCGACTAGACTCGATCGTATTTGAAGTATTGGAAGGGGGCGGGTAGGGATACGCATGGTGCTTCGTTAACCGCGTCGGGCCTTATGGAGTATCGGAGGTCGGCGAATTTCGCGTCCCGTGAAATCCCGCGGGTGCCACGAATCGGCGATCAAGCGACAAATTAACTCTGGATCGCGTCGTAGATCGCCGCGGGTGGCCCCACGACGCAATGCGACGCGTTAAACGTTCGCGGAACGCTGACGACGGCGCGTTATCTGTGTTGCTTTTTCGCAACCGGATGACATCCCCCGTAAACAGCTCGATCGGCCGTGTTGCTTCCGGGAACAGGATCCTCCATGCAGTTCCTGGAGGAACGTCGATAGCTTCTTGAATTCTACACGGTGATTAGACTAAGTTTAATAACTATACAGGGTGTTTCGGACGAAGGAGACCGTTTGAATATTTATTGAAAAACATATATATTTAATAAAAAAATGAATATACGATATAAATAGCCATTTTAATTTTGTAACATTAAATTTGTAATACTTTTATCATCTCTGCGAAATGTATAGTTGTAATTTATTGTATTGCGAATTATTTCTATAGGATTCCACTATTTCGTTTATCTAGTAATAATTATTTTTTTATTATCTAAATCCTGTTAAACATGTTATTTCATAGAAAAAGTTATTTTGATCTTTCACACTACCAAAAAGTTCAGATTATTTTACTGAAGAAAAAGGAGAGGAAGAAGTATCTCTCTGTTTATTTTTGTTCTCGCGATAAAGTTGTATTTTTTACTCACGCTTTCGAAATTAGAATAATTTAAACGGATCATGTTTAATCACGTTGAATAACATCAACATCTTATGATCAAAGAATTTTTCAACCTCCTTTGATTCAGAGCAACTTGAATTACAACTCAAATAAATTCAAACTCTAGATGCGCTTAAGTCAAACATTCTAAGAAATTCTACAAGATATTCGCTTTAAGTTTTGATATTAGCACAGAAACTTCTAGATCGAAGTATTACAAATTTCTACGATATGTATCTGATTTTTAATAATTCGTATATAATTTATGAATACATTTATGAATACATAAATACATTAATAATACACAAAACCGAAATTTTTAATCATTCTCAAGCACTTCGTGTTTTTTTAAATTTCGTCCAATTCCAATTTCCAAAAGGAACAGTACCAAATTATATTCTATAGAAAAATTTCTCAAAAATCTACTTTTTATTTTATTCGCAATTCTTCTACTTGCCAATTTACATTACGCAATTCTATTCTTCAACATCGTGGACATAAAAGCCAATGCTAGGGATTTAAATCTAATTAACCAAATAGGAATTAATGGAATTTATTTCATTCGCTAGATATTATAATAAACTCCATACTTTGAATATTTGGTGATCTTAAATTTTCTATAAATCGATCAAAATCCGCAATCTACTTTTTCAATTCCTAAACATCAGAAACTCTCTATAGCATCATTTTTCTAAAACTCGATGCTGTAGTATTCCTTAAAAAATTTCTCAAAAATCCTGCAGGATAATCCGAAAGCAGTTGAATCCAATAACCGTGCCGGAAATTTGTACCAATTCGAAGGCTGATCGGCAAGGAAATAACGTACACCTTTCCGCTCGAAATCTCGTTCGAGTTTCCATGGACGTCGCGACGAATTGACGCGACATACGAAGCTGCTTTGCTCTCTGGTTTCTCGCTCGTTTTCCAGCTTTGGTCTCCCGAGGAAAAGGACGTGGATCAACAGCGCTGAAAACGTGGAAGCTAGGAAACTTGGATCCGATCAAGAACAATAGCAGACACCGGCGATGACGGTTTATCGGCATTCTTCGTGACGTTTTCTACGCTCGTGTACTTCGTTCCTTTTATCGTATTGACTTTATCTTTCGAGAATAGAGATCCGAGCACACGGAACTCTGCAGGGAGATTTACGAAGATCGTTTTTTAACCGTAGTCCCTGGTTCTCGCTCCCTCGAGGATGTATTTTGTTTGAGAAGGAACTCTTGTCTTCCATTCCAAGAGAATAAGTGGAGGTTTTTGAGTTTCCCATCCTTTTTTTTTTTTGGTTTTATGTTTTCCGAGCGGCGAGTAAACTGGGAATTTGAAGAGTGATTTTTTCAGAAAATTAGTATTTTTGATTGATATTAAAGTTAGTTTCAAGTTTAATTTGTTTATGGCTGGTGATGGTGATGCGTGAGCACAGACTGATTTCTGTGTTTAAACACTGACCTGTTAATTGTTTTAGGTGTAAATTATAGTAATTTGTTAACAATTTTTTGTTCGTGAAATTTATCTTATCTTAGACATCCGGAAACATTTAGCAACGTGGGTCACCGATGGCCACCGTCGCAGTCAGCGCGTTATCTAAACTCTAGTCTTTATTTTATAGGATCTAACGTTGATTTTCGGCCTATAGTTAATTATTTATAGCTACGTTGATCTGGAAAGAGGGTAAGTGTAAGCGAGTAGAAGCTTCTACGTTTAACCTGTTGCGCCGAGGGCGGATTTATCGACCTGTGTCGATGAATATTTCACAGGAATCGTCAAGTCTCCCGACAGGGTGATAATAAACTGTGATTTTCATGGCTGGAAAAATGGAACATCGATGAATGAAGTTTACTCAAACCAAGGATTATTGAAATCGTTCAAATTCTTCTTTCCCATCTCTTCTTTCCTTCGTTATTTATCTCCTTTTATGTATTAGATTACACGATCGAATATTTCGTTTGTTCGAAGAAGCGTATCTTGTATTAAAATAAGATTACGTTGAAAGAATGTACCTTTGAAATAGTTTAGCATTAATATCAAAATGATAAACGAAAAATTCGTAATTTTTTATAGAAATTTCAAAATGTTTCGTATAGTACGCGTAATATATTCATAAAGGAAGTGTGTGATAAATCTCGGAATACTTTCGCGGGCCATTTTTCACTCTCTTCATTACATTCTGAAATATATCTCGAAATCTACAGAAATCTTGATCGCTCGCCAAACGCGACAAAGACATTACGCTTTCTACCTGCCGTTATTTCACCCTCCCTTTGTTCGTACCAAGTTTCCAAGTAAGCTTTCCAATCGAACAGTCTGTAAATCGTTGTTCGCCGAAAGAATCGTTCCGTTATCATCCATATTCAGCCGACACCATCGTTCGGAGGAAACGTTCCATGTTCCAGGAACGGCAGGCTGCAATAACGATAAAACTGTCCCGACCATTCTGTGGCCGCAAACCGCAAATGTAGACGGCCAACCAACCCCGCGATGGCGGGGATAGTTTCCCATGGAAACAGCTTCAGACAACAATTCCGTGGGACATCGATGTTTACTGCGCGTCGAGTTAACGCAAAGACAACCCCTGTGCTGCTTTGGACGCGACCGGAAGAGAGAACAGGATCCGAGCGCATCGATCTCGCGAGGGGGCGGACAGGATCCCGAAAGGGTTTCGTGCTGCTACAGCTCGACCAGGGATTACATTCCATTGGCTAGCCGATTGTTTGTCCTTAGTAAAGTCGTGTGTAACGTTCTTTGCCACTTCCGTTCTTTCCTACTTCCGCTCTTTGTACTTATTTAGCTTGCAGCTGGATGTCTTGTTTGCAAACGAGTTAACATTGTAGCTTTAGGTAATTTTGGAGATCTTTCATTTGAAGTAAAATTTCTCTGTACCAACGTAGTACAGTCATTAATTAACAACCACGTTAATTTACACAAAGATGAAGAGTTAAATAGTTATAATTGCGTGAGTAGTTAGGTAAGATCAGTGTGTAAATATATGTATCGAGAATTAAGGCTAAGTGGTTGATAGTTGCTTTTTATAGCTAAAAATTATCTATTATTATTATTACATAAAGATAAAGACAAACATAGATATTAGATTAAATAACAGATTTCAACATGTTTCAGGAGTTTAAATACACTTGTGCATGAATTTTTAATCGGAATCTGTAGGACGTTTTAAGAGTAAAGAGTGTTGAAAAAGAATTCATAAATTTGGGAAATGTATTAGGTCATCTGAAAAGTTTCTTTCGTTTTATAAGGAAGATGCACAACATTTTCCGTTTTATATTATTTTATCGACTTACGTATGATCCATTTTGTTGTATCGAAATAAAGATCACAACGTTCGACAGATTAGGTTTCGTGTTTGTATAAAGTTGTAGAAGACAAGTCTGTAAAAGAAAGACACTTTTCGGACAACCTAATAATAGACGAGTATTGGTGATTATATTCTATCGATTTATATTATTAAACGGACCTTGAAACGAATCTGAAGATATACATATAGAAGTAGATAATATTTATGAGAAGCATGCAGATCGCAAAAATTCTGGAGATAAACGATCGAATATTTTCATGGGTCACTGTGCTTTCAACTTTTTACTAGGAGTCAATATTAATATATAATTATTTCACGTATAGCGAAATTTGTGGCGTAAGGTTTATTCGAATTGAACCGTGTACGTGGTTAATAGTTTCGAAATAATCACCAGCATCTTCCATGCGTTGTTTCATAACGTTGAAATTTAATAGTCCTTAAATTTAACATATTTTATGTCATTTGAAATATTATTAGATAGCTCTAAGTAGACTAAAAATAGTAATACGAATAATTTATATATAGGACAAAAGTTGTGTGATCTTGGAATTCATACGGATTTCAGTTATACCAAGCAAAGATTTTTAACAAGAATGGGCATCTGGTAGATCGACTGGCTGTCCGCCCAGTTACGTCGAGTTGCTCATCTTTTTGTCCTCAGACCCTCTTCTTCCTCTTCGTTTCCTGCCGGACCTCTCGATCGTTATCTAAACGATCTTCTGGTGCGCTGGACCGGCGTCTCAGGGTAAGATAACGCATTGCCAGGATCCCTCGTCCTTGGGACTACATTCAACGACCGTCTGAACCCTGTTTCTCTTATCATAGACCCTTTTTCTTCTTGTCAAACCAGCGAATTGTTACGTTAGCCATCGTTACGTTATTAGGCGGAAGGTACGATAGGGTCATTTACTGAGTTTCCCTTTGGAGACTGGTACCACAGTCTCTGTCTTCTGACTGAATTTTCAACGTTCGATACTTGTAGCTTGATTAATTAATTAATTAATTAAGAAGGTCCTTGTTACGTTGCGCGGTGATGTTGAAGAAAATTAGGTAGAAGGGAAAATGGAGGTACACGCGAGGGAATATATATCTGTCTAGATTCTGGAAGCTTGAAACATGAGCGCATCATGAAGTATGGTATGTAGTTTCGAGGTTCTCTTCGAGCATTAGATAAATTAAACATTCCAAATTCGGTTATTGATATTGCGTGTTGTATTTTGGCAATTACAGATATTTCATCAAATTGATCATTATTAAATTTGAATTAATTGGATATTGAATATCAAGTGTATCAAATTGATGTATATGAATGATTACTGCTGCAGCGAGAGCAAATAGAAATGTGTAATTACGTTTCTGCGCCAATGAACATTTTTTCGCATTAATTGATTTATAATGAAATTGATCAAATAATGTTACCACTTTCCATTTCCCTTTCTTAACATTTTTTTCTTATTTCTTTAAAAATTAGGAAAAAAGATGAACTTTCAATGCCACATTTTTTCTATAAAATTTAATATTTTCGTAATACATCAAATAAATGTTTTCTTTACATTTGCACAACACGTTTATGAGGAAATTGCTCAAATAAACGTCTCGTTCTACATCTCATGTCTCATATACGTCCCAATTACAATTAGTATTAACATATTATGTTATAATTATTTTACTTTATTATATTATATCTATTTTATAAAATTGTCATGTGATATCACAATACGTTATACGTTAAAACTTATAATTAATTTAACCCTATCTTCTTCATTTATCCTTACGTTCCTAAAAGAGTGATCCATTTTAAAAAAGACTCTAAACTATGTACAAACTTCTTTCGAACATTTCCCAAGAAATTGGGAGAATTCTATAAAAGGGAGAGAAAAGCAAAAGATTCGATGCTATCACCTCGATTGAACATTTTCAATTTCTCGAATAATCCCACGATCACCACCCGATAACAAAAGACGGAAGATTTTTCATGCTCGTGGGGTTGCAGCAAATTTTCCCGAAGTCCCTAAACAAAGGGAAGATTCGACGTAAAGAAAGAGAAGAACATCGATACGGATAGAAATCGAAGGCAATCGATGGAACATCCTTTGCATTTCGCGAGCTGCATACCGTGGAATGTTATTTCGCGGCGAACGCTCAGTGTAATGGGATTCTCCGAGGACTATCTAATTTCTTTCGTCCATTTCTCTCGAAACGGAATTCCTGGCCGTATGTTCTTTAAGTAATGGCCCGGCAACGCGAAGTGAATTTACATTTCGATGGGATCGACTTCATTCTCGGTCCTCCCACGTTCTCGCTCTGTTTTCTTTTCTCGTATTCGTCCGTCCATCTTTTTCGATAGAAAGATTCTTAAGTCGGCTCCCTTCTTTCTGGAGCACAGATGTCGCAGGAAATCTCCTGTCGATTCAGTGGAAATGGACTAACCGAGGGCAAATGGAACGAATCGAGTGTTGATAAGTTTTGTTAAAGACGATTTTGTCAGATTTTGATTAGGTTTCCATTTGTTGTTACATGTTCTGCATACTTTGCTCGAGAACAGAAACCATCTTATATTTAATACGTGGTATTTTCATTTTGAAATTCAAGCTTCGCAAAAGGCAAAAATCGATAGACTAAATATATCTGTAATATCTGTGCGAAAATAGTTACGATAATTTTTTTTTGTTACAGGTGAGTGGTATAAACATATGATGATTATCTTCTCCAAATTATCATCTACGACAATTTTAATGTAAGTAAGTAACTATAAAATTAGTAACATATATTGTAAATACTTTGTATTAGTTATATAGTACACTATATTGTACTATACTTTGTACAATACTTTGTATTAGTATAGTCCACTTAATTTATAATACTAGTCAATTAGATCTAGACATAATGAATATTGTATCGTTTACTTTCAGTTAGAAAAAATTATAAAATCAGAAAAGAAATTTATTGGAAAGCTTTAATGAAAAATAAATGTATGCATATCCTCGAATGTGTTACTATAGCAATAACCTCCACGGAGTTAAATTATTTCCAACTTGACCCGATGTACCACTAAACACCCTCAAACCATGACCACTTACTTTCACAACTACTCAATGTATTCCTCCGTCCTTTCGTCAAATTTTAACTTCTCTATACCACAAAAGAGAAACCATCGTTGGAAAATCTTTTCCAGCAGTTGCACGTCGCTAATTGCTGGAATTAAAGGGAAAGAATGTCCGATCGTAGAACTATTCGTTTGGATACTCGAGTACTAGGAGGAAGCAGCTGGTGCTGGTGAGAAAAGGGACAAAGGAAAGGGAAGTTTTAACGAGCCTCCGGTATTTGCATACGTCTCATTAGCGATTTTTAATTGCGAGTAGGCGGCTACTTGTTCCTTGGCTGTTTCCCTTCGCTTCTTCTTCGACTAGCAAGTAGAATAAAGATATCGTTCACAGTGATTGAAACAATTAACTCATTATTCTGGTGATCACATCGTGTCATTCGTGCGAAAAACAGCAAAGTGAGTTCGTGGTTGTGCACGAGAGTTGTCTGTTATCATTGTGGTGATAAACCGTTGCCTCCGGTTATCAGCCGCTAATTGCGCGAAATGACGCGTTCACAAATTATTTCCGTAGCCCTACAACGCACACGTGAACAGCCTAGTTGGTGTGACCTTAAATGTTAATTATAATGAAATATATAAATATATATCTAATATTATATTATATTTGTATAAATATGTAAGTAAAAGGTTTGAATTAAATGAGTTTAGAATAATCTTTCTTTAAATCGATATTGTACCAGAATCGAGCATCATTCAACAATAAATATAATCGGTTATGATAAATAAATATTTAAATTAAATAAATATTTTTAAAAGATTCTTTGGTCATATGGTTAATAGGATAAGAAATAAAACATGAATTTCAGTCTTGTGACAGATACTGAGTTTGCTAAAAATAAAATCCAACCTTGTATTTATTAAAATATTAAAACATATCGAATCATCATTAACGCGTTAACGCAAATCTTTTCGTTTACTTAAGCTGGAGACCTATAATTATCAAGGACAATATGTACCATCACGAATAATTGGACAGAACAGCGACAGTTTTTGCTCGTAAATACAGTCCACCAGGTTGCGCGTGGCAATTAAAATACTAATTACGAGTAACGTTGACACGACGCGGACGTTCGTTTAATTTCTTTCGATTTAATTACCGATTTCACACTCGCATTTGATGCCACGTGGGTCGTTGCACACCCGCGTCTGTAAACATTTCGCGGTTCCGGATTCCCGACCTGTGTCTAATCATTTAGAACGTTTCAACTCCGATGTATTTTAAACCTCTGTTTGACGATTATTAATTGAAATTTGATTACGTTAAAATCGCGGTATTTATTACTCTTTACCTTTGGTTTTATGTTTGTGGGAAAAATGTGGACTTTACTGCAAACAATTCATTGGAAAAATAAAAGTTGAACATTAGCTACATGCTAAATTCAATTTAATGAGATACAAAAAATCAATTATCCTTTGGTTTCTAAAAAGAACTTAATAAAAAAGAAGCTACTTGTTATATATTTTCTGCATAAGATTGCTATGTATATAGGTTCCAATGATATTGATTTTATTTATCAAATATGAAATCCCTCGAATTAATAATTATATTGTATTATATTTCATTTTCTATTTTAGAATTCTAAAACTCGAGAGGAAAATCAGTAGGTACACTTATCGCTGTTTTAAGCAGTATGAAAATTGTTAAGTTTAGTCAAGTGATTTGAATCAAGTTGGCTTCTTGTCGCTTCTAATCAAAAGTTGAGTAAGAAGTTATGACAAATAGCATAACGATCTATCCTAGTATAAAATATGAAGAATCTAACATTTTGATTTTAAACCCATTAAAATGAAACTCCGTTTCTCGCAGCACTGACGTGACATAATTTGATTAAACCGGCATAACTCAATGAACCTCGTCGAAATTTAAAGTTGCATCTAATTTAATTAAACTTCAATTTAACTTAGCTTCTACACTTTCACATAACTATCTTCTATTATCTACGTCAATCTACGAAATACCTCTTCTCGTATCTAATTCTCCTCAATTTCTATTCCAAGCATAACTTTACTCGATAATACGTTTACTGCCACGCGAATTTTGTATATTTTGCTCTGCGATAGATTGAAATATGCTATACTATAATATCTCATTTTTATATTAAATATTAAAATATTGTATATATAATATATTGTATTTTTCTGTCAGTGTTATTTTTTAATTATTCGCATTGTTGACAACATTTTAGTCCGTGAAATTTATCATATCTCAATCGTTCGAAAAAACTGAATAACTTGAATCATCGATGACCATCGTGGCAATCAACACGTTAACAAAAATGAAACAAATGTACAGGACTTCGCTTGGCTTTGATTCTCCTTGTTGCGTTGGTCTAAAGCATAGCACATTTTCGGAACAATGTTTGCTTTTAATTCCTCGACCTTGTTATTATCCTTGCAATACAATGTAATAGAATACAATGGGAGTTTCGTGTCTCGAAACTTACAGTCCATACGCGTCATTTTATCGCATCAAGCAAACGAAATGAAAAGTTAAATGAACTTAAATGAAAAGACGTTATTCTTTTTGTTTGACTTATTTTCACACGCACAATCACCACTCGACCTGATGTGCCACGATTTTGGGGACACCCTGTACATCATTTAATTTCCGTTGGATCACAAATTGGTACACTCGCATACCCAGTTGTGAATGAGATTTTCTTAGATCGATGGCTGATGAAAGTAAACAGATCACCGAGCAATTCAAAGCGGCAAACGTGGGTCGGCTGTGCTTATGACTGTGTCATAGAACACACGCATCAACAGGATTCAATGCGCTAGTATCAACGACTTTTTTCGAATATTTCGAAAACTATGCTCGACCGACAATTATATGTACAAAAAAAATTATCTAGTATCATACATCTGACATCACATTTAAAAATCATCGCTATCGTTGAAAGAGCAATCTTTCGACAAGTTCTTCAAGATTTGAAGAAAACAGTGTGATTCGCGGAAAATGCATAATCGCTGCAGCAGTTTCCCGAATATTTTGGAAACTAGACGAATCCGCTCCTTAAGAAAAGTTAGTCAAAATGTTGGGTTTTACAACACACCCAAAAGTCATCGAAATCGGAAGATACTTAATTTTTCTACAGTTTCACTAACAACATCTCCATAAAGAATTTTGTAATCTACCCCTTGCGAATAAACACTAACTACCGATAGTTAACACGAAGCTATTTCTACCAAAACCAATCAAAATGACTGGCCTTTAAAAAATATGTTATAATAGAATATTTTTATATTTATTGATTTATTACTTCCATGTTATGTAATACATTTTTGGTATTATTAATCCATCTGGGATCATGATCCCTAAATGAAGCTTGACACATTTATAAAATTGTAGAACCAGTCATTTGAACTGGTGTGGTATTTCTAGTGTTAGCATCTAGCGATCTAGCGATCGATCCGGAATTTTCCTGATAACTGATATCACCATATCGAATGATACGCGGTAAAAATTTTAAAAACGTGTGGGAAGTTGTACAAAACGAGGAAACTGATCAATTGGGTTACGATAAATAGATTGCAGAACCCTTTTACACTTTGACAAGTACCAATCATCTTGACTAGTATGGTATAAATAGCCTTGATACAAAATTATTTTAGGTTTGAATACATAAAAAACAGAATAAAATTCATTATATTATTCTTTTAGTTATCATTGCGAAAGTCATTACATCATTGCGGAAAAAATATAACATGAAGTAAGAATTTTAAACTAAAATTGTAAAACCAGTCAATTTGACTGGTGTGGTAGTTCCAGTGTTAAAAGTCGTAATATCATTGAGACAGCCAAACAAAGTAACTGTTCATCGATAATCCGTTTCAATCCCGTTCATCTTACCAACGATCACAGTTAAACCATTTTCCTCGTATCTCGCGAGTGTAGGTGATACTTTCCGTTACTCATCACTGATATCATCGAGCCTAGACGTTTAAAACATCCCCCTTGGTAATTAGACATCGAGTCTTGGAACCCGATATCCCGTTCATCTGCTTGTAACCAGAGATTTTAGCAGGCAAAGCTCGAGCCTTAAGCAACTATCTTTGTCCCCGTTGTCCAGTAAATTCGACCAGTTTAATTCTCGTGCAGCCATGCCACCATGCAGAAACATTATGTTCTTTGTTTCATGTTATGCCGGAGATCCGCCTCCTACGCTCTCATATCGACGAGTTACGGCCACTCGGACGACTAAACATCCGAGAGAAATCACCGCCGGCTTCCTCTTGCTATACGATGTTCCGGAAAACTGAAGAAGCCATTGTAGAACGACGAGGAGACGCGCTGCGCGGGATACTTGACGACGGTTCTATGCTCGTTTGAGAACAATGACGACGGCAGGATCGTTGAACTGAAACATTTAAAGTTCCCTGCGATTTTTATCTTTTAAATATAGTTACCAGGAATAGTAACTAAATATTTTTGATTGAATGCAGGAAGATAAATACGGCACAAACCAAATAATAAACTACTATATTTTCCTGCAATTTCGAAATAGTAGATTTTAGCTAAATCCGACTTTACACCGTTTCACTTTGCACGAACACGGTAGATGGACGATGCTTTCATCCTTGTTTCATACGCGGATAAGCGTTCGTCAGCGACGCTCATCCGCCATGTTCCTCCAAAGGAGAAGGGTAGAAATACGGTTTAAAGGAAATAACAGGACAGATTTGGGATTTTCACATGTCATACAATGTACGATATATCAATGTAATCTTCACTACGTTTATTTAGTTAAAATCGCGTTAAAGATTGTTATATCATATTCAAGTACCAGTTTTAGATATCCGAGCTCTTCCTTTTAACGTTCTTGTTGAAGTTATGTGATAGAGGAACGCGTGGATGAATTTGTAATAGAAATATATATTGAAATAAGTATAAGTATACTGTATGCTGATCCAGATCTTCAATCCAGCAGTGTTACATTACGATAGGAAAATGATACGGAGCACGTTGATAAATTTGTAGCAAAGAATATTGCCAAAAAGTTAATCTTGGTGTGTAACTCTAGCTGAAGGTTACAAGAAACAGCAATAAAAATCTACTTATAGCTCTTTTGTTTCTAGAACTTGTAACCCAGAAACAACATTTATATTCGAGAGCACAATAATATGGGCCTCTCGTTTTTTAATTTTTTGCTTCAATAAATTCTGTTCTTTTCGTAACGGCAGTGTCCAGGTTACGGGTATACAAAAGAAAGAGATGTAAAGTTTTCCCAGAAGTAATTACTTCAACTATCCTAAATCGCCCATCAATTGCAAATACTTGAAATGTATTATTTCTGTTATAGCATGAAAATGTACATTACGTTTATCGACATCATCTTAATAGGCACATAACCACACACGATGCTATCATTTTTCGCTCGAATGGGCCACAAGTGGCAGCCATAAAATCAACTAAAAAATATTTGATCGCTTTATCGGCCAAATATCTGTTGCCGAACTCGATTATTTTATCAGTCAACGTTATTTAACTGGGTCTTCTGCATCAGCTTGGAAACGAGTGCCACGTTTGTTCGTTTATCGCCGTGTGTCCAGGTTCATGCGTCGCTGACGCTTATCATTATCGTCGCCAGGCACGCACAACATTTCCAACTCGCTCGTTTTCCGGACGGGAGATCCACTGAATCATCGCGTGTAACCCATCGGAGGTCCCTGCGCGGTCGGAAATCCAAGGGACCAGGAGGGACGATCGCCGATTTTTGAAACGACCCAAGGCACGTAGGCGCACTGTCATTGGTGTAACTTAACAGATGTTGAAAATATTGGAAATCGAAGGGAATCGGAGGTTTTTGATATTGGAACGATTTACAACAGCCGATAAAAGAAAGTTGAAAATTCATGCACTACAAATTTCAGTAACTTTTATTCCAGAAATTTTAGTAAATTATTTAGAAGCTTTGTTTCATCGATGATTTCGATTTTCCCTCTTGAAATGTATTATCAAGGTCATTATTTTGAACAATAATTTTCTTTACGCACGTAATCGCTTCATGAATTTAAGTCGAATATTTAAGCGTTCGTTGTGTCGTGCATAACAATAACAATGTTTGTATATTTCATTTAAATTTGAAATATTGTTTAACGTGGAAAAAATATGATGGAGAGTAATTAGACACAGAAGGATTGAAATACGATGACCAGGAGTTGTAGTAATCGATGCCTAGAAACGATTCCAGTAAAATATTCAATGAAATCCGAGAAACGTTGCTTTCTAAACGATATCCCAGCCAATTACTTGAAATTCTATTCTCCTATTGGTAATTAAAACAACAGATGGTATCGTCGATCGGCTGACAGTATTCGAGCGATACGACGTTGCAGGGATGCATCAGGATCGAATGAAACAGCTCGCGAAATCTAACAGCGTGGCTCTCGATGGACCGTGGTTTCGCTACATAGCAGATGATATCTGTGGGACCAAATGCACGTGGTAATGGATTCCCGGAAGGGTTGAAATTAATTATAGAACGTTGTAGCTATTAGGAAGGAAGCACGGTCTGCGCTGGCACGATAACAGCGACAAGAACTTTGTTGTTTTCGAATTGAATCGTGCATTCGCCTAACTAGCAATGCCGCGTTCATTAACTTATTAAGTATTAATTAAATTCGTTTCCTGCTTCTGCTTTAACGAGCAATAATCACCCCATCTTCCTTGTCAGACAATTATGTAACTTCTTGTTTCCAAAGCAACGCTAAAAATATTATCTTTCAATTATTTTGCAGTGTAATTTGGTTTATGAGTAGACAAAATACTCATATACAAATATACAAAAAATAAATATACAAAATACTCACAAATGAGAGGCAATCGAGTTGTATACAACTTAAACAATTCAATTTACTATTATTATTACGGTAACGTTTCCCATTTTCTATGAAGATCTTGTATTTAAACATTGTTAGGGTAATAATTTTCTTTCGACTCATTCATCAAAATTATTCCCTATTTTCAAAGTAACTGTCAGAAAGAATCTGAAACCTTTGTCTTCACGATTCAATTCGATCTTCCAATCAACGAAGCCAGAACAAAATTAGGTTCGCCTAAATTTTCCATGAGACGAAACACGATACTGGGGCTCTTTCACTAGCGGATCTACACAATCAACACGGGCAAATTTCAACGGAGCGTCGCGCGAACGGTTCGATGTTGCTGGATAGAAGGGATAATCTTTCCTGCCTGCGCACCATTATCCTGGCTAAATTGGTATCCATTGTTTGTTGATGGGCCTGCTAATTACCTAGCGCCGCTCACTGACGTCCTAAAGGGTTCAGGGATTAAGTAGATCGGTAGGTATTAGTCTGCGGTTCTTGGTAAATGCGCACTGTCTAGTACAGCCGTAGCTCCTTGCAATAAGTTTCCTTAATGCCCGCACCACCGCCGTATCGAAACGACCGGATTAATGAATTCTTGAGTTCGTGAAGCGAACTCTGTCAATTTTCAGGTTAACGCGGCTCCTGTGTCGAAGACACGATCTAGTTTAATCCTCTGTGGTGTTTGACATAGCTCTTTTAAATATATGTTGAACTCTGCTAAGGTTCTCTTTTTTTATTATTTAACTTGTACTTTACAATTTGTCCAGATGGACGTTTGGTAAATTTTTCTAACTTAATTGCTAAATAACATGTGGATGATTACCCTCAGCGGAATACCATCTTCGAGTTTGACTATTTTATTTCTTTAGTTAGGTCAGTGGCGTGTTTTCTTTTTGTCTTCTTTTTTGCTGGCTTGGATGTGTTGCCGTTCTTTCCTTGTATTTTTCTGCGTACCTGTCGATATACTAAGGTGATATGTATAAAAAGTTCATTGCATATGATTGCTTGATGATCGGTTTAGCTTTCAGAAGACTCACTGATCTCATACAAAGTATAGGAATTATCCTGGTTTCTTAATATAACGACTCTGCTGCCTGTCATCCACTAATACCAATAATAGGTTAAATAAGTATAATTTTTCAATTCATGAATTCCGAATTGATCATGACTAACTTACTGTTAGATGCAGAATAACAGTTGGAGTAATACATTACATATATACTATTACACATAGTATGGTTTACTAATACAGGGAATGATGAGACTGTTCAAATGTTCTGCTGGTCTTCGTTAAGGTACCCAATAAACATCTTGTAACTTTTAATTATATGCATTTTCTCATCCATGTTTCAAATGTTACCAATATAAACGCGATAGTTGTGTTACAGTGCTAATGAGATTTCAAAATGTTTTGTATAATACATACACGAAAGGTTTGTAGGGTTGTTGGAATACTTTTGTCAGTTAACGTACGTTACTCGTTAATAAGGTTCTTCTTTCAACCCCTCTACACTACAAACGTCCTTGAAATTCAAATCGATGTGATCTCAACGCGAGAACGATCCAAGCAGAAGCCACGTCGACATCAATGAAACAAATTGCACCATAAAGCTTTACGACGACCCTTTCGTATAATACTCCTACTTACTTTATCCTCTGTTCAAGGATCATTCTTCAATGTTGCAGTCAAAGGAGACACAATGTCTCAACATCGACCAATTAACTAACCAGAAGATCCAAGCTTTAAATTGAAAATCGAAGATATCGAAAATCAATATCTGGTTGTGATGTCGTTTTCTATGCTAATTAATTGAACAGAATTATGATCCTATCGGCGGTACGGCACCATTATGTCGCCCCAGTGTCTTATGATCAAAAGAAGAAAGACTTCGAAGAAACGTGAAACGATGTCGATTGCTCACGGAAGCCCCATTAACGTTTCTTCCAATCGCCAGGGAAAAGGCGATCAATTTTTGCGGGACCAACGTCAAGGAGATTACGGGTATAATTAAACGTACTTTGCCTGGGAACAAAATGACGTGATTTAAAGGGTTCTCCGGAGCCGCTTTTACTGCCACTGGCATTACGCGGCGGTAGTTTGACGATGGTGGAATTATTAGATGGAATCTTCATAATTTTCACTAAGAAATTTTACTTTTATTATAGGGTAAACAGACGGAGGGAAAGTAACATAACGACATAATAATTTGTGAATATCTGCGAGTAATGAAAATATTTTTATTGATATTTCTATCGAGAAATAAGTTCATTCTTTAGTGTTTCTTTAATAATTCTTTTAACGTGTATTTACGAAATATTTGATCACGCTAACATTATGTGACTTTAATTCGAAGATGAATCTTAACTCCTTCTCAAAAGGAATTATCATCATTTTCAGTAAAGAATTAAGCAAATCGAGAAAAAATGTAGATAATAGCTGATGGGTACTAGAGACATTTTTGCAAATTTAACCGAGAGATAAACGAATTCTTTATTCTCTTTGTTCGTTCTTTCAGAGCTGTACGTGTTTTATCTGCCTAATGTTTGTTGTGTATTAATCTATTATTTTCTTTTCTGTTTTATTAAATACGTGAGATATAAAAATCTTTGACTCATGTATTTGTATGGATGTTTGGTTCTACTCCGGGATTGTTTTATCGAATAACCTAGTTGTTGCAGATTTCCTATCTTTCTTTTGTTTTTTAGACTGCTTATGTTTTCACGAATCTGTATTTTTTGCAGTTTAGATTTCATCTATGAATACACGAAAAATTATTTTTCCATCTTTTATCTGTTTTACTTGTTGCTCGATATCCAGTATTCGAACAAATCAAATTTCACTTTAGCGTACGAATTTCCGTGACACAAAAGATCATAAGAGCTCCATGCTATCCAGTTCGTTTCATAAAATTGTAACACATCGTTTTATTACTCTAATACATATTGACGTCAAATAATAGAATAATAAGACGAAAAACGTACAACTCGTTACTAGATTGCGAATTTTTAATAGAAAATTCGAAAATGCGTTGAATAAAAGGTCAACTCATTACGTTGTGAACCTCACGCTAGAATATCACTGCGAAAAATATTCCAACAATGAAACCGCATATAAACCCGGTTCATGCCATACAATCTCAACATTATTCTACCCTGCGTGTCTCCAAATATCGCCATCATCAAATGTTGGCGAATCGTCCGTGAAAGCCAGTGGAAGGTTGCTTCCCATAAAGAATCCGCTCGGTGAATCGGTTTCATAAAGCCCGTCGGATGCAACCCATGCGCCAATCGCATCCCCACGGTGTGTGCAAACGTGGTCATGGACCACGCTTCGTGCCATAGTGATGCAGAGAAAACACGAGGCGGGGTCGTTGGCAACGGGACGCGAGGGTCGGGAGATGATTTCTGCGTTGCCATATTGAATTTCATTTGGGTATCCAGTTTCGCGTGCGGATGACATTCTTTGTCTTCTTGGCCAGGCGGAATATTGCATTCTTCCGGAAAGCTTTTCCTTCCTTTCCGGTACCGGGCGGCCTCTCATCCGAGGTGAAATGAAATTCCACGTCCAATTTGCCATCGAACGCCGCTGCGAACGGTCCCACCCCCGCACCCTGTCACGGATAGGGAAAAAAAGAATCGACCGAATCGACGAACGCAAAACTGGGGAATCGTCTTTCGAAATGTGCATGACTCGCGTTATTTCCTCGTGAAATTCGATACCTAGGTATCGTGGTAAAATTGAAAAAAATATCGAACCGCAGCCGTTTCGCTAGAAAACAAATCGTAGGCGGAAAGGAGCGATGTGAATGTATTTTCTGGCGAAACCAGCCGGTTTGATTTGTTTATGTCGGTCTAAGACGACGCGATGGGTAGGTATGGCGCCGATGTAGACGCTTCTTTGTTCAAGGATGCTGCTGAATTATTTTCGCACCTGTTGTACTTGCTTTCTTCGTATCTGGTTTTTCCAATTTTCTTTCCCCTTTGTTTTCTGTTAAATTAAGGTTTAACACCTTAACGCATCACCTACAAAATTGTTAGCGACACTATGAGAAAGGAGAGGGTACCATGTTGTATTTTATATTACATCATTCTATTGAATAACCCGGTTTCCTTGATCAATTTTAACAAACTATGGCTTTTTTCATCTTCAAAGTTATTCTTGAGAAGGAGCTTCAGTGTTATATTTTGGATAGTCCACGATTAGGTGGTCTATTGTGATAAATGTGCTCGTGAAAGAGTCAACTTTTGGTCAACAGAATATTCACTTCTTTCTCGCTGTTTTACCCGAGCTTTTAATAAAATATACAAAATTTAACGCCTAATCTTCCATTGTATTTTAGATATCATAAGTATTTCTTTGGAAATTTAATAATTCTAACACTCTCCTGACCGCACGCCAGAGAATTTATGTTAAGAACAAAAAAGATAATGTCCAATCCACTTCTTGATTGTAAAAAGAAAATTTGCACATTCATGGTTTTCGCATAAGAAATATTTAATTATAAGATTGAAACACAGAAGAACTTATAGTAGCTTCTGGATATTTTCCAAGGAGAGAGAAAGCGGCTGAAATATTCTACGTTTTTATATTTACATATTTTAATATAGTGAATGTTATTACGCTCTTAATATTCAGACTGTGTCCATATCTACAATACAATTCTTATTTTTTCTGAAATTCTTTCCTTACTATTTATTTTCTTTTCTTTTATTTCTCTGAACGTACTTAAATATATGAAAACGTTTCCAAATTTATCGCTGTGTTTACAGTTTTAAAGATACGATTCGGCATAAAACACGAAGGAGCGTTTCCAAGAAACGAAAGAATAATAGCAAATATTTAAGAATACATATTACAGTTTGCAATATATGCAGGACTCGTGTCATATCCAACTGACACATACGTGGACTAGAGACAGTGTGTTTGGTCGAGGAAATGCACGCTATCGGAAAACTGTCCCACGATATTCCAGTCACCTCGAGCTGATTCTTACCATTTGCTCCTACGACCTGCCCTATCCGACGCTTTTTTCCAAGACTTCCACGAAGTCGCATTCGTAAGCTTATTCCCGTGGCTGCAGGAAAATAATGCAAGTGTCAGGATTTTTCTTCTGGCACCGCTTGAATGTTCCCTCGAGGAATTGACCAGCGTCATTTGTAGGTTCTTCCAACTTATCTGTTCAACTTGTACGATTGCGAAAAAATTGGTGGCAATTAATTTTGAAAGAAAATTAAATTTCATGAACAATATAGCTACGTGAAGGATTAACAGCGTGTTGTGTGATTCTTTTTCATATAAAGTCCAGAAGAAAGTTTTTCCTTTACCCTAAGGCAAACTCTCGATGTTCTGGATCACAGGAACCGATCTAGTTGCATATTTGCGAGGCACGACTTCTGCAGTCATGCCACGACTTAAATGTCAGCGTACGAGTTGCATGTGCAGTTGGCGATCCAAGCCATACAGTCTGCCCCTTATCGTCTTCATGCTAACTATTGCTCCACGTGCTTAACGACTATTACGCGTATCCTTCCGTCGATTCTGATAATGCGTGTTGCGTAAAAACGCGTTGCAACGTGAACTGCTTTTTAAGTAACTTCTTAACTCGTCAATTATGTCTTCTTCCGTCAATACACTTTTTAAATCGATTTTTGCGTAAATTTCTAATGAGAAATTTTCTTCTGTTTCGTGACAATTTTACAGTAATTCGTTCGTTAGCAGAGAAACTGTAAGAAACGTTCCTTTGGAGAAAGAGCGTTTATTGTATCGTATATCTTATGAGCTTTAACAAAGAAATACAATTATGGCTGCAGTTGTTTATTTACGTCGTATGTTCGACGAGAATCTGCTTCAATTTCAATTTCAATTTCGTTTAAGAACGAAGACTTAGGCTTCAAAGATGAACCTCGCATTTCAGATTAATGAATTTATTGCACGAAAAAAAGAGAAGAATTTTATAGAATTGATATTAAAGGATGATACTGAATAGTAAAAGTAATGAAAAATAATAAAATTATAATGCTTTGCGATGAATTTTACTTAAAAATTGGATAGCAGTTTCTGACAGACTTGATGCATCACGATCTTCTTACGAATAAAACTTTGAAGAAATATCATGCAATAAAATAAAATAAAATAGTATGCAAATTCCAGAACATTAAGTTACGTGTCGCTGTGGCACTTAATCCACATCTAAAGCACGACATCGAGGTCTTCTCATTTGTAGCAAACTCGTTCTCGAAGGTTGGCACGACTAAATACAGGACATTCGCGAGAAATCCTTAAGGCCGGTCTTAATTAATACGACGCTTAATTAACTACGACCCGCAGTTTATTCCCCTCGCAAATTCACGACGTCGGTAACGCATACGTAAATGCGAAGGGCCTGCCCTTTCTACTCGATTTTCCATGCGCATACACGTAAGTGAATGGAATTCGCCTCTCTCCGCGGAATTTCATTTTCAGGCTCATCCACCATCGCCAGTGTCCTCCGTGCCACCAAACTCGCGATACGTTGAAGGGGTTGAGTTACATCATAATTTGAAGGCCAACGCTCACATTCTTGTTGGAACAGTTTGTTTACCACTTTTCGTTTAAAAAATGAGAATTTGAAGGATGTGTTTTTAGAAAGTTCGTAATAATCGAAGATCGATAACGCGAGAAAAATACAATAAATACCGTTTTGTTGATTTCACGATCAAACAGAAGATGTTCAGTGTGACATCATTGAAATAAAAATAACGAGTCTGAATATCTAAATTTCTTAAAAGCAGTTGATACATTGACGAAGTTTTATGGACGCTATAGATTATTAAGACAAACGATATTTTAATAAATTCAATACTCTAATAATAGGAAGAAAAACATGTTTAAAGTTTCGAAGAGAATGAGGAAGACGAATGAATTGAAAAATGTCAAGCTAGGCAATGTGATATATCGTGTTCTTTTCTCGATTATTTATCTCTTTGCTATCAGTTTTCTTAAATTATTATTAGGTAAATCATGAAATTTGGGATAGTTTTATTTGAAACACCCGATATGCAATAAAAAAGTATTTTCCTTTATACTTTTAATTTCTTTTATCTTCAATTAAAGCAGTACCGTTGCATCGAATCTTCTCACGATTGGATCATAATTTCCTCATCCATTAGGAGCCCTCAGGGGTTTATATTAATATAAAATCTTCGGTTCTAGCGATCTTCGACAAAGACGAGCAGCCAGACAGGGGGACATTTATTCCATGTAATTCCACTTTTCATTCGGTTGAAATTGATTTCATAACCATTTCGGCGTTTCTTTTCCTTCCTGAGGTAATTTCGCTTATTTCAAATTCATATGTGTTATTCTAAAAAAAAAAAGAAAAAAGTGAACTTCTCGATCTACGGTCAAATATTTCTACCTTCATTTCACACTATCTCTTTGAAAGAAGCGACGATCTTTCGTCGCGGTACAATATCCAACATCCAATTTCAATTACATTACAAACATCCAATTTCACCCGAAATAAATCAACTCGTCAACCCGTAAGATACGCTACTCGATATTGTTCATTATTCTAACGTTAACGAACGACCAATGCAGAAAATGTCATCATAAAAATTTGTCGAAAATGCAACCATTTCACAATTTCCACTGGCAAATAATCCAACACTCGTCAACAACCATCACTCTTTTCTCAACACTGTTATCTCCAGTAACCAGAAGAAAGATGTAACACAGTTCGCCAATTCAAAATACCGTTAGCTGATCACCGAAAGATTGAGGCTACGTCACGTCATCTCGATCACCGATCAGCAGCGATCATGACCGCTAGGAAGCGAAACGTTGGCAATGTCTTTCTATTAGATACACTAAAACAATGTCGAACAGGGCAGTGTCAAATGTAACAATGCCAAGTGTAACAGTGTTAAGTATTATTAAGGTTGAGGTTGACTGATTGAAGAACGAGTGGATGAATTTGTAATAGAAAAGTATATTAAAATAATTAAAGCTATAAGTATAAGTACAATGTATCAGTTTATGCTAATTCAGATCCTTATTCTCTTAGTGTTACTAGACAATGGAATGATGATGGATGAGAGCACGTTCATATATTTATAGCAAAAGGACATTACCAGAAAAGTTAAGCTTCTAGCTTTGGCTAGAGGCTACAGGGAACAAACAGAAATCTGTTTATTAGTTCCTTTGTTCCTAGACTTTGCAAACATAACGTATATGTGAGAATTGTGGATCTTAATTGCCGAAATAAAAGTAAAGGAACACTAAGGTTACGCTTAGAATTCATATTAAAATAATTTTAGATTTATTTAATAAACGCTTTCCAAGATCTTCGTCGATACACATTTGCACACGTCTCATCTGTTTTTTGAGACGCCGCGCACACACATACTTTCACGTACTCATATTCACATACGTGTGTTACTACTACACGGCCAATTTACCCTAGCACACAAAATTATACATATCTCGATAGGTACAATAATATGCACCGCTCCTTATTTAGAATATTTCTGCGTAATAGCAGTCTGCAGGTCACGGATATACATAAATAAAGATGTAGAGTTTTTGTAATTAAGGATAACAATAGGAAGTGTAACGATATTAACTATGACAAGCCAGGCTATGAACGTATGAAAAGTCTCGTGTAACACGGTGTATTCCACCTTTCAAGCATTTAACAACCGTAGAAAATCACGACCCCCTGTGCACGTATAATCGCGAAACTCATCCTAGATCTGCATTTTAATACCGTTTATTAGCCAGCCATGGCCTTTATGAAATCAGTAATCTGTTAATGGGTCGTCTCACAGCCACCCCCTCTCTAGGCCGCATAAACACCGCGAACAAGAGCCAGGGGTTTTCCCCTTTCTCTGCCCCAATTGGGATTCGTCATGCGTGACTGAACGGAAGCAGCGTAATCTGCGTAATACCCGTAACACACCATTATGTTATTAGGCCGGGGTGTTGCTGGCCCTCGTTGCATTGGCCACGTTAACGCGGACTAGGTATTAAAAGGCTCTTATCGTTCTCCTTGGGAAAGTGAATCCTCGAGGGGCGAGAGAACCGGTGAAACGAATGTTGGATTCCATCGTGGATGGCTGAAGATGAGAGTGACGATCGCTAATCTTGATCGTCATTAGTGCTTTTGGCAGATTGGCATTGTTAATTCAATACTGGTTAGATGGATTGAGGTTGATTGGAGTAGGTTAGATTGCGTAGTTGTGAAGTGCTACGTTCGGAATTCAGCACTTGAGAAATTACGAGCTGCGTGGTTCCAAACGAATTAAATTGAAATTAGAGAGATTTTCCAATTAATGGGAGTAGCGTTTTGTTAGGTTCGTTTTAAAATTCAACTAAGTGAGTGACAGAGAAGGTAAAAAGGAAGTAAAAGGAATAGAATGAAATAAAATAGATTTCAGATCAGACATGTTTGAGAATTTGAAAGTTTAATAAGCGACCTTGCTCTAATTAATTAATTTAATCTAATGATTCAATAATCTATAATTAATCTATAATTAATCAATCCAATAATTAAATAATATATATATAATAAATATAATTATGTATATAAAAAATGATCTAATGAGGGAACGAATGACTGAAAAAGATTATACTGGATGGAGGAGGAGTAGGACAAGAAGGATAAGAAGAAAATGAAGAAATTAAAGGAGGGAAGGAGGGAAGAAAAATAAGGAAGTAAAGACGGACGAAAGGAAAAGAAGGATGGAAGAATGAGGAAGCGAAGGAATGGAATTTTTATTATTTTCGATCATTTTGTCACAATTATTGCTACTACGCTTGTTATTTTCAAAACACAAATTTACCATTACCAATTCATCAAAAGGAAAACCTTACATAAACTAGTGAGATTGATCGTTACAATTCAGAGAAAACAGAGAACATCCATTTTTCAAACTAATCCTTCATTGTTCGACGAGAAAAATCCCACGAACCGAGAGATATACTGTCCATCGTCATTAGTGATGGAATGGAGTTCGATATGTACATACGTCCTTCTAAATCGAGATCAATTCTAAACTCCATTTCATAGAATTCGAACATTGTTTATAAAAATGCAAATGATCTATTTGTTTTCTTCTTTATAATATTCTATACGTATAGTATAAAAATTATATTATACATGATAAAATTATAATTTATTTTTCTAATATTATTTCAAAAAATACGCTTTCCAAAAATACAGCTGTCATTACATTTATAAAAATCTACTTTTCAAATACTTATACCCATCGCTAATCACCAGAATCTTCATTATCATCTTGGCGAAATTATCGCAGAACTAAAGACGCTGTTGAAGACTCCCTCGAACCAGTTCCTGGTAACAATGCAAGTTGTTCGATCGGCCGATTTTGCCCGGTCTGAAAAATAATACCGTTAATCAGAGTGTAATTCCACGCTGTAGTATACGTTGCCGGTTGCCCTCGACACGCTTCACCCGCGGCTACGTAATTTCCTTCGATGATAATGCGGATCGGAAGATTTCGTGGGCGGCCTGCCACGGTACCAGACGTAATATCGAGAGAATCGCCATCGCCTGCTAATACCGCGGAAAGTTTATTAGTTCTGGCCCTTCCTTCGTGATCCGGCCGCTTTAATCTCCAGTATGTCGTGGTCCCCGGATCAATTTCTCTCAAGGGGAGCAATGGGAAAATATGAGAGGAATACTCTCCGTGATAAATGTCAATAGTTGTTTCGATTGAACGTGAGTTGCGATATACAGAGTGATCCATTTCAATAAGACCACTTAAATGTCTGTTGAAATTGCGATGCAAAATATTTTACGCGTAATTTGAATGGTATCAATCGTAAGATGATCAATGATTTTTTATACACAACTACGTATTGTTGCTTGGCATCTCGATAAACATAAACTGCAGATACATTAATTAGAATACGTTTATTATACGACCGTATATACAACTCGCACAATTCAAACTTCTCCTTTTCTAAAGATTCTCCCTGTTACGTCCGATGACTCTATGTTTGAGGAGGCCACCAGCTGTATACATAGAATTAAACGGACCGCAATAATCCTAAGGAACTGTCATAAAACGAGGCTTTTTTATTCGCCGTTAAGGCCGTCAATTGGCATAAAACATCTTCGGGTCAAAAGGTTCCTTATGGTTATTGCTCCAACAGGTAAAAATTACGAGTTTTCTTTTGCAACAGCATCGTCACCGGACTTCACTCGATCTACGACTACAGATCAGTCAAAGTATCTGCACTGGTTCATCGACTTTAGAACAGTCAACATCTCTTTACCGGGTTTTCACCCTTCGATCATTCATCTACTTAACTTATATCTTACGCACCAGCGTAACTATCTTTCTACAGAGTTATTGGAAATATATACTATTTTTGAACTGTTAATCAAGTATTAAACCACATCTATCATCCTAATCGAAATAGGGAATCGAGTAGTTCGTGGCGTCGATTGTCTAATCGTAACGGGAATTTACGACTCCCGTTGACGCGCTACCTGGCGATCGCGTCTCTCCGTGACTGGTCGAAAAAACACTCCCCTCTCTGCTTCCTCGGCTCCATCCCAAAAACATTTCTCCACTATATCGATCAGTCGTCGAAACGAATCAATGAACTCCGACAACGACATCTGAAACAATAGTAGCATTGAAAAAACTCCACTCCCTTGCTTGTCACATTGCACCCTGAATGAAGTCGGTTCCTTTCATCAGCTCGATCGGCGTGCACGCACGGCTTCCGCGGAATATTGGACACAGTGACGGGAAGATATTGAAATCCTCCGCTTCGTAACGCAGCAAGCCTTCGAGTTCTCGGTCCCGCTAGCTACGTGATCACGTTACATTAGCGAGAGACCTCCACGTGGGGAGGATGCGTGGGTAGAGAGACATAAGAGAAAGAGCTGACGCGTTGATGGGAAGTAAGAGACGAAAGGAAGAGCAACGAGTTGAGGCGGTGGAAAAGTGAAGGAGATGGAAAGTGGTATGGGTGGAAGAGAAAAGCGATGATGTACGTATAGGAGGAAGAGATGAAAACAGGTGGAAAGGCGGAGGAGAGGGAGAGTTGAGGCGAATCGAGAAGCTTGAGGGGAACGTGGTGGGAGGTGGATAAAGGGGAGTGAAAATTACGTAAGTGAAAGAGGAAAAGCGACAAGTTAGATTAAGACTTTGCGTCTGCTATATTTTCGAACTTTCGTTCCAATCGATCCGCGCTGAGTTTGTCAGTCACTGTCATTGAGTCAGTATATACCGTGCGGTTACTCGTTATTTTAGCTTGTATTATTTTTATTATTAGACTGCGGATTTTTATGCATTTTTATATTTTCACCAACATAGCCAAAAAATTGGAATAATAATTAAGAATAAAAATTTACTTTATGCGCTGAATATTATAATAAATACTCTGCCATTTTATTATATATATTTTTGTATTATATGCGTTGCGTACATTTTTCCAGCTACACATTCTCGATGAAAGCAGGAAAATTCTGAATCATCACACAGAATGTGATGAATAAAATATTACGTATCTTGTGTCATTGTTGTGTTAGACCGTTAAAAACCAACGATGCGTGAAAATGGTACATTTTGCTCGCAATGTTTTTCAATTTGCACATATCCTTATTTTTCAATAAAATGCGCTTTGAAGAAACACAGAGAACGAGGAAAGGGGGAATAAAGGGAAAGGTAGGCGCGCTTGGAAGAATTGGAAAAGGATATCGATGTGTAAGATGGATAGAGGAGAGGGTGAAAAGAGTTGGGAAAAAGGTAGTGGGAAAATGTAGACTATGTAGGTGAACGGGGAGTTAATTAGCCGAAAAGGAAAAAACGACTGAAAGGAAGGGAAATTGGAGAAGGAGTGGAGAAAAAAGTACGTGAGAGTAGAAGAATCGGAAGAGGAGTTTAATGTATAAAGTGGATGAAGGAGGAAGTGAAAAGGGTTGAAAAAGAAGGTAGAGAAACAATGTGGACTATGTAGGTGAACAGGAGTTTAATTAGTTCAAAAGGGGAAAAGGATAAAAGAGAAGGGAAAACGGAGAAGGGAGCGAGGAAAAAAATGTGTGAATTGAGCAGGATGAAAAGGGAGAAATTTGAAGTGAAGATGAATGGAAGAAGAAGGAAGACAAAAAGGAAAGTTTGAGAAGAGTAGAAGCTATATAGGTGAAAAAAGAAAGAGCAAAAAATGTTTAGAGAGAAAGAGAGATGGAGAAAACGAAATTTAATTTTATCTGAGGGTGAATGCAGAAATAGATAAAAAGAATAGGAAAAACAAATAAAGGAAGAACGAAGACTACGCAGGGAAAAAAGAAATAAATTGGAAAAAATATAGAACTAGAAAAATTAGATATAAAGAGTAGAAGGGAAGAAGAGATACGAAACATCATGACGATATTCATAAAAAGTCAAGATAAGAAAGTTGGTTATAAGGAAGAAAAAAATAGAAAACAAATTGAAAAAGAAAATGTATAAGTTGAAGTGGTTTGAAAGTGGAATTTGATGCGATAAAAGAAGGCTATGCAGGTTAGAGATGGAAAGGAGTTAGCCAGAAAAAAGAAATGAAAAGAAGCGGAAGTTGAAAGAGGGTGACAAAGAGGAACAAGAGTATGTGAGTTGCAAAAGATGAAAGAGGAACTTATTACACGACGATGGAAAAGGGAAAGGAATCAAACAAGAAAAAGAATAAAAAGGGATAGATATATCATAAGTGGAAAATAATAAGAAACGTATATTTAAAATTATAGAAATAAACAAATGATAAAAACTGAAAGCTTTCGCGAAATGTAGAAGAATAATAAAAGTTAAGCGTTATAAGCTCGGATGAAAGCACGAAAGAAATTAAAAATGCAGAATTTAATTTCAACCTAATAAAAAACAGAAGATAAACAGCGAAACAACGAAACATATCAAAAAGAGAAAACAATTGCAACAAAAAATAGAAGAATAATAAAACACAGGAGGAAGAAGTAAAAATAAAAAATACAAACCAATCAAAAACCAAGCGAAAACGAGTACTTCTCTGTAATCTAAAAACTACACAAAATCCAACGAGAGAAGCAAATACATTTTAACGATAAAACACAACTGAAATGCTCTGCCTCTGAAATAGCATACAATTCCAAAAAAATGTGAAAAGATACTAAGTAAAAACAGGATTATTGGAAACAACGAATGGAAATCTAGTTTCCTACGTTTGCTGGTTATGGAAGATTATTTGTACAAAAACAAACCCATACATTTTCTTTTAAAGTAATAGCATTCCAAATGGAATTTTTAGAATCGGGATAAGTCACACAAAAATTAATTTATCCATATTTTTGAAACAAGAATTATCTACAACAACGGTACGTTTCATTTTTATCTTCTTGTTTTTTTTTTTTAATATTTAGATATTTTATAGAATATTAAATATCACATATATACATTATATGTATAGAGAATTGTTTTATTTAGCAAAGTAATTAACCCTTAGCCAGAAGAGACTGGATTATAGTTACGAACAACGAGTTTTTATTTTACAACAATAAAGTATAGAGTCAATTGGAAAGGCATTTTATTTTTATGCGACAGCTAAAATCTAAAAAATTAAGTCATTCGTATAATTTAACAGAGCAATGATACATTAATGTCACTGAAAATAATAAATGTAAAACATTTGCCTGAGCCCATTAACCCATCCAAAGGATCATTTGAGTTAAATACAGATTTTGCAAAAATGATACAACGATTTTAATCCGCCTTAATGATAAAATATATTAGATATTACATTGTATGCTGCAAAATCTTATATAAAGTACAATTTTAATAAAGTTTAATATTTATATAAAATTCTAGAATACGCGAATCTATTTGTTTTTATTTACTTGATAGAACAATTTTTATTAACAACTATCAATTCACATGAAATTCGCATAGAAATTGTCTTTTTCTTGGTCAATGCAGTATACGTCTTCCAGTAGCGTGAAAGAGAAACGAGGACTCTGATCAAGTTCCCCGTTTATGGCACGTGTGTGGCATAAGGTCCCGGCGTTGACGCAGCGTCGTTGCGAGAAATTCGTTTAAAACTCAGTGCAAAGGCGTAAATACGACAGCCGCTGGCTCCGGGAGGGCGCTTCATCGCGAGAGTGCAACTTATGAATCAAATTGCATTCACGTAGCTCGAATTCCCGCGGAACTCGACCTGCAACCCTCCTGGCGCATTCTGTCGATGATACTGGAATTCCAGGGGGAATTCACGGGGAATTTACAAGGAATTTACACGTTCCATCTTGCACATCGACTGTGTGTTACAGCGTTCGTGCACTTGTATCGACTGTTAGACGAAATTGTAGAATTTCGACGGATGAAAGGCGACAGTACTTGATTTAGTTTGAAATGGAAGCAGAGTGGAAAGGGTAGCTTTCAAATGCTTAAATTTTGTTGAAGAAAATGTTAATACCATAACGTGTATACTATAGCGTGGATTATCATTTTATAGGAAATGGTATTTACGTGTTACGTTGAAGCCATAAACTTAAGCTTGTTGTTCAAATCAAAATTTAAATATTTTATAACATTTGCTAGATTCAGCTTGTTGTTTAGAATTTTTTGTATTTTTAACTTCGTGCAGTATCTTGAAATATTTTCTAACGCTAGGAAAATACAAATTGATCGAATTTAATTGAGAGAACGCAGCAGAATTAACGCAACAAGACGTGCAAAACGCAAGACAGAAAGTGATAAAAAGCAAGTGTTTTTATAAATCCAAAAAAACGTGATTGCTTATTAATATAAAAAATGTGTTACAGATGTTTGATTGACTATACCCACGTCTCACACGGAGATGTGCGTTAAAAGATTAAACTCGAAATATCATTTCTTCTACGGTCCTAATCTTACCTCGATCTTCCAATCTCGAAACTGACCATTTCATCGTCCTGAAACTCGAGCAAACTCCCTTCGCGACTCCTTTCGCGTTTTCCAAACGAAGATGCGACACTAATTAGAAATAATCGCGCCTCGAGGGTAAAGGGTACCATCTTGCAGGTGCAAGCGCGCCTCTTAAGTGAAATAAATGTTCGTCGACAGTATAGGCCGCTTTTTAACCCTGGCCGTGCTCCTTTGCCCATTCAAATGGTAACTTTAATGCACGCCGCGAATTAAATATCGCCGACAAGTAAGAGAAAGCGACAAGTTGAACGCGTAAATTACTCGAGATATCAGCGTGACTCGTTACGACCAGAAGGTATTAAACGTTGCCGTAATTTCAGCTTCGTGATTTTGAAGGACTAACGACTCGTTGGAACGCGAAAATTCAACGTCGAATATCGTACTCTCGTAAGAAACTCGAATCTCCGTGTCTTTTGCTTTTTGCCAAGTTTGACGAAGCGATGAGGGAGGAAGAAATTGCGAAAAGAACGTTAGATTGCGAGGGAAATGCTGGTAAAGTTTAAAGAGTGATGTAGGAAGCCTTTGATGAGAGTTCTGAGTTCGTACTTTTTACTTTCAGATATGTTGAATGTGGCGGTAGATTTTGTAGAAGAGATCGATGCTTGAGGCGAAGGTTGCCCGCGTAATTTCGAATAAAAATGTTTCAATTAGAAAATTGTTAGATACATTTATATTGGACAAAATAATTGAGCCGTGTGTCAGAACAACGTGGAAACCGCGAAAGAACGATTTGAAGAGCTAAGAATGGAAAAATAAGAAAATAATATTTGGCCAGTGCTTCGCTTTATTTTCTTTGCCAACATTGTGTGTTTAGTATGAACAATCTTTTTGTAAGATTGCAAATGTTTTTTCGTTTTGCCTGAAAAACTTGTTTGCATCGTAGGTATAAACCTTGGAAATAAATACGCGATGTTATGGATATTAGAGAGTTATTAACATTGCTATTGTAGATGCATAAATTTTAACAATATTTCAATTGGAAATTAGTAGTAGTTTTTTATTGCAACATCGAACGTTATTTTTATTCCACATTAATTACGATTTAATTTTAAGCTGAAATTATTCATACAATTTCTATGGATTTTTGAAATAATTTATAAGGACAAGAAGTGAAAATGTTACAATATGAGCTCAAAATATTAAAAAATAGTCGAATCGTTTCAGTTTTATTAATTCTAGAAGCTAAAATGAAGTAATTCATAAAGGTTTATACGATATGAAGAATTTACATCCTTTTGTAGTTAAAAAATAATTCATCGTACAACTTTATAATATGTTGAAGGAAACAAAATTCTTATTTGCATATGTTACGTTTCAGAGCTAATAAAAAATTCCAATAAAAATGCTGAATATCTAAAACAGATAATTTCAAAATGTGTATTCATTAATTTACAGTTATTGGCTACTTTATTTTATACTTCGTTATTTTATTATTGTTTTATTTCATTTAAAAGAATTGTAATTGTGGAAGCAAAATTCTCCTGCAAATTTTGGAATGGGATTATAATTCAAATTATTTTTAAATCTCTTCGCACGTAATAAATTGTAAACCACTTTTATTAAGTTATTAAGATATAATAACTTAAGTTAGTAGGTAGCCAAAGGAATTTTAATTAGACAATCTGCCATAAATTGACCTTCTGTTTAAAATATCTCTACTTATCATTATTCAATAGCAAGAAATTTGTGACGATATAGCGTCGCAATTATTCAACACTTGAACAAATTCCTGCATTATATTAAACAACTGGCAAAACTTGTCGGGCTTGTAACCTCTTAATAAATCAGTTGAAACAAAAAATCTGGATACCAGTTACACCCTTTCACCATTGTCGTGTCACAATCAGTATTCAGCGATGAAAAGCGCAGATGTTACAATAGCTGCTTCTCATTCGGCTACCTGTACAACTCGATTATTAATAATATTATCGTCTAGAATAGTGTTCATTGTCCTGTACAGTATTTCTCTTACGAAATGGTTTCTAATTTATAGTTCTGCTAAATGTCTCATGCTTCATCATCTTGGAAGAGACTGTAGGTTTGTATTTCAAATTTCCGGCAGCAAAAACAGCTTTAAATAAATGAACTAAAAATTGAACTAATGAAAAATTAATTATTAATATGTAATATTTATTAACACTTAGACTGCCACGGTGGTCATTAGTGACCGGAGCGCTTGAACTTCTTACAATTGTAAAAATTGAATGAAAATTGACAGTTAGGGCATTTTGAATATAACCGATAAATAGAAGATACTTTGAAACAAAAAGTGTTCCATTGAACGATTAAACATTTTTATTAGAACATGAATAAAAAAAAGTGAGAACAAATCTTGCATCTAACGGTGCACTGTGTTTGCATCCACATGTTTGAGGGGTAATCTACGAATATTATCATAAGCATAGCTTTGAAAATAATCGTAAATGCTGTTTTATAATTATATAATTGAAGTTAGAAATGTGCACATACCTTACTAGCATATATAGAATGAACAAATACTGTTTACTAATATCTTCTACACGTTTCAACAATATATTCTGCACGTTTTGCTTGCGACGAAATGCGAATGATTTGTTGAAATAAACGAAGCCTTGTTATAATATGTCGCTATCAACTGTTACAAAGGCGCCACGGTGGTCATGACCACCAACAAGATAAACGATCCATTGGTGAAGAATGTTGTCTTACATCGTCAATTTATCATTATTTTGCCATTATATGCTTTGAATAATAAAAATACTGCCGTGGCGTCCTGAGCGAAACATGTGATTTCGGCGTGGCAGTGAAAGTGTTAATATATAGAAGGAGAATTAAAGATCTAAGTATTTCACATGAACTATAGTATGAATACATGAACTATATATGAACTATAATATAAAAAGTTGATACTATTAAAATAAAATGTATAGAACCTAATAAGAAGATGTAACTGGAAAACAAATCTATGTTCAAATACTTGATGTAGCCATTATGTACGTATATCATCATACTTACATAGGTCGAAATCAATAATTCTAGTGTTAAACACCTTTTTCCCTCGCAATATCCTCTTTTACTGAGCGTTCCATTCATTCCACGTGGACCTTGAAACACCCCTTCGCTAGCACCCAAGGATACTCATTCCTCTTCAATTCCCTGTTTCAATTCCCTGTTTCAAAAGCGGAGAGACCTTCGATCTCTTCCTCCATGGTAAGTCAACGAACCCGCAATTTGTTCGTTTCCTTACGTCAAAGTCGCGTGGTCCGCGCGACAAACACGTTGCGTGCTTTGGTTGTCGCGTGCATCGGTCGCTGGTACGGATCGATAAGCGCGACAACGAGGCGGTCGAAGCGGGCCGTGTATCGCCGCGTCGCTTGCGAAAGAGGAAATAAAAGCGTTTAGAGGCGGAGGCGGAGGATGGAGGAGGCTGAGTAAAGCAAACACGAACAAAAACGAGCGGCCAGGGACGAATAAACGAGCGTTGCCTGGCTGGCGGCGTTGCAATGACAACAAATTGTATTCGAAAACAAAGTACGCGTAATTGCGAGCGAGCCTCCTCCGCCAGGCAGACGAGCCTGGCCCTGGCACGCATCGTCGTCGTGACTTTTTTGTAACTAACCGACCCACAGTCTCTCTCTTTCTCTCTCTCTTTTCTTCTCTGTTTTCTTTCTCTAAGGCTAGTCGCGAATGCTCATCACGTAAGGGGATTGGCTAGCTCATTAGAAGCTAACTACGAGCATCCTCTAACCGGAGGTCTCTCTACACCTTGCGCGCTCGAGCTGTGTGCTGTATGCCGCCCCGCTTTCAAATTCATGCTGCGGCTTTCGTAGACACGTACTACACACGAGCGTCGTGGGACATTCGTTCTACCGGAAGTTAGGCAGTGTTTGTTTGGTAGAAAGTATGGACTGTGTAGAATTGCAGTAATACGGTGATGATGATGATGATCGGTTTGGGATTGTTGGCGATTGTACGTTTTTAAGTGGAATTGGAGAATGATGGCGAGGCTCTGTTTGACTTCTGAACAGAGGGTAATGAAAATTTATAGTGGCAGACAGGGATTAATGGATCTCTTGGGTCGTTCCTAAAATTCGTAGCCGAATATTCTGCTATATTTTATGTATTATACATATATTTGATGAAATTTGAAAAGAATTATTTATTACGTCACGATAAGAAATAGGCGAAGAATACTAAAGGATTTACAGCATCTTATTCATATTCTGATCTTTGCAAGGTCTTTTATTTTTACATATCTAGAAATCTAGAAATCTGGAAAAACAATTTCTGAAAAAGGAATCGAGGCTAGAAGCTGCACGATAAATAGTAGAAAGTAATCAAAATTAAACTTTCTAGTCGACTTAATGGAAAACTAATGAAAGTAAGTTGTTGGAGAATCCATTTGAACTACGAATTTTTAAATAGAAGATTAATCACAAGGAAAATTACTCGTAGAAAAAAAGCTAATAATGCAAAGTACCTAGAGAATAAATATTATATATGTAAGATATAACAGTTATGAACTTTGAAAGAACCTCGTCCCTATCTTATTTAAAGATTAAAAACATCGAGAGTAAAGTTAAATAGATTCCACAAAAATGAATTTTTAGAATTTAATTTGAAGTCGTTCGACCAAAATCCACTAGAGCAACCGCGTTTTAGTAGCTTTGCCTTACAAGTTGTCAGTTGAGAATTCAGTTATTTAATGAGATTAATCAACAACCTTTGAAGAAGTTACTGTTCAGAGAGATCAACATTGAATAATCTGGTTTCAGAGAGATCAGAAGTTAGTCAGATTTTAATCAACGATGACGGAGTTTATATTGCGAAATAATGAAACCTAGAAAATTTGTTTAGCGCCCAATCAGTGAGTCACCCTTTCGAACTCCACTGAGAAATAAACCAATTACGATAATTATTAATTATTTATATATTTCGTGAATTTTTAATTATTCATCGTTACTTATTTATTATTATTATTTTTAGATTTGGAAAATTATTAAGCTACTTCTATGTTCATTGTTCAGTCTCCTAACATCTTTTACTTTTAAATAAGTCTCTTAAAACCAATCTGATCAACTCCATTTTCTAAACATTAGTCTAATTTTAGCGTCAGAATGCGAACACAATCAGTGCTTAATTTTCCAGAGAACAATTAATCACGATGGAGTGGATTGCTATAGCTGAAATATCTACTGTATAAAACATTTTGTAATTAATAAGCCATGTCATAGTATCTAAAGTACCTTTAAATCTTGAAATTCAGAAACATACACCAAGACGTAACATATCACCAGGATAGATGGACAAATTCTTCAGCACAGTCTTTTCATCCCCGAGATAAAGATGTCTCGCCATAAACATGTCTCCGAAAAGATATAACCACATTTTCTTCTCCATGTATAGCTACATTTTATTTCATCGTATCATCCATTGTTCTTTAAGAACAAATTCAAAATCTCTACCAAATCATCGTTAAAAGTACATGCAAAATCCACGGAAACAAAAGGATTGTAATATTATCACACCAACGATTGTTGAGGATTATGAATCTTAATCGCCGAAATAAATGTATAGGAACACTTAGATTACATTTAGAATTGACATCAAAATAGTTTCAGACTTGTTTAATATGCGATGTACAAGATATTCGTCGATACACATTTGCACGCGTCTCAGCACTCTCTTTGTCACACCATCTTCTTTACCACGCTACTGTCACGTAGGAGACACAAGAAATTACGAAAATGATAGATCGCCGGTGATCTCCTCACAGTTCGAACGTTTCACAAATAAGGTGAAGGAATCGAACTTTGTATATGGTAATAGAATTTATTATACAAATCTAACAGAGTGACGGTTCAAAGTGTTACAACAGACTGATCTCGAGCGCTAGTTTGGGAGGTTTTTTATACTGAGGTTTTAATCCCTCTGGAGGGGTTGTCGCCTGGTGTATATCAGAGGCGGCTATTCCGTTACTATTTGGCTATTGTTTAGATAGTTGTGGTATGCAGGAAGGATATCACTCCTTCTGGTGTGTGTGACACTATCAACGAAACAGTTGCACTCTTCTGTTTACGAGACGCTGTGCACGCACATACTCCCACACACTCGTAGTCATATATGTGTGTCACTGTTACGCGGCTAATCTAGTGTAACACACAAAATTACGTATATCTCAACAGCCATAATTTGAGCGTTAATTAGCCAAGTTGAGGTATGTTTGACGAATTTTAGAACTTAATCTTTTCGTAAACTATGAAATTGGAATGAAAAGATGTTTTCTATGTTTTCATCATCAATTTCCTCCTGCACACTTATTTCCTCGGATCTCGTATATTAAAGCACATCTCGAAGCGTATTGAATTCCATTTGCGATGCTTCTTCACGGCCCACAGCCCCCGCGTTCCCACGGACAAGGAAGCCCCTTTGTTGCAAATTGGAGAAAATTTACGAGTCTCGCGACAATTTCACCAATTGTACCCTCCTATTGATACGTTCTGCCTAAGTGCACCCCTGAAATTCTTATCTGGACGCGGGACTCCGCGTTATGCGATATACATACATACATATATATGTATATATATATCCAGGTCGTACAGGGGGTGTGTATCGGTCGAATCGGGCCTTTATGAAGGCAAGTTGGGATAAGACTCCCAAGGGAGTTCCTACCCCAGAAGGGGATGATGTACTTGCCTTGAAACTGCTGATAGTATCCTGGGAATACGAGAGAGATGGTCGTTGAAAAGCGATTCGGCTTCAACGTTGATTCGTTGAGGTCCACTGGTTCAAAGCTTTTTGTATTATCGGCCAGCTTCTTTTTCGCGAATTTATTTGCACGCTTTATCGATATGTGGGTTCGCTGTATCGTTGCTCCCCGACGCGTTGTGGATTTCAGTTTGATTCGAGATCAGGTTATTTTAGGGTTGAAACGGAGGATACGCGGTTAATTTGGATTTATAGGATGTTAAATCTTAATTTGGCTTTCTGGAATGTTAATGGTGTAAGCGGTGGTGTTAAGTGTGATTTGTGCCACTAACCTTGTTTCCATTTGACCGTGTTTTATTTGGAAATTAAGTATATTTTCAGTCAATAAAATTAACGTACACCCTTTTTCTGACTTCGTTTCATCATTTTTCATTGTGTGTCTAATGTCAAAAAATCGGTCGTAAGAATTCAAAGAATTATATCGTCGATTATAATCATTATGACACATATTCGTTACATTGGGCACATTCAGAAAACTCTAACAAATTGTACTTCATATTATAATGCAGATACGAAGCAAATAAAATAACAGATTTATAATAAAATAACCAATAATTTAAACCAAATATCAGAACCTGTCCTGATACGATGATTAGATCAACGGTGTGTATTCGTTAACAAATAGTCTCCACCGTAAAACTTTTGTGTAGGGTCTCATGTTCACACGATTTCACTAGAAACCTCCGAAAGAAATTCAACTAAAAAAGACCATTTTAAAGAAACACAAAGAACACAGAAAACGGAAAAATAGTGGTAGGAGTTTAAGCTGTCTCTGGGGGGTGGTGGCAGGCTCGGGATTGAAAGCGGATCGAGCACAGCGGCAAATTAACGGTGGCCAATAAAGCAACGAGGCGACCTCCGTTCCGGCCAATCTACTAGTGGCTAGATTCAAATCCGCCTCCGGCGTTTCGGTCGATGATTAAATTTCGCCTACAGCCGCTGTCGAATATTAGTCCCGGTACACCGCGGCGGCCTCCCGTTGTTCCTCTTGAGAGCCATCATCGACACGGTGGCGCACGTTGCGATCGTAAATTCCCCCGGTTGCCGCTGAGATGCGATACGACGAGCCAGAAATTGAGGTAGGTCTCTGGAAGAATAGAAAGAGCCACAGTCGATTGATTGATTTTTCTGGGGCAAATGTTCGAGGAGGAAGAAGGTTGGAGTAGATTGTTTGGTATAATGTAGCGTATAAAATATATATATATATATCTGAATCCAATGAACTCAGCATCGTCTTATATATATACAGGGTGGTCAAGGTAAATGGGATGATGTACATATCAAACGTATTTATTGCTACATGAAAGGATTCTCAAGAAAAATTATAAGAAATATTATAGAAGTATATAATAGTGTTCATGTATTATATTATCTTCTTTACTTACCATAGCTTTATACTCAATATTATTTATGGTTCTTTTAGATATCGCTACCCGTCGACAATTTTTGCACAGCACTGTATAACGGTGAAAATATATAGTTCTTTCTCGTGGTCATCCTTTTTACGAGATTCGAAGCGATTCCTCTGTAAATAATCCTTATACATTTTTTACGTGTGTTTCGAATTGTTATCTCGTACACGTGTAAACTTCTGCTTGATTAATTAATTTTCTAATCATCTAGACGGATTACTACGTTCTCTATGAAAACAGCAAGCGTCGTAATACTTGTGAACAAGACTGTGTTTGATGTTTTGTATGGACTTACTTTAATGGTAAATAAACAGTAAAAGAGTTCATACGAACGTGTGTCCTACCTCTTTTCCTTTTTCCTGCGTTATAACCATTTTGGTACTGTAATAAGGTGCATTCCAGTTGGCTGCGTCTGTAGGAAATGGCTCGAAACGGTTATCTCTGGCTTGAATGCAAATCCGCGGTCGTTATGTTGTAGAATTTTTCAAACTTTCAGCAATTTCAAATATAGTGTAACCAGAACATTTCTTCCAAATGAAATAAAAATCGGATCGAAGATACAGAAGATACAAACAAAACGGAACCAAGACAGAAGGAACCAAGGGAAATATAGGAGAAGAATATTAAGGAAATCTCGAGACTATAGAGAAAATAGGAAAGGTGGGAGGTACAAAAGGAAGTTGGAACGAAAGGAAAGCACGTACTTGCTTTTGCATATATTCCAAGGGAGGATTCCCTTTATGGGGCACAATGCATCCTGTGCACGATGTCTCAACGGGGGGGGGAGGGGGGAGACGCAGGCTGTAGAGCATGACGTAGTCCAGCATTATATGAATCCCTGAAATTATGGGAATCCATGTAGGTACGCAATAAAGTCCGTTGTCCGTGTGTACACGCCCTACGATGTCCCCTTCCGCGTAGAACGATTCGTTTCCAAAATTATATCCCGTGCATGCCATGAAGTTCAATGAATATCGCTACCACCGGAAACGATCAGGTGCATCTGCTTGACTCTCGATGCTTTTGCTCTTAAAATACAATATGTCATAACGTAGAAGCTCTACGGTTGTTGTATTATATTAGCTACGTTTACAGTATACTATCCTGCAAAGACTTTCGCAAGTATCTATCTATTCACGCTACCGCTATAAAAATATTTGGACGCTTGCTTATTTTTTACAAGATATTACAAAATTACAAATTGCAATGATTTGGTCCTTCATAATCATCGTACTTGCGTACTATAATATATTATAACCCGATTTAATTGATTTTCGAATGTCAATATATTTTTTTTTATTTGGAAGTAGTTTACAATCAATTCTCATTGAGGATTATAAGTAAACTATTCTGGCGTACTATAACGTGAATAATAAGTGAATCTAATGTTTAAATCTAAAGTGTAATGTCTTTTTAGCTTGCGGATCTGATCCGTCGTGTCAAGTAATTGAGTAACTAGTAGGTTTTGGTGGTTTTTGATTCTTATGTTATATCTATTACTGAATTTGGATATTTCTTCTTTAACTGTAGGTATCTTAAGGTCGCGATGTATTGTTTCATTGATAACAAGCTAATACATAATAACAAAACTACGCAACTATCTCGTTACTCGTTTAACTGTAGACTTTAAAATTTTTGGATTTTAAGACACATTAAGAAGGCTATTCTAAGTCCCTGACGTTAATACAAACAGTGATATTTAAGCGACAAGTGTATATTATATATTAGTATTAGATATATATGTATACTATACTATACAGTGTACAGTATGTTGCACAACTCATCGTGCACTGTCGATTGATTTCCAAGAGAGTATTATATTGTCAATAACCACTATCATAAATGTGTCATCAGCGTTTAGACTCGATAGCGGGTTTGACTGGTGATACGAGCGCGGTTCTTGGAATTGCGAATGGTATAGTTTCGGGGTGCCGCACGAACCCGACGCTCTTTGTTGTTGTCCGCCGCTGAGGATTGCGTGCATGGGGCCGATGACTCGCGAACACTCGGGGTCACGGTGCCTCGTGGCACGTAACAAGCGATAAGGGTTTTCTGGAAGGATCTGGTCACGGAGTGGGCAAGGTGATGAATGATGAACCCTCTGGCAAGAGGACTGGCAATGAGTCAAAAACCTCAACACCAACACTCAACACTTAGCCTAGAATCTTCGCGAGTTCGAGATCGCCGAAGATCGATGCATGCATTATCTAACAAATGAATTGAAGTAAATCGTTGTCATATTTTGTAATGGGTAATATAGATTTATATCCTGTTAATTTTATAAAAAGATAGTAAGTCACTTCTAACTCAAAAATCAACTATCTTTGTTCAAAGTTAGAAGGGGTCTTCTCTTGTTGTTTTCTTTTTTTTCTTCGGGATCTAAAACAGCTGAAAAGGAAACAGACAGAGTGTATAATTTTAAACACATTTATCTCGAAATTTATTCTCACGTTAACTTCTTTTATCAAAACGTGTATTATATCATATATTATATTGTCAAAAATAATTTACTTAATTTTTTCATTACCTAGATCAATATTTCTATTTGTGACTGCTTTTATCGTGTTAGATAGTAAAAGATTCATAATAAAAAAGAAGCTAACAAGGTACGCATTCTGGATATTTTTATCAATTGATTTATCGTTGATTACATTAAGGAACGATTTGGGGAATTTATAACGACAGCGTTTTGATAACAGCGATCCATCAGAAACATGAAAGCGCGCCCCAAGTATCTGAAGCTTTCACTTTGTATTTATGGGTTTCCCAGTGGCACGTGTTTTAGCTACGATTGCTATCCTTCCTCCATTATTCACTGAAAATACGTATTCTAGTAGATTAGATTCTTTCGAAAGCCTCTTTTAACTTCCCTTTACAATTATAAAGTGGAATACAGAGTCAATAAAATAGATCTATTTTTTTCCAATTCGTTAAAAATGTATCTTCGATAATTCGAAATTGGATACAAGTTTCGAGATCTAATTTAATTTAATTGTTGAATTAAAATTAAATGTTAGAATTAATTGGTTTAAAATATGAAACTTAGGAGAATTTTATATCAAACGAAACTGTAATTACTGAATTAAATTTTAATTGAATCAAAAACTTCATTGAAGACTTGTAAAAAATAAAAAATTCAAATTAAATTAGGATCGACTTTAGTATGTAATTTCAATTTGATACCTACCTAATTAGAAGTAAAAATTTCGAAATTTCAATTAATTATATGTCAAATTATAATTAGATTAAAATTAGATTTGATTCTTTCCCTAATTTAAGATTTATTAGACTAAAGACTTAAATTAAAATTCGAGCGAGTTGAGGTTTAGTTTGTGAAATTTAACGTAGATTAAATCTGAGTATGATTTGGTTAATTTTAGATAATGTACAAAGTTTGATCCAAGTTGAATTTCACTAGGTCGAGGTTAAGATTTAAGCTCAAACTAGTACTGTATTAAATTTGCATCGTATTTTGTCGATACTTAGCTTCGAGTTATATTGAACTTAAACCCAGATCTATAGAAATCGAAACTAGGTCAAAACTACATCTTTTATGGATCTAGATTACGTTTGAATGCAGTTTTTATCGATTTGAAGATGTAGAATCAGGTCCAAATTTAATGTTATCTAACTCGAAACTAGATTGTAAGTTATAATTAGATTTGAAGATAGATTATAAATCCTAATTCAAATCATGGGAAATTATTCACATGAATTCTAATTCGATAGATTTGAACATAGATTATGAATTCTAATTCAAATTCAACTGCACTTCATAGTTTGAAATTCAAATTGGATTCGGAATAATTCTTAATCAAAGACATAAATCAAACATAGGATTTCAACACCACGTCAATCTAACTGACTGATTCATAATTTATCATACTTTAATACGGTTGATTCAACATTTTTTCCAATAATATTATTGATTTATAACAGTAGATTTTTGGGACGCAATATGCAACATTTATTTAACCATTAGATATTAAAAATTCTAATGCAAGTGGACGTATTTCAAATTATTATTCTGGCTGCATTTATATTGCATTAAATACTAATATCATAGCAATCGTAACTTTGTGCTATTTATTTCAAAACCACAAAAATTTGTATTTAAAATATAATACACATAAAATTTAAAAATATAATACTTTACGGAATATTTATTTAAACATTCGATAAGAATTTGTTTTTTTTTAATGCAAAAAAGGAAAGTGAACATTTCCTATCTTTAATGTACGTGTACTTGCCCATTTCATTTAAATTATTATCCTGCTTATATCTAAAGATTATATTAAATAGTAATATTTTATTCGACATAGGATTTTCTTTACGTTGAACAAAAAATTTCTACTATTTCCCATTTTTAACGCCTCTGGACGCATTCAGTATTTCCCTGAAATTCCTCTGCAGTTCTGCATCGCGATATGTACAATAAAAACCGGCCAGTCCACTTCTAATATCGCATATGAATGGCTGCCAGGAGGGGCATGAGGGTTGAACGGGAAGACAGATCGACCTTTCTCCGCTTGAAAAACCGACGCATTCAATACGTGGCTCTGGCCAGAGATAAAAACCATTAAATGCCTTTCTCGATATTTGTTTGACTCGATTAACTTATCGATGGCGACTGGTAAAAGTGTTCCGGCTTGTCAATGCGCGACGATATTTCAACGTGATATCGCGTTAGGAGATTTCCTCTTTTCTACCTCTGCCTTCTGATCCCTCCAACACGATTCGAATCCTATCGGGTGAAATTGTTCGTCCGACTTCGTTTTGTAACACGCTTCGATCGGCTTTCCAATTAGTCGATCCGATATCGATTCTGGACGCTATTGACATTCGAGAAAGGATCCAGGAAAATTGATCTTGATTGAAGCTACGAATCTCATTGAGTCTCTTTCATTAAATACCGATATTATTTTTAATTACTTGATTGATGAATAGACCTTATTATCATTATTCTTCGGTTCTTCGATTGCAACGAAAAGATTTTATTCGAATACTTCTACCATAGTAAGCAGTATAGGTTGTAAAAGTTTGATGCAAAATCAGCATTTATTATAGTAACTTTTGACATAGTAAGCGAATCTTTTCGTAACTCGTTGAAAATGTGCGTCTACCACAAATCTGAATTTTATATTAAAGTAGGAAAAACTATACCGAACATTTATAAGAACAAATGTAGAGAATTATATTATGTTTGCGTGTGTGAAGTAATCCATTAGGTTGTCCGAAAAGTGTCTTTCTTTTACAAAAACGCATCTTTATACAAACATGAAATCTAATCTGTCAAACGTTGTGATTTTTATTTTGATAGAACGAAATGAAGCATACGTAATTCGATAAAATAATATAAAACGGAAAATGTGCAATATAAAACGAAAGAAACTTTTCGGACGACCTAATTGATATGTAATAAACAAAATAATCTTGTATTTGCAACTTTACTAAGCATTTCTAAACCTAAATCAATTCTTCTGCATTTAATGTATTGCAAATTCATTTAAGACGTCGAATGTCTCTAAATAACAAAAGTTTATATCGGCGAGATATCTTTTCTTCGACGAAAGAAACTTTAAAACCTATTATTTCGTTATAATTTTGTAAATAGTCAAATCTTGCAGCTTTCCGTAAACACATTATGTACTTAACAAATTGCTGTTTATCTCTTCGTAAATCGTATAACGTCCAATACTTTCTCCACGACTTTTCCCGACCAAATTCTTTCTTTCAACTGCAATATCTTTCATTCGCTCACTATTTTCTGCTTAATAATAAACGGAAATTCCGATTATTTATTTTTTTCTGCTGCCTTTGATGGAAGACTCGTTGTCAGCGACAATACGCTTGAAATTAAAAGTATACACGAGGAAACTATGTTGTTGAAACGGTCTCTTTCCATGAAACCGTCGCGATTGATGATCTGAAAATGTGCACGCGGATAGTTATGGCTAGATCACAACGAACGACCGGCCGTATGGCGCGTTTCTAGCCAGTCTGTCGGGAAAATCGTGATTTGCGGGCAACATATGTTCGAGATTCAGCCGCTGTGCGGGGTTAATCGAATCACTATGACAAAACGATTAATCTCATTTAGCGTGGCGCGACGGGAGCGAATGGTAGGAATGAGGGCAAGGATGGATGGGGGTTTAAAGGGGAGAGAGTAGGAGGTGAGAGGATCAAAAATTGTGATAGTGAAGGAAAATGAAGAGAAATTTTGGAAGGGGTTTGGTTTTTTGTAGGGAAAGTATAGGTGAAGAGAGACGATGGATAAAAAGCTTGATAAGATGCAGAGGTTTGTAGAAAGGATACAAAGTAAAGTGAAGAATTGTTGATTTGGAAAAAATGCTACTTACGAAATTACTAAATAGAAAATGACGTTGTAAGTTTATATGAAGTGTTGTATAAATGTTGAACGAAGGAAGAAGATTTGCGTAAGGATACTAACAAAATGAAAAATAAGAGATTGTTTAACACTAGAATTATCCATAGTTAACACGAAGCTATTTCTATCAAAACCAGTCAAAATGACTGGCCTTTAAAAAATATGTTATAATAGAATTTTTATATTTATTGATTTATTACTTCCATGTTATGTAGTACATTTTTGGTATTATTAATCCATCTGGCACCATGATCCTTAAACACTTGGCACATTTATAAAATTGTAGAACCAGTCATTTGAATTGCTGTGGTATTGCTAGTGTTAGCATCTAGCGATCTAGCGACCGATCTGGACTTTTCCTGGTAACTGATATCATCATATCGAATAATACGTGGTAAAAATTTGAAAAACGTGTGAGGAGTTGTACAAAACGAGGAAATTGGTTAATTGGGCTTCGATAAACAGATTGCAGGACACTTTTACACTTTGACAAGCACCAGTCATTTTGGCTGGTATTGGTATAAGTAGCTTTAATACAAAATTATTTTCAGTTTGAATACATAGAAAACAGAATAAAATTCATTATATTATTCATCATTGCGGAAAAAATATGAAGTAAGAATTTTAAAATAAAATTGCAAAACCAGTCAATTTGACTGGTGTGGTAGTCCTAGTGCTAAATAAAACGCGTATCGAGATTGCGAGAAAGATGTAGAGTAGAAGGAAAATTTGGAAAAATTTGGTATTCTCAAAAATGGGAGAATGAGAAATAACGTTTCGGAATAGAAAAGTACTAATGGAATTAAGAATAAAATATAGTTTAAATAAAATATACATCGAGTTCGTGAAGACAATTAAGATCCTTAATATCTCGTTGTCAGCAACCTGAAATACATAAACCATTCAACATGAGAATATTCTAAAAGAAATTAAAGCTTCTATACTTAACGGAAACATAAATATATACACGAATGGTTCTAAATTGAAATGTACTGAACGATCACACAAAGACATAAAGATATTCTATAGCCAGAAATCCTTTAGACATCTCGCTAAATCCATCTCTGATAATCGAAAGAACCTGGTCGTCTCATTCTTCTCCATCTCGATTCAAGAAACACAAAGCAGAAGAATCATCTTGAGAAGTCCAGCAGGCATTTAAAAGATGCAAGAAAAACAGTGAAACGCTTTCGTTTAGTCGCGAACCTTCAATTAACTCCGGTCTGAGTTCCGTTGCAAGGGTGGAAATAATTAAAGCTGACGAAAGAGGTAGAGGCCGAGCGGTCGTTCTGGCGAGCATTCAATTCCGGTTCCGTTCTTTCCGGGATTAGGGCCGCGTGTAACCTCGGGGCCGGATTGAATCCTCGAGCACCGTTTCGTCCGCGCCTCTTTCGTCGATCAATCAGCCCAGCCAGAGTAGGGAACACGTGTCTATTCGGCACACGTACGAAGAAAGGAGGTAGCGGGGGCGGACACGCGGTCGAAAGGAGATAAATGGTCGGACAGATGGAGAAATGGAGGCGAATCGACGAAGAGGCAGGTGCGTGCCTCGTTGGAGACGGAAATATGAAGGAAACGCGTTGGGCAATTCGGTGTAAAAATCGCCAGATACGAGTAGCAGTGTTAAAGGGGTGAGTTATTCGTACGGGGAAATGGGTAAACAAGTAGAAATGTTAATGAAAAGATTTTAGACAAAGAGAAGTGCCGTTTTAGTGGTGGTGAGTGAGCGTGACGATAGTGAATTGCGTAGTAAAATTGGACATTAGTCTCCTTGCTAAGTGAGTCGAGTACAATTTCTTTTTATTCTTTTAAGGAGGTAAGTTCAGTTGGTGAAACTTTGGAGTTGGAATTTTAATCAGTTTGGTGGAATTTTATTGTTAATCACGTATTTAGATATTTTGTTGGGTCAAATATTTGTTAACTATTTTTAGACGTTGACGCTTGCTGTTGAATTACAATTGCTTAACACTGCTGTTCTTCTCATTTCTTTTTCACGTCTATATGAGACATCTTTTCTTCCGACGTCTTTTTCCTGGATTAAGAAATACTTTATTTTTTAGAGGTGCAGAGAATCAATAACTAGTGAAATTTAGATACATTGGATATTAAAACATATTCACATTTGCTATGTTTTATTAATAGCCTTCATAACTGAAAGAGGAATTCTTATTGCAAGTCTATTTTCGCCAGGACAAATATATCTATAAACATTATGTCTTCTAATGTCTTCTAAAACAAATAGAGATTTTATCATAGGCAAACAATAAACTTATTAAGTAAAATAATGAAATTCATAAATCTCAATTACTCTTTTTATTTTCGGTATAAAAATAAAATAAATTGTAATTAAACATGAAAAAACAAATAAAGAGAAAACTGGACAGCTAAAATAAAATATAAATATATACTTACGTATCCTGGAACAGAGAGATTCGAATGGACAGATAGACAAAGGAAGCTAGTTAATTAGAGACGGAGACAGCACAGGGAGAAATAAATAAGGCGGGTAGTAAGGGTGATAGAGATCGAAGGGGTGAAACGGGGAGAAAGGAATATTGCGAATCCTTCGCCGGCGTCACGTACAAACGTCCTTTTGAAAACCAACCCTTCCCATGGCCGCTCGTTCGAACGCCTCGAGAAGGCAATCGTTCTCCTCTTTCTTTCCGCCTCGGATCCTTCGACGCGTGACTCGATTGTTCTTTCACGATCGACCGGGACACGTCCGCGCGCCGCTGTAAATTTTTACTTGTCCGTCCGTCCGTGCCATTCGTTCGCTTTCTCTATCTCCGATAAAACCGCGCGAATGGAGATGAACATTTTTAGGAGCTACGATTACGAGGATTTTTCGATCCAAGGAATTACACGTCCTCGCTGCAGACGTCCTTCTTTCGTTGGAAATTCCAAGATGCCGCGATGTTCGTCGCCTGTAATGAAAGTAAATCGAGAGGTAATGAATCACTGGCGTGTAAATTTAGTTACTGAAGTCTGATCAAGTGAAATGGAAAATAGGGGATTTCGAAGAGAAAGGGAAAGACGATTTTGTCGAAATACTTATGTGGTAGTCTGTAGAAATGAACTTCGGAAAATAATAAATAATAACGAATTTTTGAATAACGCTGTAATACATTTTTTAAATCTTGTAGAAAGCTGTAAAATGACGAATAACGCTTGATTTAAGGTTGGTATTTACGCTTGACAGCAAACGTTCTCTGTTACCTTATAATATAGCACAAGCATTAAAAAGCTAGAGAAACAGTCATTTCGAGTTATAGTTGATCGATACACTTCGTTATATCTCCGCAATCAAATAAGTAGAATATCAGAGCTTGTAGACCCTAGATGCTCTGGTGACCTATTATTACAGGAAAAAGAAATGCCGTAGGTATCGTGGTAATTTTTCCCTTGTTATACACTGCAATTTATCAAGGGTCGAAGCTTGTTGGCTGCAATTTATATTGCGATAGTCCTAAACAATCGTGTCCCTCGCGGTCTTGAAACAATTTCAAGTAAAACCTCCCTTGAACTTACTCTATTAAGACGAACCGGTAGAATTTCTTTTGATAAAACAACTTCCTTTAACGATTTCTCACGAAGCTTCTGAAGATCTCTTCTTATTCAATTACAAATCAACCCATTTTACAAGACGAAAATATACAGCTGTTTTACTTAAAACTTTAATATTATTACAAAAATGTTAATTTTTTTTACATTGAGAGATCTTCATGATACATAGTACCCCGTAGTATCAGAATGTATGTCAAAAAATATAAAATACACGTTAAATATCATCTTTTATTAACCAGTATACATTATCAAAAAAGGAAAGAGAAAAGAAGGACGAATAATTTATTTTTAGTGGGACATCGCTAACAGGTCTTCCACTCGATCTCTCGTAACACGCCGAAAAGAGTGTCTCCTAATCAATTTCCAGGCGGTTTGGGGGCACGCAACGATTCCTGATCATGTCCTTTCCCCTGCACAACGTTCAATTACCAGAGGGACGATCACCTTTTCGGACGGGAAGTGGCTCGTTATCACGGTCATTACGAGGCACCGTGATTACCTGACATTACATCGTTCGAGGTAGATCGATTTAGGTTGGCAGGCGTGGCCAACGTGCCTTGCGATCTGTTCAGCACAAGGATCGAAGGAGATCCATTGAACGCTCGAGGATCGATGAAATTGCACGGAGTCAGGTGTTCCTCGATGCTCGTTTTTTTGCATCGGTCTTCGACGTTCATATCGATCGTTTTCACTGCAATCGGGAATCGCTTTGATTACGGGACATCCGCTGGGATTAACATCGAATTTTTGCTGACGTAACAACGTGCTTTACTTTCTGATAGCTTGCTCGAAGGCTTCGCGAAGGTTTCGAGTGTTGTTCGAGTAGTTCCCAGACTGTTTCGAAAAGTTCCAAGCGAATGGGGATTTTGCTACGAGTTCGAGTACTTCGAAAGCGGAAGTTGGATTTTATTGGCAGAGTGACGCGAGTATTTTATGATATATTGTGAGTGATATACAGTACGAGTTAAAAGCCTGGAATTTACACGTTGCGCGTGATTGATGAAACCAAAAGGGACAGTTCAATATTCGGCGTTATCTTAGTAAAGATTTTCGTTGAAAAATCTGTCGGGCTAACTATTTGAACGAAGCCTGATCAGCCATTAATTCAAATTTTCCTAAAACTTTCCTAAGAGTGGCTTACGAAGGACGAAGAAAACGTAATACAACGAGAAAGTACTGTTTGGTTAAAATGGACGTACCATCGTTCTCTAAATTTACATTTTCAACGTTACGCAAGCTGCCTGGTCGCACGTACGCGTTCCCGAAGCCGAACACAACCGTCCACGTTGACGGAGATCGATTTAACACTCCAGTCGAACAAGGGCTCGTTTGAGTTCGCGGAACTTGCGAAAGTTTTCAACATTGCACGATCCGAGCTCGATGAAATAAACATCAGTTCTTTTGACTGCGAGCCTGTTAAAGCAGCGTCGATTTTAGAACGATGTCGTCGGTACAAGGGACCGATGCAATAATACAAATTAAACATTGTTCCATATTCCTTCGGTCACTCGACTCGAAGATAAACATTTAACTGGAAGTCAGAGATTGGAAATTATCGCGATATTAATTGCAATTTGAATAGAAATACATTTTACGAGAGAAACGTAATTACTAGTTATTTTACGAAGAAAAAATAGTCGTTCTATATGCAATTATTGAAGTTATTTTTCTTTTTTTTTTTTTTTTAGAGAATAAAATTTAGTTAATATAAAGTTAGAATTGCTTCTCTTAAGAAATTTATAGTTTCTTAAGTCTGTGCACGATACGAATCTTCTGCGAAACAGCTACTACCAGAGACTTTCATCCATTTTTTACTTATAAAATATTTAATCGTAGATAGAATCCACAATGAAAAAATGGTCAGCACTCGCAAAGAAAGAGAAATACGTTGCGCACGGGAAACACGGGCGGAAAGACGTATGCAACAGGAATGAAAATTGTTTCCGTCTTTATCGTCCTTCTTGTGTCATCTCCCAGCGTGTGTGAATAAGATCGTCGAGTTATGGACCGAGGAATTTCAGGAACTCGGAATTGCCGTCTCGTGTAGAATTCATAGAAGCGTAAAGCAAGTCGAGTGTTACATATAATATTTACGGCGTCGAGAAAGCCAATGAAACTCGTGCCAGTGAGAATAAAAATGGCACCACCATTGTCGCCTCTTTCCTGGATACGCTAGAAAAAAATGTTAACACAAGGTGAACGAATCTCGTTAAATGGTAGCACACGATGAGTCAGTGAATGTATGGGTATTGAATAAGGGTATTTAATGGGTTACAAAGTATTCGACCATGCTAGGTATTTGGTATATTTTCTGCAAAATTATAATGCATGTTAGTACGGGAGAGAATAATTCGAAATAAAATAAAATGTATAAAGAAAAATTGTGTACGAAAAACCGGGTACAAAGTCCTTAGATAGTAAATATTTTTCTGGCCAGCTCACCATGTGGTACTTTTCGCTTTTAACGTTTTATATTCGTTTAATATTTCCCAAGATATTGTGAGAATTTGATCAAATATCGAATTTATGAATAAATCACTTCCAAATAACTAATAGCGAAGCTTCGATATATTTTATTTCCTCGTTGTAATCTCATTGTTACATAGAAAAGTGTACGACAGACGAGTCGATTTTTGGAAATTCAGACCTAAAAAATCAACAAATTATTTCTTCCTATTTTCTTCTTTTCCTTTATAGAAAATTCGTTTATTGTAAATCAAAGACTGACAGAAGAAAAATAGATCTAAAATACTGTACATCTGTCTGTGAAGATACGATTAAAATAGATTTCCAGATTAAAAAGATCTTTGTTCCCAGTGCGTGTTAAAAAGCTATACTTCCAACCGAATTTTCTGAATTTTATTATCATCTCCGAGCTGGCAAGATCAACCACGCAACGGTATCAGAGAATTTAAGCGGCGTGGAAGATCCCCCGAGGACACAGATCACTCGATACACCGTAAAAGAGAAGAGAGAGATTAAAGGGGGTGGACGAGAGTCCTTGGCCGTAGTCCTCAATGCTCCTCGAACTCTTGGAGAAGGTTCTTTCTTTCTGTCAGGCCTTACGTTTCCAACGACAAAGAGCTTTCTAAGCGGATCTAAGCCCGTTCCATGTAATAGGTAGAATCTATGTGCACCCGTTTCCTATGTATACGGCTGTGTACGTGTAAGGGAATAAAAGGGAACACAGTGAATATCTTCGTTGCTTGCGATAGTACGATGGTATTGTTAAGATTGTAAGTTGGATAAAGTAAAAGGAACATAATTATACAATGACGTTTTTCTGTTCTCTTTTTCGATGATGTATTTTTTCTTTTTTTTTTTTATAGAATATCAAGGATAAAATTATATATTGTATTTCTGGTTCGTAATATAATATATAGGTAAGTGTTAGATGTGATTTTCGAAGAGGAAATTCCATCAGGTAAGATATTCTTTACATCATAATTGAAACATTGACATACATCGATCCTATATTTGTATAATTTGTTGCAACTATAAGCAGATGCATTGTATACAAGTATTGTCGGTAATTGAAGAATTCAAATGTAGAAGTTTGAAAATAACATAACAACCGAGATCACGCGTCATTTTATCAGCAAAGGAGAAAGAACAGAGATTGGTTGAGAAATTCCATGTCAGCCACCGTATTTTCCAGATTTACTACCTCGCGACTATCTTTTATTTCTGGTTCTGCAAAACCTTTTCAACAGAAGAAAGTTTCATGAAGATGCAAATGTGAAAAGGGCACTGAATGAATTTTTGGCTTTCAAGAATGAGATTCCTTTTACCACAGTGAAATACACAAGCTGACATTAAAATAGGAAGAAGTTACAAAATAATAATGAAAATTATATTATAAATTAAACTTTGATAGACATTATAAAAAATGTTTATAAACAGAATTTTTTTTAGTATTTACCAACAATTTTCAATAACCAACAACATTAAAGCAGCGCAAAAAGGAATCCCAGAAAAGAATCGCCTACAGTCTTCAGGACAACGAGAACAAATTTCTCGCTTGCGTTACGAAAGTCCAAGAAAAAGCACGTAACGGGTGGAAGAAAAGGAAAAAGAAAAGGGGATAAGGAAAAATAAGCAGAAGCTTACGGTATCGCCGAAAGTAAGCGGGAATCCTTGTAGGAGTAATTAAAGGACGAGAAAGAAACATTTCATTCCCGAAAGGCTACGTCCTTCCCTTTCGCCTAACTGAGTTTTAACGAAGGGAACCCACCCTACGTGTAACTCCTGCGGGGTCGTAATACGTCACATAAGGCTCATCCCTTAACAGACGTCTAATGGCTCACAAAGGAGCAAGGAGGGCTGATTACACAAGAAAAGGGGAAGTTTTATGTACATAGCGTGTATCTCGGCCAGCAGGCGAAGAAATAATAAAAAGAACGGTCCGTGTTGATTGAGTTATAGTCACTCTGTGCGCGATTTCTTCTCATGGATATTCTCGTAGGACGTATTGCGATTTTATTTTCAATAATATATCATCATCATCTCCCTCGATTCGCTTGTGACACGAATTTAAATCTACGGTGCACATGCGCAAGTTTTTTTACTAGAAAACATTTAAATTGCTGGAAATAGCAGCGTTGTAAATTTATAAAATTTTTATGAAAAGTTACGAATTAATCGTCACTATTATTCTAGCAGCTGCAATGTTCAAGTATTCCAAGGAACAATGATCTATCATAAGAATTCTACGCAGAAGAACGACAGCAAAGTGATTCACTTTTCGACGATTGCGAGGCGACGTTCGCGGCGCGTTACTCCTGTCTCACTGGAAACGATGCTCAGCCTGCTCACGGAATTTATTATCGTCAGTGATTTTTCACTTGCTCGCCGGCTGGCCGCGAATAGAACAGCGAGAAGGAGCTCGATATCTCGGAATGAAATATTATTACCCGCCAGGGAGGGAGTTTCGCGGAACTGTTGGGAAACTTTGCGAAAAAGTAACGAGGAAAAGTGTCTGGCTCGCTTTCCTCCTAGCTACCCTTCTTATCACGTCTGGAATTTGGAATTTTACAATCCGTTATTTCTTGTATTATTGAAATACTTTAGTGGTAAAAAGTGGATTCATGGTATTTGACGTTCCGATATTAAACTATGTTTAAATTTCCTTCTGCCAGATTTTTATTTTTGAACTAGGATATCGTAAACTTTTAGAAATATTAATTTTTTTCTTTCTACTCTCCGGAGTAGAATATAATTAAACATAATTCTTTCTGCAATATAATTAAATGATTATAGATAGATTTATTTATCATTACAGCCTGATAAAAGGATTTGAATTACATATTTTTCTGATTTTCACTCGCACATATGTGCAGAATTCTAACTTCGATTTTCTAGAATTAACAAAGTTATGTCTGTTTGAGGAATGCTGAACGATATTAAAATAATATGAAGGAAGCTTTAAATATGTATGTATCCTTCACGAAACTATATTTTCGAATTGCCTCCTTTCTAATATATTTGACTGATGCGAAATATCCAAATTCACAATGGCGCAAAATCCTCTAAAATGTACGAATACCGTGAAATTTAAAGCTTGAAATATTAAACAAAGTAAGTAAAAAAAATTTGAACAATGGAAGGTATAAAATTTTAATAGTGGAAATAAAAGAATTAATATTTTTGCATAGAACAGAGAAACAATATTTATTGATCAATGATATAATTGTGAATATTCAAGATCCTTAAAGTTAGAATTTCGTGCTAATAATCAAGCCAATAAGAAGAATGCATGGTCGTAAATTGTTAGGAACAAGTTTCTAGGGGTTGCAAAGGGTTAAGAGGCGGCGTGAGTGCGAAAACGTGTTGAGAAAAATGAAGGTAATTTAGCTTTCCACGTAATTATTGCTAATAGATGCAGCCACGTTAATCCCATAAATTTTTTAAGAAGTACCCCTGTAATTGCTACTGGACATGTTTTTCCTCCTGGTCGTAACGTTACAGAAGAGGAATTAGTTATATAATAGCTCCCTTTAAAAGTCTTAACATTTTTGTAAATTTTAGTACATTTAATTTTATTGTCCAAGTTACATTCTCAATTGAAATCGATACAGTAACAAATTTCTTTCTTGCATTGCTGTAAGAGATAATAACTAAAATTTTGTTTAGAAAATGTCAGTTTGAAGGAATAAAAGGAATACAATTTTTGTTTCATAAACATTTTGTTTCGTTCTCTGTATAAAAATTATAACGAATGTGTATATGCTTTGTATACTCTGAATATTTTTCCATATTGTATATATTTTGCATATTTTTGTACATTTAGATTTCCTATAACTGTGTAAATACCCGCAATCCAAATGTTAATTTTGGTTATATTAGATATCAACGTTTACAGATATCCAACGCATACGATAATTAATGCTAACAAAATAATATAATACAAAAGGTAGTCGAACAATAACCTTGAAATAATAGAGATTTAACATGGTCGTAACATGCTTCTTTATATGAATCATAAATTTCTCAAAGTTTCTCAGTATTGCTATCTTCAGACGAAAATATTTTACCCTCCTTCTGTTTGTTTCAGTTTCAGCAAACTCGCCATGCAATATTAATTTTCCTCTATTTTCATTAGTTTCTCCAAGCTCGTTCTTCTTCGTGAGAACAGCCCTAACCTTTTCGTCAAACGTTTCGAGGTTAAGAAAAACTTTTTCTTTCTGAGTTTCCTTTCTGAGTTTCAAGTTGCCAACATGAATTTTAAAACTGACCCTCGTCGACGTCGCAAGAACTTTTCCGCGGTCCGCCCTTTCACACGCGTAATTGTAATCCCTCCGCAACTCTGGCTCAACCTAAACAGGCGGCTGATTATTTTGCTCCCCTGTTCACCGAGAGTTTTTCGAGTTCTCTTCTTGAATGGCGTCTAAATTTTGTCCAAGCTGCGAGAAAGTTCTATCGATAAACCAGCAGTTGAATTCCCCTGTGTCCTGATCCTTATCGTTTTTAAATTATTTCTTATCTTTATTAAACGAGCCTCTGAGAAAAACACATGATATTGATATTGTCAGAAACACGTACGTATTCTCAGTAACTGTAGGAAAGGAATTTTTATGAATTTCATGAACTTTTCTATTTTAAAGGGTTTGGTTTCAAAGGAGGTAAAGATCAGAAATTTTCTATAATATAACCACTTTTGTAGAGGACTTGTATAGAGGATGTTTGATCGTGAGATTTATTAAATGTTATTGCTTATTGTTGAAACCGTCGAATATATTTAAAATAATAAATTAGTATACAGGCTATATTCGCTGAGACGCTCGTACAGCGTATAAGTCGTAAAATAGGATCGCTAATGACTTGTTAACTAGATCGCTGATAATTCGTTGATAACTGATTGATAACTGATCGACAACAGTCAATATTTCATTTCATCACTTCAAATATTCCATTACGCTTTATTAAAGTAACTTGTCTATTTTATCCACCACGTACGCTATCAACTTCCCTAACATTTCAATCGGAAGACCATGAGAACTAGGTCATCGGAAGGTTTGAGCAGGGTGTTCCACTTGAACTAGTCACCAAGACCTAACCCTAAAGTCCAAGGATTAATCCTCGACTGTTTCATATCCCTTCGTCGATGAAAATCCTCCGACAGTACGTCAGAATTTTAGTTACAGGGTATTAAAATTAAAAATCAAACTAAAGAAACGAATATCTCGACACATGTTTGAGAAACTGCATTGACTTTTGCATTGAACTTCTTGCTTCAATTCTAACAACAGTTCGGTATACATATTCAGTAAAACAGTACAGATAATATTGCAAATTGCATTTCGTTAAATTTAAACATATTAATTTTTGGATTATTCTTTAGATAATTTTCAAATATTCAAAATAATTACGATAGTGTACTCTGTTTTCGATATCCTATGTATCCTTGCACTGTGCATTGAGCGCACTTTGGCATCTTCAAGTTTTCCACAAATGTGTAAAAATTCGCAGTCTATGTATCGTATTTTACATTTCTTTAAACAGAGACCATTAAGACAGACATTACACTCTGAATTTTTCGTTTTTGTCGCTTGAGTAAAACAGTTGTGCTGCTGCATAAATGGCGTTACGTTTCAATGGTTTCGTTCTCCGGCAGGCGAAGATGTGACTATTTTCACCCTCCACCCCTCCGTTGAGAGTTTGTATGTGACTTTGAAAGCGCGCACGCAATTACCAACGAAATACCGGACCGGCTGGCATACGTAACAGCCACGGTCGCCGTGGAAACTTGGTCGACAGGCGGCAAAGGGAGGACAAAGTGACTCGTTTAAAGTTACGGCTGACAGTCACGTGCCTGGCGCGTCTCGAAAGTCGTTCGCGTGCTCAGACGTCGTTTACGCGACGCTGCGAGATTCATGGCCGAAATTCTGCGATCGAATAACAGGGGGTGAGAATATGGAGGTGGATTTCAATTAATTGATTTGGGAGACGGAGGTTTCTATTAGCGGCATTAGAGCTTTCGACGTTACGGAAAGGGGTGAAAAAGGAAGGAAGATGTTACGACTCTATTGAATTACTGTGGAGATTACTATTGAATTACTGTGGAAATTACTACCGAATTACTATGGAAATGATCAAACTGATGGCTTCCTTTTTTTCTTCCTTCTTTTGTGACTCCAGGTACGATTATACTTTACGGCGGATTGTTGCGAGTTTTTTCTGAAGTAACTATGAAGCAAAAATCGCTCTGAAATATTTTATGGCTTTAAATTTAACATTTGAACATATGAAACAAATGTTAAAAATATGTAAAGATGTCGCTATTGAGGCATTTGCTACAGCCATCGGAATTGGAAAATGGTAGGAGCTTTAATGCTTGCAATTTTTGTATAGAATCAAAAATCCAAAAATATTCTTGTTATTTACAAAATTATATCAACGGTGAACCTCCATGATAAAGTAAATTAATGTTTAAAATATGTTCATTGTAATTATTTAGTCATATGTATAAGGACAGCTCGATTGATTGAATAATTTCTTCTAAATCACCAGCTCAAAACAAATGATTTCGTGAAAGAAGCATTTAAAGCCTGAAGCAAAAAAATATTATAATTTATACGCAGATGTACCCGGCACGAATTGTTCCATAGCCTATACGTGTTTCTGGAAATATGTTGAATTTTAGCCTAAAGAGTTTTAGCAATTAGTTTTATGAATTAAAGCAATACAAGTCTTGACACTTTTTGGCCGGATAAAATATAGTGCTGCTTTTAAGAATGTAATTTAGCTTGTTTCTCTCTCTCTCTCTCTCTCTCTCTCTCTCTCTCTCTCTGTGACTTGAGAGTCTAATTTGATTAATTAGAAATTTCAAAGAGTTTGTTACTATTTGTATTTCAGAGGCAGATTCAAGGATGCAGATAGTAGGTGAGACAGGTTTTGTAAATCGAGTAAATTGTCTGAGAGGAAGGACCTAGTTTTGGTTGTTTGGAGAGATGGGTGTTGGTGTTATAGTTATTCGCTTGTACAGGGACTTTGTGCTTCGTTACATTAGAAGCGCGATAGTTTGGAACTTGGTTGGCCAGAGTTTGCGAAGACTACTATATCTACTCAGTTATTTTAGTAATGCATCGGTAGTTTGACAGTCGGCATTATTTTAGTATCCTGTTTTGGTATTTTAATGCATAAGTACTTCTATACTTTAATATACGAATATTTTTAATAATTTTATGTACGAATTTGTCATGTGTTTCAAATCCACCACCTATAATCTTTTAATATAATAAACAACCAAAACTGTATTCGTTAAAAGCTTTTATAATCAATTCAAATATCATTTCAAATATTGAAAATAAAATAGCAAAATTATAATAAACAGTACTTTCAAAATTATTTACTTACCATTCGCATCGTCAATAACTGAATTTCTTACTATGGACTGCTTAAAGTTTCAAGCAGTTTTAAGAACAGGAACGATTATAGCTGTGCAATTAGGATCTCGATTATTAGAATACCGATTAACAGAACGATCGATTAATGGAAAACTTGAGGATGGTCTCTTGTAAAAAATGTCGGAAAACAAGAATAGAGATTGTAACAAATTACTTGAATATTTTTTATTCCTATTTGATATCATGTTTGTCATTTATTGAAAATAATAAGCAAATATTTTTAGACGGTAAAGGAAGAATGAAAAAAACAGTAAATAAAGTTAATGATCTAAAACTTGAAGAATATTCTCACACGCAGATAACCCTAACCCTAATCCAATTCAAGACAAAGATGTCCTACATATAAGTCCCAGAATTTTTCTCCGACTCAAAATAAAATACAATGCATTCCGTAAAGTCCAATAACAAGTTCGGTTGTTAACCCAACAAGGACTTAAACTCGGAAACATCTCCCGGTATCTTCTAGGCGGAATACCCGTACGCATCAACGCAAGGGTGTATTCCTCGTCAACACGAGGATCGTGGTGTCCCGTCACGGGCTAGCAAGCAAAGGGGCGCGTTAAGGTTTCGCCGATTTGATCGTTTCACGCCGCGAAGGGTAGCTTTCGTCTTGGCGCGTCAAGTGGATCCTCTTCCGTTATCGATTCCACCCGCGCGCTCGCTCGTCTGTCTGAAGCGCGTCGGTGAAAACAGATGTAAATTCCGACTTCTGGAGCGAAAGTTGCCCCTGGGCCCCTTGATCCGGCGATGCATGAGACACCGACGATCCTACACGGTTCAAACGCTTCGAGTGTTCCGATAGTGTCCGGCGATCGCTGCCAGACATTGCTGGAAGAATGCGTAAGGATCGTAAGAGGAGACAAAGGAGGAGAACAGAGACAGAAGTGGACGTTATCGAAAGGAACTTTTATTCGAATAATTGTTCAGATAAAATTTGTTTTTATTTGTTCTTCGCTTTGATATTTGTCTTTGGAGTATGGGTGTTTCCGCGGATTCATATTTTTTATACGACAATAAAAAATCATATAAATACAATGGATGACAAAAATATGTGGAACGGTAAATAAACGGTAATTAAATAAAGTTTTGTTAAATACAACTTGTTTGCAGGAAAATATAAACGTTCATCTCAATTATTTACGAAATAATCGATGTACTATAAGAATATATAATAAATGGAAGATAAGTATGTAACATTAGTATTAATACAATTAAATTAGTTTGATTAAATCTCGATGAATTTATCGATGCTACGTACTCACGCTATCTGTCCATTTCTTTTTATCCCGACTGTACGTAATCATATTTTGATGAGATTTTTGTGAGAGATAATGATAGAAAATGAAAAAATAATTATATAACGGATAATAGTTTATTCTAAATATATGTATCTAAATGTTCAAAAAATAACTAAAGGATTTATTTCTCATTTTCGTCTCTTATCATCATTCGAAATAAAAGGTATGCAGAAAATTTGAATAGACAGGAGGCGAAGATGACACTGAAAGGAGCAGAGCAACTATAGATGTCTATAAAGGAATTCTCATAGTCGAAAGGAGTCCTCAAGTATTCGAAGAGAAAATGAGAGAGAAATGGATAGATCGACGTAGATAGAAGATGCATAAGGAACGTGTGATTTATCTGACGGATTACGAGGAAAGTTTTCCAATTGCTGGTGAACGACGACATTGGAAACCGATAAGTTTCGACGTTCACGTGGCGCTCAAGTAGCTGGAAGCGCGGATGGTTCTTGGACATACCGCCATTTGTTCCTCCTGAAATTCCTCTGCGTTCTACCTTGATGCGATGATGAAACACTACAATTTGTTGAAATCTTGATCTATTGGTCTGTTTATCAGAGTGAAATGGAATTTGGTTCGATCCACGATGGATATAGTGAGTCTGTGCTACTAGATTTTTACACGTGTTTTAGGATGAAGCAATGGTTTGTTTTTCTTTAGATTTACTAAATAGGAGACGTGAAGAAGAAGAAACTATCAGAAAGGATTATTAATATACTATAAATCCCTCGTGTTCGTTCGTAGGTACAAACAAACCTAAATTCTTGGCACAACAATTTGACAATTGTTGAAGCTCCAAATTATAAGTAGACTGCGGCATTTGTGCAAATTCTATGGACATAAATAAAAGAGTAAAATTTGAATGTACAAAGCACAGAATATGATTAGAGATGCAAAATGAAAAATCTAGAAATATCTGAACTATAGTACTTTCTATAATATGTATTTGCTAGATAGAACAATTTTCTACAGAGTTCGTACTTTTTTAATCATATTGTAAAAAAATATGAATTTGCATGTAACTGCACAATTTAATTATAGCGAATACTGTACACTACGATACCTCACATATTTATTGTATACTATGTACAATGTTTTGCATTGTTGCATCTTCAAATTTCCCATAAATGCATAAATAGATTACAAGTCTGATTATATAAGCGAACCAATTTCTGGTGATTTTACAGCAAATTAATATTTACACGATTAATCAGAAAATGATATAAAACATACAGATTTGAAGAACAAACACTTCATCCTTGTGGAAATGTTTGGAAGCTGTTAACTCATCAGTCTAGACGCGAACAATTTATCATAAAACTCGAAGAATAATTCCGGACTGTCTGTCATCGTCGAAGAAGACGCATTTTTCACCACGTGAACGCGTTTACTCTTCGGTTTCTACATTCTACCCTTCGTACAGTTATCCCTATTCCTGAGATACCGCGTTCGATTATCGTCGACGCGTTGATGTATCCCTCGCAGGATGATCGTTTTCCCTGAGAATGCCGAGTTATCGCGAGATTAAAGGCGGCTGGTTTCATTCGGCCGAAAGGAAACTTTGCTTATAACGCAAAGGAGGTTTTTTCCTCTGGCGGGAAGGGGCTCGTTGTTTCATCTGACGTTTATCACAGTTTTTTAATTTCTTTTATTGATACGGATGTGTGGTTTCTTCTTGATGTCTTCTTATTTTGGAGATACGCTCGTGGGAAAATTATGTTAATGCACTGAGTCTTCGGTTTGTTTTTTTGGCTAACATTGAAAGGATCGTATGCGATATTTTCGTTGCTAACGAAATTTCACTTTTCCTCCAGGAACGATGTACTTTCTTTCATCGAATGTGTCTTTATACTCAACCTTGAACGCATAAACTACCAAAAATCAACGAATTATAATGCAAGACGACCACCTTATTCTTTTTTCAAACGTAAAAGTACTGTAACAAACCAAGAGTTGTGCCATTAACACGACAAATCTCTGAATGAGACATTTATGTTTCCGTGTACCTTTCACTTCCTACTCAATTTCCAATTGTTAATAAGGTTACCAAGTGCATCTATGTTAATCAAATACAGACGACGTTGAATAGTTGCCATTCGATCAGAAGATCGAGTCTATTACCTTTGTTCGGAGACAATGCATTTGGCAAGCCATTATTACCGACCGTATCTGATTTACGTCATAGAATGAATAGTAATAATACACAATCTATAATTATATAATATATAATATATCGTGTGTATTAAATTATACACCGCAGTGAAGAATGCAATTTCTAAAAAAACATTTCGCACAGATACAGAATATCGAACTCATCGAAATAATTCTTAAAACCTGTTTAGGTATCTTAAAAAGTGCCATCATAAGCACACGATACAACACTACGAAAAGTAGAATAAGAATATATTCTTACTAAATTGAAAAATTAATTGTATAACTCCAGTTAGAAAGCAAATCCAAATAAAAAGATTATAACAACGATTATTTATTATCGTTTATAACTTATTATAAAATAGTAGTATAATATAGGAAAGTAGGCGAACTCCAAGAACTTCAAATTCGCCCGAATCGACGCATGCTCACCCTACCGAAAAACCACTCCGCGTTTCACGCAATCTCAACCCTTGACTCTCACAGGCTGCCTTACCTCCTCCGCCTAGACAGGAAATGCGTGAACGAGCAGGAAGAAAGCGAATCAATGACGGATCGTTGCCGGATATTACCAAGATGAGGCAGACGTGTTTCAAGACGATGCTTGCTACATAGTGTGCACGCGTTAAAAGCGGAGACATTGGCAAGAGCACTTCCTTTGAAAGCAGACGCATCTTTGACGGGTGTGGTGGCGTGGCTGGGTGTCAGGCGAGGATTATTCGCCAAGCGGAAAGGGAAACACGAGCGTCCGCCTAGCTAGACGGACGGGAATATCTTTGGAGGATTGCGGGCAAAGTATTAAACGGATAGCCGTCGATGTCATTCCACCAGCGGGATTAATATTTCTGCGGCGTTTAATAACGCCAACGGGGAAACTCGTTTCTTGCGTTTTGAAACTTCGATAGAGAAAAGGCGTCATGGATGAGAGTTGTAAATTAAACGTTAGGCTGACGAAATTGTTGCTTCTTCTTCGTTTGAACGAATGTTTCGCTGAATGTTATTGGCTGAATTCCTACTTTCTACAGAGACTTTGATTGTGGTTAATTTTTGTTGCTGGGATGTTTTATGAAATTCTTTGAAAGAGAATTTTATTACGTTCTACGCTTCTTTTCTTGCGAATAAAAACGTTTATGTTTAATAGAATGCTTTAAGAATGAGCGATATTGGAAAATGGTAATCTTCCATAGTTGTTAAATTATGCTAAATATTAGGTGGATGAAATTGTTGCTTTTTCATCGTTTACTGTCACTCTGGATTAATCTTTCAACGAGTATTATTTGTTCAAGACTTTGATTATAATTATGTCTTCTTACTGGCGTGTTTTATGAGATACTTTTGGAAACGCATGAATTTTGTCTATTCTTTGATTACTAATCAATATATTTCTTAATGAATAACGATTCGTATTTTAAGAATATTTGTTGAATATGGAAACCTATGAAAATTACTAAATCTGATACATATTAAAACTGTTAATACGAGAAAGTATAACCAAGCACCTAGTATATTTCTTATTTATGTTTTTCTTAAGTATAACGTTTTTTGGAGGAATTAATAATGAAATACGTGAGGTATAATTATACCATTATATTCCAGTAATAATTTAAGATATGTATACTATTAGGTTGTCCGAAAAGTGTCTTTCTTTCGCAAACGTGTTTTTTACAACAGTGTACCTTCACGTGAAATTCAAAAAAGAAATTCAAACGTGAAACTAAGTCTGTGAAATGTCGCGGTGTTTATCTCAACAGAACAAAATGAATCGTACGTAATTCGACACAATAATATAAAACAAAAAACGTTGTGTGTCTATTGTCTCCTCATAAAACGAAAGAAACTTTTCGGACAACCTAATACATATATTATATTATTAATTATATATATATATTAATTTATATCTTTAATATTTAACATTAAGTTATATTTTTAATATTTATCGGCATACAAGTAATTAACTCTGGAATATCGTTGGTTCATCGATTCCTTTATTTTTACATTCCTTTGCGTATACATAGCTGTTTTATAGGTATATCATTAGCTGTTGCGAACAGAAGAGAAAATAACTTACAGCGGAAGGTGATTACTTGAAAGTATTTTAAAACGAGTTAGGTATAATAACCGATTCGGTAAAATTAATCGTTAATTCTTTGTTGATTCAGACCGTGAAATACAGTGGCTCGTGCAAATATGTGAACACCTACCGTAGAATACCTATGATACTAAACTTTTTGAGATTTCATTAGCGCTGTAAAAAGACACGACTGTCGTGACCAGAATAAATAAAAAGCCAATTTGAAAATGTATGTAGAAATTGCAAGATATTTATTGCAAACATGCACTTACGTTAGTGAAAAATTAATACACATGAATAGCAGTCTTAATCAGGAAAATAGCGTTAAGAATGTTCACTAAACATTGTCGCTTCTTGATAGAATTATTAATTGATTGTTCAAATGCTTTGGAGATCTTCGCAAAATGTATGCTTTCAATAAATATCTCGTATCTTCTATTTACTTTATCAGATCCATTTTAAGTTCTATCAGTATAATCGCGATAGTCGTGTTTCCTTACAATGGTAATGAGATTTCAAAGTGTCTCACGTAATATATAAGTGAAAAGTTCCCAGGATAATCCGAATACTTTCGTGAGGCACTGTACCACGAGTATTCTTTCTTACGAACTGCTCGAACAAATCCTCGAACGAGAAAGACTTAACCCAAATCGATTGTATCCTTGCAAATATCGTAATTCACGAGTAAACAAACGGTGCAGAGTGTAAAGTCAAGAGGTGATCCTGTGTTCAGGGAAATTAATAACGAAATAGGAAGTTCCACGGTTTGTGTCCTCTGGCGAGTAACAAAAGCCCCTGCGGGCATCCAGGTGGCCTCCGTGGCCCGTTCCGCCATTTACGTCCTCCGCATCTTGGCGGGCTTATCAAAAAAACTCGCGAGAGACGAGCTCTCTCTCTTTCTTTATCTGCCTCTCGCGTATATTGTACACGTAAGACTCTGTCGTTGGCCTCGTGAAGAGAAAGAAAAAGAGGAAAAAGAGAAAAAAAGGACGAAGTGGAAGCCGGTGCATTTGTTCTGCCGGCTTTCTATCTAGGATCAGCATGTAGCCAAGCGTGTGGCCGCTCTCTTCCGGCCGTGTACGAAGGGAGAAAACAATGGCCACGTTAAAGGCAATATTAGTTTTTGCCCCGGTGGCCCTCTCGTTGGAACGCCGCGCATAAGCGGATGGGAAAGCGGCCGGCGAATGAGCAACTCTGTAATCCTTGGATCATTGTTCTGCCTGGCTTATCGATAGATACAGCTCTAGCTCCGGTAAAAGTGAAGTTTCTGTGAGGAATTGAGGTGAAACAGTGGGAGACTGAGAGATTTGCATCATAGCTTCCACTGTCAACCGGTTAATTGAAAAGTAAGACTGCGGATGGCTGAAGAAGGAGTTGGTTAACCCTCGCTTGGTTATAATTAGGTCATTTCAAAGCCAATAATCAAGATTTACCATCGTGTACAAAGGTTTGAAAAATTGTACGAGACTTTAAAGTTATAGGTTCAGAAAGCAAACTGTTTCTTGTCTCCTCTACAGGGAATGTCCACGACGTTGTATTATACAAACGTAATACGTCGACATACGTCGTTCGAAGAATCGTAACTGCATGCATACGCACCGGATTTTCAAATTCGATTTTTTCGAAATCAAAGCCTCGAACGAGAAAATTTTATTCTGTATTTTCTTCAGATTTTTGCACAAGGAATCACCCCATGTCCAGCTGTATATGTTATTCGACCGTGTATGTTTTATATTTCCTTTTAATACAAAGTAGATTACTACAATCTACACAATCTATAGAGATCACTGGATAAAAATATACCATTCTCAAGTCAATCACAAATTTCCATCCGCAAAAGATACTCTGACTCTCGAACGACATGCCAAGTACTTTATAAAGTGAAGAAAAAAGGCTCGACACAGCAAATCACTATCGCATACGTAATTATAAAAAATAATGCAGAAGAGTCTCAGAGTAAAACCAACTTCGCCGCCATCTCCATTAACATACATCGTCACAACCAACTCTTTCGTTGCCTGATACCATTCAAGCCTGGAGAACGTGGTAGGTTTTATCATGAAACTTCCCAGTACGCCAGATCTCTCGGTCTCTTCATCCCCCAATTTGCTTTGACGCAATTACCCCACTCTCACACTCTCTCGTCTCCTTGTCCTATGTACGCGTGTAAGTAAGTACGTGTGCCAAACAGAGCGATAGCTGTAAACGTTAAGCAGGGAAGGAATATTAGTTTTTACTGTACGGCTTCCTTTTATCCGGTCTCGCGGACTTGCATTCGAGCCAGCCGAATGGAATAGAAACGACGCCTTAATGGGCTTTTTGCGGCATTACCGGCGTCTTTGTTGCACGTTACAGCACTGCATCCTCCGCAAAATCGTATCATACCTTCGACAAAATGGCCACCTAGCAAATGTTCCCTGAAACGTCTCCCCGAGGCAGCTCGTTCGAATTTTATTAACGTTCACATGGCTTTTCATACCTCGTCCCTTTATCCGCGTCCCTGTTAGGGTAGAGTTAACGTCTTACTTCTCCTTTCATTTCTTTCGCTCGTACAGAGTCTCGTTTAATTGATTTCCAATGGAAAGCGTGATTAGAGTAGTTAGGTCGTTAGAGATTGCCACGTAAGTCAGGTTTGTGGTTGCTGTTTTGTGGTGGTTGGATTGAAGCAGTTTGCGAAGTAAGATGGCGAAAGGGTAGTGGTTCGAGTGATGGCGTTGAAATACGAGACGTTCGAGTTTTAAGTCCTTACGTGACCTGCCTGTGACTGTCTTGGAATGACATGACTTACCCGCGTCACGTTTTTGTTTCAAAAGGGATGGAACAAGCATTAGTAGAGAAAGGTATATCGTAAAGGGTACGAGTTTAGGTTATATATTTTGTAAAACGATTTCAGATAGCTATGTCGTAGATGGATATTAGTAAGCGAATTTAATATTCAAATATGTACTATTAACATGTACAGTATTAATTTGTAGTTCTCTTTTCAATTGTAATTTTTAAGTAAAATTATGTAATTAAGTAAAGTAAAATTATGTAATTAATTATAAAATTACTGTAATTAAGTAAATTTTAAGTTTCGCGAATTTACTTTAGTTAATATTTAACTTTCAAATTCTAGAAGATACTTACTGTTGTAATAACTTGTTCGTACGATACAAGAACAAGATGAATTCCATATTTTATGTGATGTTTGTTCGCGTGGGAAACAACCGTCTGAAAATTAGTTTCGTTGGCGCGTTATTTCGTGACAGGATTCGAGGATCGAGGCGCAAAAGCTCGACGTAGATCCGCAGACAATATTGCTACCTGTGGATAGGCAATAAGAGTAAAGAAACATCTGAGAACGAGACCGAGACCGCAATAAAATCAAACCGTCGGAGGTTCATAGTGTCAACCATTGTATTCCGTGGCTCAGTTTGATACCACGTTCGAGTTCTTCTTCTCTCTGGAACGTATCCTTGAAAAGAGCTCCACGAACAGCATGTAATCCTTTATAAACGATCAGAAATTCGAAGACTAAACAATGCACTGATTTCCTTCCATTGCTTCTTTTCTGCTGGACCATGTTGGAAATTGTAGTTTTTACAAAAATCGTAAAAATAAGTTCTTACAAAGAACTTTTTAAATTCGTCAAATTGCGAACAATAATTAAACGATTCATGAATTGATCATTAGAAAATTAATTACCTCTAAAAACTTATTATTAGCACTGAGATGAAAAACAATTGTAGCGAAATAATTGCAGAGTTCACTAAAAAAAAAAATTGAAAACCCTGAAAAATGGCTATTTGTTAAAAAGTTAATTTCTAATTACATCTAAAAATTAATCACTATCGCTGAAGCCGTAAACTATCAGTACTAAACTGTAAGTAAACTTACAGTACTATCGAAAGTTCATTATAAAATTGCAGATACCAAATTTGAGAAATTCGCAAATCGCAGATTCCAAAGAAGAGGATGCGGGAGCAGAGAAAGGAAGCGCGACGTCAGACATCGCCTCTCCTCTCGTGCAAACAACCGGAACAATAAAATTTAATCCGCGGTGTGTGCAGCTTGAAAACCACGAGGGCATAGCCTTGAAAAAGGCTTGACAAGCAAGTCGTTGAGGCCGTATCTGATCTTAGCACGAAAACGAGTCTCTAACGAGCTTCTAACACGTTTGACGCAAAATGGACACGACCGATCTTAATAAAGACACTTGCAGTCTCGTTGACAAAAGAGCTTTCGGAAGAAGAAAATGGCAGGGCATCATGCAACGCTCGTTGCCGTGAGTACGAGCCTTTAACCAGTCAACTTCGATAAACTAATTCCCATTTCGCTCGAGCGAAGAAAATTATCCAGGGTTCTTCAATCGTTTGATAGAAGAAGCTCGTGTGCTTTGTTCCTGCTGACTTGAACTTTTCACGCGGTGATGTGGCTGCCTCTAACGGAGATTGCTACACTGTGTGTCGTTAATTAGCTTTTGTAGGTGACTCTCCTATCGGACAGCGACTGCTAGACCTTCCACGAGGAGAACAAACGAAGTTAATTATCGGACTTCGGGAAATTGATCGACAAGCCGATGATTTTTGTCTTCTCGGTGGTCGGCTTGGATCGATAGAGAGTCTGAGGAAATGGTACTTTTGTTGGGGAATAATAGTAGAGGCGAGTATTAGAAAGTACTAGTTTGTAATATTAACGTTTTTAGTATTATTGACGCATATGGTGCGTCGCAAGCGAAACTTAGCTAATTTAAGTAATGTTGTAACACAATTTTGCGTTTTCGTCTTTGCTCATTTGCACATCGACTCACGAAATAATCTGAGTGGTATGTTGAAATAAATATTATTTAAAATAATATGATACTATTTCTGATGAAGAAAGTTGTAATTCCAATAGATGGAATAGCTATATTTTCAAGCAACGAATGTGTTGATAGAGATAATAGTTTTATTGGAATTTTGCTATTAATCATGAATTTAATACATACATTGGTTTTTGCGTGGAACTATAATTTTTTAATTTTGTTAGATTATATTCAACAGTCACAACTTCAAATTTCTGGTTCAGACAAACAATCATTGTCACTAAATCGTAATTTAGCTTTTTCATTTTTTTAATTTTAGACGTTAATGTGGGGCATCGTATTTTGTGAACTCGTTGACAATAATGTCAAGTCCCTTAACCAGTCGTGGTTATCACGCTCCGATTGGCTCCGAAGAGGATAGCGATTCAGTGAATTGCAGCTCGCCATAAATCTTTGATCTCTAATTTGTTCCACTCGTAAAACGTTCATCGTATGTTATGATAAAGTAGATTATTTGAAGCACCGTCAAAACTTTCTGTTTCATCAAAGAATTTATGTTATTGTATGTTAGTATTTTTATATTTACAATTTTTAACATTGCAAAAGAAGGCAAGGTTGTTGGTAGAATTTTGAATTCTGTAAATTGTTCAAAAGGTTAAAATATTTAATTGAAGAAAAATATATTGCTTAATGTAAACCTCCGAATCTTTCATCTACCTTATTTGAACAAAAGTAAAGTCAGTCTCTTTGTCAGTAGAAATTTTCCTCCTCTTCTCTATTGAGAATATTTAATTACAGAAAAGTAGCGTTTCTATCTAATTTCTGACACTTTGATCTTCCCTTCAACCTACCTTATTTAAATCGTCTTAAAAATCGTCCGTGTCAGATAGAATATTGTATCCTTGTGAATAGAAGATTTTTCAAAAGGGATTCGACTACGAAAATAACTAAAGTGCCACATTGAAATAAATCAAATACCTGAGTAATATAAAAATATTACGAGTTTAATCGTTCAGTGTTTCAATGAATATTAGTAACGAAAAGAACTGAACAGAACTTACGAAACGTCTGAATCAATGCCGTGACATTTATCTCATTAAATCTGCTATAAATCAAAATTTCCTCAAATAAAATACAATTTATCACGAACAACGTGAGCTCTTAATTTATTAAAGTTTTAACTGACAAGTGCCATTAATAAATTAAGATTTGTGAATGACCCAAGATCTTAATCCACTTACCATGGATCACCAAAAGACGTTGGTGTCCTTTGGAAGCAGAGATTCCGTCGTAGCAACATCCAGCAGTCTCACAGTGGTAATCGTCAACGAATTTGACGCGTTGATTAATACAAATTTGATTCGTCGAATTGCATCAGACGGAGCACTGCGGGACAATGAGGCGACGGTTTTCTCTCGATCATTGCAGCACGCTCGAATGCAACCGTTTTACAGCTTGCCCACACGATTCCTGGTGACAGGGTCAAATGGGTGTGTGAATTACGGCTTTTAGATTGCCACTGTACGAACACCATCAGTTTTGAGACGATTCTTAAACGCTAGACGTTCAATATAATGAATTTATTGCCCTCCGGTTTTTGGGTACTTCTTAACACGCTGCTAGAGATAGTAAATCATTATATTTTATCTTTTCCTTTCTCTTTCCCGTTTCTTTATTAATGTTGAGAATTATGGATCTTAATTACCGAGATAAAGGTAAAGGAATTCATATTAAAACAGTTTTAGATTTATTTAATAAACGATTTCCAGGATCTTTGTCGATATACATTTGCACGCTCTCTTTGTCTCACCATCTTCCATAATACACTGTCAAGGTAACAGTTACATTCATCTATTTTTCGAGACGCTGTGCATACACATACTTCCATACACTCACATTCACATACTTGTGTCACTACTACGCGACTAATCTAGTCTAGCACACAAAATTATACATATCTCAATAATTAACATAGGTAAAAAGTGTTCACTGTTCGTAATGAGTCTATATGTCGCCCTTTTTACTATATTTATAAAAACTTAATTAGGAACTTAATTCATAGATAAACCAACTTGAAAAGTCTGTAAACACAATGCAACCTCCGTACATCATGACGATGACGAATCAATAAATCTCTGTTCCGCCATCAGATAGCAAAATAATTCGTCTCGGAAGTCAAGTCCACGTGCAATTCATTAAGACAGCACAGAGGGCTCGTTAACTCTCGAAATCGAGTTAGAAGGTTCGATTCGATCATAGGAAAAAGCGAAGTCAATTCACATGGCACGTATGTCATGGCACTTGTGCCCCTCGTGCGAGTCGTACTCACTACGGGGGTTCTGTGCCCGAATTTCTCGGCAAGGGTGTTCTCGAAGGGTGCACACGAAGGGTGTGCTCGAGTGTCACGTGCGCCCCATTTCCAACCTCTCTGTCCTTAAGGATAAAGGGGGTTTTGGTCATTCCTGAAGGACGAGGCTAGAGATGGACCCACACGATCGAGTACACGTAATATGGTAGCACGCGTTTGGCCTCGATTTGTCATTTCTAACGTCAGCCTTCCTTTGTATAGTAATTTAATTTATACCTTACAATGTACAGATTGTCCATGATTTTTCTCGTTACACTGTCTACTGAAAATCGATAACGAGACTATTGAAACAATCGCATCGTTTTTAGATTCACGATCCTCTCTGTCATCTTTCTTTTCGTTGTTCCTCTTAAATGCGGCGTAAACAACTAGCGTTTTAGCTGGCAGCTTATCATTTGCTCCATTTATGTAACAATTGCTCTAGCACCCACTGTTAAATGTTCTCTTTCTCTCCTTCTCTCGGACGCGTATATTGTGGTAGCTGAGACAATAACTCCATTCACGCGAAATGTCCCCGTTACGTTGAATAGCATGGAAAAGTGATTGTCAGAGAGATTGTGCGATATTCCAGGGAATGATGCGCGAAGGAAGTGTCGTCTGTAAATATACATATATACAAAAAGCATTTTATTTTTTTTCTTTCTGCGCTGATTTTAAATTTTGAATGGCGTTCTGTGAATTGTAAATTAAAATGGATTTAATGGTATTTACAAAATTGAAAATTTCCAATAGTATTGCATTTGAGCTTTAATCGTTTAAAAAGAATAAAAGTGAATTCAGTGATCAATTAATATATAATTTTCTATGAATTGAAATACACAAGCATTGAAACGTTTGAACTCCACAAATTGTTAATTTGTATAGTAACTAGCCATTATTAAATAATTTGATGAATACAAGTGATTTTATGAAAATATGTGTGTAATATAACGTTTCTCTTTTTGTTACAGGTGAGTGGTACGAATCTTCGAAAATTCATCCAAAGCAATTTCAACACAAGAAACTACGTAATTATATTAGTAAATTATGTACACATAACGTAAAATTGTTACAAAATATGAAAGAATTTGCCATACATATGCAATATCATTTCAGCAAAGAAACCTAATAGAATGTTTAAATTTTTTGAAGCTTTTATTTATAAAGATTCCTACGTCAATTCAATTGCATATATTTATATTATTATTTAATGCTTCGGTTTACTGCACATTTCAATTTACGTTGAATAGTGTGTGTAATGCGTATATTTGAACAATAATTTATTTGATATTTTCATGAATATCATTAACATAACAAGGTAGTAGGACGTGTAGGGTGCCAAAGAAATATTCCGCGGATTGATGTAACAATGAATTTATCAATAATACAAACAAGATCTTGACAATCTTGTTAGTGTGCGTTACCTGAGCCGTACTCGTACTGTTCTTCGCGTGTTCGCCATCGACTCAACTTCACTGATCACTCGCGACGCTCTGTCTCTCTGTGACACTCGCGAGCTTTTCCTCGTTTCCCTTTATATAGGATGGCGAGGTTGCCGAAAGAGAAAATTTTCTTCCGAGGTAGGGAAACAGTTTTTTTTTCATGTCGAAGGCACTTGCGCTTTTTCTAAAGCCCAGGATTTATTCTTTTACGATGTGCTGGTCTTGGACGTCGTTTCGACGCTTAAACTCTTTACGGCCATGGGCCGTATAACAAATATTAAATTTTGATATGTTTCTTCATAACGTAGAAACAATGGAATCGATGTATAACAATATGCTTTTGGCCATTGATATTGTTTCTTGCTATTGCATGTGTTTCATCTGACATAGATATACCTCTATTTACAAAGATGAATGTTCTTCAACATCTCAGAAGAGCGACGCAAATTTATCCTCATGAAATCTCAAAACACGGAGAAAATTTTATTTGAAATATTTTTTCGTGTAAGGAATAATTTCAGGAATGATTACACAGAAGAATAGAAAAAGCTATCCTCCAAAATCGGTTCACATTAGACGGTACAGAAGAGATCGAAATTTTAGGTGAGCGACGAGGTCATAAAAATTTCCAATCTCCATAAATCTCTTCGATAACTCATCTACGTCGAAGCATCCATAATTACATGAAATACCTAATATTGGAGCAGGGACGACGCTACGTTTAACTGGAAAATGAACCGGGGAAGAGAAAATATATATAGAGAAAACCAACGATGGGAAATCCATAAAAGTTCCTTTGAATACCTTTCCATACCGCGATAGAGGCCAGGTATTAGCATTTTTTTTCTTTTATCCTTTTCTCTCCCCCCTCTCCCTTTTTCGCTCTCTTTGCAGCTCTCTTTGGCCGGCTGCTTCTTGGCCTGCTTGATATTAGGGTGCTCGGCGTTTCTCTCCTATATTCTCAGCCTCTCTCCTACGACCGGCATCTTTTATTTCGCCTTTTCTGCCCGCTCGTCGCCGTCCATTTCCTTGACATTCACTTCGGCGTCGTTGAACACGCGCGGAAACACACTTTTGCCCCTTTGTGACGCGGGGACACCCCTGCCTCTGTCGTCTGTTCGATTTTCGAGGGAATTTCTCCCTCTCTTCTAGTCGAAGAATCTGAATTTTCGTAGAGATTCGTATTGAAATTACACATGGGAACCAATATTTCAACGGTAACGTGATGGTATTCGAGGGAAGGTTGCTTATTTGGTGATGCGTTAATTTCTCGCAGAATTGAACAACATTTTATTTGCATAACGGATAACGGATGAAAATAAAATTTTATTCGCCATTAATAAATAAATATTCAGTCGCATATGGATTTATTTGGAATAATTATTATTCCAATAATTTGAAAATACACTTATTTTATAATATTTACACAATCAATGGTCTGATTTCGTAGACAATATACCTCGACCAGACAATAGGGAATTTATTCTGCTTCAAAATGAAGTAATCCAACTCAGAACTAACTTAAACTGTTGTGTTTACACAATATGACCCAACGAGATTGATCGTTAACTAGTCACGTGCATAGGCAGTGTATCCCCCGAGATCCTTCTAGAAACTTTAAGTTGGCATAATCAAAACGTCATACATACCGTTAATTTATTAGAAAAGTGACATAATTCATTCTTCTCTGGCAATATTGCTTTTTCGGTATTATTGGTCTTTCAGTTCCTGGTCTGATCTTTTATTATTCTAAGCTTTAAAAAAATCTACAAAAATTCTGAGGTATTTATCATAGTCTCTAATTTACTATACGAATGATCCTTCAGTCGAATATTTAAACCTTTTTGTAATAAAAATAGACATTTGACAAAAAGTTATGAAGAGATGGGAATTTGTTTAAAGGTACACAGTTTCGTAATAAACAAATATTTAAAAAAGTTATTGTAGTGTTTTACTTATAACACTATGATCTTTCGAAAAAATATAAAAAGATTTTTCAGCTCCTAGGAAACTATGATTATTTTCAGATCTAAATTTGCGGGATTTTTGAATGGACTATTTATTATTATAAAATGACATAAGACACGTATCGAAAAGTGTTGTATTTGCTAATACATGAAAAACATAGAAATCATACTGAGGCACTTGACAAGAGATTAGTATATTTATCAAAATAAAAAAAATATACATAAAAAATGCATTTATTCGTCAAAAGACTAACGTGAGTGGCAATGAGTCGCAGAAGACACAGTGCTCATTTTTCCTTCGTGGTACTCAGAACTGAATTGTACGAAGCTAACAGTGTTTGGGCTGTCAACGTCTCGTAAGAATAGGTTTTTTTTAGATGCAGAGTCTGACACCTCCGGAGTTTGGGAGATTTCGTCAGGACGTCGACGACCCATACGGGGGGACGGCGGAGGGTTGAAAAAAGTCAACTTTTTGTAAATTAAGAAATGCAATTTCAATGTTCTGGCTCAGGAAGATCACTTCTTCGATATCAAATCTGAAATATTTCGTAGCACTTCAGAACAGCATACGATGTTTAATGTATCGTGTGTATTCATGTTTTTCATAATTATAACATTTGTTTGGACAATTTATATCTCTGTTTTTTATAAACATCATACATACCTGAATATCTCGATAAAATGAAAGAATATTGAAATTAAAAACACATTTATAACTGGATTCGATTATAAACAGGCTGAATTAAGCAAATTGACAATATAATTACTTAACAAGAGCACCGTCTACGTATGCTTCAACATTAAAAACTCTTAGTCAATCTATAATATTTACCATGCTTTCAACCACGCCTTCGAAATATTTGTTCAGGACAAGGAAAATCGACCTAATGAAAAAGCTGCTACCCCATTTGTCCATAGGCGAGTGGCGTGAGTATCGAGGATTTTTAATACGCGTCATCGGCGCGGAACCAAGCTGACTACCAGCCGATGGGAGTAACGATATCCGTGCCACGCGACCCTGTTTATTCTTCCCAGCTAATCCCCGGCGGTCGTTCGCTCGAAAAATCTCACCCCCTCGTCTTTTTTCCCTGTGCCTTGCCTCTAAAAAGACGGTTCTGTTTGTCTGGCAATTTATTCCGAGCCGCGTCGCCGCGATTATAGCGCTTTAACTGGATACGAGTCGCGAATTCGAAGGGTGCATTAAAGATCGATGCACCCGGGGGTGGATTAATTTGGGGATCTAGATGAAGAGAGATTGATGCATTTTGCAAGTCGAATGATGGGTGGAGATAGATTGTTTGCATAAGATTGTGTTCTTTTCACGGTGGTTTGTTCTAATACTTACAGCAAGGGATGGTTAGTAGTTTATGCATATGTTGATATAAGAAGAACGTATCAGTCGATGACCTATCTAGCTTAAATGTAATTATTGCACGTTTTATTCTTCTATATATTTTCTTTAAGATACCTATAGTTGAAGAAGAAATATCCGAATTCAGTAATAGATATAACATAAGAATTAACAACCCACTAATTATCACTTATTCTTCACGTTATAGTACCACGCCAGAATATAATTCTCAATGAGAATTGATTGTAAACTTCCAAATAAAAAAAAATAAACAAATATTTTTCTTTTTCGTATATACAGTGATACACGAAGGTGTTTGGACACATATGAAAAATTCTCACATAATATATTCATAACATAATATACAAACGTAATAACATAATATTAGGTTGTGTCTTTCTTTCGCAAACGTTTTCTACAACAGTGCACCTTCATACAAACGTGAAACCACGTCTGTGAAATGTCGCGCTGTTTATCTCAACAGAACAAAATGGATCGTACGTAATTCGACAAAATAATATAAAACAAAAAACATTGTACGTTTATTATTTCCTCATAAAACGAAAGAAACATTTTGGACAACCTAATATATTCATAAAAGGTGTCTACAAGTACTTCAATACCTTCGTATGTCTGTAAAGCGATCCATTAATGTGAATAAAAATATGGATTTGCATAAACATGCATCGTCTACTCAGAGATTCATTTAGACTCTCCCGATCTGAGAATCGATCAACCTCGCCACAAGCCACCCCTCTGCAGCCTCGATGCTCCGAGGAGGCTCTCGAGAGCTCGTTAGGGGAAGAGGCTCGTTTTCATCGCTAGAACTCCGGTCGATTGATCAAGCAGAGTCGCTAGAGCTGCGCCGCGAGATTCGAACCGGCAAGCACGCTGAGAAATGCAGAAGGAAAAATGGAACCGTGGAAAGCGCCTCGAAGAGAAACAATAGCGAAAGAAAGAAAAGTTCAGATGGAAAGAGAGAGGAACGACGATAAGAAGCATGGAACGAGCAACGCGAATAGAAAACTGGAAACGGAACTCCCGGTGGAGCACGCGTGAACGAGCTTTGGACAGTATTGCGATCAGCCAGCCCTCGGGCAACTGCAACCTCCCCTGCTCACCCCCGTCGTTGGTATCGTGGATACGCCCCTGACCCGTTGCCCCTGGCAAGTAGAGACTCTCCATCGCGGAACGAAACGATGGAGGCTGAGTTTTGTTGGCATAAAACTTGAAACTCAATCTGGCCGAAGCTTCTTCGTGCAGTTGCTTGCTACAGAACGGAAGTCGACTGACTGTTACTGTTTCTAGGGACGTGGACGTCAGATTGCAACGAGACGGAAGCGGATGTACATACACAATTTGGCAAATGTACGAGGCTCGATCAGAGGCTTCCTATTTTGTTTGAATTTTTTAGCTAATTATAGGTTCATTGTCTTCTCTGTTTGGTACCATTTTTTATTGTTCTTCAAAACATTTGCTATTATCTCTAATGGATTGGGATGACTTCTATCAGTCTTTTAGCCTACTTGTTGGTTACATCGCGTTGGTGAGCTAACAGTAGCTATTTTTTCAGGAACAGTGATGTAGTACTATTTGTAGCGGCACGCGACGCTAACTAGCGTGGGACGATGGCAACGCAGTGGTTAGCGCCTTAGGTTACGAACGTTCGGGACCCGAGTTTTTAAATGCCGGCGACCGTAGTCCGATTTTTCTTCTACGATACAAAAATGAGAAGAAAAGCAGCAGTACCCCGGCAGCGACATCTACGTCCACAGCAGAACCTACCTCGGCCTCTACAGCCAGGAGCACTATCACTACCATTACTATCCACCTCATATTTAATGAAACGCATGCAAATAGCAAAGGATATAAATTCAGTGGTTCTGGAGAAATTACATGTACATTGATAAAATTGAATATACCTGTACCTAATTAATCAGCATGTAAATCTTGTAATAAATACAACGTTGTGCAAATACTTTTTGTAGTCACTGCAAGTCAATGGCACGCATCGGTAATCTATTAGTAGCAAATGATATATCATTAGTACTAAATGATTATATGGATATTTATCTAAATTTAATCGTAATGTAGCCAATCGTTAAAATAGTTTAATGATGTTTATAGCTTTTAATAGTCTATCGATACAAGTTTAATTAACATCATAAGACGTATTTTGAATACCGTTAGATAAAAAGCGTAACTATGTTAAAAACTTCAATGAAGTAATACTTATTAAATAGCATTAACAACGTTTCAATATCACGACAGATCACGAAAGATATAGAAAATCACTGCTGCGTATGACTTTCACATACCCATTGCCGCAAAAGCCATGTCTCATGACCAAAAAACCTTAAAAAGCTCGGAGAACCGAACATTTACAGGATAAAGCAGCGAAATTAAAGGAATCCGAGGTATCACGATCGCGGATCCCATAACAGTTCCAGCGATTTCTTCAAAATTGAATTCTCCGTCGTCGAAATAGAACGACAGACCTTGCACTTGTTCGATGGAAAACCAATGGGAGTAGAACTTTTCCAGGACAATGTTTCGCGCGTAGAACGCTTTTCTACCTTCGAGCAGAAGATTATTCTCGCTCACGGAAACGGCTAGCAGATGGCACGGCCGAAAGAAAAGGAAGAAAGAGAACGGTTTGCGCGTCGACCCCTCGAAAAATCTCGGGGACAGAGGACGGCTTTTCAAGTCGCTGCACACCGTCTCCTCGTATGCGCGAAACTGAGATTCTCGTAACGCTCGAGGGTAATAAAGGGAGAAGAAAGAGAGAAGAATGCAGGGAGGATAAGAAGCTTCGAATAAGGGGAGAAGGACCGTTGTAGATGGCAAAGGAGGCTCGTTAGATTGAGTTTCAGGCTGGCTATGGCTTGGCAACGTCTCGTTTTACGCAGGAAATTTTCTGCTCCCCCCTGAAAGGGAAATATAAACGCGACACGTACAACAGAAAAGGGCAGCCTGTTTGGGGAAACAATGCCACGTGACTCGTTATCATGGTAGCCGCGAACTTTCCACGCCTATGCTACCCGTCGTTCAACGGATAATGACAGCCTTCGTTACGAAGGTAGGCTTTTGCATTCAGAAATTATACGCTTTATCTGGTTAAATTCGCAACGCTCAAATATCAGACAAAATCGCAGTTTTCCATTGTCAGTTACTACATTGAATACTACTGACATTGAATATGTAGATTCCCGTTTGAATATTTTAATGTGATTCTCGCGAAATGTTACAAGACCACCGCAAGATTGAAAGAATAGACACGTAGTATATCGATATTGTGTGATGTTTGTCTAAAACATTTTTCCCTATTATTTATATTTCTCTCAGATAAATCAGATAAATATAAAAGAGTGTTTAGTCTGTCAGAGTTACTGTTTGGAATATTTGAAAGAGTTTACGAAAGATTGATTTCGTAAATTATTAAATTATTTCGTACATATTAAAAAAGTTGTACTCGCACACGCATATATGTATACAAAATATATGTACTTTTGGTAGAAGGGATATGTAGGTTAAAGTATTAAAGGAATACACCTTTAGGGCAATACCTCTGGTAAGATTTAGAACCTTTATCGTATGATATATTGTATAATGTTATTATATTTATAATAACGTACTTGTTTTGTCCAAGAAAATTCTGTAAAATGTATATGTACTTAAATCGTTTAGTGTTCTCATAAGATGCTGTAATGGATGTTGCGAGCACTAGTTTCTCTGAAGGTGAGATTGAAAGCTTAAGGTAACGATGCTGAAAGCGCACGTCGCGAAACTTTATTAACAAGTGGATAAAGGAGCCGATCTAAATTTGAAGGGTGTAAAGGATGAGGCAAGTTACTTCGTTTCTTGATTAAGAAGCAATTCCGTTTAGGTAAAGAACCAATTAGACTTTAGCAGTGGAAGTTACTGGGAAGTCAGTCGATTAACATCCACTGATGTATCCAGGCTTCAGTGCTAGATGTTAATTAATTTTGCTATCATTATGGAAGTTGTTATGCTTCAAACATGCAAGATTTCGATTCTTAATAGAAAATAATGAAAATTTTTAACGCGTTAGATTGTTATGTTTCAATGATAATAAATTAATCGTATATTCCAAAGTGCAATTTCATTTAATTTAATTTTCATTTAGCAAATATTTGATCGGCAATTATAAACCAACGGGTCAACTAAGAAATAATGAAATTAAAGGTTAATGGATAACTCAGCTGAGTTAACTGAACTCAGCTGAGGTTCGCCAGTTCTATTTTCACAAAGCATTTTATAAAAAGTGTTTGATCAAAATCACGAGTGTGATTTAGCTTTGAATCAACAGTATTTCAACTGGTTCTACGTATCCATAGTATCCTACGTATCCATGTATCCACGGTATCCATAGTATATAACCACTGCAAACAGTAATTTTCCACTCTCCATTTGACACAGAATAGCGATAAAGGCATTTCATTTCGCTTGTTTAACTTTGTTAGCCATTTCATTGTAAAACCGTGGTTGATATAAAAGGGTGCAAATTTCTTTAGGATACAATATTTACAGAAATATCGAGAAAGATAATTTTCTCATATTATAAAAATTCATCGGATAAATTTCACCATCCATGATAGCCTTTGATGGTTAACAACTAACAAAAACATATAACGTGTCTCGTATAACAGTAGACATAACAATTGACAGCCCGAATGATTGTACGCGCAAAAATAAGTCGAAAATGGAACTTTCAAGTATACTTGAACACGGCTAATTTCAGAATTCGTGAAAAGAAATAAATAATCGATTAAAGTTATTCTACGTGATAAATTTTCAAATTTATACTTTTTTTATTATTTTTACATATACAATAGATTCATCCTCTAGTCGGTTGATCATGACCAGTGCGGAACACCTTGTATAATTATTCTCAGAAACTACTTACATGTTTATATACGCCTACTACAATAAGTAAATAAATAATTTTAAACACTTTCACTCCACAGACGAACGAACTGCTTGCTATTCGCGTCACGAAGCCATGTACATATATAAATCTTGACCGAGGAAATAACGCCTGGGTCTGGCTGGGCTCATAGCTCTCCAACAGCGAAACACGATTTGTAATTACGTTTCTGAAGGCAAATAAGAGGTCTCGTCCCGGCGAAAGAGGCAGGACGGAGCCGAGTTTTGTTGGCATACAACTTGAAACTCAATCTAACGGGCTTTTCCACGTTTTACGCTGTTCCGCTTTTCCCGCTCCATGTTCTGTCTCTTTCTACCTTTCCCTTCCTCAAGCTCTCGTGATTCCCTTCTTAGCCCACGGGGCTGACACGAGGATCCACAGAGTTTCAGAGCCGCGGCGCAAACAGAGGATACACCTTTGTCTGTCTTTCTAATTCTCGGGACAACAGGTCGAGAATATGTTGCCAACTTTTCTTTTCTCAGCGGTAGATCTCGAAGAGGTCGAAGGATCCTCCTCTTTCACCAAGAAATCTCCTTTCCCATTGCGAAGTTTCTGTTCGAACCTTCGATTCTTCTTTCTTCCATTATGCTACGATTATGCGACGCTTTGATGCTATGCAACATATCTACCCTACCGCAAACGAAGATAAAAGTTAAGGAAATCCAGTGAAAGAAACGAACAGGTTTCTCTAAAATACGATATTTACAGAGATATGGAAAATAATTTGTTCGTCTAAAATCCAATCGTGGTTCCATGATCATAATAAAGTAGAAAGAATTCATTTAGAAATTCAATACTTTCCATCAACATTTAAAAACAGAACAAAAAGATAAAAAAACGCAATTATCGCAGAGAAATTGCTAAGAATTTGACAGTGAAAAAGGGAAAAGAAATTCATATGGGATCGTTCGATCGAATACAAACACACGTATACACTATGCGCGCGTTGCATTCTTTCATTTGACGAATATTAAAACGACACGGTGGTATCGCTCTTTTGATTCCATCGTGAATCGGTTCTCGAAAGCACGCAATCGATCTGCGTGGTCCTCCTCGTTTCACGGACAACGCGTGTGGCTGCCGCAGGAGCCAGAAGCAAAGAAAGGTGAAAGGCAAAGCGAGTGAAGAGGGAAAGGGAAAATAGGGAGCAGTAGGAAGCTTTAATGGGGAAAGACCCGCATTTTGCGACATAACCGCAGGGACAACCCCGTGGCTACAAAGAATCACTCGTCACCCCAAACTGTGGAGAAAAGCACGATCAAGTTTTCAGACTTGTTCATAGAGGGGTGGCTCTAAAGAATCCAATCCGTGTCACCCAAGCGCGTCGAGGCGTTCCCAATGAGAACTAAATAAAGAACCTTTCTCATTGCTGTCGCTCGCAGTGCGATGATTATTTTAGGTTATACGATCTTCTGGTAGCGTATCGAAATTCTGCTAGTCTCTTAGGGCATATTGTCACTTGCTCATGTTCGGATAAATATAGCGTGTTAAAAATATGGTAATCTAGAAGATCGATATTTAGCGAGTCATCTAGAAAACTTATCCATCTTGTTATAATTTCTTATAATTTACAGATTGTGTGTACAGAGACTTGTATGGATGATTATACATTTAACATAGAGTGACAAAAATACTTGAATGGTATTTGATGCTTTCGAGTGTACGTGTCTGCTTAAAAACATTTTAAACTATCTAACTTTACTTTATTAAATTTTATTCTACTTTCTGCCTATTAACACTTTGATTGCCACGCCGAAATCAGAACGCTACGGGAGTATTTTTATTATTCAAAACATATAATGGCAAAATAATAATAAATTATCTTCCCCAATAGTAACAGTTGATAGCGACATGTTATAGTATGGCTTCGTTTATTTCAACAAATCATTCGCATTTCGTCGCAAGCAAAACGTGCAGAATATATTGTTGAAACGTGTAGAAGATATCAGTAAACAGTATTTGTTCATTCTATATATACTAGTAAGGTACGTGCACATTTCTAACTTCAATTATATAATTATAAAACAGCATTTACGATTATTTTCAAAGCTGTGCTTATGATAATATTCGTAGATTACCCCTCAAACATGTGGATGCAAACACAGTGCACCGTTAGATGCAAGATTTCTTCTCATTTTTTTTAACGATGTTCTAATTAAAGTGTTTAATTGTTCGATGGGGCACTTTTTGTTTCAAAGTATCTTCTATTTATCGGTTATGTTCAAAATGCCCTATCTGTCAATTTTCATTCAATTTTTACAATTGTAAGAAGCACTCCGGTCACCAATGACCACCGTGGTGTCACAGGAGAAACCATGGCCGGTCATATGGCCAACGTGGCAGTCAAAGTGTTAAATCTATAGCTTAAGCTAATTTCACGAAATATTCGACATAATTTAAACGACATTTGCCAAACACGATAAAACAATGAAAAGGGGGATCGATCTATAGAAACAGGGGAATCCTGTTTTACTTTGAAACAAAGCTCAAATAATTCTACATAATTGAAACGATACCTCGGAAATACGACGAAACGTTGAACACAGCGATGAATTCGTAGAAACAGAGGAATCTTGCTTTATTGTTGAGCCGGGTTAACACTCGTACGCTGTTACAAACATATAAAGGCGACCAGGTGTTCTGGAAATGACGAGATCTCGAGGATATCATCGCGATTCCACCTCGTCTCACGTAACCGCCTTGAACTGCTACGTGTCCCCTGCGTCTAACTCGCTGATCTACCTAAACGCGCGTCCTCGACGAGAAACACGCCGCGTATATCCAAGGAACGAGCCGCGGAACACGAAGCGAGGATTTGGCCGGGTATCCCGGAAGGATTTCGAGTACGTTGAAAATGGAATAGGGAGAAACAAATACGATGGACGTGCTTGGTTGCCGTTTGTTGTACGAAAATCAAGATCCACCGTCTCTCCTTTTGGGAGCTGATGGTCCACGATTGTTTTGTTGTTTGGATTATATAGCGAAATTGTAACGTAGAATGTACACAGGAAGAAACAGGGGCAGCCATGAGTGTTTCGATTTTGAAATACGGTTGAGTTAGGATGAAACTGGATGGATGGTTTCGTTGTAGAGAGGATTTCTCAGGTGAGGATACAAGTGTGTTTTTCACGCTAGATTGTAAGGATAAGAAAGGATAAAATGAATGGATAAGAAGGATAATACAAAAAGTATTTCTGACCGACAATAAAAGTCGAATTAGAATCTTGAATCTTTTTCAGTGGAAGAAAAAAAGTATTCTATGGTGTGAGGTAATGTACCTAGCGAAGAATTTATTAATTATGGATGTTTTTATTCTTTTAAATGCAATCAAGTAACCATTGTACGAGTAAACAAAGTAGAGTAAGAACTGGAAAATTTGTCCAACAACTCGATAATGAATTGTATAAATAAAAATGTGTAAAGTAGCAAGAAAAATCTTTTCACATAGTAAATACCTTCGTGTTTCAAAGTGGAATGAAATTCTCATCGCGTAAGATAAGAAGAAATATATGGTATAAAGAGTATTTCAGATAAGGTTCGAGTCATTTCTCTAGGGGTGAATAATAAGGGTGAGAAAGTAGCAACAGAAAATGTTTGATACAGTGTTCTTGTGTTTTAAGGTGGAATGAGGCTTTCGTTATGTAAGATAAGAAATGTAGAATACGGGAAAATCTGCTGAGTAATAGTCGTTTCTTCAGAAGTGGGAACATAGTAGCAAATAATCAGGAAATTGGATGAAGGTAATAAAGTCTTTTTAACTTAATGGAAATTAAAACGTTTATCATCCGAAATAAATAATGACAGGAAGATATTGCTACAAACATTTTTTTTAGAGAAATAGTTCGAGAAAATAATGTGAAATGATAATAGTAACAGGACGATATAAAATAATATGAAACGATACGAAATAATGTAAAATAGTAATATTAGTCCCTTTGTGTCTTATCATGTTATACAATATCGTTCTTTAAAACGTTAGTTTAAAACTGACTAAATGTTAAACATCTTCTTATTTTATAAAACCAATTGTAATTTTACTGCGTTATAATTTCTTCATAAGAACGTTAGAGAAAAGAAGGTTTTTACCAATAATTAATAAGTAAGAATTCTCCACACTCAAAAAGACCTTCTGTCTTAGAAGGACAACTATTCAACTATTATTTTACTATTCATATATTATAATTATCCAATTATTCAAACTAATATTAATGAAGTGGCAATTTAAATTCAAGAAGAATTTATTCAGAATTGAAGCCAAACCAACATGTAATATTTATTTCCCGCTGAAACGAAGCCTACCAAAGGAATTAATTTACAGCTAATAAATTTCTTTATTCCTTCGATAACCGATTGCCTATTATCCTGAAATGATCGTCTTTTATGAGATCGCCGATTCACAAAAACCATCAATTCACACAAAACAAAAACCCAGAAAAATCCTTTCACTAGAAACTCGATTCCGTGAAACCGGCATATCGAGAACTGTCAATAGTACAAAATAATTCAATAATATAGAATAATAATATTTTAGAGACATATTAGAGAGTTATTTTAAAGAAATGCGATGAAAAATAAATGCAAATTTCTCAGACATAAAAGGAACGCTTGAAAAGTCTTTCATCGCAAACTACATCTCATCGAATCATCGTATCAAAAGCTTTTAATATACTGTACCATGTACTCGTTCCACGCGATTATTCAAATGCATATCGACCTAATTTCACGCTTAACCGAACACCGCGTCACCGTTTCTTTTCGTACAATGCTCTTTATCAACTACTGGTCGTTCACCAACCGGCCCTTCGAGAATCGATTTGGGAAAAAAGTTCACGATCGATCGAGAAAAAATCACGCGTGGTACGGTGCGATATCGATAAACGAGTTTCCCAACGAGTGAAACGAGAAGGGAAATATTTTCCAGCAAGGTGTGTGTAGTAGTGTGCACGCAGTCTGGCGATCGCGACCGCGATAAAAGGGTCAACGAGATCGGCTCGTTTTAATGTCTCGATTGCGATTTTCACCGTTGGGGCTCGCGTGTACACCTGGCCAACACTTATCAGCGCCGATAACCCATCCAGACGACAACGCATGCCTCGAATGAGCGGTGAAAGGCGGTTCGATTTTTGAATAATACATAACACGGTTATTAATGAGCTACTACCTGGTCGTTAGGAGACATTTTACATAGGAAATGAACGTTTTATGTGTAAAAGATTATTATCGTGACTGATGATGAGTTCGATCGTTAAGTGACTTGGTTCGAGACTTTGTAAGGAGCAAGATGGAATTTATTTTTAATACCGAAGCTATTAGTAAGTATAGAATTTCTATCAAAAGGATCAAAGTGAAAGATAATATGAGAAAATATAATATAACGCAAGGGGAAAAACAAAACTTGCTTATCATGTACCTACTTAGTGAAAAATCATTCAAATCTCCGTAAATGTATGAAATAAATTTGTAAATCTATAAATCTGTACACATTTGCAGATGTATAAAATTATTATGAAAGACTATGTTTAACCAAAAATCGTTAAAATCTTCATAAATCTATGAAATAAATTTTTAAATATATAAATCTATGAATTCTTGTAAATTTATGAAAAATTACGATGAAAAGACCCGAGTCTTCATTTTGACTATAGACAGTTGGTATTTCTATTGTTGATAGCTGCATTTTTATTCCAAATACGCAACATACCGTCTAACTATAAAAAAAAGGGGCAATACAAAATCGCAAACGAGTTTAGAAGGATTTTCTTTGTACTTTTTAGTAGTTGCGTTGCTCGTATCTATCAGAAAGTTCATTATGAAACAGTATGCCATGGGTAAATCTTATATAAATATCTAAGTTTAAAATAGAACGTGTATTCTGATCTTATCATACTACCTCCGCTATACAGGAGCTATTAAACACAGTTTTCTCAATAATATATATGATGAATATCATATATTATATTTCTACAAATATATGATAATATATTTTATAAATATATCATCTTTTTATTACACTAAAGTTTATACAACTTAAGAGGATGATTAAAAAATGATCGCTTAATTAATTTTAATTTAATTTTAATTTTAAATTTTGCAAACTTCTACAAACTCGACAAATGATAAATTATTAATAAATGCTTTAGTATTTAATTAAACGATGCCAGTGCTTAATAATAAAAACAAAGATTAAATGCACCATTATCGCAAAGCTGTAAAACTACCTTAACCGTTACGATCTTCCGCTGTAAGTAATTCCAGTAATATCCATCGATTTCACATTTCACGTATCTCTAATCACCAAAACCGCAAACACCGTGGCACGCCCTAAAGAGTTTCTTTCAGATATATTTCCAATGACTGGATCGACTAAATACCTTCGGGATTGTCCACAATCAGGTATCTGTTTCCTCTATCCCCGATTTCCTGAACACGTTCAGTCTGCTAGCAGGGTCGGGCTGCTAGGATATCCGTGGCGTCGCAACACAGGGGTGGAATTCACCCCTTAAGCCCGCTGCAGGCGAACGGATACGTCGCTTTAAGCTGCTGGCTTTGATGTCCAGGTCAGGATCTGACCGGTTCTCGAGCTAACGGAGAGTTCGTGCACCCCATTGCAACCCGTGCGTGCTCCCCCAATTAACCGTCTTTTGAGGCTCCGTTACGCCGCTTCCGTCCCCGTGCAAGTATCAACCCCCTCACAACCACAGCCTCCGATCGTTATTTCTGCGTTTCACAGCCGATTGCCTGGCCATCTCTGATAAAACGTAGCGAGTTTTAAAATTATTCTTAATATCATGGCGAGCTTGCAAAAAATTCTGCGTATATTGTATAGCTATATAAAAATATGGATAATTCCAAACAAAAATTCGAGATGTATAAACGCACAATGTTACTGGCTTCTGTGATAACAAATTCATAAGAATGTATTGGAAAAATTATACGACGACTTTTATGTGAATTAAAAAAGTATTTTTGTAGAAATAAAGTAAGGATATATGTACTTACAGAATTATCTACATTTCATATTTATCTAAGAAATTCTGAATGAAATTTTCTAATTTTTAGTTCTTATATTAATGTATTTTATTATTAAGACTATTAAGACCGAACTCTTTCCATTCACGGGTTTGCCCAATTAAAAATTATATCACGTTATATAAAGATAACATCATTTGAATAATTTTAGTGAAATGATATTAGCTACATACCTATATTTTAGAAAAAAACTTTGATCATATTTGGCATACTTATTATACATAAATCGTTATTAATTATACTACACACGAAAAATATATGATCAATGGGAATAGATTCTTTTTCCATAATGGAAATGTCAGAAATAAATTACAACGTTACGATAAGGAAACGTTCGCATAGAATTTCGACGGGCCCCGGTGAGGTTCCTTTAATTAGAAAATTAGTGGTTGTTCTCCGGGGGCGTGTAACCGGCTACCGGACTCCTACACTCCCTCAATTAACCTGCTTTGGCGCCTTAATTGCAGCCGCCAGGTCTTTCCACCTGTTAGATAACGAAACCACTTATGCACGGTACACGCGTGGATCGTGGCTATGTACGTAAGTACGTAAATCTTTTTTTTTCCCTTCAAAGCCGAACCCATGTCATTACCCTTTTTATTCGTTTTGCTACATCCATTGGACGTTACAATATTTTTCAACAACCCTTTTTGTTTTTTAAAGCTAGTTCGCATGCTGCGCGATTTAAATTTTAATCGGAAGGAGAAACAGGAAAATCGATTGTTGATTAGAAATATGCATTTTTACACATACTTTACGTACGCTTTTATTAAATAAATATATTGTATATAGAATGGTTCGTAATTCATGGTACAAATGTTTGGCCAGGGAGATCTCATGATTCAAAATCAAATATTCAGTATTTTTGAAAATAATAACAATGTATAATTTGTTTCTTCTTATCTGTTACTAACATTTTTCTAAGCAAACAAATAAATATAGTGTTATATGAATTATATTGTGTGATTTAATAAAATCTTACTAGAGGATTGTATAATTAACGAAATGTGAAACAATAAGTATAATATGTGTAGTATATGAAGCTCACGTACATGTAAATATGTTACGATTTATTTAAAATATCTGTATAAAAATATATTCGCTTTTCAGTGAATGGTTACATAAAACATTTGCAGTCTACAAGCTCGCTTGAAAAGCTTAGAAAAACAATTTCCTACTTCCAAGTAATCCTCCAAAATGCATGTCACTTTGAATAACCTATTCAAAACTCTTCCATTATGAAACTACTGGTTTTTCTGCGAGGCAAAAATTGCTTTCAAATCCTTTCATTTTCCAAATCTCGTCTCAGAACTTCTGAAAACAATCTTTACGCTTAATACCCCTTTTTCAAAGGAAGCATGCCATCTTAAAACTTATACATACATATTTAAAGAGTTTCAAATAAAACGTTCTCTTCTTTTACGTTCAGCTAAATCTGTTAAATCGAAGTCATCTATCGTTCATGTTTTATTCGATAACTTACGGAAAGAATTTCCAGTCTTACAGCTCTTGTTCAAAAGATACGCCACGTTAAAAAATCCATTCAAGAACTTTTTATTGAGAAACTTCCCAGTAACCCAGAAATTCTCACCGGAATCCTAGCGAACCAATTTCAAAGTTTGATCTGTTCCTCTGTAAAATATTCCACCGTAATGGAAGAATCTAAAATTTCTTTCTGTGCTGTGAATATTGTCCATTCTTAAACTTTTATCACCTATCGTAGTAATAAAGATTTCAGAACGCTTCTTCAAAAAATGTTTCATCTTAGAGAAATACTCTCATCTCACATCGAAACTTGTTCAACTCCGAAGTGTTCAACTCGGTTCTAAAAATAAATTTGAATATAAAAACACCTCTTTTTTAAAAGCTGCATTATGAAGAGAATATTTGGCTTTTCAAACTCCATCGTGAAAAAAATATGAAATATGAGAAAAATAGAGAGAAAGGTTCGTTAGCTGATTCATTAAATTAGTAGTATATTTCTAAGGCAAAATTAAATTAGTTGTAATTTTTAACCCAATTCTATAAATTCGAACGTAAAACATCTTCTTTTTAAATACTTTTTAAATATGAAAATAATATTTTGGTGTTTTCAAGTCCCACGAAGAGAAACATAAAATGTGGAAGGTTCGTCAGTTGATTGTATTTCCAACGCAAAGTTAAATTGTTCAATTTGAATATTTTTCTACACGAAATTTCCCCATTGTCTTTACAAACATCGTCCATTATTTTTCTAATAATAACGTATACAGTAAATTTAAAAAAATATCAGAAAGCCAATTCATTATCAGCCATTATTTCAATCCATTCATAATCCAGTCGATTCAAACCTTTCCCTCGTAAAACTATCTTCTACCTCACGATACTAAGCCAATATTTCGCTTTAAAAAAGAATTTCTTCCACGTCAAAAACCCTCGAAGCCTTTCCCTTGATCCAACCCCAACTTCAAAACATTACACATCAATTTAAAAAACCTCCGTTAAAGGGTGCTTTCGTCCCTCTAAATAAATTCTTCGAGCAAAACATCCAGCGCAAATACGGAACGACTAATTGTCTCGCGGTGCATCTTCATTTTCTTCCCCCAACCCTTGGTTCCCTCGTCTTGTTCATGAAGCTGCGCTTTATTTAAAACCTTCGCCACCCCATCGGGACCGTTGAAAGCGTTCCTTGCTCCTTCGGTAAGAAGCCACCCCTGCCACTTGCCTCGATTTCGATTTAAAACAGAAGTTCATCGGTTGCTCGGCTTCAACCCCCTCGGTTTCTTTCACGCGAGAGCGAGCACGTCTAGCCGAATCGGCCTGCACAGGAAAGTAAGTATTGTTCCTCGGTGAATTTCGTTGTCATTCGTCGATTCGACGGAAAGGAAAACACCCGAGCCGGGGGTCGAACGTTTGCCGAGGTAAACAACCAGCGTGAACCCGTGGAAAGGGGGTGGAACGTGACACGATTCTTGTTTCCTTTACTTCTGTTTGTCCGATTCGGTTTTTCCACGGGTTTTCTCTCTTACTTCTCTTTTATCGAAATACCACGGGGAAGCGACAATTTTGTTTGTTTTAACGAGTTTTACTAAAATACAGAGATTGGGGTCGGATTGGAAATTTGAAATTTTTTTGGATGCTGAGAGATGGCCGTTGAAGGTTTTGTTTGAAATGGTTCGAGGACTATAGTTGAGGATTTATGACGGTGGTCGAAAGGATATTTGAAAGATAAGCGATAAAATAAAAATATCTTCAGATAGAATAGACGACTGTTATAATTCTATAACTAATTCATATGTTTTATTATTGTTTATTTTTTGAATAATCGTAAATGTAACTTCATTTAATACTATAGAACATTATTATTCGAATCTATACGCTGGAACGTTTAAACGTTCCGATAATCCTGAATCGAATAAATGCACTGCGATGTCCTGAAAGCAAACGCGAACATTGGACTCGATAAAAAGCAGAAACTCTACGCTAAAAATTTTATTTCGCTCCCCTAAACGCAGGCAACTCCATTGGCCCACCGAAAGCCAGTATTTCTACTATGTTTTTCCCCAATTTCGTTTCGTTCCCTTTTGATCTTCGTCTGTAAAGCAACCCCCTCAGCTCTATCGTTTCTACGGAAAGTCTTCTGTAGAATCTTTAATTCCACAACGACAGGAAAATACGTAGCAAACAAAATTATCGGTCGCAACATGTGATTCAGTTGTAGAGGAAAATAAAGGGGAGACCTTGGACGCCCCTGCTCGATTCTTAAGGCAGTCTCTTCTCATCCAAGCCCAACCACCATTCTTTTATTCTTTGAGAATCTGAAACAGTTGGAATCGAAAGATCCAGCTAATAAGAATCGGTTTATTCGATGTAGGTTAATTTTGTAAGAAACTAATTTTATTTTCACGAATTGGAATTTAAGATAAAATCTTTGGATGCAAAGGGAAAGAATGATAGAAAATAGAAGAAATGCTGAAATAGCTTGGAAAATAGAATTTTAGTTATTTATTTATTCGTTTATGAACAAACATTGTTTAATCTTCGATACATAATACACATTAATTATAAAAAAAATTATAAAAAAATATTAAAGAACTGAGATGACCGTGAAAAATAGAAGAGAAATAACTTTATGGGGAAAGTTCATGGTTATATCATGTTCATATATTCGTCGTTTTTAACCAACCAACTTCATTTTGACACAATCTTTTTGATGAAGAAAACGCCCTGTATATTTTTTCTGGACAACATATTTCTCCTTAAAAGAATTAATGAATATTAAGACAAAAAACAGAATAAACATCTGATTTAAACATTTTATCTGAGTATTTTTTATTCTTCTCTTATTGAACAATTATTGCTTGAATAGTTTTATAATTTTATTTAAATATTTACTTTGTTATTATTTTTTTTCTTTTATCGTTTGTGATACATTATTATATAAATATCAACGTTATGACATGAATATTAACATCATTGTTCTGTCACAATCTGGAAATTAATTTTGGTATGAATATTAGTATTGCCTGTTTTTGTTACGTATTATTATTATTACATCACCTGTTATTAATGATTTTGATATTATTTGCAAATTAATTAATCCTTTTGAATTCAAACAGATAAAAGTAGATTTTCCTCGAAAATAATAAATCGATTAACTTCTCCGACTAATGATGCATTTAATTAATTCCTCGTTAATGATGAGCCCAAAATGCACGCGTTATGATCCATTTTCATCGTAACAGTAATAAAAGAAAAATTATATAATTCCATTCGGAAGATAAATATTAGACATCAGATGAATAATTAACATAGTAATCATACTTCTTATAGAAGTATAGAGTAAATTAAATATAATGTTGTATTATTGTTAATAATAATTTCGTTATCATCTATCACGCAAAATTATAGAAATATCAGAAACAAGCATATTTTCCTATCGTATTACATTCTACACTTCCAATTTGCAAAATTCATAATACAGAAACCCTGTCACTTAAGAATTTAGGAAAATTCCTTAAAATTCCTTAAAAATTCTCTCATTTTATTTTCCATTTGACTGCTTAATATAATTTAGAATATTTTCTCTCATTCTTATCGTTATCGAGATAAAATAGATCGAATATTATCAATTATAGCCGTGCTTTTCTACGTGACAAAAGGTCGAGAAAAATGAGGGGGTTTCAGTGTGAAATTTCTCATCGACTCCGGCACGTGGCGTTTCGTCAGCGTCGAAGCGTGAAAAGACGCGGAAATTTGTTCGCGGAGGCACGAAACAGCATACTTACGCGCGATCTTCCGGCTCCTAGGGGGTGTGCGCTCGTTAATCTGCCGTAAAAGGCGCAAGGTACATAGAAAGCGATTTAATTATCCGCTCGCGCGATCTTTCGCTTGGCCGTGGCTAAGGAACGGCGAGTTAATGGTCGTTAATTACTCAGCGGAAAATCAACCGTCGCCGGAACGTTGTACTTTATTTTGCCTTGGCTTGTTGTGACTTTTCTGACGTAAAACCTGCAGATTTTATTGTGAACGAACTTCTCTACACTGCAAAGAATTTTTTATACTATCTGGAATGAACGTAATGGCATAGCAGTAATAGCATTTTGTTCGGTTCTGTTAAGTATATTTCTTCGTATACTTTCACAACAATCATTGAAGAAAAGGTTATACGCATTTAAAATAATTTATTTATTTAAAGTTATAATTATAATTTATTTAAGATAATTTCTCTACCAGTTACCAGAAAGACTGGTCTACAAATTGGAATAGAATTAAAAAAAAACAATTTAATATAAATCTATACTGTAACGTGACCCAAAATACATGAATATTATCATACATTGGATATAAACAATCGCAATAAATTCAGAAAGTGACGAAAAATGTTGAGAAGGATGAAGATGGAACTAAAAATTGAAACAAACGACGAATTCGCAAATAGAATCTTAAAATTCCTCAAAATCATCACCATTTGAAAGCTTGGCGTTAGGTATGTTCGCAAAAATATTAATATTTGTTAATTAGTTAACAAATCATTCTCATCCGATTGTTCGTTTCAATGTCAATAAAATACTAACTTGTTGGATGATTTAATCGCTTAATGTATTGTACTAATATATTAATCGCGCAATATATTGATTTTTATAAATTCAGTATTTTATACAAATATACACCAAAATATCTACATGCATCTTATAAAAACTTAAACAATTCTATGCTTTCCGATGTGAAAAATTCTTTGAAATAAAAATATATATCATTGAAAGAAGCGTAAATGAGAATGACGAAGAAACAACGATATATCTGAAGTCTTCATCTAAAAAGGAAATCTTGTAGAAAAAATACATCTTCTATTAATAAACAAAGATGCAAAATATGGTAAAACAAAGGGGAAACGGGAACGTCGAATTGACATTTTTGACGAAACTTTCCATTTGTCGTTTGGCGGCGAGCAACGGCAGGGTGAAAACGTACATTTTAGCGTGTCGCGCACCGAATTTTAATTAAAGCCCAAAAATTCCGTATGGATGAAGGAACCCCCGCTGTGACAGGCTTAGAAGGGATAAAATGATTCTCTGCAAGTGACGTTCGAAGTCGGGGAAGTGGTCGTCGTGGATCAAAACGTAGCCCTGGCAATTTCTCATACCGTCTTGAAAGGTGGATCTAGAAGAGATTATGTAGATAAAGCTGATTCGTGTTCACAGCTTTCGTTACATCATTACTGTCGCTGTTGTTCAATTTATACCGAAATATGAATCGTTTAGTAAGATCTCGTATACTACAGTCTGATATTTTACCTTCAAAATCTTCCATTTCTGAAAAATGATTTGAAGCTTCGTGAAAAATCTTTCTTACGTTGCCTAATCACGAGGTCCATCATCCCCACGTATAGACCACTGCAGAAGCAATTAAACTGGCGAGAAGAAATATCCAGACTCACCCTGACGAGTCTTAGTCGTCAATCCTGAAAGCTAATTCCAATTTCCAAACAAGAAACTATCCAAGGTTTCGTTTCAGATCGAGGATCGTGATCGTTGATCAACCCCATAAAACTTATGAGACGGTGCTCTCGCGATCGCGTCGTCGGACAGCCCACCATCCCCTTGGTTACTATTTTTAGTACGACAGCTGGAACGAACTGAATTAAAGTTTAATTAAAGCCGGTAAAATTCCTGGTAGACGAAGACGGCCGTAGAAAAAGAGAAAGAGAGGCTAGTGTCTCTCTCTTTCTCTTTCTCTCTTTGGACCAGACACGACAGGGGTGAAGCTTCTGCGAGTGACGTACGAAATTGCTAGTCGCGTCAGAGGGTCATCGTAACCCTGAAACCGGTGGTGGACACTCTTTGCCGTTTTTTCTTTTTACAATTTTTCCCCCCTCGCTTTCTTTTTTTCCGCTGCGCGAGATTTTGTCTCTGGTTCTCTCCTTTAAGGAGGCGGTCTCCTCTGAATGTTGCAAAATTTCACAACTTTCGTGAATTTTGTTTCGAAACGATGGTACGTTTTATAATGTTTTTGGTATCAGTTACTTTTTCCATCGTGCATAACAATTCTTAATAATTCTATAAATTCTCAATTTATACAGTTCTAATTAATTGTTTTTAGCTTGTCCGCAATAAACGCGTATTTGAACTATCAGAGTGGGTTAAAATGAAAGAATCAAGAAGATTCTTCATCGGTGTATTCTAAACACGCGTTTATTGCGGACGAGATAAAACCAAGAAACAGTTAATTAAAGCTGTATATAAAATTCTTACGTACGAGAAAGTAGCTAAATAAGCTGCAAAAAGGATTATGAAGTTAGATCATCGGTTTCAACAAAATTCATGAAAATTGTTAAATTTTGCAATGTTCGTAAGAGAATGCCCCGTTAACGCGAGAGAAGGGCTCGGTGTTACGAATTAAAATACGCTACTGTTCTATAACGAACGAGGGGATAATCAAGAGAAAGAGAGAGAAAACGGAGTGTTTCGTAGGGGGCAACGGGCACTTCAGTTCTTTCCAAGAGCATCGACAAAGGGATACTTTGTACCGCTTTTTTTCTGCCCTTCTCACTCGTACTTCTTGTTTTTCCACCTCCCTTGCTTCCTTTTCTCTCAAGCTGGTTTTTCTTATTTCCCAATTGCGAACTGCGGCAATTTCATCTATTTTTTATTCCTTCTTTTAGTGGATCGAATTAAGGCTTTTTATTATGGAAAGAAAAATTGATGCAAAGCAGTTAATTGTCGATCCTCGAGATTATTGGAATATTAAGTATATCAGTTCCATAGAAAAAAAGTATCTCTTTTATCATTGAAATTTCGAGAGATTCGTGATTATAAATTATCAAATTTCAATATTTTGTAATTTACAATTACATTTGAGTTTCGATAGATTCTGATCACGTTCATTCGATACCATTTTTCATAGCAATTCGATATTAAACTCCTATTTTCCTATTAATTTTTCAATTATAATAATACAAATAAATGATAATAATAATTTTTAACGCTAGAACTACCGATAGTTAACACTACATTACAGATAGTTAATGATAGAATATTTTTATATTTATTAATTTATTACTTCCATGTTATGTAATACATTTTTGCTATTATTAATCCAAATGAAGCTTGACACACTTATAAAATTGTAGAACCAGTCATTTTCACTGGTGTGGTATTGCTAGTGTTAGCATCTAGCGTTCTAGCGATCGATCTGGAATTTTCCTGATAACTGATATCATCATATCGAATGATACGCGGTAAAAATTTGAAAAACGTGTGGGAAGTTGTAGAAAACGAGGAAACTGGTTAATTGAGTTTCGATAAACAGATTGCACGATCCTTTTATGCTGTGACAAGTACCAATCATTTTCACTGGTATTGGTATAAGTAGCCTTGATACAAAATTATTTTAGGTTTGAATACATAAAAAACAGAATAAAATTCATTATATTATTCTTTTAGTTATCATTGCGAAAGTCATTACATCATTGCGAAAAAAATATAACACGAAGTAAGAATTTTAAAATAAAATTGTAAAACCAGTCAATTTCACTGGTGTGGTAGTTCTAGTGTTAAACTCCTATTTTTCTACTAATTTTTCAACTATAATAATACAAATAAAAGATAATAATAATGTTTAACAATAATAAGCAAGAGGATTTACTAGACTTGCGTTTCCGCAATCAGAACAAATTTCTACGTTTCATGCCCGCAACCAACACGGAACAACCCTTCTGAAACAATACTCACAATCAAGACAGCAAAACGATCCCAACGACTGCCTTTCTCTCTTTTCGAGCAGTTCCTAACCAACTCCATTCTTTTCTCTTTACATACACACAGTGCACCCGTTGTCTCTTACCTTCTCTTTCTTGCATCACTCGCGCCCTTGCGTATACTTTCTCCGTCCTCTTCAACCCTTGTTCACCTTTTTTTCCTTCGTTCACTTTCTACGTCCTTCTTTCTCCTCTTTCTTCGTCTTTCCCATATTACGATCCATTGTCGATCTTCGTCGACTCTTCTCTTGTTCCTATAGTCTCTTCCACGCCACTACGGCGGCTTCGTTATTTTATAATTGGCACTATCCGCCCTCTTTCATGAATTATTCCGCAGACCGATAAAGTCGCGGAATATCGACGAGTTTCCCTCTATGGCTCTTCTGTCTCTCCCTCCTGGTTTCTCCACCTCTTTTCACTCCCCCTTTGTTCTTCTCTCTCCACGGGAAAAGTACACGCTTTCTTTTTTCTACTGTTCCGCGGTGTCTTTTCCGTACGAGAATCCAGCTTTCTCGTACCTCGTAATTCTATATCGATCGATTATTATATCATCGTAGAAGCTGAAGATTGAGAGAATGAACCTTGGAGGTTGTCTTATTGAAGGAGATGAACATAACGAGCAGATAAATTCTAAAAAAAATTAAATAGATTAGTAAATGATAATTAAAGTAGTAAAAAAATACACCTTCGTTCAAAAATCTTAGGACAGTTGTTATATTTTCTCCAACATTGGGAAACATTATATCGAAGTAACACAACAGTAACGTAACAATAAAAAATAGGTGACGTCCTAAGATCTTTGAGCCAAAGTGTCGATACATAATAAATAATATAAAGAGCAGATAAAAATAGAGGAAAGCATTGTTCACAATCGCGAAATATGAAAAATCACTGCAAGAGAAAAGGAAGAAAGGAGGAATAGAAAAATAAGGAAATTGGAGAGGTAGAAAATAAATATTTGTGCAAATTCATATTTTTATGCACACGAGTCAACGGGTAGAATCTCGATAGAGATTTGTTTTACCCATTAAATAGTACAATATTTTGGATACTTTAAATAGTTTTGTTCATTATTTGGATTTTATGCACTTTTGTACCGTTAAATTTCTCATAAATACATAAAAATCCGCAGTCTATCTATTCGATGCAGTGCAGACAAGCGACAGGTCATTGTTGGATGTCGCTTTGGCGATGCGTTGGATGATCAATTGTCTGCCAACTTCGAATTGATATAGAATTGATGGAAAAAATGAAATTCTTCGGTTAGGCTAACATATATTACCACTACAACAGAGTTAATACATAATCGAAAGTATAAATTGAATATTCATCCTCCGACGTTATCTGGGTAATTGAGATTCACGTTGGAAACTAATAAAAAGGAGCTCTTATTACTCTACACCTTTCTCTTCTATAGTCCTTTTTAATTGGAACAATGTAATTGTTTTATGAAAGAATAGAAATCGATCGAAGAAATTGGCTAGACGTTGGTTATCCACTTAACGTGTACCGTGTCGAGAATTGAGAGAGGAAACTATTGTTACTTGTGTTTTGCTGCCATTCTTTTCGCTTACTTTATAACACACGAATAGTGTGTTCGCTTGTAGTAAGTTTATGAAGGGGTGGAAATCGATCGATAGACATATCCAGCTAATGTGGATTGGGGTTGCAAAGTAAAATGGAAACTTCCTATATTTCTCCTTTCTTCCACTCCATTTTCCCCATTTTTGATAATGAATAGCAGAAAATTAGACGTTGTTTGTAGCTATTCCGTGAAAGTATGGTAATTGATTCATGGAAATGAATATTATTCTCTGCTAATTACCTGGTTGTCGTAACTTCGTGTCGCAAATTGAAAGCCAGCAACTATTATTACTTCCCTGCTTTCTTTTAGTTTATCTCGCATGAAAGTATAATTGCTTGGAATCAATTTGCTTTTTATGAAAGGCTGGTAATTGATCGATGAAATTGAATATAGTGATACGATATTACCGAGAACACTGTTTGAAACGTTTCTTTCTATCACTGATAAATAAACTGCGAATTTTTATGCATTTCTGACAAATTTATTGAATGCATATAATGCAGAAGAAGATACAAAATATCCGAAGTAGAATACTCGTCATAATTCCTTAACTCTCTTCATAAAAATACGAAATTACATAAAAGTAATAAATTTCCCATACAAATTCACGTTAAGTGGATTATCAACGTTCATCGACCAATCACGACCAGCGTTGATCTCCACCGAGGGTGGAACGGTGGTGCTCGTTGTCTGTGCAGTCTGTGACACCCTACTAATAGTTCGAGTGACGCAAGAAAGTGGCAGAAGTCATCGCCGTCTGACACACGCTCTAAAGCCCTACCCTTTCCAGACGCTTCTCCTTTTTGTTCTCAAGACCAACACGTGTGAACGCGTTTCTTTCTTCTTTTTCCTCTTTTCTCCACCCCTTTCTTTCTTTCTTTCCTTGTATTTTTTTCACCTATTCCTCCCTCACCCGTTACCTTGTCGTTTTCTCTCTCACTCCTTCTGACACACGTACACGCACTCTTTTTCCTCGTTCTCCCTTTTATTCTCTTAAAACGTCGAGACGACTGCCCCGTAATTCCGCTGGCGGCTCGGCAGCGTCACGCCGGCTTCTGAAATAAAACGTTTCGCGGCTGCAGCTCGCCGATAAGACCGTCTACCACGCCGCGACTAGAATTTTAATTGTGAATCGTGACTGGTTAATGGGTCTCGAATGTATCGTCGTTGTTAAGGAAGAAGATTCTTTCGGCAAGCTTAGGATCTTCGTACGCTTTTAGCCGCTTGGTTTTCATTTTTATATGTACAGCCTCGTGGCAAGTCACGGAACACTTGCTAGTTTTAATCCTTTCACAGTGTAATATGAAAGAAGCTAGGACAAGTTATGAAATATAGTTTTACAAATTTTAGGTTTTAAATGTTATTAGTCTTTGCCATATATCTTCAACCGATATTTCGATTTTTCTTACGCAATACGATTTAAACACACGTAATGACATGTTGTTTCTATGAAAGCGAAGTAGCACCAAAAAGTAATATGAACGTGTGAAAATGTTTATCCATGAAAAGATATTATTTGCTGTGAATTAAAGTTTATAAAAAGTGGTGAAAAGATTGCATTCTTTCTCAAACGAAATACACTTTGCGATAAAATACAAAAGAAGAGATTTAAAATTATCTTTATCCTTGGAAAAAATGTGTCAATTTTAATAAACGTTCTCAAAAATCCATATTTTCCAACGTATCTCTAGATTATTGCACGGTACTACAAGGGTTAAATGATATTTCACAAAATGTCATGTACAAAGAATTTGTTCATATCTTTATTATTTTACGAAATGTTGCTGTATTTCCAGACAAAAGGAGCTGCAATTTTATTTTCGTATAATACTTCAACTACACTTCCGCTCGAAAAATCCACCACATTCACTAGTTTCCAAAATCAACCCCTCCAACCCCCTGCTGGCACAACCGTAAACACTCAAATCCCTCCAAACATCTCTAGCAACGTTCTCCCTCCCCAGAAGAAGAAAAAATCCTCTCCCAGTCGACCACAGACTCCTCTTTCCCTCTTCTTTTTCCTCTCCCTGTCATCAAACCCCTACATACCCTTACGCATTGTGGCGAGCCACCCCCGGTCACCGTGCAAATCCGAGCGCAGGACAAAATGTCTCTTTGATGTGAAACAACCGAATGCTTGCCTACCCCATCCATTGCAGTGGCCATGAATTCATTCAGCTAACCCCTTTCCCACCCCCCTATCGCAAAAGAGAAAACGAGCATGAGTCGGTTTCCGTATGACGATGATCAAGGCTCCTTCTGCAGTTTTCGACTTCTTCCGTGCGGAAAAAGGCGTATGGAATCGATTTCGCAGCCTGTTGGTTCTCACGAGGTCTGAGGGCCGATTATAATTTCACATTAGGAAATCTGTGTTGGTAAGAACGATCCAAGTATGTAACGAAAGTGATAGAAAATGATAGAAGGAAGTGATTTTTCCATTATTTTTCAGATTTAAGTTTTCAATACGTGTTTCATGTTAGTCGATTGTCCATTTGCCAGGAGACCTTCTAATCAGCTAATATTGAATAATAACAAAATATTCACGTTTTGTTAATATCAAGATCCTTTTGCAATTTTCGACGATAGTTTACAAAGATATTTAGCAGAAAATTCAAACGAAAGATCATGATGATACATGATCAAATATGACGAGTTCAAATATTTTGTAACGCCAAAAAGATACGATTGAATCGAATAGGACCGAAAGAACAGTAGCGCAGAACGTGAGTCAAGAAAAGGAACATAGCAAAATGCAAATATAATAATTCCAGGAAACAAGAAATATTCAGGACAGTGTCATAAACTTTGGAAATTGACTGGAACGCAACACCTCTATTTCTAATATTCGTACAGGTAGAAGGGGTTGTGGAGGGAGCGGGTTACAGGAGAGGTGACTGGGCACTTGCAGATTAATGTCGCGCGCGATTTTGTGCGATTTTTATGTTTAGTAAAATTTCGTCGAGGATCAGCGCGCGAATGTTTTTTTCAGGAAGTGGTGAGGTTTCCTCGCCACGACTACTTTTCTACCGATCGTACGCTAGAATCGCGTAGAAACGTATACATCGCATGTGGATCGTGTACTCTCGTGTTTTTTCGAGACTGCTGATTAATTGGAACGGCCCACTTTGACAGATTGATGGAGGAGGCGTAGGTGAAAGAATGTCGGCGCGTTCTTGTGGTTGGCTCGCCTTGATCGTTGTGTGCTTCGACGCGAGTGGAAGTGGTGGGTTGAATAAGTGGTCGATTAATTATGTCCGGTTTACATGTGCGAGGAGAATATTTAGCAGGATTTCTTATATTCTTTTATCATTTAAACTAAATCTTAGAGTACTCGCGATAAAATCTCGTTTATGCGAACGAGATAATAGTAGATAACTCTGTGTGATGTAGTTTAAAGCATGGAGGTATGGTCTTTTGCTGATATTATTTTGCACGCGTAAGCCATAATAATAATAATAAGCAAAAATTAACACATAGCCTCTGAACCTTTTTATCAGAATATCAAAGCAAAATTAAACACGCGTTTACGCAAGAATTGCCCTCGTCTCTAATTTCATGCTTCCCCTTCTTGCATCTTCGATGAAACGAAAGCCATTCCGCGACGCTAAATGAGGAAGGTTGCAGGAAACAGAAGCGTGTTCCTTCGGTTGCATCGCCTTGATCGTTGAAACGGCTGGTCGAAGCCGAAGCCTAAGGGTTGGATAAGTGGGTCATTAATTAGGCCGAGTTAATTTGCGATCAACACCAAGAAGCCTGTACCACCCTCTTTACTCTTCTTCGTCCTCCTCTTCACCCACCAGGGCTAAGAGCGAGTAAGGGTGGCTGGAATTACTTACGGTCTCGCGAGTCTTTCCTGCCGCGAAACAATTATGTCATTGTCACTGGTAGGATGGGAGTGAACGAGATCGAGACGGAAAGAGAAAGACGGCTGACTATAGAGAGAGTTGAAAGGTGGAAGGGTGAACGTAGACTGAAACGACAGTGACATTGTTGGGATAATTAGATCGTCGGATGGCGAATTGAATAGTATGTATTTGTTACATTATGTAAATTCGAAGGTTACACAACGCTGGATTAATTCGAAGTTGGTCATTCTGTTTCGCAGGCTACCGAAAATTTAGCGATGTTCCTCTCGCCAGAATTACGTTGCATCGCTAACGAAGAATCCTTAATAATTTTGTACATTTTAGGGAATTGCGTCGGGTTAACGGGAACTTCGATGATCCGCTGCAGGCAGTTTCACCGTTTTCTTTTTTCGGGACGTTGTTGCGTTGGAACATTGAGATTGATTAATACTAATTGTGACTTGTAATTTGTACGTAATGGTACTGTGAATACTACATCTGGTAAAAGCAAGTAAATTAAAACAGATATCTTCGTATGTTTTGTTCGTATTCTCTTAATAATTTGTAATATTACAACGACTTTAATGCGAATAAATGAATAAAATGACAGGAAAGACAAGAGAGGAAATGTAATTTCATGCTTCTCGACAAAATGTTTGAATTTAATCGACACGTGGTAACGTTAGGTTAGTAAATTCAAATATGATTACCGTCTCGATTCGATTGTGTGATATTAATAGGCAGAAAGCTCACATGGATTGAAACAACTTATTCAATTAATGCAAAATTATAGGCCAATTCGATGATGAAATAAACTGTATAATTAATTAGTTGTTTGAATTTCATATTATTCGGTTATACGAGGATTGTCCGACAGAAAGGATTATTTTAAACGCATACAGTGATTAATAAAGGTATTTATACGTGTCCTTTTTTCCACTCAAGCAGCTTTGTATTAGGTTCCACATTTCCTTTCCGTAATATCAATCAATTAGGCTCTACATTTCCTTTCCGTAATAAAATCGTATAAAAATACTATTAAATTTATACGAGATTTATTGCAGTCGGATGTAAGCAATTAACATATTGATGCAATAATTAATGCAGCGCTATACTTTTTGTAGTCATTGTATATTATGCACACATTGTAGACAAAGCAAAAGATGTATAGTATGTTCATTAAGAAAGAGAAAAAGGATAATGTAAAGAATGTCCTTTCGTGTTACATTCCCTTTTTTGTTTCCAACGGTGTTGAAGGAGTGAGAGAAACGCGTGTGAATTCTGAAAGACAGCTGAAATGCTAAAGGAAGAAAGTAACTAAGAAAGGTACAAAGGAAATGAATGAAGGACAAAGGGAAAAAGCGTGAGGTTGTAAAACTGAAAGAGAATCCTATGGACAATTAGAGTGAGGGCAAGGATGGACAATTATATTGCTCACAGAAGGAAGGAGAACAGAACAATAGTAATAATAAATTATCAAAATAGAAATGTATTTTTAAAACTTTTAATGTTTGAAAATTGTACTAAGTTGGAAGAAAAATCTACGTAGAATTAACATGACAGCATTCTAATAATATTATTTAAAGGAAATGGAAGAAATACTAATAATAATTTAATAAGAACGAGGTAATAAAATAGTAAAAAGGGGGGGGTATAACGTAATGTTTAAAAAGTTGTACGAAATTTTGTCAAAAAAATGAAAAGCGACACGAACATATAATAATAATAATATTCGAAGGAAGAAGGAAAATAGAAATAATGTAACAACAAATCGCTAAAACAAACAAAATTAAGATATGATATAACGTTTGAGAAACTTCGAAAAATTGTAAAGAACGTAAAGATATTAGAAGAAGAATTCACAAATTTATAGAAATAAAAGAGAAATCTGTTATAAACGAAGTGTGGAAAATAAATCAGTTATATGAACTAAAGTACAATTAAACAGAGAAAGAAATTGCACGAAGGATAGAAGAAAGATGCAAGAGAACACTGAGAGATTACGTAAGAAAGAACATTAAGACGCCAGCGGAGATTGCTAAGGAAATAAGAAAGAGATTGATAAAGCGGAGGGAAAAAATGACCTGGGGACAGATAGTTGAAACTAAAAAAATATGCGAAACAGGGTTGAAGACAGCTGGGTGGAATCGCGACGAAAAGAGTGAAAGCTCCTTTTTGCAACTTTTTTATCTAGGTTTGCAATGAAAATTTAAACAGCACAGAAATATAAAATTTCATGGAAATCGGTTGATGCAGAAGCAGAAAAGTGGCATGGACAAAAATGTAGATTCGCTAGTTATAGCTATTTTTAACTTGTAAGCTCGTAGCTTCCAGTAACTTTAAGCGATTTCCATGAAATTTTCACTATGTATGCATATAGCTGACATAACTCTTCAAACTCTGTTGTTACGTGTTACGATAGTTATAGAGTTACTATAGTTAACTATAACGTTTTGTTATAACGACGCTTATTGAAACACAAGAAACAAAGGGTAACGCAGGGAGAAAATGAAAACTACACGGCTCAGAATCCAGATGAAGTAAAGCGAAACGGGTGACAAGAGACGACTTTTAAACCATAATAGCCAGGAAGTGGCGAAAATTCGATTGATGGTCCGCAAAGTGGCATCGCGTGCTGTCAAAGGCGCGTCACAGGTGCGACGAAAATAGGGATGAAGTCGGCTCGCACGGCGGAAAATACTTTTCGATGCCGGCCGACTGGTGCTTATTAATTAACAGGTGAATCGAGTTTTCAGTTACGAGCTCGTTTGCTAGTCTGACTGCATAGGCCACGAGCTGTCTTTCGTTTGATTTAATTGAAGTAATTACGAACGAACTCGATATCGGACCGGGGTTAGAAATTAACGTGGCCAGCGAGGATCGCAGTTTAATCGATACTACCGAACACCGTTTCCTGTTCGCGCGCCGAAATGCGCCATTCTACGACAAAAAGCACGCTGGCTTTGTGTCACTCGTTCTCTTTCGCATCATTTGGTCGTCGTCAAGGATCATCGAAAAAGGCTTCGACGGTGTTTGTGACTTTATAGCGATTCGGAATTACCGCAGTGGAATTTAATAGTTGGTATTGAATTAGCGTAAATAGATGAATTATCGCACAGAGGGTTCGATTTATTAGATACGATCCGAGAGGTGGAAGAATCGGCTCGACGAAAAGAGACACAATGTTAATGAAACGGTGGAACTTTTTTCATTTTCAATCTTCACTGAACAAAGCTTTTGCTAACGTAAGAAATTTACCGCAAATATTAATAAATCACAATATTTAGTGAAATTAATTGTTCAATTAATTATTGTATATCTAAGACTAGCGTTCATGCTGTATACTAATTTTCGCTAAGTGCATATTTATGCTTTGTAATTTCTATATACATTTTCGGATTGGTTTCAAATTTGAATATCATAATCACAAATTTCGTGACTCGTTACAATGCTAAAGAGGTTTCGTATAATGCATATTGATAAAAATTGACTGCGATAAGTGATACTTTCACGAGCCACTGTATAATCACGTAAAAGATTATTATTTATGTTTATGTACCACTATCAGTTCTAATTACGTTCCAACAATGATATAGTACAATTACTAAAAATGAAGAAACATTGGACGTTAAGAGTTAGTAATTAGAAGAATTGCAACTATCGCGTACATACAAATTGAACAGAGAATTGAAACAAATTCACTGTATACTCGATATACAACATTGAGAAGAATGGAAACAATTTGTGCTCTCTAGAAAAGAATAAACGCGAGAAATAATTTAAGTTTAGACTAGCGAGGGGTGAACGAGGTTCCTCTATATCAGCAGGCATTTATTTCCCCTCCCTACCACGGCAGGGGTGCACGCCACCGGCAACGCTAGATATTTCTCTTCATCGTGATCGCTTTATTAGCACAGACGCGCGCGAGCACTCGCCCATTAATCATTGTTTTTCACTTAAGAATTTAAGATTAATGTCGCCTGGCTGGAAAGAAAACAGTACACCCCTTCCCTCTGGTTTTCATCGAACGCAGCCAAGCGTTCGTTTGTATCTATTAGACTGTGTGTTGCGTTAATATTTTCCACGGTTCTTGTTCAATCCCGATTATTTTCTATTCCAATTCTTCTCAAATGTTACAAAAGTTGATAGACTTTTTAATAATGAAGATACATTCAATGCGAGAACAAAATTCTGCTAAGATAGTAAATTGATATTTTAAAAATCATTTTGTTACAAAATTTGTTTACAGATATCTTGTTATCCCTACGAGGCAATAAATACCTGATATTCGATGAAATAGTTTACTGCTTGAAATTAAGGTAATTTAAAGATCCGAATTAACCATAAACAATTATTATAACATACAATCGCTTCAACGTGATTAAATAATGTTAAACTATTATTTTGCTTGCCTGTAATCAAAAGATATCCGCTAACAAAGCGACCTAAAGTTAACAAGTGATCGGTTACAGGTTAATAAATGAATGTTACTCGATCAATTACAAATATCTTGTAACAAATTATTCGATTAATGCGTGTAAATAGAAAAACGAAAATCGCTAACACGTTAACCAATCTCCTTTTCCATCGATTATATTATAGTTGGAAGCTTATTGTAGACCAAAGCTGAAGATGTAGTAAACACGTGCAAAGTTCGTTATTAATCACTATTTAGTCAGGTCGCTATCAAGACAAGCGATCAGCTACAGGCACGAGCAATCAATCATTGGTCAGTGTTTAGTCGAGACAATATCTCCCGAAGCAATCGGAATTTGGGCTGAAATAGTCATTTATTACTCGACATTTACTTCAGTCAAGATCTTTTAAGGCAATCAACTTTTTGACGCTTTCCACTCAATCAGTATTAACTTATAAGAAATTTGGTCGAACTTCGTCGACGCGGTTAAATCTTAACAAATTGCTCACGCGCGGATCATTATTGCGTTTCAGAACTTTCACGTAAAGTTAAAAATCAGATATACATTCCAATAAACGAAATTGCCTCACAAAAATATTTAAATAAACAATAGTAGCAATTGGAAAATCAATATGAATGGAATAGAATACAAAATTACTATTATATTAGGTTGTCCGAAAAGTATCTTTCTTTTACAGACACGTCTTTTACAACGACGCATCTTTATACAAACACGAAACCTAATCTGTCGAACGTTGTCATTTTTATTTTGATAGAACAAAATGGATCATACGTAATTCGATAAAGTGATATAAATGTTGCGCATTCATTATTTCCTTATGAAACGAAAGAAACTTTTCGGACAACCTAATAATTGAACTTTACAACGCAGTTTATAACGTTTACGTACAAAGTTAAATTAAAACAGAAACGGAACAGAACGATTGAAAAGTTGAATGTTCGCTAAAGCACTTTTATTTCTAACAGTTAACAATTTCGTTCGTTCTCTGCAAGATACATCTTCGCTTCCGTACAAAATTTCTGAAAAGTAATTCCATCGCTGCGCTTTCACCGGTTTCTTCTCTCTTCGTTCCCCTCGAAGGTCGAGAAAAACCGAAGGGTACACGGAGAGCGAACAAATTTCCGTGTTCACCGCGGGCGGTCCGCGACGCTCTCCTCACGCAGCGTCGCGTCGCCTCACGCAACAGTCGTATCCGCTGATACCGGCACCTGGCTGAATAATGCGTCCAATATGCACCGCGATAACGAACATGGCCGTGTTTCACCGCGCGGAAATATTGTTCGCGGTGGCTCCTGCAACACGTTTCTGCGACAGCCTACCTAGTGGATTTTGTCGCAGCAGCGCACGCGAATTCTTCCGGCCGTCACTTCCGCCCTCGACTTTAATCCCGATCAAGATAACGAATTTGTCGGCATGGAGGTTGCGTTTGCACGCACGTTTCTAGGTTCACCACTCACCGGGCAGAATTGTTTCGACGTAATGGAGATACGTGAGTGAACGAAAGAAAATGGGGTACGTTTGGCGACAGAGTAGAAGCGCGTGGGATTAATTAGATCGAGGGTAGACGCTGATAAGATAATCGGAGCAAGTTTAGTGGAAACATTCGTTCTTTTAACGTGTTTTCACGTGGTATAAGTAAGTGCCTTTCAGAATTAAATTTCCTTAACGCAAACCTCAATGCACGTACATATACATACGTCCGATATTTTTAGTGTTAACACTGAAGTTACAAGGTCCTCGAATTTTTACACTTTAATCTCTTTTCGAAGATTTCTAATGATTTATGAAAATTTGGAGAGAAAAATTGTATACTAATGATCTTCATATTTGGCCCAAACTTGAAATACGTTTTTTAAAAATACGATTGTATCGATAATGACCAAAGAAAAAAAACGCAGTACGGTTAAGAATTCGACTCTAATCGTATATTTCGATTGCTAAAAATATTACTCCTTTAATCGTATAATCAACTGATTATAAATTCTAATCTTCACTTTTTCATGATTTTCCAATGTATCAATAAAATATTCATAAATAATGGATGTAAAACGCTATTTGACGAGAAACGAAATTATAAAGTAAGTGTCGATTTCATAAAATCAATCATCCTTTCGTCGTTAATAATTAGCAAGATGGTCGTGAAGGTTCCCTATGTCTGTTGAATTATCACATTAAGCGAAACGTGCTTCTGTATGATGGCCCTTCGCCTCCGTGGAAAACGGTTGATCGCATTTACCTTGTGAAAGAGGCAGAAAGATGTGGCTCACGTAACGACCGGCACGAAATTAAACATAAAATCGACGAAACGTGGTCCGCACGTGAAAGGAGTAGTCCTGAGTCTCGAAAGAGACCAACTAGGAATTGTCTCTTCACAGTCACCGACGCATTTAGCTGTTAAATGTATCGACCAGACGGGTTGAAATGGTGACAGAACTGTACTTCAACGATCCGATCTTTAGAAAAAATATTTCTTTCTCTTTTTTCTTCGAAAATAAAATTGTACCAAAATGGAGAGATATTCCGCATGATTTATCGCAGCTCGAAAATACGTAAACAATTTCTTCCTAACGAGAACGTTTAATTATACGACAGATTTTAAAGAAGAAATTGTCTTATTTTCAAAGAATATTAGTTTTAATGAAAGACAACTTATAATTGTTTTATCTATTAAATATTACAGCGAATACTACAATTTGAATAATTTATGTATTTTTGCATACGATATCTGTTTCGTGCATTTTTGCAGCTTGAAATTCCTCGTAAATGCATAAAGAGCCGCAGTCGGGTTATAGTAATGTCTTTTGTCAATTTATGTTAGATTTAATAGAAGGGAAAATTGAAATTTTGTAGAACACCCTATGTAGAAAGTATAGTGAAAGGGCAGTGCGACGAAACGAGTCGGCCGAAGTCTCATTTGAAATGAAAGCCGGCTCACGGATCACGAATGAAATCTTTCGCGTCATTGTTTTCTCTCTTCCGCGATTCGATTCTTTGTCCCAGTTATAAACGTTTGGTTTATTCCCTTCCACTTCTATATCGCTCTCGTAAGGGACAAAAGCTGTGTGACGCGGCATATTTTCCTCTTCTTCGAGCGACTCGATAAATAAGACGAATGCCGGATAAGCAAAGAACGCGAAAGAACCGATTGCAATATTAATTTTCAATACGTTTCTACTCGCTGCAGGGAATATTATTTTCTTGTAATTCATCTACCCCCTGTTTATGTTATTCAACATTCCTACCTCTGTTGTGTACTATGTACTTCAAGTTTTCGTATCGTAAACAAGGAATCGTGAGTTTTAACATTTCACAGCATAGTGTGCAGGACAAGCTCAAGCAAGCTGTTAAATATAGTATTAATACTACAAGTATAGTACTAGAAGTTTCACATCTTAAGTATCAGCAGTCATTGTAATTATTAATATTTATTTCCTATATAAAATATATCATTTACACTTTATGCTCTTATTATTCATTTCTCATGATTTCTCATTTCTAGATGCATAGAAACCCAGGATCTATCGAATCGCTTGGAAAGGTCGACATAAAAGATCGTATTGAAAAGTTTCTCGCCGAGAAATCTGAGAGGTTCTGGAAGACTGGAATATTCAAGTTGCGTGAAAGATACAAAAAGCTTGTGGAACAAAATGGCACCTATATAATTCAATAAATGTATATCGAATCGAAATATGAATCAGAACGAACTTGCTGGCCGATTCAATAGTTATAAATAACATTGAGATTGTTACGAGAAAATAATATTAAAAGAAAATTCGCATCCGGTATTTCATATATTAATATATTAATATGGTATATTTAATGTATCTCAAAATATTCGTTAAATGTGTAAGTGACTTGAATGTGAAAGTTGAGTTTAGATCAAAAGACGTTTAGTTTATTCATATAGCTTCAAATCAAACGTAAACTTCCTAAAGAACAACTACAATCGATATTCCACTACAGTGTAATCACCAGAGAACATCAAAGATCCAACAGTGATGAAATTCTAAATGTCTACAATTCATATGTACAAGTGTGGATGTCTTAATACGCTGAATCCGAATTCAAAGTATCTACAATTCAAATCTACAAATGTGTATACGTCAATATGTGGAACATCGACAGAATTCCAAATATCTACAATTCAAATCAATGTACTAATGTAGATAACAACGTTTGGTACATTAATTCAAGTCAAGTACATCTCTTGAAATCAAAGTCAAATTATCTGCACAACGGCATAATCAACACTCCAACCAGTCACGTAACCAACAAACACCATACAGAAATAAAGATACAATTTTATACAAATTCATATTTTTTCTTCTTTTCATAGAACTTGAGTAAAAGTATTAATTAGTTTTACTTACGCCTAATAAATAATTTATTTTGGATATTTCATGTATCTTCGGATATTATATGAATTCCGTATATATATCATACACCCTTTCTCCTATAAATGTAGAAAAATTCATAGTCCATTAACAATTTGACTGCCACGTTGGTCGTATATGATCATGGTTTCCCATGGATCATGGTTGGCCATGACCGGAGCGCTTGAACTTCTTACAATTGTAAAAATTGAATGAAAATTGCCAGTTAGAGCATTTTGAATATAACCGATAAATAGAAGATACTTTGAAGCAAAAAGTGCCCCATTAAACAATGAAACATTTTTATTAGAACATCAATAAAAAAAAGAGAACAAATTTTGCATCTAACGGTGCTCTGTGTTTGCATCCATATGTTTGAGGAGTAATCTACGAATGTTATTCTAAACACAGCTTAGACAATAATCGTAAATGCTGCTGTATAATTATATAATTGAAGTTAGAAATGTACACATACCTTACTATTATACTGTTTACTAATATCTTCTATATGTTTCAACAATATATTCTGCACGTTTTGCTTGCGACGAAATGCGAATGATTTGTTGAAATAAACGAAGCCTTGTTATAATATGTCGCTATCAACTGTTACCAAGGCGCCACGGTGGTCACCCGTGACCACCAACAAGATAAACGATCCATTGGGGAAGAATATTGTCTTATATCGTCAATTTATTATTATCTTGTCATTTCATGCTATGAATAATAAAAATACTGCCGTGGCGTCCTGAGCGAAACATGTGATTTTGGCATGGCAGTCAAAGTGTTAATGGTCAACTAACTACGCTCATCGCTAGAGTTTCATCATTGACCGACTTGGAAAAATTGACAATGGAAATTTATGATCGAAATATATTTCAACGTGTATACGATAAAATGTACGTTATCAAAAGATGATAGTGCAATACGGCGAGAATCGAGAAGTTTAAAATGGCGTTAAGCAGAGGCTGAAGGCCGACCCCATTCAACAATGCCCCCATCAGAGCGTGCATTTGTCCATGGCACGCCGTCAGAATTTTCCATCTCTCGCATTGCACGTGTGCAGCGTGCAGTCTCGCGCGTGCATACCGAGCCTTTGACACGCGCATAAATCCAGCAGGGCGTCCCGTGGCATTGTGAGCCTTGTCAGAGGAGCTTCCTCTCGTGCCTTCTTTAGAAATGCCATTTCTCTACGTCATGCGTCCCTCTTCTTTCGCCAAGCTCGGTGCTGCCCACCTTTCCAACGGGACCACGTGGAAGGACATGTTTACTGGGAAACGAGGCTATAGAGGGATCTTTGTTGTGGTCGAGTTGGAGGTGCAGTGCTCCAAATGACTCTTGATTATTGACTTCGTTTACGACCGATTTCATTTACCTATTTTTTGTTCCCTTTGGTCAGATGTCGAGAGGCAGCTAGGAACTTTCAGTGTCATTACGTGGAATGACGGATGAGCGTGGAGTATACGTATATTCGTATTGTATTTGTTTTTTTTTTATATGTATTTAATTTGTACTTTACAATTTGTCATGCTGGACATTCGGTAAATTTTCTAATTTAATTGCTAATTAACCTGTGCTTGGCTATCCCCAGCGGGATACTATCTTTGAGTTTGTTTATTTTATTTCTTTAGTGAGGTCAGTGGGGTGTTTTCTCTTTAGTCTTCTTTTTATGAGAATTTTATTCGTTTCAGCAGCTAGCTAGTTTGAATGTGTTGCCATTCTTTGCTTGTATTTTTTGCGTATCAGCCGATTTCTGCTTTGACCGTTGGTATAATATCTATATATGTTAGGTTGTCCGAAAAGTTTCTTTCGTTTCATAAGGTGATAATAGGTGAACAACAATTTCTGTTTTATATTATTTTATTGAATTAGGTATGACCCACTTCGTTATATTTCTATTATTATGTTCGTGCATGATTCAATAAACTAATATGAAGCAAAAACATTGTGCGTCTATTATTTCCTTATAAAACGAAAGAACGGAACAAGCTAATATATATATGCTACGTTATTATAAACTTAAAATATTCAAAGCTTAAAAAACTCCAATACTTGCACCCTTAAAAGAAATTACCTGATCGAAACATCGAACAAACGACAGACTCTAAATATTCAGATCCATTGATTCCACGAGCAGTTTCAAGTTCTTCCAGCTTCCTCCGTCAATTTTGGTTCCATTTGGCGAACAATCGACTGAATAATTGATCGTACGATCGAACATTGGTTCGCTGAAAAATGAATTGAATCGAACGAGGACCCACGTGAAATTTTGAAGAGGGGAATCGAGACAGCAGCGTTTCTGCTGCCTCGAAATAGCTCGTATTTTGACACCGGTGACAGGCATTCTTATTCTTATGGTAATACTCGCGGCTCTTTCAGATCTTCGCCTTTCTTAACCCACCTCTGGTTCTTATTCTCGCGTTGTCCTCGTAGAACAGGCGACGCGGCAGCTTTTGAAAATCTTTTCGTAAATCTACGCCAGACCCGGCGTTGTTCCCATTGTGACGCGGTAATGCGTCCTGGGACGTTTTTGGTCGCGTGGGATGGTGCGATGAAACTCTTTACAGAGATCTTAGCGGGAATTCTTTTTCGCGGAAAAATACAAGAGATTTGGAACTACGTTAGTCAAACTAACGTTTTTTGACGTGGTAATGTGTTTGTCAAACTCTTTAACGTTTATTTATGAAGATATTGTTCAGGAATTTTTATTACAGATTCTTGAAGAATTTTAGAAATTCAACGATGCAGTAGCTTCTGTTTAATTAAGTTGATCATGAATATACTCTACAACTTTTGATACGAACTTTTATAGGCTAATTGGTGAAATTTATATCCATCTATAAAATTTATTATATAATTAGATTAGATACGATTTATAATCAGTAATTCACATTTTTTTACTGTGTTTAAAGATTGGAAATTGACTTGCTATTTTTCCCTCAATTTTTCTTTTTATTATTATAGTATTTTGTAACAAACGTTGGAATCAAGAGTAATCAATAACTCTAAACAATAAACTTTCACGAATTTGTACACAACATATTTTCAAAATGGAATAGATAAAGGAAAACTCCATTGAACTATATTATATATTATTTTTGTCAAATTGTTTGTAGGAATTTTTCCCATAACAAAACGCAAACGGTAATCAGCCAGTAATTCCAAATTAAGCTCTATCACATACCTCTAAAGTACTATAAATTAATCGTAAACATAACAATGTACAGAATTTCGAGAGATTTTATTATTATTATTATTTAATTTGTACTTTATAATTTGTCCAGCTGGACATTTGGTACATTTTTCTAACCTAATTGCTAAATAACACGTGGATGGCTATCCTCAGCGGGGTACCATCTTCGAGTTTGACTATTTTATTTCTTTAGTGATGTCAGTGGGGTGTTGTCTTTTTTTTTTTTTGTAGTCTTCTTATTTTCAAGAGATGGCACACCTTTTACAAGCACCGTAATGGATTCCCACGATGATGGTCCCAGGTTGCAGATAATTCACGTCACCGCTCTTATAAATATACATATGTCTCACCCCCGGTCAACTACTTAACTGTTAAATAGCTCTAACGAACCATCGAATCGTCACAATAGGCATTCTAAATAATAAACGAACGATATTTCACGTGGAGCACAAAGCGTCAGCTTTTTATTTTGACAGTATTGTCACGGTCCTCGGAAAATACAGGGGTGCCATCTCCAATTATATATACTACCAGTACCCTAAGTTGGACTGTTTGTTTGCGGTTGCAGCTTTGAACTGTGAAAAGTTTCACTGAGATGTGGTAGGTAATTGTCGAGGTAGAAAAGATTTGATTTATGTGAGAAAAAGTGGTTGCAAAGAAAATTTTATGGTTTTGGTCCTTTTCAGAAGTTCCTTCTAGAAATATTCAAAGCGATATATCTATTTTTTTACATTGTTAATTTATCTTACTGAATACAGAGAAAAAATAAAAAGATAAAAGATTGTCTGTATATCCGCATCTATAAATTTACAAAACCCGACCTCTTAATTAAAAATTGTTTTCTTTAATTAAATTTATTGTTACCGACATCAAATTCCTCTCATGTATCCCGTATTCCGTTAATTAAAAATTATTTATTTTAAACAAAAGATCAAAGAATTTTCAAGAATGGACTCATTGAAACGAGAGGGTTCTATCGTTTCTCGATCGACAGGAGAATATTAAACGAACATAGTCGGTCGAGATCTCGTGGAACAGAGAGAAGTTTCTTGCTTTGTTTGTTCAGACTTCATAAACACCGGTTACTCGTAATTTCACGCACAAGTGTGGCGCTGCTTGTAAAATCCTGCTTATTAATTATTCATCGGATAGAGCGACCGATGCGAGATATTTCGCTCCGCGAAAACACAAGGAAAAAATAACGAGCACGATGAATATTACGATAGAACTATACATCACTATAATGGATCGCGCGCGTTGAATATTCAAGCGTTACAGACGGCGAACCGAATGACTCAATAGGCCCCACTTAAGTCCTTCTGTAATCGTTTGCACGAACGAGACTTTAAATTATCCCGTGTATTCAATTTCTCGTTTGCGGAAGGAAGACGTTATAATTCTAAGAGAGAGAGAGAGAGAGAGAGAGAAAGAGAGAGTATGCGTGTGTCCACTGGTTTTCTTACACAACTGATAGAAATGAAGGTTGATGTAAAATTTATTGAAATTTTTCAAATAGAAATGAATTTTCTTACGTACATTCGTTATATGATATGTTTGAAGCGAAAACTATTAAAAATATGAAAATATTCATTCAGAGACGATTAGTTTAAATATTTTAATAGTAATCTTGTCCAATTGGATGTACGTATATGTATACAATGATTACTGATACAGCTCTAAGGAAGCTTGTCTGTAGATATATATGTATACATAACATACAAAAGATAAGTTATTTGTCATCATAGATATATTGTAGTTTCATAGCAAGAATCCGTTGTTATTTGTATGAAACAGTTCGATTTTGAATTTAAAACTACACAGTTCTAAAAAGTCTCAGAAAGGATCTTGAAATAAGTGGAAGAGTCTCTAAGCAAACCGTGGGAGTCCATAAAAAATTCTTTTTTTAACGTCCAATAACAGTATCAACAATAGTAGTCCAAGAAGAAAGAACTGGCTTTTTTACGATTCAATAAAAGTTTTTTCTTGTGTAAGGAAAAACGAGAGTGTATAACATATATGTATAATGATGTATCTTCATATACAAGATATAAGGTAAAAGTATACGATATATATAAGAGGAAATGAAAATATATAATACTTATACATAATAGATTATATATAAAATATATAAGAACACGTGCAATAATCCTCAGATATATAATAACATTTATTATAATCTATATAAAAGTAATTGCGATAAACAATCTTATGTTTAATTCTTCTTTAGGTGTGCTCCTTTTAGAATTCAAATAAATTTAATCGAATTGAATAAATAATAATTCAAATTCAAATATATCAGTCTGCAATAATTCGATATATTACATTTGCGTTATTTGTAATACAGCAATATGTATTTTCACTTCGTGCAATATCATTGTACACTGTGCGTCCTGGGTCATCGACAATTCAAACTTCAGAAGAGAGTAATCGCTGAAAAAAATCCAATATTTCCATTTCTACGCTTCGGAAAACGATGCAGCAAAGTCAGATCTAATTTGAAAATTTATCGAAAACACGATACAGCCACGAAAAAGCAATAATTCTAGCAATTACGCTGTCCAGCGACCAAACTCATCGTCCTCTCGACAAACTCTTCAAAGAAACCGTAATAACTGTAATAACACCAACCGTCAGCGAAAAACCCAAGCAGAAATTGCAACATCCGCCATTGCTGGTGGTGCAACCGCGAAGAAATTTCATTTGTGCCGGCGGCAGCCTGGCCGCGTGAACCACTTTTAGCAGCGTCAACGCGAAATTATTTGGCCAACGCGACGCACACGAGCGCATACACACATTCAAAAAGCATAGATACACCCAGACGCACAATTACAAAGAGAGTCACGTTTTGCAAGCTGGCAGACGAGCTCTGACTTTTCCTAATGGAAACAGGATCGAGGGAGGATGGAGAAGCTTTAAAAGTGGCGTTACAAGCGCTTTAAATCCGTGCGGCATTTATTATTCCACCGCGAGTGTTATTTTTCCACGTTGGCTGCCTTGCTCGCATCTTTTTTTGCGAGCACGTACGGATTTTCGGATTTTGTCTCGATCATTCGACAACCAGCCCGCCGAATATCATCCGGCTAAACGAAGATTACATTCCTCACGGGATTTGTCCGACTTTTTTTCTCCTCGGTCGCTCCCGCCTCTGCAAGTTTCACTCGTTGATGAATTTTTTAAAGAATAATTTTCTACCGCGGGACTCATGGATTCACGGTTATTCGTGAAAATCGTTTGTAAGACCGCGAGTTGATGTGAAAGTAGAGTAAATGCAAGGTAATTTTTAGTGAAATGTTTCAAAGTTTGAGTAAACGAGGAGCGCTGATTATAGAATAATATAATTTGTATATGCAAAATGATGTTATACGTGGAAAGATGTTTATTTCATTTATACACCAAAGGATCAAAAATTCTCTTCACAAACATTGAGGTTTCCAGGAAACAGAAAACAAATCGTTTAATAAGAAATTAATTCTCAAAACGTGAAACACAAAAATCCCAGAAAGTCGTAGCCCTATTTGAAGGTTTCGACGAAACATACCCTTATCCTGGCGAACATCCAATTCAAAGGATTAGCGAGCGCGATCCACGCCACAAATCAAGGCTTGCATCGTCGGAAAGTTGACGGATTTTTCATTCTCTGGATCGGTTGCAGTTCGCATTGGCAACTTCGCCAGACCACTACTTGCCAATTACACCCTGAAGAGAAGCGTTCTCTGCAGGGGTGGCCCGGATCGCGCGACGAAGGAAGCCGCAACAGTGGACCCGGCAAAAGTTTAGGCTTGTCTGCGACAATCGCTTTCAAACGCGTTCTCCGGACCTCTCCAGGGGGTGTTTTCCTCGGACTACTCTCTGTCACGAGCAGTTTCCTCAGGCTTATTCGACGTGGCTGCACGTCGTTTAGCGCTGTTTGAGTTCCGTTCAACATCGAATCGCTTGCAAGGATAGTCTAATCGTAGTAAATTGGAAATAGGGCGAAGTTTCTTTCGATGACTGTTTTGTATTTCAAATTTAGAATACTTTTTCTTAGGAAGGAACATTTAAAGTTTAGAGCAGAGTAACTTCAGATTTAAAGTTTTCCTTGGGACTAGATTGCAGTTAGGTTAAGCAAGCAGTTAACAGAAGGATCTGTCTCATTTTTGAGTAGCTGAGTTATTAATGTCGAACGTATTTGTTATAAAACATTTATTAAATTTTTCTCAGTTGTTATTGCGATAAGATTTTGTACATATATCTCGCTATTGCTATCTTTGTACTAAAATAAACTATTCGACTAATTCATTAACGAAAAAATAAAAAGGTAAAATAAAAATGGCTTGGATGATTTTAGAAATGTTGCGAGTCATTCCAAAAATTAATGCACACTCGTGATATGTATACTCAATGATTTAAGATCGATATACATCTGTACGCTTTTAAGGCAGATTTCAACGAATTTGTTGTACGTCGACGGCGAATTACCAACGAATAACGAATAAAATATGGAAAACGTTGGGAAATTCTGTTGATCCCGAATTAAACGATGTAGCATGATCGATGAGTATCGGAAGCAAACGAGTCGAAAATAAATTCAGCCCTGGGGGAGCGTGATCAGGCGTCACAGCGAACCGGAAAGTATTAACGCGACAATAGCAAGCCGCAACGCGGCAGAAAACCGAGTCGTCAAGCGTTTTAAATAATCTCAAATCGGCCAAGCGACGCGAAAACCTAGCGGAAGCTACCTTCGCGTTTTTACGGCCTCGACGAAACGAATTGTTCGCGCATCGGTCCGGTAACTTGGAAAAATCGCGCCCCCGTTTGTTACACGGGGTGCAGCTTAGGAGATAAAATATTAATAATAAAGTAGAAAAACTTACAGTATAACTATAGACCAGTTAGCATCTGTTTCCTGGTCATTCGAAAGTGTCTGATATCTAACAACAGACTGTTCTATAAATATTGATAATATTTATAATATTAGTTAGTACCTTGCACATGGTATATTTTAAAATAGAAAATATTCATAATAATTCGCATAACCATTGTTCTCACAATTATAAATCTTAACAATTTATAGTTTTCTATGTATGCTTGTAGGACGTACGAGCTTCACAGTGAACAGAGAGAAACAATTCTTTAGATAGGTTTAGTTATGTTAATAAAAATATGAAATTGCGTGAAAATCTACGGTTTATTAATAAGTTTTAATCCTATGATTATATAGAAATTTATAACTAACGACCGTTAAATTGAAATTTCATTTATTTTTAAGTTGATATTTATTATTACTATGAAGTTCTAGTCACCCTGTATAGATAAAGGCTCGTTATCGATGTCACCAGACCTCTGGCCATCGAATCCCTGGAATTTTTCCGCCGATTTAAATGCCAGCCGCGTATATGCCAGGAATGAACAAAATTCGACGAATAAAGAGGGAGAAAGAGAGGACGGGGAAAATGTAACCAGCTTCCAGCGACGAATAAATAAAAATGTTCTGACGTAACCGTGTTCTCGTCAACAGGGCTCTTTGAAGTGCTGGGTATACATGATTGGGCTTTAAAACTTTGTCGAGTTTGTTTAGGTTGCAAATATAGAATTAAAGGGGTGACTTTGTGTGCGTATAACCGTGGACTAAACTCTTTTCTAATTCCTTATTACTTTCGTTTTATCGTTATGTCGAACGTGTTTTGTTTTCCAGAGAAAGATTAAATTCTCATTTTTAATTCTGGTTTATTAAAGCTCCCGCCGAGCGAACGTTTTAACGAGCTCCGATTTTAAATACTCGAGAAATTAAATTTGCGATATTCACGTAACGAAGTTTATTAAAAAGCATAGTTATTTGAAATAATATGTAATAACGTATAAACTGAAAATAAAGACACAAAGAGAGAAAGGAAGGGAATGGCTATATTTATTCTCCGTTTGGATTTTTCCTTATTTGGGATATTCCAGAATATATATAGAACTTGATGCGATTTTCATCTTCGAAGCAAAATTAGAATGACTGTAATACATTTTCATCGACATATCGTTTATTGAGAAATATCAATTCGTTATAACATAAATAAAAATTTAAATAAACCATTGGATTCAATAATTACGAGGGTACGGATACTTCTATAACTTACCATAAATACAAAATAATAATTCTGATCTAACTTTCTTGCTGTAATTACATGTGTTAATTAAAATTATACTCGTAAAACATCAAACATTAATTCGTTTCACCATTACAAAATTCAAATTCCTTTTTCACGGAGCAACTGATCCCCGAACTTTTAAGCGATAACGTAACATACAAAAGCTCGCGTAAAATTCAATATCCTTCTCCGATCGTCCGATTACAATTTACATCCACCGCCACAAAAGGCAACACGATTCAAACAAAAAGCGAAACACTTTTCGCAAAATTAAATCCTCATTTCGTTGCCATTCAACAATCTCCTCTTCCTATTGCTGGTTTAACTCTCCGAAAAATACTCAGCTTTCATGCAGTAACAAAAGATAAGCAGAAATAGAGGGACGAGAGGAAAAAGGAGAGCAAATAAAATACAAACAAAAAGAAAACGAAGAGTACAATAGCGTTCGATTTTATTGGCCCTCTCTGGATGCGTGTTACGTGGACCAGCACTCCGGGGAATCGTACGCGTTTTTCCAGTCCCGTCTATCATACGGGACGTCTACTTTTTATGAGCTCTACCAGTGTCGTGTTCGAAAACAGGAGCCAGATTTAGGGAACAACCGCTGACTTTTTCGTACTTTTTCATTCGTTTTTGTACATACCGCGAATCGAGGAAACATTACTAAACGGAGTAATGTTTGTACGTATGGAGTCTTACACTTTTTAAAGAGATTTGCAGACTCTTTAAGTTTGAAGATCGAACAAAGATCGCATATAGAGTGTCTGATTTTAATCTATTAATACGAATTACTGGAGAATTGTCTCAAATGTATATAAAAAGTTACTAACCCATGTATATCGAAAGACTATTAATTAAATAGATTTTCTAACTTCTGTTCATATACAGAATGTCTGATTTTAATCCATTAATGCGAATTACTGGTGAATTGTCCCAGATGTATATGAAAAGTTATTAACCCATGTATATCGAATGATCATTAATTAAGTAGATTTTCTAACTTCTGTTCATATACAGAGTGTCTGATTTTAATCCATTAATGCGAATTACTGGTGAATTGTCTCAGATGTATATGAAAAGTTATTAACCCATGTATGTCGAATTACCCATTAATTAAACAGTTTTTCTAACTTTTATTCTGTAAAACCTAGCGTAAGAGTGATAAGAGAAACTAACATAAGAAAATAGTGTCATACGTCTGTTCTTACCTTTCAGACGATAAATTTTACGAAATAATATTTAGTATTAAAAATTATATAATTCTATTTAAGAAACCGTATGACCCCTGCGCACCCATCTATGGGAAAAGTAATTACTCCAAAATATGTTTCGTTTGTACATTAAAATCGAACGCTTTACTATACATCTGTATATGGAGGAAAAGTTAGAATGCACAATTTCCTCGTATCTACATTAAGTATAATCAATGTTGTGTTAACTAAAATAATAATTTCATCTGTAATCCTCTATTTTCATCTGTAAGTCTCTAAAAAGAAATGTAAAATGTAAAAATGTGTTCCAAATGAACAAAGCAGTTCCAAGTAAAAATTTCCCCACCCTGCGCATTCGATTCGTAGCAGCCCAGATAATATTCATAATCAATAAAATAATATGTGTCATCTTCGAAGTCGCAAGGAGTAGCCAGTTCCAGCCAGAGGGTGGAAGCCAAGTTAGAGGAGGCAGAGTATTGCAAGTTTAAATTTGCACTTGGCACCTGATCGGCTGACGTAGCATGAAACCGAGGGATGCAACCATAGGAAGGGGTATAATTCGCTCGATTATTTAATAGCTTGGCCTAGCGCCTGGCTACAACATCGAGCAGAGACCTGTCTCGTGGATCTTCCGAATTGCAATCTATATTAAAGCCCCCATGGCGAATTACTCATTAGTAGATTAACGAGCACCACCATGCTAATGTTAATTGGAGTTTCCTGTAGGATTGAAGATATTCTGGCATATACGAAGCATATAGAGTTCTCAGATAAATATAGGAAATTTAAACGAACTACTACGTAGAAACGAAACTCTCATCAACTTCATTCGAGATTCATTGTTTGATTTCTGAAAAATTAACACTATCTTTAGAACATCTCTATAGAACATCTAAATAAACACTTCTGACAATGATAATTCTTGAGAACTTTTAAAACTTTACTATTTCATGTTCCTTCTCGTTGAAAATAAAAATCAGGGATCGTAGAAATGAATTTATGGTTACGTAGTCCTATGTCTACAGGCCAAATGAGTTTAACATCCATTTCTGCATATTCAACAGGAACATACAATGCATGTATTTATCATAAACTCGAACCTCGATACATCGGTACATCGATAATTAGCCTACTTGCATATGTTCTCATTCGTATTCAACATTTATTACAAAATAGTCGAAACTTAAACATGAAATTCAAGGAAACTTTCTAATCCTTAACTCTGTTCCAGTCTTAATCTTACTCTGCTTTTTACAAGCAAGAAAATTTGTAATATTTCAATGAATATCTTAATGTACACTTGAAACAAAAAATCATACATATTAACGAAGATTCTTCCATACTTGTTCCACAAACTTATAAAACTTGTTAAGAATAGAAAAATTGAGTCTAGAATGGGTTTAAAATAACCCAAAAAGTAGATATATCCTTTTGATCAGTAAAGTATTATATTAACATTAGTGCTTGAACTCTCGTAGTTAGCACACTGCGTGTCAATTATACGAATCTCAATGTTCTCAAATTAGACAATTTTCAAAAAATAAAGCCGCTCAATCTATCTTTTGAACGATTAAAATATAATTTTGAACACGAAATATGAAAACAACGACAGTATTGATTTTGAAATATTATGTATGTGAGAGCTTAAATCACGCATAAGATAATGCAGATTATTGCACTGTATATACGGTCAGGGATCACGATGTGATTTAGATTACGGTGCCAGAGATTATGGGAGCGATACCGATCGTTCCACGATAAATTCCATTATAATCCAGATTATTCTGTGTGATATCTCATCTGGTAAGCCACTATGTCAAGTTCGATTCGTAGATTATAGGGCGATTCGAGTCGTTGAACAAGGAATAATTGCATGTATGAATTAGCAACATTTGCTACAGTTTGAAGCTTAATGCTCTCTTGAGTAACCCCGTTGATGAAACTCATACGAAAACTAATGTTCCTTACAATAAATAGTCGTACATTTTTTCTTACACATTCAATTTGTAATTAACGAGCCGATAAAAAGATGATGTATCGTAATACAGCTACAAAAAGTATCATATTTGATGTTGAGATTAAGGCTGACTGATTGAAAAACGAGTGGATGAATTTGTAATAGAAAAGTATATTGAAATAATTAAAGCTATAAGTATAATGTATAAGTTTACGCTGATTCAGATCATTAGTGTTACTAGACAATGGAATGATAGGGAGCACGTTTATATATTTATAACAAAAGGACATTACCAAAAAAGTTAAGCTTATAGCTTGGCTTATAGACTACAGGGAACATAAATAGAGATCTATTTATTAGTTCCTTCCTTGCAACCCAAAACTTAATGTATACTCAAAGGTACAGTAATATGCACCACTCCTTATTTAAAATATTTCTACGTAATAGCAGTCTCCAGGTCACAGATATACATAAATAAAGACGTAGAGTTTTTCTTGAAGTAGTTACTTCAACATTTGATATTTGATTTTGATTCAAGTTCTACGTCTTATCCGATAAGTAACACTTTAAACACCAATTAAAATATATGTAATCAAAAGCTGCGAGAATGCCCAATAGAGTTCTAATGCAGCTTATCCTCGCATAAACCATCTCTATTCAACGTCTCGTCATGACGTTAACATCGTACATCAGGCTTATTATCGTTCCTACAAGATATCAGACCGCTAATAGAGTTAGCTGCTTGAAACTGACGTGACGCTGGACGGAAGAAGCCGATCGTGTTTCGCCCTGACAGAATCATCGGGTTTTGTGTTGCGTGAACCGCGAAGGGGTTGGAGGATGGTCGTTTGCACCTTCGAGGGACGGCTGTTGATGTGGTATTTGCGCAGGTGTAGGAAACATCGAACGTCAACGTTGCTCGATGTAGTTGGACGTTCCGTTGTTAGGCAGTTGGATAACTCGAGATGCGGCCGCGCGAGCGAATGTACTTGGCATGCTTGTAGCTCCGAGTTCATGCTTTTGATCGATTATCAGGCCTACTCAGAGATTGCTTTCGTAAGAATTAGGATTAATCGTGTTAACGTCTTTCGATGACCGCTCTTAATTAACGAGATACAAAGCTTCAACCTAAAAATCTGACGTTTTAGGGCTAACGTTATACGAAGCGCAAGCTTCCGAAGATCTAATCTTATTCCAATGCGAACACCTAATTCTAACTTTAGGTTAGGAACACCGGACCCTATTTCATTTGAGGGACGTTTTATGTCCTCATTTTGCATAGAAAATCTATGTACATATATGTAAACTGCCTGGACTTCAAGTGTGATAGGGACTCTCTCTGTTTACGGACAACGCGACATTCTTTTTGTTTTACGGACAACCATTTTTTTTAGAGACATTCATTTTTCCCAAACGGACAGACAGGGAGGAATATCAGAAATAAACAAGATCACAGAAGAAAGAATAATTATTTAAATCATTGAAGATTAACGGAGAGAGATCGGTAGCTCAGGACGTTGAAAATCGATTCTCGAGGTAGACATTTCACAGAATTTGTTATTTATTGTTTACTCTTATAGATTGGTATTAATTGTTGTTTACTCCTGTATTTCATTTAAGTATTCATTAGATAGAGAAGACATTATATATATATATATATATATATGTATAATTAGACATATATTTATTAATTCAATTGCATATCCTGATCTCCTCTCAAAGTTCAGGCTAACATAGGCTAAGCAACATTATATTATGTTTTCGATGTATATAGAATAACTTGTTGGATAATTTAAGAATTGAAATATTCTAGTAATTTAAGTATTTCTCAGTATCTTCACTTTATCGTATATTATATATAAATATCTTAATTATATCTATATAATGACGGTCGTAATATATCGTGATATAAATAAATAAATAAAAATAAATTATAATTACATAATACTCTAATTTACGCTATGTACTTTAATTTGCTCCTTTTTCGTCTATAAGCTTTTATAATACACATGAAACATTATTTTGTGTTTTAACTTATATAAATTCATTCGATATACATACTTATAAAGAAATATTGTTCTACAGGTGAAAATGGCGACGTCGAAAATTTAGATCCAAACGTTCAGGATTACACCACTGACGAAGATTATAATGACGTGTACGATGCAACGTCCAACGGGTACGTAATCAAATATTCCGTTTTCTTATTCTATATCGGTAATTATTTCCTTATCCAATGCTGATTTTGTGATGAATACATCGTTAGAATAAATTTCAGAAATATTTAAACAACATTAGTAATAATCGTATCAGCCAATTTATTTTCTCAAATATTTATAGGTGGCAGAAAGTTTTAAACTATTCCACGTCAATCTTTGTAGTACTATAAACAAAACAAATTAAATTGAAATTCAAGTTTCATAAGTTTATTATTATTACAACTTACTGCAACTGAATATTTTAATATGTATATATATACATTGTTTATTAATAACAAATATTCCGTTATAAGAAACGAATACCGCAGGAAAACAAAGGAGCAGTAAAAACGTATTAATTTCGCCGACATTCGCGATGAAACGTGGTTTCGGACTCGCGAAAGTTTCACGCGTACGCCGCCAGCGATCGTAAATATCGTTTATTAAAGGACGGCAACGGGTTAAAATTTCAGCGTTCTTTACAACGAACGCGTAACACGTGAAAATTATGTAACAGGGGATCAATTTTCTGGCTTTTACACGTCAGGTCGCGCAATCGCCAACACTTTATCGTTCGCATTTTTTTCCATGAAAATTCCGGTTATACACGGTTATACAAAAGAGAAAGGATGTTTTTGAAAAAAAGAGATTTTCAAAGTCAACTGTCTATAGATGTCCAATCGAAAATTCGTTTAGTTGAAAAATATTGAAGTGTGAGGGTGAAGATTGTGAACGTATTTAAATATTTATTGTAAGAACCTTTCATAAATAAATTATGCGTGTTGTATAGAAAAAAGTAAAATTCGAACTAAATCTGAAAATGTACATAGAAGTTACGAGATAATTACTACAAGATATTTATTTGTGAAATTGTTAAATGCGCTGTGGAATTGTTTTGTAATGAAATTTATCTAACAATGCGATAAATTGTTTTGTACTCTTCTCCTATACTTTTCACCTGCGCATTTTTCTTGGTATATTTTTAATTCTTTACAATTTGGATATTCTAAAAAACTGCTTTTTTCCCAAACTTATCTTCCATTGTACGCTGCTAACAGGGCTAAAATTTGGGAAAAATATTAGAGAAATTTTATTGAAACTTTATGAAATTCTAGTAATGATAGAATGTTCGTAGAGTCTGTGTTCAAAAATAAAGCTATACAATACAATATTATCAATGTGATCCCATTATTCCGTAAAACAATACGATTCCATTTACCACTCATCAAAATAAACCAGTAATCTAAACTTCACCACGTTCAACCTCAACGATCCTCGTATGAATCATCGTCAATCAACGAACACAGTGTCGATCGTTACCCACGCAGAATTAAATTCTAGATACATGAGGCTGTATGCATGCTTACAAGTTCACCCTAGCGCAACGTTGGAAAAGGTGTTAAAACGCTGAGAGAAGGTATGGGGGTCGATGAATCGTTAACAGTCCGACGCGCCCACACCGTTACGTCACTTCCTTCGCTTGGCAGCTTTAAAGCAGTCAGAAGACCGTCTCAGACAGGGATTAGGCGTTCGCAAGGTTTCTATAAATAATGCAACGTTTAACCTCGCTTGAGGGATCGGTTTTGTACCCCACCTACGTTTCTTGTCCCGGGAACAACGTTTTAAAGTCAGCATGCAAATGATCGACCAAGGATTACCGTCAAGTCAGCATTTCTAGGCAAATTTAGATGTACTTGTAGCTCACAGTATTTCGCTCCAGATTAGCTAAGTTCTTCTTAACTGATAACAAAAATTTTGCTTTCGAAGTTACAAAAATGTACAGTGCCAATGAGATTTCAAAATGTTTTGTATAATATACATATAAAAGGAATGTCGGAATATTTTTCTATTGTATGGCAATGTATGTAAGACGACAGCGTATAAACCAAATAATCGGCGATAAGGTAATTCAATACGGAACTTATTGTTAATTTAACTTCGTTAAGATTAGTTGATCATTTAAGTTAGATTACTTGCTTCTTATTCGATGGAGAAAGATGTGTCGCAGCAACGTCTGGCAGCATCTCTGTCAGCTTCCCTCGTCAACAAACCCCTTGTAGAAAGGGGTTGCAAGAGAATCGGGCGTGCATCAATATTAATGGAGGCACGTGGCGTTCGGGAATAATGTAGTTGGCTGAAAGTCGGCGACCCGTGGCACACACGATATCGTAACCATAATGCTCTCGCTTAGATCGGTTACGACACGTAATTTCAATCACGTTCGTCGCATTATCGCCGTCATTATATAGCCATGTAAATCACATGGAGCGTATGTGTATGGAAAACAGCCAAGTGGAACAATTCGATTGGTTAAGACAAAGGATATGTGAGGAAAATCGTATTATTTATACTGCAACCATCAAATTTGGTAAAACAGTAGATTTCAGATTTTTTATTTCGCTGAAAATATGCAAATATTGCTCATAAAATTAATATTAACTTTGGTCAAAATAAAAACGTAATTTATGATCTAGACAGATCTGTCGTCGTGTGATTGTGTAAATCATATAGGACGTATGCGTGAAGAGAACAAAACGGAAAAGTCTGTTATCAAAAAATTAATTCAGCAGATTGAGCATACACATCGTGCCTGCTGACTGAATCTTTTCGTTTCCGAAATTCGTAACACGATAAAATTCCTGAAAGAAGAGGTTCGAATCTTCGGAATGTCAGAATTAGCTCTATCGACGGGAATTAGCTTGTCAGAAACGAAGTAGAGAATTCAAATTTAATCACGCCCACAGCTTTCCATGTTCTACGACGCACGGGAAGTGGCATTATTAGCTTTCGAATCGAACCAATCGAGCCGCTTCCTTATTAAGCCCCGCGGCATCCCCTGCGCTCGCTTTTCCATCATGCGAACCCATGAAATCCTCCCCTTTTCTGCTCTCCTCCGGCCTTCGTCTCCCTTTTTTTAATTCCACATCTACATTTCCGATGGAAAATTTCACTCATCCCTGCCTCGCCTGAACGTAATTTTTCCCCAACGATAATTCTGATCGGCATATTCCACGATTTTACGTCGAGCATATCGATAATATTTCACGAGCTAACCTTGCAGAGGGTTGTCAATAAGTAGGTTAATTTTGAAATCGGATAAATATTATCAAAACTCGTGTTAAATTTGTTAGAAGGACGATTCAGAGAGATTTAATACTTTGAAAAAATTAATCAACGCATAATCAACGATCGCGTATATCCATTTGTACTGCATTTAACTATATGCTGAAAGCATTTTTCCGAGCGATATATTTATTGCTGTATAATACACGAGTAATAAAACGCGATCGAATTCTTGGGATAATTTAAAGAAATTTATTAGAAATAGGTATATATTGAGATATGTATAATTTTGTATGCTAGACTAGATTAGCCGCGTAGTAGTGACACACGTATGGAAGTATGTGTGTGCATAGCGTCTCGAAAAACAGATGAATGTAACTGTTGCGTTGGCAGTGTGATATGGAAGATGGTGAGACGAAGAAAGTGCTGAGACGCGTGGAAACGTATATCGACGAAGATCCTGGAAATCGTTTATTAAATAAATCTAAAACTATTTTAATATGAATTCTAAGTGTAACCTTAGTATCCCTTTACTTGTATTTCGGCAATTAAGATTCACAATAAATAGCTGAATCAAAATGATCGGTATTTCCGCTCTTGCAATGATTCTAATTATACGAGAGTTTTTGTCAATATTAATGTTTTGTTTTATCGAAACAGAAATATAATTAGATACCATGTACTATACAGAACGTGTTTAGCTCGGTAGTTTTGCTTTGTTAAAATATCTCGAAATTCGCCATATGATGACTGTGCGAGTTGTTGATTATTCTTAACAATTATACTTGACGTTTATTCCTAGTAACAACGTTTTAACATTTTCATGTATTAATCATGTATTCATTGATCGTGTATCGATTGAAAAGATTAGAGTTCGAAGAGCAAGCGAGTTATTTTAATTTTTCATATTTTTATAAATATTTACATCTATCGCAAACTGTTATTAACATTCGTTGTTGTTTATCAGAAATCGCTATGAAAAAGCAAAGAGCCCTTCTCGGATATCTTTTGCAGCAACAGCGCATTCGTTCGAAATTCCCAAACTTTGAATATAAAACAGGAATTACTCTTTCCACTCTTTCCACGATTTTCCCGCGTTTATCGAGATTTCGCCAGTTACGAGAGCCGCGGCGTCACCACGAACGTACTGACGAAAACGCCGCCTCCTCAAAATGCATAGAATTACTTTGCATGGTAAACACACGGAGGAACTGGCCAGGTCTTTTTCCAGACCTCCGCCAATCCTGTGTCACCCTTACGGCGAATTTCGCGAACGCTGTTAATTTCGTCCCGTGTCGTTTGACGTCGAAAACCGGCCGGGACGTCGTTAATGCATGCACCGGTGATTTCAATTTTGCGAAACTTCCGCGGGCGTAACTTTTTGTCCTCGTGTCCTCCACCATCCCCTCCACCTTAATCCCCTGTAATTTGATGATCCTCTAATGGCAGCGCGTAAAATCGACCGAGACGTGGAAAAAGGGATGGTTAGCCAGGGAAAAATAAAAGAAAGTATAGCGAGTTGCCGACGACGTTGACGAGACACGATTAAACGCGATTATTCGACAAAATCACGACGATTTTCTGTTGATCTTAAGGTTTTGAAATAAAGCGAAGGTTTGACGAAATCGTCGAGACGCTATAATATAGGTTTGTTACCTTTGTGATATAGGAACTTAGAACTTTTAGGTGTTCCGAGTTAGCTGAACGGTTTATTGATAATATAAAGATGGAGAAACTGGGATAGAAATATATCATATCAATTTGCTATATGAGCGTTTGATTTGAGAAAGGATTTATTATAATCTATAACATCGAATAACATTTTTTTTATTTTCTCCACTTAAAAATACAAGCAAATCACTATTTAATTATTTATATGGAAAGTTGTCTGATTTGATTTATCTGTGATGTACTTCTTTTTTCTTACAATAATAACTAGTTTTATTCTCTTCGACATGCTTCAAGAATTAAACGTAAAAATTCAAAAGCGTGGTATACACAATCATTCGGAATTAATGTTTCATCTCAGCGCCCACGCACCCCCAATTCATTTTTGATTTGATTAAATAAAAACATAAATGTTTTAGAAAATGGGAGAATTCCGAAAATTCCTTTCTTTTTACTACGTTTTTCCTACATAGATACGAAGATAGAATCGTGTATTTCGAAAATGAATAGTTCAAAACTGTCGGAATGTTCAGAACGAAAACTTTCAATTCGATTTCCTCTATTTAACATATTTAACATAAAAATCATATTCTTTGCCGAAACAGGAACATTATTCCTGCAAAGGAGTATTATCATTTTACGCAATTTAAACGATTCGTGGGTCAAGAACGGTTAACCCTGAAGGCCACAGGTGCACCGGAACTTGCCGATGACTTAGTGATCATAGCTTGATTTATATTCAATAACCAACGGGGGTTAGTTACTCGCCACGGTCGTATGCAATCACGTTCCAGTGTGTAAACACGTGCGTACACGAGTGGACGCGCATGTCCTTGTGTCGAACGAGGAACACGCACACGCGTGCCTTGGCAAACGTGGTGATTGCCTCTGCGCGCCAAGGGGTAGCTTCCGGTTTGCGTAACACTGCGCTCCACTTGCTCGATATCTAAGAACGGTACGCTATGGGCTACTGTGACAGTTTCGTGATGCTTGATGGACGATATTGCTGGCCTTAGTAGCTGTTTTGGTCGCTCGAATATACGTTAGTATCGTTGGTAATTATGCGACAGATCGAGAATTCTGATTATATTGTAAGGGCGTGAGTGCCTTTCTGGAACGTTGATAATTTTGCTTAGATAATTGAAAGCTTTAATGGAGAGGGAGATTAGATTTTTAAGAGGCTGATAATTTTATTAAACCTTTTGGAATTGAATTTCTTTTACGTTGTCTGTATTGCATTGTATAAGTATTAGCATATCTATTTTTAGTATTTATTGGAGAATCGTAACGAGTTTTACTTTATTTGATATTTTCCATTATAAAGGAAATACGATACAAATAGAATAAGAGATTTTCAGATTTATTTCAAGAGGTACATTATTTTATTTTATACGGATATTTTTCGATACAGGTTGATATATTTTATATAGAGAAACGAGTATTTTAGAATATAAAGCACACATTTTATTTTATATGAGCGCGTTTCAGTGTTAATAATTTTATACGAGTGATTTTATATAGAAACGCGTATATTTCAAGAATTTAATGATTTCATTTCAACCGTTGAAAACTGTAATACCTGATGTGCTGTGTATGTCTATATGAAAATTTTGGATATTCCATTTTATTTGACATGTCGACAATTGTATCGATTGCAAATATCTTATAAGATTGATCGATTAGTTTTATTTTAATGGCCAGAGATATCTTTTATGTACAAATGTCTGCGTTTCGACTTTATATATACTGCTATTATTGAAAACATTAATAACTGACAAAAATACTGAAACGTTAAAATTCCTATAATCTAATTTATTTGAAGAAAGAAAAAGCGTTTTAACGAACTTATGAACTTATAGCAATTTACTGACTGCGAAAAACGCTCGTATATTATTTACCAAAACTTTGAATAACACGGGAAGAACTGAAAAATTTCAAAACCAAAGATAATAATGAAATAAACAAAAACATATTCGCATGTTAAACTGGCGATTGAAACTTGGCGAAATCAAGAACTGAAAGTGCAATGGATCAACGAAATCAATTTTCCATTAACCACAGCGAAGAAACGTGGAAACGACACGGTAATAAATTGAAAAATTCATTAACCTGATCGTACGCGATTCGATTAAATTTCAAATTGATCGTGAGACCAGAAAGGCAAACGGAACTAGGCGATGGATTCGATTAACCGTTCCGTCTGGAACGTTTAAAAATTGTACGGTTTAATCTGTCTCTTTTTCCTTTTCAATCGAATTTCACGCGATAACTTTTGAAACAGCAAAACAGCGGCTACGCCGTGATTGATCGGAACGAGAATTGACTGGATCCGAAACCGGTGTTGTTGCGAAAACAAAGGAACGAACGATGGAATTTTCGAGCAGGCTGCAGTTTAATTAATCGCAAGGGAAACAACAGTCGACTCTGCGTACCTAGTTTCATGTTTCCAAGACAAACTCTGTGCATCTGACGTGCACATGAATTGAAAAACCCTTTACATGATCGTCATTCGTCGTTGTATTAGCGAAGGATCTCGTTTAAGCAGATGCATCGAGCTTGAAAGGGTGAAACTCGAGGATAAATTTTGACAGTAAATCGTACAAAGGAAATAGAGTGTCGCGTGTTGAATATATCGTTGACGAAAGCGAAATTTATACTACGTTCCTGGTGATACTTCATTAATATTGTTGCCTTCTTGGATCATTCTTTTTATTATTAACGAGTTTCTCAAATTTAAGGAAAACGTAAGAGAATCGTCGATGACCGTCTTAAATTGGAATTATTCAAATTCATCGATCTTCCCAGTCGTTCGAATAATTCTAAGCAGTAGTATATCTCTCATTGTCAGTGTAAAACAAACTGCCGTAATCTTTCTTTTAACCACTTCCATCTCGAAGATACGTGTCCGTAAACGAAGGAGGATGCACGAGGCTCTAGTGGAAGTCGCAATCAATCGTGACTTCCGGTAGATCTCGACGCACGGGGGAGAAAGTAATCGCGTATATTAGGGCAATATAAATCCGGCACGGCGGACGTTGTCGCGCGACGTTGCGACTGGAATATTAAGTATGAATATGTTAATGGACCGGCACCCTATTCTTCTCGCCCTTTCGCGTGGTGGCGCGCCGCGAAATAATGCATGACCAGAACTTCCCCTTATCGCCCTGGTGATGTACGATCACCGGGGGTCGCGCTATTTACTCGAGTGTTTCTGGAAATGGACTAGCCAAGATTTCATCGTCTTTGCCCGCTTGATCGAGACAAGAGACACATGCAGAAATACTATTCCCTTACAGATCCTCTTACAATGTTTTCCGATTCGATCGTATTCTCTTTCTTTAGTAGTCCCTTAACGTAGTGTCTCTTTCGACCTAATCGATCAAAATTTTTCTTTCTAGCGGAATTGTTTCTTGGATAACAATATACATTTGAATAGGATAAAATGCAAAAGACGAAGCAACAGAAAGCGTGTGGACTTTATAAACACGAATTTCTACGAGAAAGAAACATAGCTTCCCTTCCGCTTCTCCTTCACATTATCGACATAATCAAAATTCCTTCGCCAATCGGACGAAACTTTCAAGCTGAGCGATTCAAAGGCCGAAAACTTGGTTGCTCTTAACGATCCCCTTCAAGTTACATTGTTAGCAGCGAGGTTACACGAAGTGGCTGCAGAGATCGATCTGCATGTGGGTGGAAACGCTGACCGTCCTGAGGGCATCTGACGTGGGATCGCCGTTGCATAAAAATCCGTCAGGGACACTGGTCCGTTTCGTGTTAGTGCTCTCTGTGTCTATCAAGGTGCGTTTAAACGAGCAGCAACATAAAATGAAAGCAACAGCATTCGTTCGTGCTCGTTTAATGTAAACGCCCAGCGAGAAAATTGTTCGTAAATGTATTTATAAGAATCGAACAAACATTTTTGGAGTATTTTTAGTGCATTCTAAGAAAATTCGTACGTACGATTAACGAATAAACGAACAATCGCCCATTCGTCATTTACACTTTAACTGTTTCACTGTGCATTAAAATAGTGGTGTGATGCTATAACTACGTTGAAAAATTTCTAAAAAAATTGTTTCATCTGGATTTCTCATATAATCATATAATTATAATTATTAAATATGTACTGCCCATGTGGCAGATTTTAAGATAGGAAATGTATAATGATTCATGCATTCACGTCGTCGTAACAATTACAAACCTTAACAATTTATAACTTCTCGCGTGTTCGTACAATGTACATCATCGCTCAAAAACTTTAGAACGGTATTTATATTTGCTTGAAAATTACGGAAAGTTATGTAATTATCAAACCATATAGAAATGTCGCCTAACAGGATACATTATGCGATAAAGAAAGTATCAGAGGCGAGTGTATCATGAATTTTACTAAAAAGTTTAGGAACCTGCATCAAATATCGAAGTTTTATAAAAGACAGAAGGTGTTTTAAAGCTTTTAAACAGAAGTGTGTGGACTGCGCTAATTTTACTAAAGTAAAAAAGAGCGTTCGTTCGCTTAATCGGAACGCACTTTTACTCGAAAGCACATTCTCTTTGTTTCTCTCCCTTCTTTACTTTTGTTTTACTTCTTTTGTTTCACAGCATCGAACAATGAATCAATTGAGTGAATCATTGGCATGGTTAGATAACTATGATTTAATGTGACAACAGAGTATGAGAGAGTGGGTGGTTCAAGTGGATTTTGTGTTTCGGTTATTGGAGCCGGATTAAATTTAACCCTGCCACATCGAGAAATTTGCCGTCCACGTTATGCCAATGGATCTCGAATTGAATTTCGTCTGCGTGAAATATAACGGAGATAGACAATAGAGAAGAAAAATTGTGTATTTTTTTTCACTTTTTTTTAAATAAAAATTTAATACAGTATGATTTATGAACTTGGACCTTATGAGCAAAGAATAGATTCGGTTGGGAAATTTTAAGTATAGATTTTAAACAAGCTTTTAATCGAAGCATTCTTTACAAGATCAGATCTCCAAGGAAAATTATCTCCAAAAAATTCCAAATGCTATAGGAACTTTGATTTTACCCGTTATTTTGCTCATCTGCATCTTCTTTGATTGGAATCTCCTTGGATTTTTTAAAATCCTGCTGCAATACAACGTACTGTGCAATGTACAATGCAATGCGCTTTGGATATTATCGATTCATCGTTATTAAAACGCAAGGCATTTTTAAATAAAGAATTTACAGAATATTTCCCAATAATCTACCTGCGATAAAGTTTGAAAGAGAAAATTTGGCATTTAGTTAATTTGTTTTTTGAATACTCGTCGCCCTATGTACGCTCTATTTCGATAACTTTTAATTTTAATAATTTATTTTTTAAATTATTTTACAAAAATCTAAGTCTGTGGTATTTATCTTCTCCGTGCAATTTGTTTGATTTGTCAGCCTGTTGTATTACGTCGATACGAAAATTCACTTCTTTTCTATTACATAATATTAGAAATATAAAAATGTTTTTTAGACTGACGTGTTATATTGACAATATCGAACAATGTATACATTAAAAGATTATTAAAAAAAAAATATATAAAATATCTTTTCTTTTAACGAATAATTTAAATTGGAAGAGACGAACAAGCATATATATTTTTCATATTTAATAAAAATGATTCAAAGTTTAAGTATTTCAATTTTATCATCTATTCCCTAAAATTCTAATTGCAGCAATTTACTTTTATTTTTCAACTTATTTACCTACTTACTGTTTTCATTTTTTAACAAAATTCGTTGAAAATCGAAGTTCTTCAAATTACGTATCTACTTTCGAAAATTCTAATTTCATCGACTAGATTTTATTTTTATATTAATCTTACAACATATTTCGCGTATCCATTTTATTTTTTTTATTTCCTTTTTTCTATAATATTATATGCCATTACGCGGCTTTTAAAACACGAAATATTTTTAAGCGGCCCGATTTACTGTGCATTTTAATAAATGCTTCCGGGCAACGCTTGTAATATGCTTGTGTAAGAGGCATCGTAACAAATATCCAGTCATGGTGGAAAATGTTTTCCCGCGCCAGGGGTTTACACGTTGTAAAAATCCAAATACAAGGTATAATAATCGTTGAATTTTTGATATGTCGCTTCACTCTACGCCTGTAATCATGCTAAACGGAGCATGTAAACTGGTGACTGATAAAAAATTTAACCCGTGTGTCCTGAGCGTTCTTTGGTCCATTTCTCGCGACAACATGTTGCTCATACATTTCAATGAGAGCACTCCAACGGGTGCTCGAAAAACATGTATCATCAACGTATACTTGCCGGAGTTTACTTTTTAAAATCATATTAAAAAATGATTAATGGATATGTCGTAACCTTGGTTATTATCATTTTCGCTGGAGCAGCAAACATGACGAAATAAATATACAATATTTTGCAATATTCTATGTAGAATACTACTTTGAGTTGGTTAATAAATTTATTCACTTTTCAGTATATATATCATTTGTTTATATACTATACCATTTCGAAGAATGCTATAAAAGTTGTTTAAGGGCTGTAAAAATACGCGCATTTGAATCTTTTGATGGAAGATGCAATATTTATAAACATTTCGGAAAAATAAATCGTTTCTCAGCACTCGACGTACTCTTTTGAAAAAACACGACTGAACTTGCTACTCGATCTAACAAATTATTATTCAGCCTAATACTATTCTGCAATTTTATAACGATAAAAAATGGTGGTTTATTTATAAGTATTTATAGAGTTATACATTTTATAAGACTTTTCATCTAAGGAAATAAACAAAGTTAAATACCGATCTATTATTTTGAAATATTTAAGTACCATAATGTTTGATAACATATTAGTAATACTTACCTCGTCAGAAATATAAGAACACTTTATTTTGATCGTATATGAACAGTGTTTTAATTTATTGTTCTTTTACTTTATAGAACTGACATGGAGGCTGTATCTGGAGCCAAAAGTGGCACGTTAAAATTCATACGCACTTTGACTAATATCTCGAGAGATGCCGGTAGTGTAGTGCACATGCGATGCGAGGTTGTCGGCGATCCTCCGCCAACTAGAATCAAATGGTATAAGAACGAAGCACCTCTCGAAGAAAAACGACCCAAGATCACTATAAAGAAGATACCTGCGCAGGTAATATCAACGTTTATTAATCACAAATATTTACCTTTAATTCTTCCTCCTATTATAAATACGAAATAAACGGCAAATAAAAAATTCGTATAAATAACCTAACATTATAAAACGTAAGGACTTTTTAGAAATATTTGCAATTTTACACGTTACTTCTAATGAGAATAACATTCTAACTTTCATAATTATAAACATGTACCCATGAAACTACAGTGAGAACAGGAGAGTTAAAAATTTGTGCTTTACATTGGCCAAATGCAGAAATATGTATGTATGTATATGAGATGTAGAAATACCTATGTAGATGGAGTATGTTGTACCAAAGTATAGATCATGTTTATACTGGATAAAATATCTTGAAACAACATAGAAAATATTCTACTATTTCGAGCCTTGTTTTATGGGATTCTTTATTAAATATATTTTATTATACATATACATGTAATATGAATAAGAGAAAAACAGAAAATATTTGTATTCCTCAGACACATGAACATGCTGCGAAGAACATCGCCGGAAGTCGCCTAAAAATCGTCAACTTAGATGTCTCTGACATAGGGTTCTATGCTTGTCGTGTAACGAATGGGAAGGATCAGATCCAAAGCGAAGGAACTCTTCGCGTCGATTCGTCCAAAAGCAGACACAGTAAGTCAAATATGAGTCAAAAATATTCCTAGCAAATATTTGTAGAACTATTCACCAGCAATATTATTCAACAATTATTTACTAGATCACTGTTTAAACTTACTTGAAATATATAGGAATATTATCGCTTAACAAAGCATTCAATAACAGAAATACGAAATCAGTTAGAATAACAAACAATTAGAAACGAGATTAAAACTCGAAAGGACAAAATTTAAAGAATAAGAGATTGATAACACTGACAAAATTCAATTGTATTGATACGAAAAACTAGATTTATTTTAGCTTTCTTCTACAGACACGACCATCAGTGAAACTATTTGTTCACATCAAACTAAGTATGTATGTATTTGTATCTTTGTTCTTCAATCGGAGAGTTCAAATTGAGTCCGTAGGTAAACGTTTCACGATTTCGAACAAGTATCTATGATGACGAAGAAAAGCTTTTCGTGATCTCAAGCGGAGACGTGCGAAATATAGGAAGCTTTAACGGAGGATCGTAAAGCTGTCAATTCGACTCATCGAAATTCCCTTTTGACGTCTACTCGGCGAGGACGTGAGGGGAAATTGATTCCCCCGGGCAAAGTGATTCCTTTTAGAGAAAAAAACGTCGAAACGCCGACTTTGGCAATTTTTTTGGGACAATGTTTTGAATAAGGCAAAACTTGAAACATTAGAATATTGTTTAAATTACTTCGATATTTTATTTATTTTCTAAAAATACATGTCGCTGTACGTATAGCGAATCAAAAGAATATTTCCTTTATTAATACAATAAAATATAGTAGATATAAAAAATATATAAAGGATATTTCACAATTTCATCAATATTACTGAATTTTTTATTCAAAGATAATATTCAATTCATTGAATTCATTAAATTTTAATCGTTGACAAATCTAATATTATTATATGAATATGAGAATTTTTTTGTCATATACAATAATACATTAAAGCTATTTGTTTATTGTATTTCAAAGATGTCAGAGGTCTTAGATTTCTCATTTAAATATTTATAAAAATGTTATAACAGTTTATAGAAGTATCAAATATTTCTGTATGTTGAATCATAAGATGTTTATACGAATGAAATGTTTATATAAAATCCATATTATGAAAACGCTAAAATAAGTACGAATTTATCTGTTATTAATGAAGTTTATTTAACTATTTCTCAGTAGCAATTTCATGACTAAGTTTACGAGGACACGACGTGCAGGGAAATTCCTCGTGCTCTTTACAAACGTTCTGACAAGTCGTAAACTCATAAAGCATCTGCTTCTGAAACACATTGCACGCAAAGTTAGCGAATTGCAACAAAATGAAGTGCCTTCATGATGTATGAAACTATATACGTACGAAAACACCATTTTCTAAGATGCAAATTCCTACGTCCGACAGTTTATCAATTAACTTTTACTTTACTGCCAAAATTTTACGAGAAACCTCAATTTATTTACAAAAGCCTTCATTTTACAGAATTATTAGTTTAATAAAAAAATATCAACACTTTCCGTGAATATTGCACAAAATAAATTAGGCAATAAAAACTTTAAATATTTTTTATCCTATTTTTAGTTATTATGATACATCCACTGCGCATCGTTCTTGTACAATAATTCATAACATATTTATACTTTCTGAATTTTATTCTAGACTTGTGTTCGCTTATTATCCAAAGAATATATATGCATATAATAATTACTTATTTTACATTCTATAATAACGTTATAGTTTGCTTTTTATTTATTTTCCAGTAGATAAAATGAATTTTATTATTAGCTTTTAATTAAAAATTTGTCAATTTAAGACATAATTTCTAGACACTGTTGAAAAATTTATGTTCATTTATCGATTCCTGACGTTTATTCTCTAAATAAAGCGACCAAATATTTTCAACATTTCTCTAAAAAAAAGAAGAGAATTAACAAGTTTTAGCAACACGAACGCAATTAAACCTCTTTCGTTTCTACTATCTCTTTCGCAGCACACCTGCGTGTTAATAGCTCCTGTATACGGTTTCCGTGTACGGTGGTAATTAGAACAGGCCTACCGCGTTTTCCAACAAAGTTCAAACGCGACACCATCAACAAGTTCTAATCTATTTTCACGGATGTGTCGCCAACGCTTGAAACGTTGGAAGAACCGTGCTATATCGCTAAGAGCCTCTTCCAATTCCAGGCTGTTAGAGTTTCTTCTCACCCTTGTTTTCGACCCAAAGGAGCTGCAAGGTGTTCCGCGAATTCAATTTTCCGAACAGAGAATTGAATTGAGCAGAATGTACGACGTTGCTTCCTGTACGGAAGGATCAGTATTGTTTTTCGATGCGTGACTCTTTGTGCTATTTCCAAGGACAATCTTTTTTATCAGAAGAATTTTTCTTGTTCTATTATCTAATCTTCTATAGAATGGAATGGAACAAAATATGTCATGGAAAGAATTGTAATTATCGTGTATATCCTAACGTTAATTATACACCACTTTCCAAGAACGAAAAATTCTAATTTATCTATTAAAAATCTCACAAAATCCACCTTAACACGTTCATCGTGTACCTCCAAACTATATTGAGATTGTAATTACAAATGAAGCAACGGACAAATTACAACTTCCTTCTAAATTTTTCAGCGCAACGACAAGCCCAAGAATGTCATATTCCCCACCAGAGAAACACAAATAATCCCCTCCTCCTAAAAAAAAAAAAGAGAAAACAAGAAAGAATGAGAAGAAGGAGAAGGACGAAGGAAACAAGCTTCGAAAGCGTATTAAGGCCGATGCCAGGGCTAATTCAGCCTCATCCCCGTGGAGCTTGTCGTCCCTTATAAGTCGGTATTCAGCCGGAAAGTTTTCACCCGGTGTCTCGAAGAGGAATTTCGCGCGAGAGGAACTTTCGAAACGCTGCCTTGCCCGCCAGCGATGAAACAAAACTGACAGCGTTCCTCTGACGAAGTTACCGGCCGACACCCCTAACAAATTCTAATCTAATCGGCAGCGAGAGTGGGCCGATGCACGGAAGAGAACGTTTCTTCGCTTGTAGCCCCTCGATGGACCCGATGGCCAAAGCCTTGGAAACCCTTGACGACGCAGAACTTTAATATTAGCACTCTGCAAGTCAAACTCTGCTAGTACTCTCCTCCCCGATCCGGCAAGATTCGAAGTTCTTTCCACTCGTTCCGATCCCCCGTACTGCATCCCTCGTTTTTGATCCTTTGAGAGGACGCGTCGTTGATACGAGTCTCAGTGGAAATCTTGGCAATGATTTGTTTGACAAGTTCAGACTCGATATAAGTTTCTGCGAGATTTTTGTTTCAGCATGTAGCATGTTCATTTTCTATTTATTTGTTCTTTCTTTCTTTTTTTCGACTAGACGAAAACCGAATGAGTGTGCAGGGCGATAAGAGAAGAATAGAATAGAGAGTGATGAAATGTTATAGGAAGAATTTCTGTTATTGAATTATTTACTGTAGAATAGGATAGAACAAATGGTGATTTAATTATATTTACAAAAGTATTAATTTTTCAGAAATGCATGTTCTTTTAATTGCTGAGAGAAATATGGCATAGAGATTTTGTATTTAACATTGTACATACGATATCGTATTATTGTATTATTTAATATCGTATATTAAACTATTAACTTGTTAACAAGTTAAAGAGGCTCTATATAAATAAGTAAGCGTAACTAAAAGAACAAAAAATGAAAAGACAATTTTAATATTTTAAATATTTTAAACTAAATAGCGTATCGTTAACGATCCTTTTATATATCTCCACAAATTTCAAAGATTTATCTATGTAGTTAAAAAAGATAGATAAGAAAGAATAAGATAAAAAAAGCAATGGAAATCCGGAGTAATCAAACTACCAACGTCGATTTACTTGCTTAATGTAAACGAGACTTCGCAATTTCGAACTTAATCGTTGGATGGTTTTTGGTTGGAGATCAACGTCGCTCATCGCTCTCTCTCTCTCTCTCTCTCTTTTTCTCTCTTTCTCTAATGTTTAATTCGAAAAGGGGCGAGAAGTCGAGTTAATTAACACGGTGCTCAATTATTCAGGGCGGGCCTAATAAGCCGTGTCGAAACTGTTTGCCGCTGGTACACGATCGGAACGAGTTTGCGTTGCGCGCGAGCGTCAGTGGGCCTTTTATGGCAAGGTGTTGCTTTCGGGGGATGGTGTTGACCTGTTTAAGTGGCGTGGAACGTAATGATTCGTGAAGTAAAGCGCCACTACAGCTGTGACGGAGATTTAAATGGGAAGAGGTAACGCTCTGTTGAAGAAGTATTCGGCGGAACTGGAACGTGTGTTCGAAACTCAGGGCTGTTACCGTCCCTTGGAAATGCGGGCAACTGGATTACATGTAATTTAGGAAGAGGTTGGTAAGTGGCTCACATTGATTCCTTGCGATGAAATGAGGTTTTTTTGAACGTCGTGGAATCTGGAAGGATAGAAATGTGAGTTTAGTGGTTGAAAGTAGACTTGAGGTATATTTGAAGTTTTTAACAAAAAGAGAGGGAAAGTTAAGATGAAATATTCAAGATGATACGAAGTAGAAATCTAATGACTATGATATGAATAAAATTGAAAAAATAATTATACAAAGTATATAAATGTACAATATTCAGACACCTACTTCGCGAACTTTTTACGCAAAAACAATGATGTAGCATGCATAGAGAAGGGAAAATTGGACAAGGTAAATGGCTACGCTAAAAGGACGTCCGCCCTGCACTTTCCTAATTCACTTATCCACGTTGCCATCGAGTTTTTAACGAAGAGGCTGAACACTTAGTTATCGTGAAACCCCGCCACCCAAGTTCTCGTGTTTACTTTAATCTGTCGGATGAGATCTTAAAGAACCTTCACGTGTTTGTTATAGTATCGCGTGGAACGTTTAAAACCGTGACTTCCCGGTAATAAAACACAATTTAGATTATCATATATTATATCATAGGCTACGACAAATAGAGGCTATATTATCATAATTAGTTATTTATTATCCTATCAGGAAGTTATTAGAAGTATTTTAAGATTTTTGTTATAAAGCAATCCTCTGTAACACCTCTAGTACAAAATTGTACATGTATATATATATTTCTTTTTTTTTTTAATTTATTCCTCTTATTCTTGATTTATTATTTGTCAACTAAATTCGTAATACTTTGTTAATCTAGTATCACACGAAAACCACAAACCAACCCTTTTAATAATCATTATTTGGGAATTATTATTTCCTTTTTCTCGAATAATTATTATCTTACTCTATACAATAATTATTATAAATAAAACGATTATTAATTCCTGCATTTCAAATCAAAGTAAAAGTCTGCAATTGATTGCAATCTCTTTTCCACAGAAGCGAACAAAGTTCTCTTTACAGAAGATTAAACGATTCAGTGATGAAACCAATTGCAATGGAAAGGATACTTTACACAACACCTATCGTAAAAAAACCTCGCAAAATGCTTTGAATCGAGCAAAATTTTCGATTTTACAAATTCAAACGAGGTCCGTGCACGCGCAACTATTGAACGCTACATTTAAAAGAATAATACTACAAGAGTAAAAAGGGGAGTAAAAGAGAAACAAACAGCGATCATTTATCGCACCGAACGGAAAGAACTTTCCCACATAATAATTGTATTCGATTTTACGCGTCACCGCCGGCTTCCACGAGCGTTCATGTTTTCTGCATATTGAAAGAGAATCTCGCGAAATTTTTCGCGCTGATCGACCCACCCCGTTCACCGTTCATCGTTCAACATTGATGAATATTCAAGTTACTGTCCATAATTTTTCATATAATTCCGAGTCGCGTCGAGTTCTCTATTATTTACAATCGATACTTTTATTTGCACAAGAGAAGGGTAAAATGGCCGTGAAACACAGGCAGTGTGAAAGAGAAACGAAGGAAAACTAAAACTACTTTTAAACTACTTCTTCTCATTTTCTTTTTTTCTTATAACAAGAATAATTTTTGTAACGCAGTTGAAAAAGTATATATTTTCCAGGTTGCGAGCTCATGTATTTTCCCTTGCTTTAGAAATTATTGTCTTACTCTGTTCAACGATGATCGTATTATAGCTATTATAGACATAACTATTATAATGTTCACTGGAAAATTTCAGAAAGTTCAGAGAAAATTATTCGTCATACGCTATGAACTCATTTCCGCATCCGCGAACAGACAACAATTCAGTGAATACTATACTGCTATGAATAATTATGGACTGAAACACACTATTTCTTCAATATCATCAAAATTCATTGATAATTCCTAGATATATTAAATGAAGTTGTTTTTGTAAAGAGTAGATTGAACGTTATAAGATATCAGAAGATGTTACATGGCGAATTATTGTCTTTTCACAATCGAGACAAAAAGACAAATCTTCAATGGGACAGTTTGCACACAGCCGCCAATACAAAAAAATGGTTTCAAGATTTCGGAACAGGATTATTACCATGAAAAACATTGGATTCTGATCTGAACGTGATCGAAAACCCGCAAGGGCAATTCTAGCAAGAAAAGTTTGCACCTCCTAGCGTGGATGAATCACTCGCATACACATCAAAGTGTTAAAGTCTAAATTCGCCTTCAGCTATGAATTCCTGTATCAAAGGCCGAATAGATATTGAAATTTATTCGAGTTAAAGAACGAACGAAATTCTCCTATAATACATTTCGTAAATCAATTTTCTACGGAATACGAATAATAGTGGTAAAATGCGATCAAGTATAATTTTTATCATTTTTCATAATTCCAAAGAACCCTGAAGATCCGCCAATTTTTCGGCACATTTTTCGAGTTGCATCGGTCGATGGAGCGTGTAGATATACTCCTCGATGATTTGGAAATGATATTCAACGAATTTGAAGGATCGCGTTTTACGGCTGATTCGATTAATTCACAATTATACCCGTCCTGGTTAATATCGATTCCGGCGGACGGATACTCTCGCTTCGCTACCCCTTATTTCGACGGCGTTCTAGCCGAATTTTAATTAATTCTGGAATTATTAATCCGACCAGGCCAGCTGGCAACTTTGATCCGCCTATTTTCGCGGAAATAATTGAAAAGGTTCTCTCACCCACGGAAAATCGTTCTCCACCATGACGGAGACAGTTCTCGATGTCTCAATCTTTTCTCGTTACAAATGGCCTCGTTTGTGACGGGAATGTTTGATTAATCGATTATAAAGTAGGAAATGTGACTCTGATTCTTTTTCAATGGAAATGTTTCGAGACGTAAATATCGTCAGTGATCGATACACTGCCGATTTTTAAGACAAATGTATTTTAATAAAAAAATGTATGAACATGGCAGTATCTCTGTATTCGTTATTCTGTACGAGAGGGGACAATTTAAATATCGTATTGCTTATTCTACGAAGATATAAATCATTTATTGTTTCTTGAAAATACCTAAACTATTTCGTTCTGTCAATAACGTTTAATTGTACAAGCGATTTTTAACAAAAATTTATTTCAGTTTAATATTGCGTTCGAGCAAGTCCATAGAAAGAGTTCGAACTGCGAAATAGATTTATTTCGCATAATTATTTTGCGCAATCAGTCAATATTTTTAAGAAATTTAACAAGCTACGAAAAGTATTAGAAGAGTACTAGTTTTGATAAAAAAACATAACATAACATAAAACATAAAGACCGCATACAATTTAAAAAGCAAAGAGGGAAGCTTCTTTTTTGATGAAAATTCAATTGTACAAATTTAATTTTATTGTTAGGGAGAAATTATTTACGTCAAGTTACAGCGAATGATCTATGTTCTCAATCTATGTAGAACAAGCAGCACAATATTTAAATCATCCTCTTTCATATGAAACAACAAATATAGAGATAGCGCTGTCTCCAAATATTAATGCGAATGCACAATGTACAAATTGCAACTTTAAATGTACAAAACTGTAAAGAGTGTGCACGTACATTGCAATCGGCCCGGTAAGCAATCAACATTCTGCAAACTACTTCCATAGAATTTCGTTAAACATTAATCACACCGTACAACAAAACACATTAACTGAAACAGCGTTCACCGCAAACAAATTTCATTCAGCGACGACGCGTTCATTATCAACGGCATTATAACTCGAGGTCGCGCGATGAAATTTTCCGCGGTCGCGTGTTGCGCAACCATCCCCTGCATTCTTGCAATAAGATCATGAATACGGCGCGAAAAACCAATACACCGGGAATAATCGAAAAAGTTCGCCTGTCACCGAAGACAGTCGCGTCCGGTGAACACATTAACGGTACCACGGTGAATGCGCGTTTCTGCTCGCGTTGCACTCTTTGCTCAAAGGCAGTTCGATTTACGGACAAGCCGATGAACACAAAGTTGAAAGCAGGGCAGATAGAGAGAGAAAGAGAAATAGAAAGGAAGAGAGAGAGAGAGTGGGAGGGCGAAATTTTAATGGAGAGAAATTCAAACAGAGAGAAGAGGGACTTGGTACGCGGAATTTCAAACAGTGCAGGAAGATCGATAAGGAGAAAGTGAAACGGAACTTCGAATAAAAATCTCTGTCGAAGGTTTATTCTTGGATGACGTTTTATTCATTTCAATAACTTGAAGGACTCTTAACCCTGCTGCGGTCTTCCAAGTTTTATATTTCAATCTTGCTCTCATTCCAACAAATGGAAAGCATTTATGATGTTTTAAAAAGATATTGAACGTAAAACTGAAGCAAGAAAGCATGCATTTCAAGAAGAATTTTTCTCATATTCTGTTTAAGCTGGAGATATTTTTAATGATAGAAAAATAAAATTGGGTCGGTAATGGTTGAAAGAACGCAGCAGGGTGAAGAATTATGATTTTGTAATTTGATTATTTGTTATTAATTAATTAATAAAATTAATTCAGTTAACTTTTGTTAATTTAAGAATTGGATATCATTTGGTTAATCTTGAATGAATTAGAGAAATTTTAAGGTGAACTTTGAATATGTAGAACATAAAGGAATTCTGAATGTAAAAGATACAGAGACTCGATAAAAAGAGATTCACAGAGAAGAAGACTCGCAGAGGCTAAATGCAAAAACTCATAGAAAGAAAGGTTTCCTGACAGTCAACAGAAAGAATCGAGTGAGGAGATTCACAGGAAGACTAACCACGAAATAAGAGAGGAAAGCTATGGAAAGGAAGTCCACACAGCGAAGCTCGCAAAGAACAAAGAAAAGAGAAACTAGAAAAACGCCTGGAACAAAGTGACTATCCAAATGAAGGGACTGCCCCGAGAAAAAGCTGTGAAAGAAGGACGGCATTAAAACTCGATCAACACGAAAGATAGGCGAAATAAAATTTATTTAAACTTCGCAAGATTTATCATCGAGGTGACGAAACACCTGGAGAAAGAAAGCAGATTAAAGAACGAAAACCGTATTATCCGAGACGTGATAAAAAATTGAAAGAAAGGAAAGGTATTTCGGCAAGAATATCACCGACAAAGGAAATTTCACGAAGAAAGAGTCGTTGTTAGAAATGAAAGAGCAGAATTCACGAGTAAATGCAAACACATGTAGTTTTCAGAAAGTGTAGATAAGAAAAATTGTAAGGCTGAGAAAAATGGATTAAATAAAAGATTTACAAATTTTTCACCGTTCAATATTAAATTATTGCAAAATTTTGAAAAAACCTCATGCAGTGAAAATTATACTTTGGCTATTTGATAATTAAAAGCAATCAATTAATTCTCTATATAATTTTTCTCTATATAATTTTAAAAAAGTTGTAGAACAACTAGATTTCCAGCACTGGTTACTTCTAAATATTGATGAAACTTTCGCTTCACAAATTTTTAATAACCTGATCTTAAAGCTGATGAAAATTTTAAAAAACGCTGAATAAGTTCGTCGCGTAACAAATTCAATTTTCAGCTGCTTTTGAAAAAAGCCGATGAAATCTCCATAATCAAACATAAAGCTGATGCAACATTTTTAAAACTTTGTATATATGTTCATCCTGTAATAGATTCAATTTTCGGTAAGCTTTTAGGAAGGATAATATGAATTTCACGAAATTTTCATAACCAAACAAAACTGACGCAGAATTTCAAAAACGCTGTATAAATCTTCGTCGTTTAATAAGCTGAAATTTCAGCACTTTTTAAGTAAAACAATGAAACTTTATAGAAACGTTGCAGATTTTGGCTAATCTTTCTACATATTGTGTATATATATATATACATAAAGCTACGAAAAAATTTAAAAATCACTGTATACTATACATCATCGTTTAGTAAAGTCAATTTCCATCATATTTCCTTAGCAATGAAAAGCAATGAAACCTTTATGCTACAAATTCTACTTTATCAAACATAGAAGTACCAAAAAATCTGCAAACTACATCGCAATACATCTTCATCATCCGATAAACATCATTCTGCCCGTACCTACTCTCGAAGGCGATAAAACACGCGCTCCACCCCGAACACGAAACAAAAACAACTCGCCAACGCCATGCTTCGCAAATTACTTCATCGACTATCTAATCACACGATCAAGCTCAGCCCTACGTATTTTTCCTTCCATTCCCACCTACGTGTTTCATTAAAATCCACGCGATTCTCTGGTTAACAAGATAAAAACATATATGTACGTGGCACGATGAAGAAAGAAAACAGAAAGGAGCGAAGATCCTCGATCGAAGAACACGAGAAAGACAAAAGGGTGAGAAAAAAGATAGAGAGGAATAAAGAGAGAAAGGAGAGAGAGGGTAGGGGAGAAGGTGAACTAGCAGAAACTCTGGTGAGGGCAGTGAAGCAAGTTGGAGAGAAGCAGTTTCAAACTACACAGCCGTGTAATCATATACAGATAAGAGACGTACATACATACGTATTCACGTGGTAGAGGGCAAGATTCTATCGTTGCAGCAGCTGCAACGTGAAAGAGGATGTGCCACAGACCTTGGTGAAAAGCCTCCACACCCGATTCCAACGTGATTTCGTAGGGTTATTTAGTATGCCAGGCAGAGAGAGAGAAAGAGAGGAGGAGAAGGAGGGAAATGAGGCAAGTTTCGATTCGCGATATCGAATCGTGCACGATGATACAATGAGCCAAAGTAATACCTCTCGAGATACGCCAGCTCGATAGCTTTTGTAATTCTGGAGAAATCTAGATGCGAAAATTACCTTGGGGTGGAAAATTTTTCGGTGAAAATTGTGTAACATTTATTAAAACATTTGACGAAGCAGATTAGTATTTCCATAAGATTTTATAACGTGAAAGAGCACATACCGAGAGACTAAGCTTACTGCGGGGTAAAAAATTTTGTGGTAAAAATTGGGAGGTGATGAAACGTTTGATATAAGAAAGAAAATAAACTGTGTACGTAGTTTGTTTGGAAAGCAAGAAAGATTGAACTCATTGTTCGTACTGTCAGAAATGGAGTGTTGTAACGATTATATTTATGATTGTTGCAAGTTATATTAAAAATGTTCGATACCGTTAACCTACGAAGAACGCGGAATAAGAAGAATAAAATGCATATTTTTTTATTTATTTAAGAGAAACCCTAAGCGTCCGGCACTTGAGGAACTACCCCTACTAATATTTCATATTATATACAAATTCATTTTTGAAATTGTAACTTCTATATACAATATTCGATTGGTTTTATTCTCTACAAATTTTAATATTGTAATCACGATAGTCGTGCCTCGTTACGCTGCTAAGGAAATTTCAAACAGTTTCGTATAATGCACATAATATATTCATAGCGATTTTCTGTTTTCGAATACTTCGTGAAATCGAAAAAAACAGTCGATCCTGGAATTTTGTACCGAACACACGCATTTTGAATTGCGGCGCCCTGCTACAATGCACATAGTGAAATAGATTGCTTGTCGTTACTGTAAATAAATGATAATTACGAAGGAAGATAACCATCACCCGTGCAACAATACGTTTATTTGTTAAAACAAGAACAAGGTAGAAATTATGAGAATTTAAAGAATGTAGAAAGGTTCATTAACGAGACACAATCATAACAAACCGATTGGAGTATGGTCCGCCGCGATCGCGAAGCATTTTCGCTAAACGCGACGAAGCGAGTAGCAGTTATCAGCGACGACTCAGGGAAATCGTGTAATTTACGAGACATCATAGCCGTGAAATGCAACAATGCTCGTTACGAAATACATTTCCCAGGCCGCGAATAATACCTATCTACGAAATATCGGCTACGCTGCAACCACCTACGATTTACAGTCAGCCACGATTAAGTAGCTTACCTGGGAACTCCGTACTTGCTATGAAACGGAAACTTCGACTAGCAAGTTTCCTGATGCACTTGCAACTTGCAATTTGCCGGTCGAGCACGTTAATCAGAAGAGATTTACCACTAAAAAGAGTGTTGAAAATGGAATGCGCTAGCTGGGGAAAAATGTTATTTTCCCAAACGCGCGAGTTACAAATTCCTCTGGAAGTATAAGAAGGTTGTCCATAAAAAGATCAGTAAATACAACAAACAGCGAAACAAGCTAGCGAGACGGTCTCCCCGGAAAGTTTGCCGATAAATTCCTTAACAAATTTCGAGGCGTATAATTAGAGACGGCCCGTCTGGCGTATCATTAAACCAAGATACCTCTCGTTAAGCACGTCCACGATGAAATTGAAGCTTGCAGCTGGAGCTGGAGGCTCGCGCTTCGGCCAACTTTCGCATAAAGTTAAAGCCGTGCCCGAGGCACAAAAGCATCTTCGAGGCAGGCGTGACTGAACCCGTGATTCCAGATAAGCTCGATCTTCGCGTCTTGAGCTTGCGTTCCTCCTTGATCGACCTACATGTCGCGCACATCTTATTCTTCCTTCTCTTCTTTTTGATAGCTAGTCACTGGTATGTACAGTTACTCGCAAAAGTATTCGATCAGTGTATCTAAATTCGGCTATATAACAACACAATATAAATTCTACGATAAAATAAAAATGAAAATTATACGATAAAATTGTATGATATACTAATATATACGTATAAATCATGTCGTCATCGACTAAACTGATTCTTCACAGAATGACGAAACCTCCGTATATATATATCGTTCATGCATAAAGATCAGAGGGTATATATTGTTCATGTAACTCTTGAATCGAGCTGTAGCTTAACAACACGAAACCGCAGCGTTCGCCCGCAGATGTGCGTGTGCGTGCGTGTGGGGGATCGGGGGCATCTGTTCCATGTACATTTAATGCACACGAAACACACAACGCGCCCCCAGGCCGGAGGGGTTGCAAGGATAATTTCGGATAACCGCACTGGTAAAACCTGAATACCAGGGGCGTATCCATGGCCACGGAACTGCGGGCTCGAATGTTCCGAATGTAACTTAAATCTTAATAATATTCCACCTTATCTTAATTAGCTTCCGCGATGCGATGCGTGTTTTAATAGTGGCACCCACGGCTGCTTATCTCGTTCGATCAAAATTTATAACCGGTATTACGCTACTTGGCGCGTTAATGCCGCTCGGATACCCTTCGTCCTTTTTTTCCGAGGACTCGCGTGGACATGGTAAATCGTCCAACTTTTCTCCCCTTTTGCGATCGTATTGATCGTTCATTAGCGCTGCAGGACAAAGTATCGCACGTACGTACTAAGTACTCGGATTATAAGCGTTCGTCTGTGCTTGCGTGTAATGAAAAGAGCTTAAAATGGGAGTATCGTCGGATATGTGGGAATATTGATCACATGTTTCAGCTCGATATATAGTATGCGTCTAACTGTAAAGAATAAAGGATAGTCTGGCTAATAAAGTTTTTTGATATATACGTATAACGTTGGTAATATTATTAATAAACCGGGAATGTTTACGTATTTCTGATAAATTTAAGTAAATTTGAACGAAATTATACAGAATACAATAATAATTTATCTTTTACCTATAATATTTTACATTACTTTTTAACGTATCTCTTCTTATTCAATATCGCTTCAAATTCAATTTATTCTACCTAAACAGGGAAATAAAATAGCTTCTTTCTAATTTCAAAAAATACTTTTGAGGATGTTTGCCAAAATGCTCGATTAAAACATTTCAACTTTTCGGATTTCTGTTCTGTTCATTTATTGGTTTGCTTATTGCAACTAATGTAAGTATGTAACAACGTTTCCATAACTAAAGTCTAAAGGCGATTAGACTCGTTACTATTAATATTAAAATTCTAAAATCATCAAGCTATAAAAACAGCATAATAAACATCGTCAGCTAACTCTCAACCACTCGCCATCTATGCACTTTCAAAAACCTGCAAACTTTCGAACAATATTATCCGAATTGTTGGTGAGTCAAACTCCGCTTTCTCGACACGTGGTCGCGCCAATACATTGCATTGGACGGAAGTGAAACGTAGATCATATCGAAATTCAGTACCGTTCGAACCAGGTGAGGGTGGAGCAAAGTTCTTTAAAGCGGGAACTGTTTACGATTCAATTGGAAAAGGCTCTCTCGACGGGCAGCAAGCACAGCGTGACTAGCCGCACAATATCGGTTAACAAACCGTCGAGAACTGTCAGGGACTTGTTCCTAACTTCGATGTAACTTCGCTTTCGAACTTGTTCCCCGCCGCACGATTTAAAGACGACCGCAAGAACTCTTTTTTCCTTCGGTCGAGAGGTTCGACTCGTGAAAGCACTCGATTTCAACCGCACGTTTCTCCGTTCTTCTCTCTTTCTCTCTCTCTCTCTCTCTCTCTCTTCCAGCCTACACTTCTCCACCGTTCTCCGTTTCCCAACGAGCGTGAAATTACACTCCAGATATCTAGCTGCACACCTAAACACTCGAGACACCGCAAGGATCCTGGACCTGTCGTAATTAGTGCCCGAAGAATCGACAGGTTCGCGTTCAACCGCGTTGTTTGAGACGTTTTCGATCTTAGGAAAAATTTTGCTAATTATCTGCAATAGGATGTGTATCGTTGATTTTTTGTTGAGATTCCTATGTCTCCAAAGCAAGCGTAATATATAACGAAATAAAACGTAAGGTCATTTTTCTTTGTTACCAAACTCAATTCGTAGTTCGTGCCTTGTAAAGTTTTACCACTGATATTAATCCAACTGTGCAAGAGGAAGCAGAATTAGATCAAAGAATCATTGAAATCGATAAAATGAATGTTATAGCGAATAATTGCCAGAATTTCTTTTCCAAGAACGTTCCTCAATGCGACATAGAGAATCTTGAATTAATTAGACTGTATCGAATATGGAAACAGTTCGGGACCGACTAAGGCTAATCGACGACTCGAAAAACACTCACTTGTACAGTATAATTTTTCACTATCATCAAGCTTGTTACTGGTATTCCAGATTCATTGATATTCGTAGTTTGTCACTTGTCAAATTTTACTGATAATAGTCTACCGCGCGAGAGGACCTAAGATCATTGAAATCGATAAAACGAACCTCGTGGCAAATAATTAGCAAAATTACTTTTTCGGGGTCGTTTGGAATCGGAAACAAGGTACAGAAGATTTCGAATTAATCACGATACACCGGTAAACTGCATTGAATATCGGCACCGATTAATGCAAATCGATGGTAATCAAACGTGGCAAAGAGTAATATCGTGGCAACCACTCGATACTAGCCTATTAAGGCGCTCGGTTACCTGCCTGGTTCGTTCGAGCGTATCGTATACGATCTATAATTCCAAGTTTCACTTTATAAATTGCACTGATAACGCGCTAATGCTCTGCCCTCGGACCACCATAATCTTCGGACAAGAATCACCACTAACGATTGGCCATTTATCCGGCAACGCGTGGTACACTTTTCGAGGACGTTGAATTTTGGATCGAAGGTAGATGTAATGGAAAATAATAAGCGTGAAATAGCCACTCGATTCTACGTGTTTTATTTTGGGCCGGGAAAGAAGACTGTGGGTTTTGTTTATTGAAGTTTGTTCATTCGTTTCCTTCGAGATTTCTTTTTAAGCTTCGTGGAAAATATTTATCTGCGGATAAATTCCTGTTGATTATTGAAATCGATAATATGATTCTTTGAAAATAATTGAAAATTGGAATAAAGGGAAAGTAATCTCGGAAAACGTGGATATATAGAACTATTCACATAGAGTTTATATACTGTATAATGTTTGGAAGATCATCTACGATAATAAAAAACTATGAAAACATTGTTTTTAAACTAGGAAGTTTACTTTTTAATTCATAGATGTTAAAACAAATATATGTTATCGATAGTGTTAAAAATAAAAGCACGTAGATCTTAGAAACTACCACATTCTTTTCATTCTAATTAAAATACCTACGAAACAGTCGAGATTAATCATTTTACTTCTAGGAATCCTTACTAGCTTAAAAATTAATACTATTGATATATTTTATTACCATGCTAAGTTAAACAAAGACACTGTATTTCGGGAAAAAATTGTCCATATTCTCTGCTTCGAGTAAATCTCAAGAAATCATCCGTTCCCTAAATTAACTCGTCGATAATTTCCAAAAGCAAATAAGAAAAATATATACGAGAAATATTTTTATCTGTTTTATCGAAAAAGAGGCACGAACCTCGAAAACGAAAACCATGAAAACCTTTGTAGTTTGAATAGTGTCTCCCTCAAAGCCGTTGGAACAAAAACCCCCATGTTTTACATTAACGCGTCTACCGCCTACAGACTGTCAAAGGAGGCCGTATTAAGCGAGACACTTATAAAAATAAAACAGATCCGCCGGTTATCGCTCGACTGCGGGCTCGTTTCCATGATTTCGGTCCTTTCCCTGTCGCGATTCTCTGGCAATGGGTGCAACCTGATATAATTCTCCTGGTGTCGCTATCGGCCTATTCATTAAACTCACAAACATTTGCAAACATCTATAAACACTCACGAACATACACGAAACGCGTATTTATCACTATAATTTAAAAAATTTTGGGAAATTTTGTTAAAAAATTGAGAAAAATTGATTTTGTTGTATATAAGTATATATATAAATATATTTATATATTATATGTATTTTTATAAATTTAAGTATATATATTTAAATAATATAAAAATTTACATTTAAATATATATATTTAAATAACAAATTGGAAAAAGGATAACTACTGTTCAAATGTATGCGATACTTACTTATCTTTGATAAGATGTAATTTAATTACAGTACATAGCGTTACATCAATCTCATTTTTATCAAAAGGAAGATATTTTAAATCAAATATTCTAATCTTTCGTTTTAATAACAACATCGATCAAAATGCTGATCTTCTATGTTTCAGTAATTTAAAACGAAACAATTTATTTTTTAAATTCTCAGTTACAAGTTCAAGAAACGGTGAACACACATCGTGAACGTAAAAGTAGGAATGTCCCGATTCGATATTATTTAGAAATATAGTAATGACAACTGCTGAAAATTTAATATATGAGAAACTTCGAAAAAGCAACTTGTACATCGGCGAATTAAAAAGAATATTCCTCATAATGAAAATATTCATGAAAAAGGGTAAAATTACACAGAAAGTTAATTAAAAATTTGTTCTCCAGTGTAATATAAAAGAGGCAGGATAATATGAAATTTTGATGGAATAAAATGTTTCCAATTTGATGAAGCAAGAGAAAATTTTGCGAGATATTTGCTAACGATTCTGCAAAATGTAATATGAATTTAACAAGTACGGATTTCATTTCGCTCATTATTTCGTACGAACAATATTCTAAATAACACGAAGGCATTGTTTAATGAACAATAGAAAGGCATTTCATATCTCTATATTAATTCCAGAATTCACGATTATGACTTTGAACGAAAATCAAATTAAAATATTTTAATTGATTGCAAAAATATCAAAAAATATGAAAAGATAATATAATAAGAAAACACGTCAAAACCACTTGCATAAATCACGAAAAATAATATAACATAACTTTGCAAAAGGGAGAAAGAACAGAATCCTGTAATATTCGATATCAATGAAATAGTACGAACAATAGCTTATTTTATAAAAAAACGTTTACAAAAGAAAGAAAAAAATTCGTTGCACCGTAACAATATGAAACAATATGAATAATAGTCTATTTTACAAAAAAAAAAAGCTTTATAAAATGGGCAAGCTTTATATCACCTTATAACGACGAAACAATACGATTGTATAAAAACGCGCAGAACCGGAACAATATAAAAGGAAACAAAAAATAAAACTGAGCGAAAGACACGCGGATAATAAAACATAAATATGTTCTTCGCCGGTACGTGCTAAAAAACCGACGCGAATCGTGTAGCCAATTTAATATCGGCGCCAGATATTCGAACGAAAATTAAATAGTAAAATTTAAAAAAGGAAATATTAAATTTCGCTCGCGTTTCGTTGGAACGTGTTTCATAAAATTGCGCGATTCACCGAGCCATTTTTCATCCGTGAAAATCGGACGCGAGCAATCGGTTGGCGATTTCGACCGTGCGATATTTTCAACAAATTTGCAATTTACACATTCGTCCCACCAACGTCGGAGCAAATACACGTTATCGTGTGCCTCGGATCAATTTTTCGCGCACGTAAACCGGAAACGCGGGGCTACATAATCGTCCATAAACGTGTATAGATTTCACGTGGCTCGAGGTAGCTACCAGGGCTGCCATCTCACCTCACCCCTTTCCGGAAAGCCCGGCTTAAAGGACTTAACAATTCGCGTTTCGCGTAATCTCGCATGAATCTTCATCGTCTACTATCTAGCCGCGCTTTCTGCAAAGCTCCAATCGTGCCACGGAAACCAAACGCAAACATCCGCCGTGAAATTGATGCCGCAGTTTTCGCTCGCGTGAACGCCTCGCTTGAATACTTTGATTTCTAACCTTATGGTTGATATATCGTACAACCTATTTTAGGTGAAAATATTTCCCGTATATGCTATCTATATGGTTTCCATAGGAATGTTTTTACAAACAGTCTCGTCTCGTGTACACGTTGACACGTTGATTTGTCACTACTACCATTCGTAGCGCGAAAAATAAACGATTTAAGCAGAGGCGTTAGGATTGCTTGTTATATTTACATCGCTAGACGAATAGAAAGCTAGAGCGAAAAGAAATAAAGAATCCCATAAAAAGAAAATGAAAAAGTAGAAGTTGGAAAAATATTTTTCCATTTGCCTACATCGATCGAACCTTTGCATTTTAACTTAACGATGTCAATTCATTTCTATCGATCCATCTTTTGCCGAATCCGTTTTCTGTCGTCTCTTCATTCGCATTGACAGATTAGCTGCAACACTTTCTGTCACGATCCACCGAAACATTGTGCGCGTGAATGACGAAACGTTCAGGTGGATGACGAATAGCGTGAACGGTCTCATCTAACACGCATGTTTCAATCTTCTGTCCTTACGGTATCGGTACGTGACGGTCCTTGCCGTGTAATGTAAATTGACCTTAAAGTTTATGTGCAGGTCAACACGTAATAGAAAAAATCAATTTCTTAATCCTGCCAAATGAGAATAGCTGGCTTGAAAGAAAAACGAGCACACTGAACGACACGAGGATAAAAACGCGTAATTGAAACGAGTCTCCATTCACGACGTCAGTAAACGAACCTCCAATTACAATCTCGTTGTAGAAATCCAGGGGAACGGGATACGGTAACGAACAGGAACGAAGAGGTAGCGATCGCGATCGTATATACGATCCAAAGGCTAGAGGGGAAAAGGTGAAGAGACGAAAAGAGAAAAGAGGATCGTAGGTTACTCACGGTTAGCAAGAGGCGATGACCGGGCGTCGTCGTATTTTCACGTAACGGTTCGTTAAAGGGCAGAGAGTTGCAACGGTGGACGCGAGATTTTACCGCTCCGCGGTGCGTGAAATGGATACCGGGACGAGTGGGAAGCCGTGGGCACATCTAAACAATAAGCAGGGATATTAGTCTTGCTCAGCCAGGCAGGTGTAGATGCACATCGTGATTTCACGTATCGCGGTGTCGCGTTCGGCTTCACAGGTATCTTCGTGCAAGACAGAAATTTCCCGGGGGCACTTTAACAAATTATACACGAACTTTGATGCCACTCTCCGCTGAGAGAACGCGCACACTGTCGGTTGAAAATACCTGACCACCCAGATTATTCTTCCTTCTCGTTTCTCTTTTCTTCTCTTCTTTATTCGAGCAAATAATTTTCTGTGTGAAAAGATTAATTGAAAGAAATCAGAGAATCGAAAAGGCAGACAAGATGAATTTTAACGCGTTTTCTAAAATCCTCTTTTATTTTCAACCCTTTGCACTCCTATGTCAACATCAGTTTTTATCTCAGGAGCTTCTTTGTCGAGTCCCACTCGACATCCTTTCAATCCTACCTCTTTTTATGAAACGTGCGAAAGAAAAGCAGGATCGCATACTGGAAATTGTATATATCGTACAACTGGTATTTAAGTGAATTTGCGTCCTCCTTTGTTTATTTAAATTGTCTTATTTTTTAGTTAATGTAAATTTCAAATAAAACACTTGCAAGCTACTGGTAATCCGGAGTGCAAAGGTTAAAACATTTAGCCTTCTCCGCGTCTTTCGCCTCTTACGATCACGATCACGCTTTCCCAATAAATAACGCGAATAATCAAACGATAGCAGATCTCTGACTTACGATAACCAACTTCCACGTAAAATCTATACAACTGAATGAAATAGGTACTTGGCGAATCAAGTAATTAATCGTCGCAACAGAATGAAATCTCAAATTCCATTGAGCAACTCTTCGATGAACCAGTTTGTAACGGGTAAACAGGTTTGCTTCGTCGAAAAAAGCATCAAAGATTCGGAAACGAAAAACTGAAAACGAGAACGTGGCGTGAGTGGGAACGAGATGGAAGGTATCGTTTGCAATTCACGGAAAGCTCGCACGGCGGTCGATTAATAGTGCAATTAAAGGGCGGCGTTCGGCAAAGGCACACGTTTGGAATCGTTATTGACGGGGGCTCGACGAAATTCCATTTCGTTTCAATAATTCCGCATGTACACGCGACGGTGACACGGGCGTTAATAAAACGGGAGTTAAAGTGCAGCCCCGTTCATTGAAAATACGTGTCCCACGACGCGTTTTACGCCATCCCATAATAGTATTACAGTTTATTTCGTGCCTCGATAACGAATACGCATAAATAGCTACGGATATCGGCCCACGAAGCAATAATAATCGAGACTAGTTGACGAAACGCATACAAATCGTAACTTTGCTCGTGTTAAGATAAAAGTTGTAGGCCACCTGCCGTGTATGTAATCGAGAAAATATTCCTGTTTTCTGCTATTCACGGATTATAAGTGACATAGACATGTCATATAAACTGCGAATAACAACGACCATCGTATTCCGAGTGCAGAAATACAGCTGTGGAATGTTAACTCGTATAACTAACTGTTATTTGAACACATTGTTCATTCAATTAGTAATGAATACTATTGAACAAGGAATATTATAAACGTAAAAAGAGGAAACGCGGTACCAATAAACTGTGAAAATTGAAAAAACATAAATGCCAAATACCCAATCTATGGGACCTATTCTCACGACATGCAAACAACCAAACATCCAGAACAAACTCCATTTCTAAAATTAATCCTCCTCATCCAGTCACGATAGTAATGCAACGCAAGTAAATGAAATAACAGTCGATACCAAACACATCCGTAACACGAACAGATTCACGGAAGAGCGAGCGGACAAGCCGGTCGTTTTCACCGGAAGAAGCGACTGGGCCGATGATGATCGTTCACCCGGTAGCATGTAACATACGCCGTGTTACACGCAACAAAATTCACGGTCGGGCCGAATTTCGAAATTCACCGGGATGGTTAATGCCAGACTCGCGGTCCATTAGAAGTCCACCTCTTTAGAGATCGTTGCCAGTCGATCGGTAGAACCGATGCAGCGAGCCAGAGGCTGCCCTGGTCCGCGGCCGGAAGCCGGCAAAACGGATAAATTGGAATGGCGTGCGGCCGGCCAGCTTCGTATCGACATTTTGGATAATCCCAGAGCCGCGCAGCGGTGCGTACAAATGCCCCGCTGTGTAAACTATGCACCATCGTCCACTGGCCTTGTATTTATTAAACATGTCCGGTTACGAACTACCGCTACCCTCTGGCTATGGGCCGTTGCTCGATACCCGAGATCCGTGTTAATTTGTCTGCGATCAATAGAATTGACAAATCAACTACTTGCGTTAGGACTTGGTTCCGTGGTAAAAAGGATAATTATCCTCTGCAGCGTAAAAAGCATCTAATCGTACAGTTTTTACGGCTAATCGCTTCGAAAGCGAATTTTTCTCTTTTTTAACTATTTTATATGTGATATATGAAATAATTTATAAAATCATCTTTTATATTTTATAAGTATAAACGTATACAAACGTACAAAATAATGGGGATTATTTAATGCCTGCCACCATCTTGGATTTCGATGATTTTTTTTAACACGTCGTAGAAGTCAGCATTTAAAATAATTTCTTTCTTCGCGGGCTATTCCTGGACTCTTTTAGTTTTCCAGATATTTTCAAAAAACTGTACCTATACCAGCACAGTGAATTCTGCTTATAATTGCACGTCCGTAACAGCGATGTCGACCGTCTCATAGCGCGTGCAGCGGGATAAGGTGATTTCCTTGAAAAAAAGCGGTGAGATTATGCTTAAAATTTCTGAAATACATATGCTTCCAAAATATATTCGTTGAAATATTCTAAATGTCTCGTATAATCCTCTCATACACCAAAAAACATGTGAACGTTAAAAATTTGTTTCGCGATGATTGCACGTAGCTGAAATTACCGAAGCAAATAGATAAATCAACTACTAGATAATTTACGTTAACTAATAACAATACTGTACACGAAACCAAAATTTTCAAAAGTTGGACGAATCTTTTTCCTACCTTTAACTACCTTTCAATTAAATAAAAAAGAAGAAGCAAAAGGAGGGAGAGAAAATAAATACACGTATAATAGCTCATAAAATCGACTCCGTTGCTTCATTAAATATCTCGGATGCAATTGGAGCAAAACCTTTCCCGGCACTTCCCGCGCCGATAAAGCAATAAAACCTGCGACGAATGGAGCACGAAGGGAACAAAGCGAAGGAAGAAACGCGGATCCAGATTGCCGGCAATCGGATGTCGGCGGCGGTGGATTCTCTTTTTGCATCGCTTACAAGTGGTTCCGACGATATTTAGGATCGGAGTCCGCTTACGTGAAGAGCCAGCTATCATTTATCTCGGTACATTCCCTTCCTTTTCACGATACACGCCCGTGTTCCTCTACACCTATGTATACTGGGTGATTCATAAATGCATGTCAATACTTCGGGGGTGAATCTACAGGTCGAAACAACTCATCTGAAGATACAGTAGTTTGCGAAGGTACTCGAACACTAAGAGGTACTTTTTGTACGTATGTTATTCAAAACATTTCGAAATCTCGTTAGCACTGTAACGAAACACGGCTCTCGTGATCGTATTGTTAAAATTTGAAACGGATCTGAAAATGTATATAGAAGTTACAAGATATTTATTGGAAGTATACCTACGCTTCCTTAGTAAATTTTTTACAACGAATAAAATAACAAAAATTTGTGGCTTAATAAATTTTCAACAACGCGAACTACGTAACAATTGCGGCTCCTAGAGCAAAATGGTATATATTGTTAAATTTTGTTCATTTTTAAATTGCGGTCAACGTGTGAAATCATCCACAAATCTATAAATCGAAAGCTAAGGTACATGAGATATATGTGTTCGTACGATGTTTTCTACTTATTTTAATATATGTAGATATGTATTCATCCCTAAAGTATAGAGTTACATTTATGAATCGTCCTGTAAATATATACGTATCTGCTTTTCTCGGAGTTCACCGGCGAAACGATCGCATCTCCTCTACTATGCCAGTGGTTCTCACCAACTTTCGACACTTTAATAACGTTTACCTTGCGATCGTTTCAACTTCGACTTTCTCGAGGCCTTCGGCTAAGAAAGTTCGAACGTAAGTTTCGTATAAGCTTCGTGGAAGTCGCGATCTTTTTACGATCGAGTAGAAAATCGACTTATCGCTGCCGATAGTTACAGAAACTAGAAAATATGAAAGTAAAAAACGTATTTAGGAAATCTGAGGAAGTTGGACCATTTTTGAATTCCTTTGGAATATTGATTTTACCGATTAGATTAGATTTGCATTAAGTTTCTATTATCTGTGAATGAAATCGTCATTTTATCTACAGTCCAGAATATGTTTCCCTTTTTCATTTTCCATATCAAATTATTGAAATAATAAAGGACGACGAAAACTCTAATTTTTAAATTATTTATTATTCTTAACGATACTAATAATTGGAAAATGCTAATGCTGTTCTTTTCGTGTTTACTAATTACGTACTTCGACCCGCAATTATCAATTTAATTATGCACAACTCAAACAATATTTTGATCATTTTCGTAACGATAACGAAAAGTACAGCATCGATAACTTTCAACCAAATAAAAGTACCATCGATATCTTTCTACGAAGTATAACATTCGTACTATTATCTTCACCCCTGAAATATAATATTTATACTTTCATAGTTTAGTACATTTGGTTGTATTTTTTCGTGATAAAATTATCACCGTGTTTCTAGCTGCATTCTAATCGAGAATACTTTTTTCCCTCGTTTTCTACACCCGAAACTCTGCCATTTGGTACCCATAATACCATGCTAATTCCCGTCACGACGCAGTTGCTCAATTTCGTTAATTTATCGTCGCGCGTGGCGGCTGTTTAAACGGTGATTTAATTTCATTTAATAACACGGAACGAAATTACCGTGATTTATAGCGGCAACAATATAAGCGGAATTTGCAATGCGCGGCCGGAAACGGCAGTGTGTTCGCCATTTTCGACGTTGGACGGCTGGTCGCGGTTGGAAAGTCGAAACACGCCAGTAGAACAGAGAAAAGAGAATGAAAAAGGAAAAGAGTAAAGCAGAGTTTGAGGATGAAATTTAATTACATACGTGTCGCGTGCAAACTCTACACGGGAATTATGTCTGATGTCGAAATTCATTCTCTTCTTATTTTCTTCAGCTGTTTCCTGTGTCATAATCGCGTGCTTGCAACTTCCTTGCGTATGTTTTGATATGAACAAGAAATGTGCAAGATCTTTGGATGGACCACTGACTTACATGAAACTTTTCACGCTGATAAATTACATTGTTCGCTTTACGCGGAATAATAACAAAGTACGATAGCTTAGAACAGTTTTCGAATACTTGTAGAAACCTCTTATGAATTTATTGTGTGTGTTACGCGAAGCATTTTGAAATTTCATCATTCACGAAATTAAAATCATCAAAAACTTCTGTGTTCGACAACTATGAATAGTAATGGCGTAAAGCTAATATTTTTCACGATCAACCTCAAAGAAGAGATATTCTCACGAGTGTACGGTAAATCTTCGATTTTACACGACTTATGGGTAATCGAGTGCGCTTGATGTCCAAGGGTGTCGAAGCCGCTATAAATTCCACGGGAATTATGGCGTTACTAAAGAGGCAATTTCCACCGGGAACTATTCGCCTGCAGCCAGGATAATCCGGGAAAAATATCAGCTCGAGGATTATTAGCCTGCGGCCTTCGTTGAAGTGTTTCCAATTAACCAGAGGAGAATTATGATCGTCGCTGACGGCCTGTTCTACCAACGATGGATTAAAAGTTTCGCTCGCGAGTCGTCATATGTATGTGAACGTACCTTTAAATATGAATATAGTTTACCTAACAAAAGTGTTATGGTTAAATTATAATCTAATGATTATTTGTTGTGTTAAAATGAAAATACAGTAGAATATCGAGTTCTGAATATTTCTAAATATTTGGTAAAAAAAATGATATTGAAGCGAAGAATATTATTATTGATATTTGTCATGTGAATTTTTATTAATAATAAAATTATCAGGTGATTCGATTCAGATACTTTGGAAAAGCAATTCCAAATTGTCGACCAGCTGCACATTTTGTATTGATTCGTTATTTAAAGTATTATTTCCTATTAACCAAACAATGTTATAATTTATAGTATAACATGGATTCTATTTAAAAGAATTAAATTGACCTACTTTTTTTAAGCAAGAAGAAATGTATTTCCTTCAGAAGTACAATTTATCGGTGATTAAAAATTAATTCATTTTACGTATACATTTCTTCCGTAAAACTACTTAAAGTAGTTTTAAAGTTGTCGGCATCGTTTCATTTTACGATCCGTGCATTACCAATTTTTTTTTTCTTTTTGACCAATTTTGGCAGAACGAAATCCCCGAACGTTTAATTTAATTTTATTTTTGCACTCTCTGACGCTCTGACAAATCATGATGCAACAAAATAAAACGGAAAGAGGGGAGAATAAAATCGAGAGGTCGGCGTATCATTGATTCTTTCCAATAAAACCCGAACGATTTAATGAAACAGCCGAGCATCGATCCTTACTGTTCGTTACCAGACTGTTGCCTCATCGAAACGAACGAAAAATTTCGGAATTATTTGTCGGAATGGAAATAAAGTCGTCAAACGACGAAGTTTCACCGGTGAATTCGGGGCGAGGGTAAATATTCGTGGTCGCGGAACCGTTCAAACGCCGTCCGGTCAATTCTCCTGGCTAAACCGCAACTGCGACGTGCCATCGACGTTCAGGAAAATTGAAAATCCAAAAAATAGATGCCAACGTCAAGGCGAGCCAGACAGGGAGATTAATGCACAGGGGAGAATCGATGGAGACGATCCATTTGCGATAAAATGAAGAGATCATGGCTATTGAAACAGAATAAAGGAGAAAATAAAATTGAAAGGATATTATTGATAAGTATACTGCGGATTTTCATGCATTTATGGAAACTTTGAAGATGCAAAAATACACCGGATGCGGATAACGTGCGAAGATATGTAAAATATCCAATGTAGTGTATTCGTTATAATATTTAACAGGTGAGAGAGATCTCTGCTAAAGTTCCAATTTTTTAATTATGACTACAAAAAAATTTTTATTCGCATAAATATCCGCAGTCTATTGATGAAAATACAGTTTAAAAAGAATGTATTTTCATCTTTTTACAAATTTTAAATTATCTATAATTTTCCAGAATTCAAAGAATTTTGTACTTATGTGCTAATTTACAGGTTACTGACCGTCTCTGATTTGTTTAACATATTAACAGCCTAACATGCTAATAAGATTATCGGCGGAGAAATGAGCAAATATACAGTGGCTATAAGAAGTTTCGTCACGTATATTTATTTTCCAATGCTTGCTTTTGGTCAAATTGGTATGAAATTTTTGTAGTTATATAAAAGTTTAGAAAAAGTACCACCAAATGATACGAAATTTTCTTTTCTAGAATTACTAGGAACACGTAGATGTTCCGATCAAAATGAATATTTATTTTTATCTAGATAGACACGCAATTACGTGCAGGCATTTATTTCAATTAATATCATTTGAATTATAACGATTCATATATAGAATAATTAATTACATATTACATATCTGTGGTTCTAGTATTAATATACGTGGACCTAATTAATTAATATGTAAATAAATTGTTGAGGTTCAGGTTGACTGATTGAAGGACGAGTGAAATAATTAAACGTATAAGTATAATGTATAAGTTTATGCTGATTCAGATCCTTAATCTCATAGTCTTACTAGACAATGGAACGATAGGCGGCACGTTCATTTATAGCAAAAGGACATTACCAAAAAAGTTAAGCTTATAGCTTGAGCTAGAGGCTACAGGGAACCTAAATAGAAATCTGTTTATTAGTTCCTTTGTTGCTAAACCTTGCAACCCAAAACATAATGTATATTCAAGGGTACAATAATATGCACCACTCCTTATTTAAGATATCTCTACGTAACAGCAGTCTCTAGGTCACGGATATACATAAATAAAGATGTAGAGTTTTTCTTGAAGTAGTTACTTCAACATAAATAATAAATAGAACGATACGTCAATACGCTTTTTGTGGCCGCTGTAAATAATTGTTAATTCTTAAGAATTATTATTTCATATGAAACTTCATTTCACCATGCTACATTTGACCTCTCTTTATCCCATATTCTCTAAACATTGCTTTATCAAAGAAGCGTATACAATTACTCTATACACAATTAGCCTAAGCTCTCAGAAAAAATGTCTTATTTACGAAAGAACCTTATAATCTTCCTGAATCCACGGATTTCCACGTTCCAAGCACTTCTGCCAAATTTCCTCCATCATCCTATTTACAAAATCAGTATCCTTCATAAATATTGTATTAACTACGCTCGCTGTATTAAGTACGATCTGCATACACGAGTCTTGGATACTTTCGCGTAGATGTGCCATCAAAATAGAAGAGAGGCTTAACGACAGAACACCGTTACCGAGCTTTATTATAATTTCATGTAATTTCGCTAATGGGGATTAGCCGTTGGCCGGACATAGAATAATATTAAGGTGAAACTTCCTCGTCCGGGCTTTAAACCGTAATCTAGCTTAATACGACCGACCAGGGAAGGATTATTTTTCGGGGGTACGGATTCTTGTCTGCCTGGTAAGCAGTAAGGCTGGCATACACGTCTGCCGCGTTATATTTTCGCGGCTAATTTCCCTCACGGCTTTACTTCAATTACCATAAGTTTCCGGCCTCTGTCTTAAATTTCGTTCATTTTAATTATTCCTTACATTTTTATTCAATATCGTATTTTTGGGGTAAGTCTGGCTGAAGAGATGTTGACAAGTTGAATGCGATTCTTAACATGAAATTTGATACGTATAGGGAATCAGAAAATTGACTGTCATCGAGTTAATCCATTGTTTCGCATAATAGTTTACTGACTAATAATATTAATAAATTGACAAGTGATAAATTGAATAAAATAATCAAACTATTTGTTATTGTCATTGCTCTATTATTTAAAGTCGCATCAGGATTATTAACTGCCAGGATTACTTTTTATTTAAAAATTTCACACGTGTATTTTTGTTTCTACTACAATGTAGGTTGTCCGGAAAGTGTCTTTCCTTCGCAAACGTATTTTTTACAACAGTGCATCTTCATAGAAACGTGAAACCAAGTCTGTGAAATATCACAGTGTTCATCTCAACAGAAGAAAATGGATCGTACGTAATTCGAGAAAATAATATCAAACAAAAAGCGTTGTGCGTCTATTATTTCCTCGTAAAACGAAAGAAACCTAATAGTACAAGACAAGTTGTTGCTTGAGACAATCATTTGCTTCATTATCAAAAGTGTTCCGATTATGAAACAAAAGCTATTGATACTGACAATCGGTGACACGTAACTGTCACTAATAATATTTACTCTATAACGATAAAGGATGCATGTCTCATGCTTCCTAACAAAATAAAATACCAAAGACCATCTTTTTGCTCGAATACGGTTGCTCAAAGGGTGAAATCTGAATGATGCGCGGTGCTGATTTCAAGCGGAAACGATACGTAGCGAAACGTCGCTGATCACGAGGCGGTGCGACCATTAATATTAATGGAATACCAATACGACGCGATAAAAGCGATTTAATAGCGTAGTTAATGGCATTATATCATGGAACTACTGGAGCCATTAGCGAAATTACGGGGAAATTAGATGTACCGAGGGCTGGCCACGCTGATCGTCCTTTCTGAGCTGCATTTTTAACCAAAATCACGCGCCATCTGCGTCTGCTTTTCGTGAATCCTCGATGAAATTTCGATGATTCTAGAACCCTCATATGCAAACGCGTATACGATATTGCGTGCATTACTGATGCAAATTAATTACAACGTTAATGCACTGCCTTTTAATAGTGCACTGATTATTCTAACCATATTTGCTACATTAATTTCGCATAATCAGCTCTCGAGACTACTCACTGCTTTTGTTTTCGATTTTTATAGGATCGTTCAAACGGTTATTAATCACGTTAGTCGTCATTTATTTCCTGGTGATCAAACATCTGATTTTCCTCTTGATTACATTTTTTTAAATACAACGATAACTTTAGCATCTTCGATCGGTAATGCCGTATCAATTCAGTAGTTCTAATTCAACAAATTATAGTTATTATGTTTCATGCAAATAGCGTTGTTCCAGACCGAGGTACATACCTCGATAGGAGGTAGCATACCTCGAGTCGCTTGAAACGAATTTTGTTTTTCATCGCCTAATCGCGTCCTCGTCGCGTTTCATACGTTTCATACGCGCTAAAAACTGTTAACGTTTGAACAAAACGTGAAACCATCCACAGAAATTTCGATCGGCAGCCAAGATTCCTCAGACACCCGATACGATTCAGATCTCGAAAATCGTTTTGCGGCGCAGACTTGATATAGCAATCGTCGCTTCCAATATTCAACAACTTCTGTCCTCGGCTGTTTTGGTCAGCCACGAGACTTCCAATTAAAACGGACAAGGAAAAAAGCAAATGAAAAGGGATAGAAGGATCGCAAGGCGAGGAAGACAGGAAAAAGTCGAAAGAAAACAAGAGTCTCGACTTAATTTTGTATGCACTATGCTCGATAACAATTTCATCTCCGATATCGCCGGTCGATTAGTCGAATAACATCGAAGCAAGTGGAGGAACAAGGGGAGAAATAAGAAAAAGGCAGGAATAAGAAAAACAAGTGCAAGAAGAATAATAAGAAGAGAAAGAAAAAGGAAAGGCAAGGGCGGCCAAGCATAAGAAAGGGAAACAAGGACGAAGATCCTGAAACCAGCCGAAGGCAAATCACGTACACTGCCGCCTTCGTGGGCTACTGAATTGAATTTCGGACAACACTTACCACGCCAGCCTCATGAATAATGCATTCGTTGGAGTGACTGGTCGCGGGTGTCGCGCACGGAAAAGTGTTGACCCTTTGACCAAGATGGATGAGGTGGTCGTTGATTATCAAAGACAAACGTGGCTTCCAGCCGCGTTTCTTGCACCCTTCTCCATCTCTGGTGCACACCGTACACCAGAATCGACTTGCTCGGGCTTTTGGCTTTGAAATATCCTCGAAACGACGCGATGCGACGCCTCGCAGGTCTAATCGATGCGCGTTGAACGACGATAGAGATATTGCTCCGCAGCTTTAAAACAGATGGGGCACGTCTTCGGGCTTCTCCTTGGGAGGTGGACGACGTATTTGCTCGGAATCTTTTATACGTCGCGCATTTTAGAAGCACGAATCTTTTTGAAGGATGAGAACAATTACAGCCGAGAAGCTTCTGTAGAAATGTTCTTATAAATCCGTATCAAACTCGTGATTAGACTTTAGATTTTTATGTATTTATAGGAAATTGGAGGGTGACAAAATTCATAGAATTCGCACAATATGAAAGAAGTATATAAAGCATCGAAAGTATAGTACTCGTTAGGATTTACCTAAGTTTTCAATTATATTCATAAAAATATGAATTTCTATAAATATTCACCGTCTACTCGTAACACATAAAGCTTCGTTCATCGTGTTCGAGCCAATTGTTCGATATGCGCAAATTGAATACTGATTCAGAACGAGTGCTCTTAGTTTCAAGGTTCGAAACACCGTCCAAAGATGGAATATTTGGCAGGTACAAGGAATGAAACATCATTCCTCATAACGTGTTAGTAACAAGTATTCGAACTCTATGAAGCGAACCTTGGATTTGCATTTAATTCGGATTTATAAATGAATATCGAACTTGATCCCATCACTAATCGCATAGCTACGAAACAAAGTGATCAACTGATTTTCATTTCGCACGAATTTTATACCTTAAACGTTGTTAATACCAACGTTAACCCTTTGCGGACCGGGCTGTTCGAAGTCAACCGTTCCGTGGAGCCGAACTGCTGCTGCGATTGTCATTTAAGATTGTTAACACACATTTCTGCTTAGACGCGCTTTTCGTTCATAGATGTTAAATTCTAGACGCATGTGCATGCACACAGATTCTCCACAGGATAAATAAAATGACACACATATGAGTCTTTTGGTTCTATCAGTTGTTTTCGACAAACGCATATATCAGTTCCTCGGTCAAATTGATGGCTTACGCAGAACGCATACATGCGGCGGTAGTCGGCAAAGGGTTAATTAAAATTCTGCTGAAAATATTCAAGAAGAAACACGTGTAGCTATCCGTATTGTTCCAAAAATAGATGCCGGAAACGTCATCGTCCCACGGAATAATTAATTCGAAACAGGAAGTAACCCGATTGCCTGGCGTGTTTTCCGGGCTACCCACGCTAAAAGCGCAGGCCTCTCGAGAAAAAGTAATTAGAATTCAGAAAGGGCGAACTATACCGAAACCCGACACTTTGCATATAATTTCGCTGGGACGGCGTGTATACGCGGCGAGTACTCGCGCGATACGCGGTGATACATTATGCTATTACGTTTCATTGCCCGACATTAGACGAGATTACGTTCCTTCCCTTGATATTACACCCGGTGCCCAGGGTGACTTAATGGCTTATTTCATCATCGCGACCGGCCGAATATTTTTCTGCCCCTTCTTCGACACTTTCTCCGACGATCCGCGATATCTTCGCCGGCAACCACCCGAAAACCGTAATTTGTACCGTCGTAAAAGGCGCCGGTGAGAATTTGCGAGTTGGCAAGATTCTATCGAGACCTACGCTAACTTATTATTCTTATCGGCAGGAGCGTTCGTTTAGCCTTTTCGAGGGAAAGAATTACAGGTTCTTCGTACATTCGTACGAAGCAATTTTATCCTCTGTGATCTTCTTTATTCACTCGATTATTCAGATAGGATAACTTCAAAATGGGAGAAATTTTATTAATCGGATCATCCTATATCCAACAACAATTTTCATAGCGATAGAATTCAAAATTAACACTGACAGATCAATTTTATTTGCGGTTGATTCGCAGTATTTGCAAATGTTAATACGATGTAATTTATTTTGAAGAAAAATGAGGAGTCGGTCCTTGCTTGGTAGGTCTTTTGAGAGATTGACAATTCGAATGAGAAATTCGTTTCTCATCTCCAGTTAACATGTTCAAGATACGATTTAATCCCTTGCGCTGTAGTTTTATTAGGTTGTCCGAAAAGTTTCTTTCGTTTTATAAGGAAATAATAGACGCACAATGTTTTTTCCTTTATATTAGTTTATTAAATTATGCACGAAATGGATCGTATCTAATTCAATAAAATAATAGAAAACAGAAATTCTTATTCATCCATTATCACCTTATGAAACGAAAAGAACTTTTCGGACAACCTAATTATGTGATTCGTCAAGTTTACGTATTAAGAACAAAAAAAAACAGAATTTTATCCATTCGATAACGTGCAAAAGTTTCGAAAATATCAATTTTCTCCAATATCTGCCTTAAGATTATGTTCTAGCTGAGACAAAACAAAGACGTTCAAAGATACGTATCGTGATTTTCATATAACGGTAATATCATGAATACTTTCAAATCGATAGCCATTCGTTATGTGAAAGTAATTATCAAGTTATGTTCAACAGCTTAGTAAATGAAAAATAAATGTTTGTTTTCCAAAACTATGTTTCCCTATAAATCCCAAGTTTCACTACGAAGCATAAAAGTATAATATATCTGTTATACTATAATTACGGATATTTAAATAAATATATATTATTTATGTATAAATTTATCATGCAAATATGTATATACAAGAACAAACATTTCGATGCAAATATTTCGACGATGTCTCTGATAAGTATCGCGATGCGAAGAGAATTCTTATCGATGGAAACGAGTCGCAGCACGCGATCGTACCAACCAAAGTCGAATGCACTATGTTACAGAGATGCAGCAGCGGTTACGTGTCCGACCCACGTATTATGTATCTCGAACAGGAAGTGGAAAAAGATAAGACAACTTGGCGTCATTAATAACTCCTCCCTCGCGTTCCACTCGCATCTGGAGCTTGCTCTTCCTACAACTCCGTGGCCTTCCATTCACCTCGTTGTTTATTCCTAAATAATTTCGACACTTCAACGGTCATTTTAAAATTCCTTCTTTCAGCAATATATTTTACGAGTCTCTGCACTTCCCTTACGAGATTCTTTGTTAATTTCAGGCAAATTCTAGTTCTTCTCGCTCGTCCAACTTTTGAATAAAACTAACGTAGAAGGTCGGGGGAAATGGAAACTTTGCAGGAGATCTTTAAATTTTTTAGAATTTGTAGGCATTTCCAACGGTGAAAAGTTTGAGAAGACACGGAGTCTCGTAAGATTTGGGAAAATTTGTATATGAGAAATTTTCTTTCACAAATATAAATATTTATCAGACTCCCGTCAGTTAAATTAATTATTCTAAATTTCTAGAAACAGATTTTAATTCACGTAAATCATTCGCCGTTTCAAAATCGCGAAATATTTGTCGTTTCTCAGTACATTACCAATAGAATGATAAAGGTTCATGCTAATTACTCTGATCTAGTATGTGCTCTATAGAACACTCGCAGTTGAACGCAATTCAGTCAAACGGATGCTTATTGCAAACTCGCAAAACGGTCATTACTCTATTCTGAAACTCCAACAAATCCCCTGTAGATCCATCGAATTATACGCGATTCCCATTCCATGGAGGGTCGTTTCCTCCCTGCACGCACGGCAACCTCTTCAATTTCGATCGAAGGGTGAAAAATAAAAAGCGAAAATTAAAAAAAGAAGACGAAAAACGCGTTCGAAACATCGCGATGATGGCCGCGCGTTGTCGAAGCCGTGATAAATCGAATGGAGCGCGACCGGAAGCTCGAGTTGCATCGCGTATCAAATTCGCGGCCGGAAATCATACAATGCGGTCCGTGTAATGAAAGATAATTGAAATCAAAACAGAATCAATGCGGGGAGTTACAGTTTGTTACCGTTGCGCAGCTACATAAAAATCCCACTGTACGACCATAAAGCAACCTGCGGTTCGCGATTTCGATTTTTCCTCACTTTTTTCCCTGTTTTACTTTTATCCTATTTTTTTTTTATTATTATTTTTTTATGCACATCCTCGTATCCAGTTCGGCTTTATTACGTTTTCCACCGGTGCGCAAATATTTCCACGATGAAAAGGTGGTCGCAATTACGAATGGAATTACGCGGATGCAGCGCGCTCCTCTCCTTAAACAGAGAGAATTGTAGGATATTTTAATAAATCTATTTTCCATCTGTTTCGTGTATTTTATTTGTCGTGTTTAAAGTTGAATTATTACGTCGTAATTCCCTGAAAGCGGAATTACGTAACGTAGAGTTTTTATTAGCAGGATATTTGACCATTGGGTATTTTAATACGTCTGCACCGAATTTAACGACGGATATTTTGTTAACATTTTTTATCTCATTGTAATGACGAAATTAAATTCTGTTCTGCGTAGCGTGTTTTTCAAATAATGAATGACAATTAAACGAACGAAAATACCTGGCCAATTTTCGTGTAGTTTTAGCATTTTAGTTGTTGAAATAAAATACGTATTACGTACAGCGCGGTATTGATTTAGACAATGAATCGTGAAATATTTTAATAATTTCCTATTTTGATCGTGTATTTTTCGTTTATTTTACATGTTTCCATTGTACTTTCTATCCGTTCCAGTGGATTCATTTATATTCAGAATGTTTTATTTTCTTAAATAATAGGAACATTTGAATATATCTATTTTCCATTTATGTCGTATTTTATTATTACCTTTAAATAATTCTGCAACATTTTGAAATAAAATTGTGTAACATTCTGGTCTTCTCTTCTTAAATAATGAACAGAATTTAAATATTGAACGGAAATTTTATGAATATGTAAATGAACCTGTTTGAAAGTTTTAATACCACCTGATATCTACGTTAATCACGAAATCGAAATTATATGATTTTTAATTTTAACATGTCGTTAATACAGTACATGCTTTAATATCTATTTTATGAAAATTTAATGAACGTTGAAATGTCAGCAATATAGCCTCTCCTCTCAAACAATATTCATTATATCCTCTCGTTATTTTACATGACGATGATAATCTAAAGTGAAAAGAGCGTAAAGATTATGGGTCTGCAAAACACTTCATATCGTTTACAAGAAAATAATAAAACACTGCAGAAAAATCTGTAATTCATTACTATGATACGTTTCAAGGCTAAAATCAACCATTTTTAATAAGCAAATACTTCTTCTATAATTCTTAAATATAATACTAAATAATAAATTAACTAATAAATATACTAATATGGAATAAATATTTCAAATATTATTAAATATTTCGATTATATATACGGGAATAATATATGCGATTCGATAGAATAGGGCAATTTTCAGTCGAAACCCGATATATTCTCGCGATTACACCGTCCGCAGAAAATTTCGCCACATTAAACGATGAACAGAACCGACAATCTTTCCGAGTACGAAAAGTAATTTCGCTTGGTAATCGTTGGTAGTTTGTTATACGTAAATCGGTCCTGAGGGAGAGACACCCTCTGTGTTTGTTCGCAAGGTTCTCTGGGCTGGTGCAAGGTAAATAATATCGGAAATCTGAATCTACCCTCCAACGAGGCAGGAGGACCTCTCTCCACTAGCTTGTTGTGGACATTTCGAAAAGTTTTCCGGCGACGTTGTTTGAACGCCACTCATTAAGCAAAATCATCGATTTCACGATAAAAGGAAGACGAGTTCGATTTAATCGTACTTGCAGAGAAGAAAAGAGAAGAAAGGAGCTGAAGTTCCTGCTCATCTGTAGTCATGGGAGAGAGTTTTTCGGTGGATCTGTCGTTCCTGAAACTTGATCTCATATATCGCTCATTTTCTTCTTGAGCATGTGCTTAAATATTATTGAAATAACATTATTTTATTATTACAATTGTAACAGTGAAAATGCAAATTTCCATGTCTAAACGTGTGTCACTGGAAACCAATTTTTCTGATCGTTCTAACGTGGTAAGAAAATTGGCGTTTACAATAATCGTGTGGGACTATTTTTCACTTTGTTATTCGTCTGTTTCGCATTAATTTGAAAAGATAAGTTATCGTTAAATGCAGAGCAATTTTGTGCCAATTAAAATATCAACAATTTAATTGCAGCAAAACTTAATGATCACGAAAGTAACTTAAAAAGCGTTCTATAGCCATAAATGCAAAAACAGGGAACCGAAAAGAGAAGAAAACGAAAGAACAGCTGCAGCTAGGAAATTACAACGCGAAACAACGGTACTATACCATACGCCGCATTTCATTTCTCTACGAATCACAGAGTTCATCCCTTTTCTCGAAATGCAAGGACGAGGTTGAAACTACTGTTATTTTTTCTCTTCTTCCTTGGAGAAAGAGGAACAAAGAAAGGGAAAGCAACGGGAAAAATAAAACAGACAACCGTACACACCGGGTGAAAAAGAAAAAAAAAGAAAAGAGAAAGGGAACAAGGAAAAAAACGCAAAAAATGAGACAGAGAGATCGAAAAATTCGACGGCAGGAAATTTTTAGCGAGTGCAGCGTACACCCTTTTCATCGTGTCCCAACTCTTTTAGAATTATAGCGGTACAAAGGCACGAGCATTGGCGGAGGAGGATGAATAAACCGTAGCTGCAAATGCAGGCTCGCGCGAACCCGGAGATTTTCAAAAGGACCACGCGACGTGCCAGGCATACAAAGAGAACAGCAGTCCATCCTCCTTTCGACAGAGGAACACCTTGAACGTTGCACCAGAAAGATTTCACTTGGTCCGCTGGTATCATATTTTTATCGGGCTGACGTCTATACCACCTCACCCGTAGGCATAGCCGCGCGTCATCTGGAACAAAGCTGCTGGTCAGGATTAATGTTGAAGAGAAAAATGGAGTATAGAAGACGTGTAAACACGAGAGAGAAGGATTGACTGTGTTGAAGAAGATGACCTTGAGTCACGATAGAAAAACGTACGATAATAAACAAAGATATTGGCACAGATTTTTCTGCACAATTTTTATATTTTCAAGATTTTTAAACATAACTTTCGAACCTTTCAAGTATGTTATTATTTATTTTCATTAAACAACCTTACCATAAGAATTAATGATAAAAAATATGTAATGAACTGTTTCTACCGAAACATAAAATTACTCTAATTAAAAACTAACTGTAAAATCAATATAAGAATCGAATTGTTTTAGGAATAAATAATTTTTTTTTAATAAATAATATAGAATTATTCGTCACTGTATGTGGTATAATTGTTTGAAAGATTTAGGAAATGGGCAACAATATTATTGTTGAGCTTATTACATGTGTGAACAAAGGAACGCGTGGATAAATTGTAAGGTAGAAAATATATCTTAATACAGAAGTGTAGATGCAAATCGGAATATAATTTGAGCTGATGCAGCTATGACTGAAAGCCCTGAAGCCATCGTCGCCTGTCTACTGTTCTATGGTCTGCCTTCGTCCCAGTCTTTTGTCTATACGCTGTCGATGGTTTCAGTGCTTGAGAAAACTAAAAAGACCAGATGTAGAGTTTTCTTAGAAGTGGTGACCACTTCAACAATTATGAATAATTATGCAAATCTATTATGAAGGAAAAAAGAGAAGGATGCAGTTTGAGAGGGTAGATTGTTTCGAAGGCCAACTTTGAACTGATACGATTTTGAAAAGAGAATAATTGACCAGCCTAGGCATTGTAATAAAAGATAAACAATTTTTAAACTGTCATTTAAAGAAATAATATACATGGCATAAATGAATAAAAATATTTAATAAACGTATCAAATATTGTAAAGTATTTAGAGAACAATATGAAACTATATGAAATATTTATAAACCTCCGTGAAATGTAAATTCAATTTTTAAGTATATTAATGCGTTTCATAGAAAATATGTTTTTAATTTAAATAATAATTTATTTTACAGTTCCTGTACATCCCGACCACGCCATTAGTCAAACATCGGACGATGATAGATTTTCACCGGACATGATTGGTGGTGGCGATTTTATTGAAGGGTAAATATTAAATTTACGTAACACTTATTTATTACACAGTATGACGTCTTTCAGTAAATATCATTTTAGATTAATAAATGATAAAGGATACTGTTTTCAAATTTATATTTGATAATTAATGATATCGACTATTATGCCAGAAAAAGAAAGGTATTTTAGAATGTTTATGTATTTTTAAAGAAATCTCCAATGTTTAAAAGAAATTTTAAGTTAAATATTTAAAATTTTTAAAATGTCAAATAATCATCGTTATTGTATGAAACTTATGTTATCATAAATTGTTATCACGTATCTACTTAAACAGCTACTATCTTTTTTAAGTGGTGATTCTTTATTTCACCGCTCAAAAACTGCGATTAGCGTCAGTTTACAAATGGACGCCGGGTGTGGTGTTAAATGACATAAGATTTTTCTGTTAAAATTTTTAAAGATAATTTATAAATATGAAGCTACTCTTGTACCTAGTATTGTTACAAAATACTCGTATTTTTGTACGTGCCATACATAGTGTCAAAAATGTTACAAATGTTACAGAAACAAGGTGATCATTGTTTGTTTTTTTCAGTGAGGTTATAGAAACTGCCGCGAATTTTGTACGACAGTAAACATACAAGAATGTAACTGATATACGTTAAATAAAGAATCGAAAATATAAGTTTGTGTGATTTTATTTTTATTTTAAAACATTTTATTTTATGAATCAGGACATTCTATCTGTTAATAGTTGTGTTTGTTTTATGCTTGAAGGTTATGTTTTGGAGAAAATAATCATGTATCTTTCTAAAAATCATGACATAAAATGTTCACGCAATGAAATAACAAATTGATATTTTTACTTTGCACAGCAAATGAATCTGTATATGCTTCCATTATGGTAGAAATATATCGTTTTCTGAAATAATAAAGCAAAACGTTTTGTACTTTTAACCTACCAAATTTACTCTATAAATTTTTATGTTATTCAATGAATATATTGAAATAAACGCTTTTTCGTTTTGTATTATTAACAGTATTGGACCTGGAGATGGATTAGATCTCTCAGGAACTGGAATGTCAACTCCTCACATCTCTCATTTGGCATCAACAAATCCATTTAGTATATTATCACCAAGTCCACAACCAACTAGTTCTCAATCTAGTACTATCGACGTTCATACAATCGGCGGCCTTAGAAACGTCAATATGCAGTTATCTCCTGGGAGAAAAGACAATCATGAAGGAAAATGCGAGGTACGTAAGCAATCATAAAGTCTTAAATTGGTCATTAAGTTATAAATCCTGCATTAAAGTTTGAATTCATTCTTTTAGGTATATGTAGGGAAAACATGTGCACAATTTTTAGGAAATCAATCTGTTTATATTCCATATCCAATGACCCAAGAGCTGCTTGATGATAAACTAATGAAAGCTTTTGGTGTTATTAAATACTCAAAGTAAGTGAATTATATATGATTGTGATTTCATCATACTAAAACAAAATAAATTTTTGTTTATGTTTCAGCGAGGTTTCATCGAATTGCGAAGGTTATGCAAAACCATCGTTATGTTACTCTGCATTCCCAATATGTCGTGACCCTGCCAGTATTCTTAAACTTAAAAATTCTGAAGCTAGCGCAAGTTTATTTCATTTTCTGAATTCGAATCAAGGTGATTTGTCAAGAGACGCAGGTGATGGGGATGATGCAGATGATATTACAGGAGTTCATGGTATTCCCAGAAAACGTAGTCCTACATTAGGTCCTGGCTCAGAATTCAATCCATATAAGGATGGGAAAGCTTCCAACAAAAAGATAATAAATCAAAGCTATGGGGAAGCACAGTCATCTAGCAGAAACGAGATCAATCGTAAATTACGCAGGATCTGTCGGCAAGAATGTGAAATGCTAGAAAATGATTTGTGTAAGAAAGAATACGCAATTGCTAAAAGACATCCACTGATTGGACATCAAGTGCCTTTAGTTGATTGTTCTGATTTACCAATGGAAGATAGCCCCGAGGCTCGTGATTGTTTAAGTCTTGGAATTTCCTCAGGAAACAATGTACAGGAAAGTATGTATTAAACTCCTTTAACAGCTCCTTAAATAATAAAGCTATATTATTGTATTGTAAAGCGTTGTTTCATTTTTTTGTAGACGACTACTGTTACTGGGGAAGCGGAAAGTCTTATCGTGGTATTGTGAAGACAAGCATTAGTGGAAGACCATGTATGCAATGGTCGCATGGTGAATTCAATCTCCAGATATCCGATTATCCCGAATTAGCTGGAAAGCATTCATATTGCCGTAATCCAGGCGATAAAGAATTACAACCGTGGTGTTACGTTTATGTCGATAGTAAGCCGCAAAAAGAATTTTGTAACATACCTAAATGTGGTAAGTTGTGATAATTAAATAAACAATCAAAGACATATTACTCATTAGTATAAAAGTACTGAATACACTATAACTTTTTTCATCACAGTTGAAAACTTATGGATCTATGCAGTCGTTGGTTTTGTACTAACAGGAGGATTTGTTGTCATATTAGTGTGTTACTGCTGCTGTTATAGAAGCAGGAAATCTAGAAGGCAAATGAATCATTTGCCATCAAATAAGGTAGAATTTTACCTAATGTGAAAACTATATTTTAAATGAATCTGGATGAAAAGTTTTTCTACTAACAATAACAATACAAATATTTTTCTACTAACAATAACAATACATATATTTATTTTTTATTTAAAGATGCTAACCGGTATACAATGTGATAAAAATATATACGACGGAAGACGAAGTACGACGCAACCTATGGAAATGAGTTCTCTTTTAGCTGGTCCTGGTAATACAACTCCAGGAACAGGAACATTAAGTAGCGGTAGTAGTCGAACGTCCAATAATAGAGTACCACAATTTACTACCAATAATGTTGTCCTTTTGCAAGAACTTGGAGAAGGAGCTTTCGGTATGCATGAAATAGAATAACTTTATATTTCCTTTTTTATACACACTTTACATAAACCATAATTTTCTGAACGTTTTCTAGGAAAGGTATACAAGGGGGAATTACAAACCGGCAATAAATGTGAGCCGCCAATTTATGTAGCAGTGAAAACGTTAAAAGAGAACGCAAGCCCAAAAACACAAAGCGACTTCAAACGGGAAGTTGATCTGATGACAGACCTAAGGCATCCAAACATTATTTGCCTACTGGGCGTAATATTGAAAGGGGAACCAATGTGTATGTTGTTTGAGTACATGACCCAAGGGGATTTACACGAATTTCTCATTTGCCATTCACCAAGATCAGACGTTCCATTAAACAATGGAAGCGGAAAAATTTTAGAGCAGCCAGAATTTTTACACATTGCTTTACAAATCGCATCTGGTTAGATCAATTTGGAATTTATAGTTTTATTACATATATCTATACAATTTACTAAATCAAATTATCATATTAGGTATGGAATATTTAGCCAGTCATCACTATGTTCATCGAGACTTGGCCGCGAGAAACTGCCTAGTTGGAGACAATTTAACTGTAAAAATCTCCGATTTCGGTTTATCTCGTGACATATATAGTAGTGACTACTATAGAGTTCAATCCAAAAGTTTATTGCCCGTTCGATGGATGCCACCAGAGTCAATCCTTTACGGAAAATTTACGACAGAATCCGACGTATGGAGTTTCGGAGTCGTATTATGGGAAATTTATAGTTATGGCTTACAGGTAATAAAATAATGTTAAATAATAACTATAGAATTAAAAAATTATACTTAAATATTACACGTTTAATTTACAGCCATATTACGGGTATAATAATCAAGAAGTAATAGACATGATTCGATCACGGCAATTGTTACCATGCCCGGAGGATTGTCCAACGATGATCTACAGCCTAATGATAGAATGCTGGCACGAGGTGGCCAACCGCAGACCACAGTTCCCGGAGATTCACCATCGCCTGCACAACTGGTACATAAACCAAACTTACCTGAGCGATTTCTGTAACGAATCTATCACCAGCTATTCCGGAAGCAGTCATAAAAGCACGAATAAAACAAATTCTACGCAGCTATCAGCGCCAATATACAAATGCGATCCAAAGGATATGAACTTCAAAGGGAACACGGAGCAACCGTTCTGTAACCTGAACGACCACAGCAATGGGATCAAGATGCTGCCGCCGAGCTTTCAGAACGCGAATTCCGTGGAACAGAGGTCAAATTGCTTCAATGAACACGGCACGCCCATGAAGGCTCCCATTTATCCGAATCAGACGACAAACATCAATTTGAACGATTTCGATGATAAACAGTGTTGTTCGCCAAAATTAAGCGGAGCGAAGAAGGTATTGCCTCCAGCACCTCAGCCAATGAACAAGATAAACACTCCTAATGGAACCAGACCAATGCAAAATGGAGCGCAACTAGTTGTCAGGTTACCAGATCCCAGTAAGGTCACTACCGAGACCAGGGTATCGAAGTGAACACGAACGAAGATTGTTCATCTGAACAATTTTTGTATGTATTCATAGTAATCGTTACACAAGGTATATATCTATACCGTTCGTTTCGCAAGTACGATTCGATTTTCGAAGCTTCGGATAACGTTCGTTAAACAGGATAGGTAACTCTCTCTTCAGTACCTAATCACTGCCACGTTTCCGTATTTATTTCTTCAATTGGAATATACATATTTTATACTGTCGATAAACACGTAAAAAAATATGGTGTACAACCTTAACGAATTTTTTATACATACATACAACGTAACGGAATATACATACGTATAAATATGAATATATGCAGTATAGGATGTAGGCTGTACCGTTTAATATCGTCACGTTTCCCTTGTATTAGTTACATCTTCAGTTTTATAATATTTTCAACGTATTGAAAATCACGTTAATACGTAATCAAACATATTTACTAATAACATCTTATGCCATTAATTTCGTATAAGTGTACGAGAATCTAATATTCCGTTATATTATAGTCACAATGTTAGTGATAGTATTCATGCGACAAAATTTTGTAAATTAAGCAAGTTCTGTGAGACTTTTTATACTATTAGTTTTATTTATATTTTTGCATACACGAAACCGTGAATTTATCGACTGATCTATTGTTACTAGATTGTAATATAAATATAATATCGCGTGTCTGCCAGATGGTATTCACCATCTAATACGATTCTGAAAACCTATCTCCAGAAATGGCACAATAATCAATTATTGGCTGTACGTTGTAGCAGTAAGTTGATTACGCGAAAAGCACAATCTCATTGTGCGTTTAATAGATTTTTAAAAAAGTAACTTTATCTGTGAAAATTCGTGAACTATCGGTGATGATTCGTTTAAGAACGGAAAGCAATTCTAATCATATCTGAACGTGAACAATTATTATGCTCAACCAACCAATCGCGGCATTTTTATTATGTAGAGCAAAATGTTTTTCATACTCTTTTCATCGTTTCATAAAATCTTGTATTTTAAATCGTTCCACGTAAGAAATCCAGCAAGATCGTGTGCTCTTAACTACTGCCAGAATTTAATGAATCTATTCAGTTAAACGATACTCGAGACAAATATGTTAATGATTGCACTGATAGCAAGAACTTACAAAAGCTCAGAAATTTTCGAGAAATTATTGAAAAGTTGTCGACATTATTAACATGTAAATTATACAGGATCATATTATTCATGTATAGAGCGTAGAACTTACGATTGATTATATGGAGCAGGCGTTACAAACTGTATTCATAAACGGTTCGAAACTAGTCTCTAGTGAAACTCGAATAATAATAAAACGAATTAACGCCTGGCTCGTTGCGATATAGCGTGAATTATACAGTTAGAATCGTAAGCAAGCGAATTGTAGGTTATGGAAGTCTAGAGTGAGAGTGTTTAAACAAGATTGTATTATACTTTTTATAATTTTCTATTAGGAGAGGAGAGTCAAAGGGGGATGTTTCGTCAGCCGAGATGAAGCTGTCAACTGTTTAAAATCGATTTAAACGAGATGATTAGAGTAACGATTTAATAATGTATTATGTTAAAACGGAACTCTTTTTCGGAGATAGCGAGCCTACGAATCGGTCTTTGTATTATTATTATTATTATTAATTGTATGGTAATCCTGACGTCCGCATCGAGGGCTCGTTATCCGTTAGATTTAAGTTAATTTATATCAATCGTTTTGAAGAAGGATCATAAATGTAAGATCTTTATATATTTAATCTTTGATCTTTATATATGTATATATATCTATATATATACACATACACACGATCAAGTACGATATACATATATACGATCCATGTTTTTTGTATGAAAGCGATATCACTTCATTTTTCCCTCTTGTCACACCTCGATCCCGATCTATTTTCAATCCGCAGCAACATGTTCCCTGAATAAATGTTAAAATATGTACGTATCGTATTTATTGACTTCCTCTTCCTAAACAATTTCAATTCATTTCTCGTAACCTGAAATAAATCTTTTACGTGAAAAAGGAGAATAATCAGCCATAAATGACATATATTATTAACTAAAATGAGCATTATTAACGTACTTACAGAAAATCCTATTTCTAAATAAAATAAGTAGCAAATAATGATTTTTCACATTATCTCCCATTACTTTATAGCATAGATCGATAAATTAGTAATTTCGAAGTATTTTATTGTATCTAAAAAAAGACCACACATTTAAAAGAATTCAAAAAGAAATTATAGTGGCACAATTGCAGGTGACTTAACCTGAATTACGACCATTACTGCAAATTTCAGAGATAAAAATCAAAATCAATCAATATTCGTAAAAGCATTATTTTTTAACGCGTATCTTCTCTACACGTTATCTTAGCAAAAAGATCATAATGTAGAAAAATGCCCTTTCTACGTTATAACAGTAATATTTCGCCGATGGACAATCGCAGTATATACCAGAAACTAACGAGTTAACGGATATTCACGATGTGTGTCGCAAAAGCAAACGCATCAAAGATGCTTGTAATCCTGTTCATAATAATTCTTCGTTATTGTCGTGTAAAATGTCAAATGGAGAAAAGTATAATTTGGGACAAGAACCAACAAGATTTCGTTCAACTGTACAATGATTCAAGATTCTGCGATTTCCGAAGACAAACGATTTCCACGAGGCAAGATTTACATATGAAAGATATCAGTGGGAAAGTTCTGAGAGCTTCTTACTACGAGGTTTTAAACAGATCCCTTATAAGCATATGAATTGCTCGTAAATTCGAGGCGTTGTTCCGCGAGACTCAAAGAATACTTCATCGTTATACTTTAGGAACAGGATTTAGTTATGTTTTATGAGAATGACACGAAGGTGACTGGAATCTGCGGCGATATATGGAACCTGCTCGCATATCATCTCAACTTCACGTACGTTTTTCATATCACGTATGAATTATTTTTCACATTAAGAAGGAAGATTTCAGAAGTTTTATTAACAATTTCTAAAAACTAGTAGACATAGAAAAGGTAACTTGAGATTGTGTTTAAATTAAAAATTCAACTATTCATTGTTTTAGTCAGAATATTTAGTGAATCACAAAACTGATCAAATGTCTTGCAAATATGAATATTTGTGTAATAATAACAAGAAAGATTATTAGTGTCATCGGATCTTTATTTAAGCATGTTCAGGTTTTCTGATATTTTCTCAATATTTTTATTTCACACTAAAGTATAAGTATTAAATGTTTCTTAAATTATTTCATGCAGGACAAAATAGAACTCACCAACATAGAGTAAAACGGAACGTCTGTTATAACGCTTATACTAAGTTAAAAGTATTTATCTGCATTAAATATTGTTTGTAATATTATGTCATATTTAATTATACATATAGAACTTACATTTGCAATTTTTACAAAAATACAAATTTTATGTCTTTTATCATGACTTTAAACGGGCATTCCATTTTATCTTATCTTACGGTCAAGAAAATATTTCAATACTTCTGGAAAATCTCTTTACTAAACTAAATTAACAAAAAGTCTTATTTTCTTATAATCTAAGATTCAGTCAAAATATCCTATTCTCTATTAACAAAATGCAAAATTGAATATTCCATTCTACCCTACTTTCTCAAAATTGTACATTTACAACTTTATTCGGGAATTCCCACAAATAAGAATTAATAGAAAATTTTTATACATTTTAATTATCGAAACACGAGCTATAAAAAGTTGATATAATATTGCTAGAAAAATTAATTACTCTTGTATATTTGATGATTATCTATATTATCTTGTGTCAAGTATATCCTAAATGCAGCATTTTGTACGAGTGCTGGATGATTTGGTTTTTAAATTGATAATATAAATTTTTTAAATATTAAAACGAGCATTTAAGGTAAAAAGCATCGAGTTATTGGATTAGGTTGATACCAGTGAAATACGGGAAACATCATTTCGGAGAACGCTTGGAAAACGGAAGCTACAGCGGTGTGATGGGGTTGCTCGATCGAAATGAAACACAAGTGATTTTGCGAACAGGATATTATGTTCTCCGCACGAATCTATTCGACTACACGGTACCCGTTTGGAATACCAAGTAAGAAATCTCTTTTTAAATAAACTTTTAGTTGAAAATTATTTTCATTATTAAAAATTACTGTTGTTATTTCTGTATCTAAAGGTAGAATCACAATAGCTATTATTTTATTCTTTGGATAAATCTATCACGACGTTCCGAGTCGAAAAGCCTTTATTGCACTTTCTTACATGGACTAGGGATAAAAACAAAAGAATATCTTAAACCTATCGATTATATCTGGAACTATCTTCTAGTTACTATTTATTGTAACTAGCGCATCTGCATATGGATGACGAGCGCGAACTCACGTTGTCATTTTCAACAATTACATTAAACGATTCTATTAATCTCTGAATAGATATTTCTTTAGATTATTCGACTTTAAAAAAATTCTATTAATCTCTGAATAGATATTTCTTTAAATTATTTGACTTTAAAAAGAGAAATAAAGATCAATTACAATTTTTTACGTTATTAGTGCATACTTAAAATTCTAATACTATATAGACAACGTAGATATGTGGTCATCTATGATGCAGTGATGCCAATTCAAGATTAAATTTATCATATTTATCATTTACGTTAGTCACGTTAGTTTGATAGCATTTGTTAAATAATTTATTATGACAAAATTAAAATATTTGACTGGCACACATTAAACAGGTACCGATTGCATATAAAGCAAAAATACGAATACGACAACAGGTGGCTATTGAGCATGTTGAAACGCGAAATTCTGTGCACTCACATCTTTCTAATTCTGATATTTGCTGTCGCTGGTTACATTTTTCAATATGGATCACGCAAAAGTCGTAAAAGAAGTAAACAATCGAAGTCAAAGAGTGGATACTTCAATTTCGCCGACCATATATTTTACACATATTCCATAATGTGCTGTCAAGGTTCCATTATTTCTTATTCTATTATTATTCTCTGAATTTTACAATTCGAAAAGTTTATTAATTTCTATAAATTCTATTATTTTAGCTACTATCCTAACTATTTATCGCGCTATTTCTAAATGAAATAAAATTTACTAGAGTTCAATTATAAAAGTAGAATTATTCTAAATTTGTTTTTCAATATTGTAGATCGATTGTTCTATGAAATAGCTAAAAACACAAGATTTATTTTTAGAAGAATTTCGTTGTGTTTAATATTTTCAGGATATCTTCCGCGAGGTTTTTGCGATCAGAGCAAGATATTATGCACATCGAAATTTTTATTTGCTTGGTTGATGCTGCTGATTTTCAGCTCTAGTCTCATTTATCGAATGACAAATCGGACTATGACACCACCGTTTGTCGATTTTGACACGTTGTTAAAGCAATCGAAATACAACGTTCTAATTTTCGAAGGATCTACAATCTACGAATTCGTAAAGGTATTAAGGCAAACCTCAAATTCCTACAATGCTCTGTATAAATCCAATTTTCTTATTTCGTTATGCTGTTTGTTAAAAAAAATGTTCTCTGTTTTTCAAAAGTATTTCAAATAAGAAATAAAAAGGAAAAAGGAGATGGTTTTCAAAAATATGAATTGTAACAATTCATCCCCTATACAGTTATTTAATATTGACTCGACAATGTACTTTCAGAATGCCATTCATTTGCCAATGTACGACAGTTACAAATTATCGGAACGTATCTTCTTTGAGAAAAATTTAAGTTTCATATACAAGGAAGTTTGTTTTGGCAAAAAATTAATCGCCACTTTAGAGAACGAAAACAAAGCATATTCAAGAAGCAAAGATTTCTGTCCGATCATACCAGTGGGAAAAAATTATTTTCAAACTTGGATTGGATTTGGTGTACCAAAACGTTTTCCGTACAAACGTTCCATCGATACATCGTAAATATACTTATGACAAATTAGATAATTATCTCTAAAAAACTGTTTAATTTTGAATATCGAAATTTAGAAAATGAAAATTATACAGTGGCTCACGAAAGTAATCGAACAAAGCTAGAAATTTATTAACTGTAACACTGTAATAAGACACGACAACGTGGTGACTGTAGTGATAAAACATCAGACGAATTTAAAACTGTACATATGTAGAAATTACAAGATATTTATGGAAAAGAAATGCTTGGCAAAAATCACCAAAGTTTATGAACAGTCAATTATTCGCTATATTAATAATCCCGAATATTTAGCAAAACCACAAAATCTTTAAATTGCATTACATTGCTAATACTAATTTTCTATACTATTTTTTTATACGGTGTACGTTTCCAATAAATGTCATGTAATTTCTATACAAATACAAATTCGTTTCAAATTCCACTATTATAATCATGATAATAATTTCCGATTCCAAAATTCAAAAAGTTTCGTGATAAGTGTTGGAATATACGTATACAAGTGATAAATATCGCTGGTCAAAGTTGAATAGTTTGAAAGGGGGCACATTTTCGTGCTATTTTTCTTACTTTTCTTAATCGAATTATGGTTTTCAGAATAATAAAATTACACGAAGTTGGCCTAATAGATATCTTAAAAGATCGCTGGATGAGCTATCGCAGAAATAATATAGAAAGGACTCCTTTCAAAAGGATCGACATAAATCAAGTTTATCTAATTTTTAAGATGCTTTTTATTGGTATTGTTCTTTCCCTCATAATACTTTCATTAGAAAATCTAATATTCTTTTGTAGAAAGGAGTTTACGTAATTATTGTTGTAACTATGATAAATAGTAATAAATGAAATATGGTAATGCAACATTTTTCACCCTCGTTTCTTTTTTCCTAATTAAGATAAATAACAAACAATATTGAGTAAATATTCACAAAAAGGGAACCATCTCTAATTTCCATAATTTTTTAATATGTTGTCATGATCATCATCCTGAGTAGTGTTATAAAGGTTTCAGTTGATAGTCGTCGTCTATTGAAGACTTATCATCAAAAAAGGTTTATAGAAAAATTATTTTGCATTTTCATAGTAACTTTAAGCTAATCAGAAATGAGTTTCGGTTAAGGTTGGGTTACTTGAGGAGAAAGTCTCGGTCCTTCGCACTTTATTAAATGTAAATAGTATTGGGGAAATTGCATATTTTTATGTAGACTTTTTTCGATAATAAAATGAAATTTTGTGAATATTTACCTAATATTGAACATTCTTAATATTGGCCACACTAGATTTACACATGCACATCTAATTCCTAAATGTGACCTACCAACTTGGCGTATTTATAATTTTCAAATTACCACTAAATGCATCCATCTCAGCTGTTTCTCAACGTCTATATGTAGCGTTTCGTTCTAAATTGCAAAAACTCCAAGTGAAAATCTCAGTAACAGAAAAGAAGTCCCATTTTATACGATTTCTTTTCCATTAACCTGACAATGAATAAAATTTCGTATTATAAAGTCGATCTATATTACTAAATGCATTTCTATCACTGACCTAAATCGTAGGTATGTTTTCATGTTACAGCGATTTATCAGTATGAAATCATAGCGTTTAGCATCGACTGTGTTGCAGAAACGCGAGATCGTGAGACACGATAACATTTACCGAAGCAAATGTTAGAGCAAATTACCATGGCGTTTCGTTAGCAATATTAGCTGAAACTATTTTATTGAAATGGCAGTTTGATATGTGACACGCGATTAATTTTAATCGTTATGTTCAATCTTAACAGTGTAGATAATAACCCGTAATTATGTGGATTATTGGAAAGATTATTTAAATTTAAAACCATGTATAGTAAATGGGAAAACTTGCATGGAAAAAGGAAGATAAACTATCGAATGACTGGAAAAGTAAAAGAATAATTTCTGTAATATTGAATATTGAATATTGAATTTCTGTAATATTTCTGTAAGATTGAATTAAAATTTGATAATAAATTTAGTAAAAAAATTTGTTTATCCTCTGAATTTAATTTAACATTTAATCGAAAGTTTCTTTTATTTTTCCTTATTCTAAATTCGATTGAATTGAGCGATATCTATAGATAGCTAATTTACAGAAAGCGAAGAATTTATTTACGTAAAATTAAAATTTTGCATTTAAACAATACATTTTTTCAATAGATATGAACAAACTCCTACATCTATTTCATTTATATCCACTTAAAATTTTCAATAAGATATTGCATATACAATTACTTCACAACACAACTACAACATAATATCTTCCAATGTGTGTAATGTCATGGAGAAATTCGACTTTTCTGAAGAAAAGATGCGTCAAAATTATTTTTCTAAAGCTCTGTTATTTTTTACTTCTTACTCTATTCTAATATTAGAAATGAAATTTATACGACAACAACTTGATTATATAGCCAACTACATAAATGAAAGAGTTTCAACTATCTAAGGATAAATCTCAAATATTTGGAAATAGTATTCTAAATGATTTCTTGTACATCCTGTTTTAATCTAAATGAATTAGAGTACACTCGAAAAGCAGAATAGATAGAACAAAAGATGACAGACAGAACTTTTTAAAATGATTACATTGATTAAAATCGACCTTACGACTAGCCACCAAATAAAAGAGCAGAAAATAAATGATTTGATCGATTAGAAGATAATCATATCGCATTAAAGGAAAATATCGAGCAACATCAATATGTATAATGAAACCTCCTGCTAACGATTGTGGTTGAAACAAACGTCGTTAAAGCAAGAGCAAACGTTGCCATTGTCGTTCTTCGAGCAGAACAGTCCAAGAAACATTTTCTTCATGAGAAAGATACTACTAGTCGTGATGATTCACGAATTACTTAGACCTGTTCGATCAGTAAACGGTGTGATATGGGACAAGAAAGTACAGGATTTTGTACCGATTTTCAGTATCCCAGCTTTTGCAGCTGTAAACAACGAACTGCTGAGCCAAAGTCGAGGAGAAGAAACGTACGATTTCCAAGGAAGAATCGTTAGGTTCTCTTATTACGAGGTAAAAATAATATTTTCCGTTTTCCGAAGGAATATTATAAAGCTGATGATAATCATAATTGTAAAGTTGAAGCTGCTTTTTTCTTTCTGACTCATTTTATATAAATTTCTGCTGGAAGATTACAAACAGCAATCGAATCATAGAGATCAAAAAGGCATTGTCGTTTCACTGAATTCTCTTAACAAATTATACAGAATTATACGATAAGAGGATCGTTATAAATTTTATTTTAATTCAATTCTATTATATCTGTTGAAGCATAATTTATACCAAATTTATACCAAATTTATACCACAACAGACAATTTTATTATATTTATTTTATTACATACATTTTATTTTAATGTTTGCGCTTCTATTTAAAGATGTCTTTAAACGAATGAAGAACTTCTGTTAAGGACCCATAAAATGTTGAACTTGTTCAACCATAGAGTCGGGCATTTTTCGAATTACTATCATTTATACAATATTTTATGATGTCTCTTTAGGAAAAGAACCTTATCAATAGCATAGGTAATGGAACACGAATCACCGGAATTATAGGCGAGATCTGGAATATTTTGTCCGAATATTTAAATTTCACGTAATGCTAAACTCTCTCTATTTCTCTTATTTAATGAATTTGACATTAGATATTAAATCAAGGAAGACACAGATTTTCAGGAAATTCAAACTTTTTAGAATAAAACCGATTCTGTTGAACGAGAAGAGTACTGGAGCGGCAGATCCTGATGGCATATTTAGAACTGGTTTATTAAAGTATATTGAAAATAATAAAACAGATGTAATACCGAGGATGGAAGCTCATTCCAAGAGACTGACTATTACCCAGATGACGATGCCTTTATGGAAAGCCGAGTAAGAGTATTTTATAGTCAAAAGAATGATGTTAATTATGGATAGTATAAACATGAATTATAAAAACAAATTGTATAGACACAAACTTTACACTCAATCTTTTTTATCCATTAGCAATCCATTGCAAATAAATTCATTTTACTATTTTGTATAAGCATCGAAGAATTATAAAGTATCATCTTATTAAAAAGATTTGTCTTTTATAGGAAAGTAATTTTAAAATTAATTCAGCGATTATGCATATGCTCTCGTTACATACATATTTTTCAATGTTTTTAGGACATTGATTGTCATAATACCGGCTATTCTGGTCTTATACGAAGTTTCTTGAATTTTTCATTCATTTTTAAACATAATGTCTTTCTTTTTTCTAAACGTTTATTTTTTCAACCAATCGTAAGTCACATTCACCCATTAAATAAAAGCAACAGACATAAAAAAGGTATAAAAAAATAGTATAAAAAAGAATAATGAAATGATACATTAACGTAATGTTAGCCATTAATAGGTAGAAATATTCTTTTAATCATCAAATGATATTAAAACTTAAAACCAGAAAATCAATAAATATCGTGCTTTTTCCATATAGTCTTCAAATATGTACAGTATCATAATTTACTTACAGATATCGGCTATATATTCAACGAGAAGTAAGACACGTACCTACTTGGATGGTGAAATTATTCTCCAGAAGAGTTTGGCACGCAATTCTGATAACATACTTTTTATTGAGCATGTGCAGCTATCTTTCTCACAAGGTTGAGACGAGAATCATGCTTAAGAAGTTGCAGACTGACTTGAACGATCATTTTTTCTATAACTTTGGCATGATCTGCGGACAAAGTAAGAAAAAGTACATTAGCGCAAGTTGTGGCACATGAAACAGAAACTTAATCTGCTTAAAGTTCTTCTTCACGAAAATCTTTTCCTGATTACAAATTTTTATTTACAATACAATTATGTACAATACGCGTTATTAACATAGTAATAACTATTAACAGCTGTAATTAATAATAATTTACATTATCACAATACCAAACGGAAAGAAAGTCAAAAAAGGGAAATTAAAGAAAAGTAAAATTATCTCTTTCAAGATTGAAGTCTTATTTTAAAAGCTAGATCAACGTACACTTGTGTACAGTTGTGTCTGTGTAAAAATTGAATAGAGAACAATTCATCAATAAACAAGCTTTATATATTATAATATAAGAAATATTGTTCTCACTTTTTTACCATGTTAAATCTTTTTTACATTTATTACTACAGCTTTTCACTAAGCAATTAATTTATCACGAATGAAAGCTCTAATTTTTTACAGGCTTCTTTCCATCTTCTTCCACCAGAAGCTCAAGGATAATGGAATTATGGTTGGGTTTATTTTCTTGTTTGATCAGAACCGCTTTCAGTGCCCTTTTAATAGGCTATATGACCCAAACTACCTTCACACCTCCTTTCGATGATATAGAATCCCTTTTGGATAATACTTCGTACAAAATTTTAACTTTAAATAGTTCTATACCAAATATTATTATCGAGGTACGAAAACATCATTTTTCCGGAATCAAGAGCTTATAACAAAAACGATCCTTGCCCATGTTTGTTTTCTTCTAGGAAAACGAAAGGGTACGAATTTCTGACCAATACGTTTCAATTCTTTCAAGCAAAATATTTATCGTATTATGTAATTACTGTAAGTTATCTGTAATTAGATCACAGTATGACTCTATTTAAGTCATTGATCATATGATAAGGATTATTTATGTAAAATTGTTTAATTTTTATTGAATAAATCAAGGCGTAAGTCATTCATAAGCCTCTGACCATTATACAGGATGTAGAATTATTTGAGAAGTTGAAAAATGTAACAAGGGCCATTTTTGTTATAAGTCTCTCAATTCCAACCACTATAAATCATCAGAAATTTAGGAAAATAAGAAAATAAGTGAGTATATATTAAATATCTTCAGGTATCAGGCATCTTATTTAGATATAATTTCATGCAAATTTTGAGAAACATATATCATAAAAATATCATAAACAACTCATAAATCGAGTTTCTATAATAGAAATTGTAATTACAATATAAAATGTAATGTAAAGATGTAGATTATTCTTAGCTTTTTTATTTAAATATGATTGTTTTATTACTTGAGTTTAGCGAGGAACATCGCCTGTATACAAGAAAGTTCTTGATATGAAACGATATATTGTTATGGATACAATTGAGGAGATGTATACAAAAATATGTACATCCAATAACATATACACAATATTCGAAAGTGAAGATTTGAAAAAAGCTAGAGGAATGTACTTCTGTCGATTGAATCCCGTAGGAGTTCCTTTATTTTATTCATGGATAGTTCCTGGAATTTCGAGGACTTTTACACATAGAAGGTCTATTGATATCGGGTAAATATTTTAACTTTACATTAATATTTATATATGTATGTTCTTCGTAATATTGTACAAGCTTATTTAGTTCACAAAGAAATAGAATAATTTGATTATTTTTACTATATAGAATGTTGAAATTATATGAAGTTGGTTTTATCAAACTATTGAAACATCGTTGGATAGAGTCAAAGAACGTTGAAAAAGAGTCACTAAATGTGACAGAACCAATTATCTTAGAACAAGTGTATTTAACATTAATGATATTCATCGGTGGGCTTCTAATATCATTCGTAATTCTTTTGTTTGAAAATATAATATTTTACTGCAAAATTAAGAAAATATCCTAAGAAAATTGTGAAAGTTATTGTAAAAAAATGTAAAAATTAATAAAAATTTAGAGATATATTATTGAAAAGTTGCTTCATATTTGCATCAAATAATATTTTATTTTAAAAGTGTTTTATTCAATCATTGGAATTTGTACATGAAATACAATTATTATGGTTTTGCATCAGTATGCTGTTTATCTAAAGTTTCTGGCGGTACCACTTGAGCAACCGATTCAACAGCACTATCAGATGATGAGGATTCTTCCTTTTTCTTTGGCAAGATGTAAGTAGGTGTCGATATCTCTTTCGGTTTTAGCCAATCTGGTATAATTTTTCCGTGTATTCGCCAAGTACCATATACATTGGATATATGTTTCTCAAATACTATATAATCCAAAACATCTTTCCTCACTGTCTCACTACCTAATAACACTCGTCCAAATCGATCATAAATGCAGAGAAGCTAAAAGATTAATTTTTCATGTAATAATTTAAATATTATAAATATCCCACAGATATATATATAACATTAAGATCTGCTGTTAAACCTGTTGAGTATGAAAACGAATAGTGATTTGTGCAAATAAATTGTTCTTTGTAATCAGCTCCGTTACCCTAGCATGTACGATACGTGCTGGCTCCAGAGATTCCAAAAATTTCCAAACAATTGTTTTGTTTTCTACATTATGTATCAGTAACTAAAATGAAATGATATCTATCAGTATATTCACACCATTGTATGAAAAAAACAACATTAAATTTAAATATATTGAGACATACAGGATATGCAGTTTCTGTAACATATTGTAATATTTCATCTTGATCTTTACTGTAAACAAAATAAGTTTATAACTTAATCTAAACTGTCATTAGCATAAATATATGATGTGTGATCAGTTTTGAAGTAAAGTATTCCAAATAAATTTCAATGAACATTTCTTACCGACATAAAGCTTCATGTGCTTTTTTATAAATATTTAATAGATTTTCTCTAAATACATCAGATGAATAGTTGTCCTCATATGTCTTAATCTTTCTAAGAGCCATAAAAGATTTACTCTTTTTTTCTAGAAATTCAAACTTTTGTTTCGCACCCTGAACATTACATATAAAAGTATCTTGAATATATTGTTAATTCAATCTTCTATTTCTATTTCTAATTCAATCTTTATTAATTATATTATGCTATAAATAAATGTATTATCTACCGTAGTGCTAATGGGAGAAAATTTTCCATCACCTTCTGGAGCAATGTAACTTTCAAATATTGTAGGTGTACAGCTAATAAGAACTGGTCTTTCAGACCAATTTCTTTGTGGTAGAATCCCAGCTTCTTTCAACTTTGTTCTCATCCTGCTGTTATTTTCATCATCATTATCATCAAATGTAGGTAATTTTATTTTAATGAATTTCTTTCCCCTTTCTTTGCGAAACTTTGGATTAAAATGTTTCTTTATATTTCTGACTTGTTGAGAACTGTCGTTAGGAACTGAATAACTAATAGGACCTAACATTACTGGTAGATTATTCTAAAAACCAGCAAAATATATTTTACAGTTAAACAATCATTATAAAAAACTGACATTTTAAATTGATAAAATTATATCATTAATAAAGTTTGAAATTACCTGCATATACTTCCCAAAAATGCATATTGCACTTCTGTATCTTTGCATCATCTTTATAAATGTGGCTGAAAGTGTTGTTAAGTCACTTAAACTTATATTTTTCAAATAAAATTTATTTAAATCATTTGTTACGCTTCCATCGAATATTATATTTAGGTTACGTTAAGACTAACCAAAACAGATTAGTGAAATACACTATTTAGTAACACACAAATATATTTACATTAAGATACTTCCATTAACTGCAAAAGCATATAATTATAACTAGTTTATAATCTTATATTGTTTAAACAATAAAAATATATGTATTATATAATTGAGAAAGTGTTATCAAATGATGGCATTATAATTAACAAATTCCATTAGTTATTGCTTTTCGAAAATTCAAGATAATATAAAATAAAAATATAAGTTATATAATAGAAGGTAAATTACGGAAAATTATTTCTTAAATATGAAATTTACAAATAAAGTATGGTATAATCATTAAATATATATAGCATTTAATATATCTTTATTTAATATCTATTTAAAATATTCGCCTACTACTTACAAACTAAATGCAAATAAGTAAATAAGAATTATTGGCATTTTTACCTATTTTCTTCTTCACTGTATCATTATGATATTACTTTTACATTGATTTGAAACGTAATGTGATTAATAAAATTTTATATTTGTTTCTATGACTTGAAAAATCTTGACAATTCCTTGAGAATGATGTCTTGATTTCCGTTTCCTGATAGTTCCAAACTAAAGTATACATATCACGTGAGTAGCGGTAATACGTTTAATTCTAAAGAAAAACTTATCGAACAAAATTTTTCACAACATTGTTATTGAATAATAACGCATTATTTTAATTTGCAATACCACGAACACACTGTATTCTGATTTTAAAGCTTTATGATCACTGGATAATTTAATATACCTTTCTTTGAATAAGATAGGTTATGAATTCAAAATTGTACTTATTATATTTATAAATGTATATGATTACAATATTTAAAGAAATACGCTTTATTTAAAAAACGATGTTAATTATAATCCATATATATTTCGGAATAATATAAATTATTACAAAATGGTAATTATCATATAAATTAAAATTTCTTAAAATTAAATTAAAATATTTTGAAAATACATACGTTAAAAGCAAGAAATAAAAATGGTTAAAGCGAAGAAGAAATTATTGTCGGATGTTTCCCAACAAATGCATAATCAACAGAAGAAGAAATCTTTGAACCCATTTGAAGTACATGTAAATAGGAACAAACAAAATGTATTGGGTAGAAAGAGCAAGACAGATGAAGGGCTCCCAGGTGTATCTCGTGCAAAAGCAATTAAGAAGCGAAAAGAGACACTTCTTCAAGAGTACAAATTAAAAAACAAAGATAATTTATTTTTAGACAGGCGTATAGGTGAAAAAAATTTATCCCTGAACGAAGAAGATAAAGCCTTGGCCAGATTTGCAGCAGAACGTATGAGAGCTCATAAAAAAAAGAATATTTATAACTTGAATGATGATGAAGTATTAACCCATAGAGGTCAGACTTTAGAGGAAATTGAAAAATTTGATGACCCAAAAAGTGATGATGAATATAGCGATGATGAGAATAGAACTGGTAAACTGGATAATAAGTTTGTTGGTGAAGCTCACTTTGGTGGTGGTATTTTGTCCAAATCAGGATCTGAAAAGTCTAGGAAAGATCTTATAGATGAGCTTATAGCTGAATCAAAAAAACGCAAAGCAGAGAAACAGAAAATACGTGAAAAAACTATAGATTTAACAGAAAAACTTGATTCTGAGTGGAGAGATCTTCTTCCAATTGTTTCAGCAACTAATAAGAGTGTTAAAGAAGAAACTACAGAGACAAAGGCTGATGATTATGACATTGCAGTACGTAAGTTAAAATTTGAGGCTAAAGGTACACCGTCAGATAAATTAAGATCTGAAGAAGAAATTGTAAAAGAGGAAAAGGAGAAACTGGAAGCTTTAGAAGCAGATCGGTTGGCAAGAATGAAAGGATTTGTAAATAATATAAGTAATGAGATTAAACACAAATCTGCAGATGATCTTGATGATGGTTTTATGCTAGAAACTATAAATGACCAAATCCCAGCAGATGATGATGGAGAAAATTCAATTAAAGATGCACAAGGAGATTCAAATAATGAAGAGAGTATAAATATTCAGGGAGATAAACAATTAAATACTACTGCAGTGAATGACCTTATTGAGAAAGAAAGGGAGATAGAGAAAAAGAATTCTGTCAAAAGGGAATTAGTTGAAAGTTGTAACGATGAAATTTCAGAATCTGAAAGTTCTGAAGAAGATAACTTATCAGATTTGAAAGAATCAGAATCTTCTAGTGAAGATGAAAAAGAGAAGAGAACTAGTATTCTGAAGTTGAATGGTGAGGCTAGAGAGGAAGAAATTAGAGATGATCTTTTAAAAATAAAAAAGATCATGGAAAGTGCAAAGAAGGAATTACCTTACACTTATAAAGTACCAGAGAGTTTTGAAGAGTTACAAGAATATTTGCAAAATTATAATGCTGATTATCAGTCAATTATTATAGATCGTATAATTAAGTGCAATCATTGGTCACTGAATAATACAGATAAAGAAAAGATATCAAATTTATTTTTGTTTTTATTACAACATGTAAATGATCATATTATAGGAAATGATGTTGAAAGTATAGTTAAAGGTTTCCAAATTATTGATAGGTAATATATAACTTTCTAATAAAATTTTGTTACTTGTATTATATCTATATTATATTACACATACTTATTTCAGATTATCTCCTTTTCTATATGATCTAGCTCATCTAAATCCACAGAATGCCAAATCTGTTATACAAGGAATAATCAAAGAAAAGCACAATGACTTTGAGAAAAATAAGAAGAGATATCCTGGCTTAGATACAGTATGTTTAACATATAACTATATTAAAAATATATTTTCAACAGTATTAATTATGATCTTCTAATAAATATCTTTTTTTTTTCAGCTTATTTTCTTTAAATTGGTTTCTTTGATATTTCCAACGTCCGATTTCAGACATCCTGTAATTACTCCCTGTGCAATATTTATGTCTGAAATACTATTTAGATGTCGTATTAAAAATAAAATAGATATTTCAAAGGGTCTTTTTATATGTACTCTTATATTAGAGGTAATTATTACTACTACTGTTACATTTTTATAATCGAACATATTATGTGGATATGCAATACTTTATATTAATAATATTCCATTCATATTCACAGTATACGATATTAAGTAAGCGATTTGCTCCATCTGTGATAAATTTCTTGCGCGGAATAGTTTACGTATCCACGCCTACACATTTAATACAAGGAATAAAAATAATACCGCCCTTTAAAACAATCGGGAACTCGAGAAATTTATTAATACTTGATGGAGATCATGCAAAGTTTGATATTAATCCAAGTAGCATTTATATGAAAGCGTCTGATCTGATAGATGGCCCCATAGATGATGATTTCAGGATAAGAGCCTTATTAATAGCTGTAAATTTATTGCGTGAATTTAAAAACCATTTAGAAGAACTGGAAGCTGCCTATTCGATATTTGAACCAATTTTAAAATTACTTAAATCGAATTCTTTTGACAAATATCCACCAATCGTGAAGAAACATATTATGCAATTACGAAAAGATTTGGAAAAACTAAAGAATAAAAAATTAGAATACATTATGGTTGAAAAGAAGAAACCAAAACCATTAAGATTATACGAGCCGCGAATTGAAACAGTGTATGTAAAAATTGAATTTGTAATTTCAAATCACGCCGTTTTATAAATTCAAAAATGTTATTAAGTTTCATATATTCTTTACAGATATGATGGTAAGAAACATAAGACTATGTCCAAGGAGAAAGCTGAAAGAGAAAAATTGTTGCACAAGTATAAAAAAGAAATGAAAGGTGCTATGCGTGAAATACGAAGAGACAGAGTTTTCTTAACGAAGCTACAAATAAAACAACAGATTAAGAGCGATGAAGAACGTAAACGCAAGGTGAAAGAAATCTATGGCGAAGCTTCAGTGCAACAGAGTGAATTAAAGAAATTAAAACGGAAGAAATAATAGTAATAGAATAAACCGCGCATTCTGGAGTCTGTATATATTATCTTTCTTAGACAATATTGGTATTTTGAATGATTTTGTGCAAGATTGTATTAGCGATGACCTCAGATATAACGAATCGCGATCGCTATATTAGCGTTTTTTTTTCTTTTTTAAGATTCTTATAATTTCATTAATTGTAATAAATGTAAATAAGCATTTTCATAAGATTAATCTATTTCGTTTGTCGAAACAATACTGTAATTGGATGATATAGAGGTAATTCTTTACAGAAAAAAACTAGCAGGAAACGCAAAATAAAATTCTGTAAAAAAATGTGATATAAAATTTGCCAATTAGTTTTTCCGCTTACTTTTCAAGAAAATAGAATTTGAACGTGTTTAACACTAGAACTACCGACATTTAAGACGTAGCTATCTCTACTAAAACCAGCCAAAATGACTGGTCTGTAAAAAATACATAATAGTAAAATATTTTTATATTTATTGATTTATTATTATCTTACAAAAGGAACTCCATGTTCTGAGATCATAAAAACTATATAATAACAACTATAATAATAACAATAAGTACAATAGTGAAAAATATTTAGTAATATTTAGTAAAATCTTCGGTAACAAGAATATTAAAATAAATTTCTATTGGTAAATATAAGAAGTATAATATAATAATGTAATAATAAGCGTAATAAGCATAGTATAAAATAATAAAATACAAATATAACTTAAATTATTAGATACAAAAGTTATCATTCGTCACATTTCTTACAAACGTAAAGTTTCTTGTGCGTGCATTTTCCGCATACATATTTTTTACAAAGATTGCAAATGATGGTGATCTTATTATTATTACAGTACCCTATCTAACACCATTTGCGTGAATATGGCGAGTCCTTTGACATGCTTTAGATCTCAGATGCTCTTTGTTCTATCCGTGATTTTTCATTGTCAGCAACGAGTTCATCTGCTAATTGAAACATAAAATCTTTTCTGGATATCTACTCACCTGTGGTTTTCTTATATAAAATCCAGGCATTTATACCAGCTAAATCTAAAATATTAAAATCTTCTTGATCCCAACTTCACGCTATATTTTTTGTCATTTGATCTGCTATATCTACCCCAAATTTTGTTTTATTATAAAATTCGACCGTTTCAGGTAAGCCCTTTTCGCTTTTTCCTAAATAAGGAAATCCATTTATAACATACTTTGTTTGGATATCAGATGCCAGCCAAAATTTAATTCTGAATCTGTCGAGTTTATTGGATAAATATTGCGTAAACCTGCATCTAGCTTTGGTTCGGGAAAAGTTGCTCCTCTATTGTAATGTTTGCACCGGCTATTTTCAATAAATTTATTCCATACGGTTGATATTAGTGGAAATTTGTCATTTTTCAAACGTTGACTTCTATCATCTTTTTTGTTAAATCGAATAAATTTCGATATTTCAACAAACTCATTCCGACTCATTGTGTTGGAAAAGAAGTTTGGTCCCCATTTTGTATTCCACAAATATGAAAATTTCAAATTTTTCGCTTCATATGCTCCGCTTACGTACAATATTCCAAAGAATGCTTTTATTTCTGTAAAGGTCCATTTTTTACCCAAAACTCGAGAGGTTTCTGAGTGCAAGATATTATACTTTATCTTTCATGATATTTTTTTTACATATCCTGTGGGGCCGAATGTGTCTTTGAATATATTGTGCAAGGATAATCTCCCAGAAGCTGTCCCTTCTTGAATTCTTTCCCACTTGGTTCCGTCTACGGCAATTTCATTCGGACTAGCTTGTACGCTTGTACACTTTCAGTTTCACTTTCAGAACTTGAAAGCACCCGAACTCGTCTTCTTTCGCGTACATTGAAAATATTCTCTGGCTTACTTTCTGAGGACTCAGTTTTTTTATCATTAATTTCACTATTACTGTTATCACTACAAATTTCAATTTCTCCTATCCCTGGTTCACTTCCTTCATACTCAGAGAATTCACTATCCTCGATATCAGAGCATTCCATTGGTATCCTTTTCAGTTTTTGCAACAAGTTGAATGCTTCCAATCGTTTACTCATTTTCAAGGCTTGTAATAGAATGACCAGTCAATTTGACTAGTACTGGTGTAAGTAGCCATGATACAAAATTACTTTTATTTTATATAAATAGAACAAAATTAAAGTTTATTATATTATTCCTTTAGGTATCCCTGAAAAAGTCATTAAACCATTGCGGAGAAAAAATATAACATGAAGTAGGAATTTTAAAATAAAGTTATCAAACCAGTCAGTTTGACGAGTGTGGTGGTTCTGGTGTTAATTAAGAATTGTCTTAGTGTACACATATGATAAATTTGCAAATTTATTTTTCTCGGAAACAAACAGTCTTGTAAATAAATTTTATTCTATATTTCCGACTTATTTTCATATGTAGAGTAATCTGATTATTTACTTCTACCTAATCTGGAATTAGTAATGTTCAAAAAAACTTTATATATATGTTTCTATGACTCGAAAGATCTTGACAATTCCGTGAGAATGATGTCTTGATTTCTGATTCCTGATAGTTCGAAACTGAAATATACATATGTACATGATAACACGTTTGATCCTAAAGAGAAACTTATCGAACAAAATCTTTGACAACGTTGTTATTGAATAACGACGCCTTATTTTAATTTGCAATATCACGAACACTGTATTCTGATTTTAAGGCTTTATGATCACTGGGTAATTTAATATATCTTTCTTTGAATAAGATAGGTTATGAATTCAAAATTGTACTTTATATTTATAAATGTATATGATTATAATATTTAAAGAAATACTCTTTATTTAAAAAACAATGTTAATTATGATCCATATATATTTCACAATAATATAAGTGTTACATCCTGTGACCTAAACATATGTTCTAATCCATCCTTTAGCCAAGATGCTCAATAGCTGTTTTAGCATATTTGCTCGGACACACAATATTCAATATAATCCCAAGAACTATGGGAACAAATCACTATAGTCCATTCTTACTCACACATCTTTTGATCGGTACGACAATTTCTTTTTTAACGATTTCCTTCTTCATCCTAAGATATTACTTGTAGAATTATTTTGCAGACTTACTAAAACGATCGAAACCAATTCGAGTAATCGTTGTTGCATCGGGACTGTATTACTTAGCTAGAGAGGTAAAATTTAAATAATGTAAATCCAACGACACCCTTGCCTGGCTATTTATACTATGTTTTCAAATATGCAAACATCGTTTAGACACTAGAATTAGCACGACGTCTTGAAGGTTTTGGCGTGACAGCCAATTGTTTCATCCTAATAAGCACTGGAATCTGGAAAAGTGTCCCGCATCCGCTTCTTGGGGATTACATTTTTTGCTGAACACATTTATAAAAGCAAATAACCGAACAGGGCGCGCAAACAACGATACATCTTCCAGTGTCTAGTGGAGTTAGTGGAATTTCTGGCAAATATTTTTCGCATTGTCATGTAAGAAAAACTTGTCACAATTTTTTGTTTACAAATAGCATTTCTTAAATAACTATGATATCGTTTATTGATACATATCATTAATTTTTGGTAACCGAACTTCCTCACGGGATAAAGAATCCATCTCAAGGTAAAAAGTTTTAGGATTCAGCGAAACCATGGTGAAATTCCAACCATCAGATCTAAAAATATAAAAGTTTACATAAACATATTTTATTAATCTATGTACTTAAAAGCCGCAAATTTTTTGTAATTAAAAGGCTTCTAATTCGTTAAATTTTTTGTACGAATGATTTATATTTAATTATCCCGCAAAGTGATAGTGGAGAAATAGTAATACGTTTCTCATGTTTTATTTATATATTCTAATTTCATCAAAGAAAAATTCATCACCGCACCTTATTGTACTTCTAACTTGCACTAAAAATATCCGCTATTATTTACTATTCTTTGAAAATATTAATAAATACTTACTTATGGGTTTAATGTTTTACTGTATTTCGGACTGATGGTTCAGGAAACAATCTTTCCCATTCTCGCATTCTTTCAGGGAAGAATTCAGTTTTGATCGATGGATGAAGATTCAACTCCAAGAAATTGTTTTGTTCGGGTACAAATTTGTCCCACCTTAAATTCCTCAGTTGAGCATCGTGTTTAGGAATCGGTTCGCCGTTTATAACGAAATTTGACCATATGCTGGTAGAAATTTCCACCATAGGGATCTCTGGTGCGCTACTGTTGAAGTATGGGAAGCGGCTTTTTATGAAGAAAAGATACTGCAGATCGTCATGATGACATACACCTGAGGGACACGTAAAACGTTTAAAATATGGACTTCATTGTTTCCAGACAAATGAAGAGTAGACAGTTTTACCATATGGTGTAGTGGCGTTCAACATATAAAAGCTGTATCGTCCTTGGAACGAAAATTTATAAAAGTATACCGGTAATTTCGAATACGTAGCGAATAACTTGATTGCTCGGTACATAGGGAATGTAATTATAGAATCACAGTATATCTGAAAAAGATTTGATATTTTTTTTATAATTTCAATGGAAAATTACAATTAGAGCACGAAGAGAATTTGATACGTACATCACCGAGCTTCCTGCCGTTAGCCGAGCTAATTGGCTGATCGTTGAAATAGAATTTCCGTAATTCCCTACTAATGTAATTCGATCGCGACGTATTACGTTCGTACATAAATACAATTGGAGCGAGAGTATTCCAATTATCGTTCAACTCAGGGTACACAGAATTACCTTCTTGTGTTGCATTTTCATAATCTGCGTAATTCAATGAAACAATTGGATATGCTCAATTTTCATATCTTTATAATATATTTATACAAAATATCTTAATTCGAATACTCACACGCAATTATACCGGCAAATTCTTCTTCTGTAACTCCCATCATTAAAGGAACCTGATAGAATTTCCCTTGTTTTATTGCGTCGTACGGCTGTTCAGACAGGAACCTTTCGACACCAGGAACTTCCGGTTCCACAGCGGGTGTCCACAACAAAATGGGAGTTGCGTACCAATCCTGTTAAAAAATAACATAATTAATACTTATACAAGACTTTTATACACCAGGTTTATATTGTTATATAGAACGTACGAATAAAGAGCCCAACGTGACTATGAAGTTTTCTACAGGTTTCGACCGCAAGCAATCTACCATAGTGCTGGTCGAGTCAGTGGAGCAATTCAATAGTCGTGCCTGCTTCTGAACCAGTTGGATTTGTCCATGTTGCGATATTCCCGAATAGACTTCTAATCCTATAGCCGAAGAACTCATCGTGATAGCTCTGTGAAAAAGATTGCGAGACATTGGAGACACCAAATGCAACATAATACTGAAACTTCCTGCGCTATAACCGCATAGAGTGACGGAGTTTGGATTGCCACCAAAGGCAGCGATGTTTCTTTGAACCCAACGGAAAGCTGTGACTTGGTCCTTTAGACCCATGTTACCTGGTGCTGCAGCATCACCGGTATTCAAGAAACCTGAAATAATTTTAATTTATGTTTTCAAGTAATCAGTAAAATAAGTTTCAATCCAAGTAATAGGAGTGGATTGACTCATCATATTCTAACTGAGGAGCTTCCTAATCCTAAGAAAATTCCAATCGAGTAAATTGATAGCTTGAGCAGGAAGCTCCTTAATTACTTTCTTGATTTATTTCAAATTACCTAACGCCCCAAGGCGATAATTTATTGTAACCAAAACAATATCTTTATCCAACAGATACTGTGGTCCAAAGTTTATACTTTGTCCTGAGAAACTGTAAAAACCTCCTGGATGTATGAAGATCATTACCGGCCTCGATACGTTCTCGCTTTTACACGGTAGCTAGAATTGTAAATGGACTCTTAATGCAAAGATTCTAAAATCGTTTAACTATGCACGTTAATTTGGTATAATTCGTTACCTACTTTGGTAGTATACACGTTTAGACGTAGGCAATCTTCCGATACTAATGTGCCATTAGGTTGAGGGCAACTGGGTCCTTCTTCGGTTGCATCGAAAACGTTTTGCCAATCTTTCGCTGGGATTGGAGACTATACAGAGTATCGTGAAAATGAGATAATTTGTAAGGCGGCTTGTTAAAAATGATTCAGTGTCATAATATCGCGAATGCGCTAAAATAAGGAAGCTTGTTAAAACATTCTTCGAGTAATTGTACGTGACATTAATGAAAATACCTAGTCTCGATTTTCGCGTCTTACATTTTGCAAACTATGAAACTATTTCTACACTCTTTATACAAGGATAAGTTAACGCTGACGTAAAATAACAACTAGTTAAAGGATTTTTTACCTGGAAACGTTGGGATCCAACAGGCGGTTCTCCATATCTTATACCACGGAACGAATAAATTTCTTTTCCGAGCCTAGAGGTCAAAATAGACCCACGAATTTTTCCAATTGGAGCAGTGACCAAAGGTTGTTCCGCGGTCGACTGTTGAGCGATAGCGAGGCCAGTGATACAAAGAAGAAATGCCGGAATGCCTTTCATCATGCCTTAGAACTCGCTGCTTACTGTTTTGCTTGTCGGAACTTCCTTCTCCTTGGACGAAGAAGTAAATTGATAAGATCAAATCAATTTGGTTAGCCGATTTCAACGGCGTTCGTGCGAGCACTGTAGAATCAGCTGACAAATGCGCGCATTTTATATGACAGCTTTGAGGAAAGTGAGTGGGGAAATCCAGTTTCCTTTCTGAGCAATATAATCTTCAATAAACTTCCACATACTGACATCCTTTATTAGTCAATCAAGCCAATCATAATATTTCTCGATTAACATATTGTATTTATTAATATTTTTATCTTTTAATTGCATGCATTTTTGTTATAGTAATCGCTATATTATGTAAATGTCGGACTATCTCTCGAATAATAAATGTATCGTTGCAAAAAATCTGTGTTATAAATGTTGTGAACTCAATACTCATAACATGAAAAATCAAACAAACGATAGCGAATACGCTTCGACAAACAAATAGTTATGTTCAGATTATCGTAACAAGGTTTCACGATTTGTATCTTGCAAATTATCAAAAGGAAAGGAAAAAAAATACTCGGCTGTTAATGACAATTTGAAGTTCGCATAAACGTATATTTTTGACCTATGTATCTAAAAGCCGCAAATTTTCTGTCATTAAAACGCTTCGAATTCGTTAAACTATCTGTACGAGTAATTTGTATTAAATTATATACAGCAATGCTATTAAAAAATAATAAGATATTTCTCATATTTCATTTACACGACAATTACAATTGAGAAAAATAATAATAGCCATTGATTTTGCACTCGCGTAATGTTCATCGCATTTGAGATTTAGGGTGCAGGGAACAATCTTTCCCATTCTCGCATTCTTTCAGGGAAGAACTCAGTTTTGATAGATGGATGAAGATTCAGCTCCAGGAAATTGCTATGCTCGGGTACCAATCTACCCCATCTTACATTCCTGAGTTGACCATCGTGCTTACGGATCGGTTCGCCATTTATAACAAAGTTCGACCATATGCTGGTAGAAATTTCCACCATAGGGATCTCTGGTGCGTCGCTGTTGAAGTATGGGAAGCGGCTTTTTATGAAGAAAAGATACTGCAGATCGTCATGATGACATACACCTGAGAGACACGTAAACGTTTAAAATATGGTCCTCATTGAGTTTCCAAACAAATGAAGAGTAGACAGTTTTACCATATGGTGTAGTGGCGTTCAACATATAAAAGCTATATCGTCCTTGGAACGAAAATTTATAAAAGTATACCGGTAATTTCGAATACGTAGCGAATAACTTAATTGCTCGGTACATAGGAAATTTAGTTATAGCATCACCATATAACTGAAAAAGATTTGATATTTTTTTATGATTTCAATGGGAAACAAATTACAATAGAGCACCAAGAGAATTTAATACGTACATCGCCGAGCTTTCTGTAGCTAGCGGAGCTAACTGGCTGATCGTTGAAATAGAATTTCCGTAATTCCCTACTAACGTAATTCGATCGCGACGTATTACGTTCGTACATAAATATGATCGGAGCCAGAGTATTCCAATTATCGTTCAACTCAGGGTACAGAGAATTACCTCTTAATGTGGCGTTTTCATAGACTGCGAAATTCAAGAAAACAATTGGATATACTCAATTTTTATATCTTTATAGTATATTTGTGCAAAATACTCGAATACTCACAAGCAGCTATACCGCCAAATTCGTCTTCCGTAACTCCCATCATTAAAGGAACTTGGTGGAATCTTCCTTGCTTTATCGCGTCGTACGGCTGTTCAGACAGGAACCTTTCGACACCAGGAACTGCCGGTTCCACAGCTGGTGACCAGAGCACAATGGGATTTCCACGCCAATCCTGTCAAAAATATAATTTTACTAATGTTCGTAGTTACCCAGATTTTTACATGTTGGGTTTATATTGTTATATCAAACGCACATATAAGTCGCGTAACGTGTCTGTGAAGTTTTCTGCAGGTTTTGAGCGGAAACAGCGCACCATAGCAGTAGTCGAATCAGTAGGGCAATCCAATAATCGTGCCTGTTTTTGAGCTAGCTGCATTTGTCCATGTTGCGATATGCCGGAATAAACATTTAGTTTTATAGCCGAAGAACTCATCGCGATAGCTCTGTGAAAAAGATTGCGAGACATTGGAGACACCAAATGCAACATAATACTGAAACTTCCTGCGCTATAACCGCATAGAGTGACGGAGTTTGGATTGCCACCAAAAGCAGCGATATTTCTTTGAACCCAATGGAAAGCTGCGACTTGGTCCTTTAGACCCATGTTACCTGGGGCTGCACTGTCACCGGTATTCAAGAAACCTGAAATAATTCGAATTTGTTTTAGCAAATTCCTAACGCGAGTAAATTGACTTTGTACGTTCTAATTGTGGAGCTTTTTCGAAAACTAGGTCTGTAAGACGAAATGAGGTATAACAAATTATAAAGGAAATTCGGTTTGTATTAGTAATTATTTCTTTTTATATTTACGAAATAAATAATAATTTCGTAATAATTTAATCATTCTTTAATTTCAAATCTTACTTATTACTTCTCTGATTTATTTCAAGTTACCTAATGTCCCGAGACGATAATTAATTGTAACCAAAACGATATCTTTATCCAACAGATACTGTGGCCCGAAGTTTATACTCTGTCCTGAGAAACCGTTAAAGCCACCTGGATGTATGAAGATCATTACTGGTCTCGATACATCTTCGTTTCTACAGGGTAGCTAGAATTGGAAATGAATCCTTATTGCAAAAGTTCTAAAATTATTTAACTGCGCATGATATATTTATTTGCGTGATATATAGTGCCTACTTTGGTGGTGTACACGTTTAGACGTAAACAATCTTCTGATTGTTGTATGCCATTAGCATGGGGGCAACTGGGTCCTTCTTCGGTTGCGTCGAAAACGTTTTGCCAATCTTTCGCTGGGATTGGGGGCTATACAATAATTTAAAAACATGAAATAAAAGATATAACGCGCATATGATAATAGCTTCATCAACTATGCAATTAACGAAAGGGGTATTATGCAATTTGTTGTTAATCTCTTAAGATGTGCGAAATTCTTCTGCAAATTGTATCGTGAAAATGAGATAATTTGTATGCCGGCTAGTTAAAAATGATTCAGTGGCATAATATCGCGCTAAAATAAGGAAGCTTGTTAAAACATTCTTCGAGTAATTGTACGTGACATTAATGAAAATATCTAGTCTCGATTTTCACGTCTTACATTTTGCAAACTATGAAACTATTTCTACACTCTTTATACAAGAATAAGTTAACGCTGACGTAAAATAACAACCAGTTAAAGGATTTTTTACCTGAAAACGTTGGGATCCAACAGGCGGTTCCCCATATCTTATACCACGGAACGAATAAATTTCTTTTCCGAGCCTAGAGGTCAAAATAGACCCACGAATTTTCCCAATTGGAGCAGTGACCAACGGTTGTTCAGTGATCGACTGTTGAGCGACGGCGATGCCGGTGATACAAACAAGAAGTACCAGAACGCCTCTCATCTTAGAACTCCCAGCTTACTTTTTTGTTTGTCGGAAATTTCTTCTCTTTGGACGAAGAAGCAGATTGGTGAAAATAAATCAATTAGCCGACATAGACCGTGTTCGTACAAGCACCGGAATAACCAAGTAGGCAACAGCGAACAATTTATACGAGAGCAACGAGGTAAATAAGTGGGGAACTCCAAGTGCCTTCCTGGGAAATATCATCTTTTGTAAACTCCCGCACAGGGACGCACTTCATTAGCCGTTGAAGATATCCATAATATTTCTTGACCAACAATAAGTGCATTTACTAATACTAATTCTCGCCTTTTAATTACATGCGCATGTCACATTCATTATATATCGCTATACTATAATATATATATAGTATATATGTATATATAAATATCGGACTATCTTTCTAATAACAGATTTATCGCAAAAAGTAATGATATTACAAACGTTATGAACTCAAAATTTGTGATAAGCGCCAAACAAACGATAACAAATAAAGATATTAATATTTACAACAGCTAATTATATACAGACTGAAGATTCTTCAGATTCGTATCTTTGGCATTACCAAAAAGGAAGGGAAGGATATTTCATCATAAATATCAATAATGATCTATATGTTTATTAATTTCCTTCGAAACACTTAAAACAAAATTAATAGTCTTAAAAAGAAGCATTCAGACTTTACATTGTTATGTTGCTTTACTCTGTGATGCAGCGGATAGAGGAAATAATTTTTCCCATTCTTGCATTCTATCGGGATAGAAACCAGTCTTCATGGTAGGATTCAAGTTGATATCCAAGTAGTTATTTTTCTCGGTTTCAAACCTGTTCCACGTTATATTCCTACCATTTGGAATGGGTTGGCCAGTTTGTACAAAGCTGGACCACATAGATGTATACAATTCCACCATAGGAATCTCAGGTGCAGTTTTATTAAAATATGGAAAGTTACTCTTTATGTAGTACAAATATTGCAAATCATCTTGATGTTCGACGCCTAGAATTATAAGAAAACAGTGTAATCAATCGTTCAACTTGATCATCGAGTGAACTTACCATAGGGTGTCGTAGCATTCCACATTGTAAAGCTATAACGGCCTTGATAAGTAAATTTATAAAGATATACCGGAGCTTTGGAGTTTTCAGCTATTAGCTTCGCCCCACGATATTGTGGAAATATAATTACGCTGTCCGAATAGAGCTGCAAATTGATTTTACAATTTCTTTGATTATCGAAGATGAATTTGTTAAATAAAAAGAGTAATTTAGCAGTTCATACATTAGCAAGACCATTTCTATTAGACGAACCGAGTGGTTCGTCATTCAAATAAAACTTCCGCAATTCTGTACTAATATTTTTCGATCTTGGCGTGTTACGTTCGTATATAAAACTAATTGGTGCTACGTGATACCAATTCTTGTTCATATTGTCATATATGTCGCCATTGTTTCTGGTGATATTTTCGAATGCTAAAAGAAACAAGTGATCCGTAATTAGGGAAGAGCTTCGATTCTTTCATAATTATGATTCAATTTAACAACTACGCGACTTACTGACGACTACCCCACCAAGTTCATCTTTTGTTACTCCAAATATGGCTGGGACTTGATAAAAATTTCCTTGTTGAATAAGATCGATGGGTTGAGCTGGTAGAAATCGTTCCATCCCTGGAACTTCCGGTTCTACGACGGGTTTCCAGAGCACAATTGGATCTTCATGCCATTCCTGGAATGTAAGAAGCATTAAACGTCTCTAAGTATCTACTAAATTATAAGAAAGAAATCATTTCTTTTAGATATGAACTAACAAAAAATTTAGATATAGTCTTGGTAAAGTTGGCTACAGGCTTTGATCTGAGACAAGCCAACATGTCTTTGATGCTGTTAATGGGACAATTCAAAAGCTTCGCTTGTTTTTCTGCGATATCTATTTGGTGGGTTGGATAAGGTTCCGTGAGTAAGGGGGAGCCACTCATATCGATCATCCTGTGGAATAGATTTTTGGACATTGGTGATAACATGTGCAAGAAAGTACTGAGCCCTCCGACGCTGCAGCCGCTGATAGTCACGGAGTTTGGATCTCCTCCGAAAGCAATGATGTTCCTTTGAATCCAACGAAGCGCTATTACCTGATCTTTCAAACCTAGATTTCCTGGAGCCAGTGAATCGCCCGTTGCTATAAAACCTATGAAATCCATATTTATATATTTTACATATCTTTGGACAGGATAGAAATAAATAATTGAAAAGAATAGAAGGAAAATGATCATTGGTATATCGTGTGTTATAAATGCCTAAATGTCTAAATTACCTAACGTGGCAAGGCGATAATTCACAGTAACCAAAACGATATCATGGTCCAGTAAATATTCCGGACCATAGTTAAAGCTCTGAGCGGAAGATTGGTAGAAACCGCCTGGATGGAAGAATACCAATACTGGCAATGATACATTTTCATTTTTCGAAGGTAACTGCAACGTTTAGACAATTACATTCCATAAATATACATTTTATATCTTGATCAATTAAACACGCTGCAGACGACCCGGAAAAAGTAAGACATACTCTTTTAGTATAGACATTTAAACGCAAGCAATCTTCAGATATTGGCTCGGTACGGTCCACATTTGGACATGCAGGACCTTCTTCGGAGGCATCGAAAACATTGTTCCAATCTGCTGCTGGAGTGGCAACCTGTATTGTGAGAAAATTGTAAGAATTATTCCCACCGATGTGCCATAAATACTCGCATAAAAGGAAATACGCAAAGTACCCTTTGTTTGCATAGTTGAAGGCTGACGATAAGTTTGACAAATGTCCACGAACGAGGATGTTTCCAGGATTAATAAAATTACGATAGAGGCAAGAATGAAAAACTCACCTGAAAACGTCGTTCTCCTGTGGGAGGCTCGGCATATCTCACGCCACGGAAGGAATAAATCTCCTTTCCGAGCCTTGAAGTTAGAATAGAGCCGCGGATTTTTCCAATTGGCGCTACCGCTTCCGGATGTGCCGTACAATATAAAACGTTACCGATTCCGATGATATAAAACAAAATCAGTAGCTTCATCTTTTCGTTTGACAGTAATTCTTTTCTCATGAATATCGCTGTTTCCGTGAGCGAGGAAAATCAGTCAACTAAATTATTGGACGGTTGTTCATGTAGCCGATGATTAAGAGACACTAAAGGCTAAAAAAGAGAGAAGAACGTTTTATACTCTGTACGGTTGAAGGGAAATAGTTAACCGTAATTATCTTAATATATTCGATCGTTAAAAACCAAAACATAGCCATCATAATTTTACAAATTACTGTAATATATTGTCCATCTGTTCTTTGATAATGTATAATTAAATACCGCTAGGTTATCGAATGTCAGTAAAAGTATTTAGTAACATCTATAACATGAAAAATGTAAAATCGCAGACGACGTAAACTCGCCGGTGATAAAAAATTAGAAAAATTGAACATAAAAATATTTATCGGTAAAATAACTAATACTTGTATCCGCACGTGTATCCGTATTTTCAAACTACTTTTCCTTATTTACTGGAAGTTATTTTTATACAAATACGTGTATTGCGATACCATAGAGTTACATAACTATCTGCTGTTGCGTGCAAGTGACAAAAAAGAAACGAAAGAATCATCAATTGTCTGTGTTCTTATCACGCTTTTAGTTTTGAAAAACAATACGAAAAACACGTGGAAGATTAAGCACTATTTAAAAATGTGCCTTTTTTACTATCTTTTTTTTTTTTGTTACTCTTTATTTCTCTATTTTTATTGTACATTTTATTATTAGTTATCTAGATTTCTTAGTTTCACTTTCTACCCTTCTTCAGTTTCTTCAGTTACCTCGTCCGTTTCTTCTTCTTCTTCTTCTTCTTCTTCTTCTTCTTCTTCTTTCTCTTCTCCTTTCTCTTCTCCTTCTTTCTTTTCTTCTTCGCTTTCTTCTTCAGGTCTTTCCAATTTCTTTCTCCGCTTTGTCCTTCTACGATACTTTTTACCCAATAATTTCTCAGCTCGTTTCCTTTCCATTTCCTGCCTTTTTGCCAATTTTGGATAGATACAAGGATCATAAGTTGCTTCGTAAATAATCGAATCAATTGGCCGCTTTTTAACAACCCGCTTCTTCTTCGGCTCTGGACATTCGCCCATTTTGTATGGCTTTGTTTTTGGTAAAACTTTGCCGTAAACCTGCGACAAAATCAATAAATGGCTCCGTGGCTAAATGTTCAGAAAAATTGATTTAGTTTTTAATGGTTTTTACTTAAATCAACATACAGGCATCTCGAATATCGGTCTACCATATTTATTTTTTTCACGCGGCGGTCTTTTTTCAACAGGACTTCGAGGTCTAGGTGGTTTCGCCAAAGATTCGACTCTTTCAGAAGCTGTGGCCGTCAAAGCACTCTTTTTCACGGTAAAAGCATCAGTTTTGATAGTCTTACTTTTATGAATATTTGGTTTGGCCAATTCTTCCATACGTGCGGATGCTGAAACAAACACACAAGCTCGTCAACGTCAACTAATTTTTTATTTATTTCGCCTCAAACCTTCAGCATTCAAAGTTGCTTTCGTGATGCGTGTAGGATCATCTATGCATGGATGCGGTGCGAATCTCCAAGCGTGTTTCTCGAGTTTTCTTCTTTTAGCTTTCCGCTCTTCCTCTTCACTTTTGTACACTTCCTCCTCTCCTTTTTCCGCTTCTGTAGCTTTTCCATTCTCACGGCTTTTAAATTTCTCTGTTCTCATATCGTCGGACTTACGCTTTTTTCCTCTTTTCTCGCCCTCTTCCTTTCTCCTGTATTTAGCGAGAGCTCTTCTACCTCTCTCTTCCCCTTCCTCGATTATCATCTTCTTAAAAGCTTTTGACTGCTTGTCCTTTTTATCTTTTATCGTCTTGTACGATGGTATAGCCAGAAAACTTAACCAAGGCGTAATCTAGCGATTCGAGAGATTAAAAAGCTGTTTACCGTGTTTATTCGTAAAAGTTGAATGGAATATGCACGTAGATATGAAATTAACGTAAATGTATTTTAGAAGTGGTCACCACTGAAAATTACAAAAGTAATCTGTATTGGGTCATTGTTTTTCAGAATCTATTCTTTTCGTCAAAATACTGTTTTAGCGCGCAACTAATTATTTCGTAAGCTTACAAACAATTTCTCTTGAAAAACTTCTTTAAGTTGCGCCACTTCGAATATACACGTACAAATATTCATATGCACGTGCGATATAAATTCATTTTACTTGATAGGAAAGCGCAGTTTGTTTTATGCCATAAGACGTAAATAGCTCCTCTATTTCTTCTTTGGTTAATTGTTCAGGACAATCGAGCAATTTCTTCGCTAAAGCCAATTTCCTCAGTCTGTCTTCGTCCAGCTCTCGTTTCTCATGCAACATCAATCTGGATGGTTTGCATTCTTCAGGAAGAATGACGCGGGGCAGGCTTAGCTCGATGATTCTTTGAGACGGCTGGTAATTTAATGCTGCTGGTGAAACCTTATAATAAACTCGACCAAAATCGACCAGTTTTATATTTGGTAGAGCCAACAAAATCGTTCTCTTAGATGGAACTGCTTTCAGTGCCGCCTTCGAGATAGCGAGATCTAATTTGCAGTGAATGCTTTCGTCGATTCTTTCCTTCGGTTTGGACAAAGTTTTGATTCTTTTCTTTAGCTGAGATAATGGCTTTGATAACCGAACCTGAGGAATGTTGTACGTGTAAAAGTATGTACAAATCTTTCAAATTTAGAATAATATTTAAATAGACATTTGTTTCACCTATTAAATTATCAGCTATAAAATAAAAATCTGCTTTTTTAATAAACGCATAAATATTCACAATTTATTTACTACTAACTATAGGTTCAGGTTTCGGAAACTTTTTCGGTATAGCATTGAATTTCGCCCAGGCATTGAAACGCGCCCAATCAGCCGGTGTCGCTAGCCATCCTTTCAATCGTAATTTACGTTTAATTTTTCTAAAAGTTACAATGTTAGAAAGATTTTTATCTATTCGACACGTTGACAAAAAGATTGCGCTTACTTCCCCTTAAGTCTCGACTTATCTAGTTTTCTTAATCTGCCAGCTGCTGCTCTAGGGGATCCGCTTCTTGCTGTTTCCTTCGTCTCCTTCGTAATTTGACCTTTCCTCGCAACTACGCTCCTTACGGGTTTTTTTAGTTTTACAGCCATTTTTTACAACTTTTCAGAACTAGTTTCTAATCTCTACATGAATGCTTCAGAACGTGGGATCAGATTCGAGAGAAGAGTAGCAAATAAACTTCTTTATCAACGACACCTTCGCGAATTTAGCTCATTATACAGGTTAAATGTTTCTTCAATTTACCAACGAAGAAGAGAATATTAAGATGGTTAACGGTGATACTTTTCGTTACGTTCTTGTGCGTTACGATTTTGCGTTAAATTTCTCATTTTCGATATAACTATTTCATTTTGCGCGACTTTATTGTATCCGTGTTACGTGAACCGAGACTGCCAAGTTTTAAAAGAGATCAAGCCTTCGTTTGTTTCTCGCCGACGCAAATGTCCGCGTTAAATAGAAATTAGTAAACATCGAGACATTTTGTAGACGTTCTTTATTTTATATTACATCGTTTATGGATTATGAGTTATCTTTCTTTCCTGAGACGTGGATTTCGCGTTGCATTTTTTCATCATTTGCAAGTAATTCTCGAAATCGTCGTATGGCTCGGTACGAATCATGTAACTTTTCGGTTTCGCGAGTTCATGCAATCGTTTTGAACATCCTTTATTCCTAGCCGCAGTGATACGAGCATACGTATCCAGTAAAAATCTCTTCTTCCTCGATTCTTGCGCGTCCTTCGATTGTTCGCTGCTATTTATCAATTTATGATGTCCTTGTTTCACTAAGAGATATTTATTATACAATTACATAATTCTATAGTAATAAATTTTAACATTTGCTTATATACACCTGATACGTTCAAGATTCTTTCAAACTCGCGAACGAGAACTCTCCAAAAATCACACTCAGTTTTTAACAAACGATCGCGATTACCAGTGATAAAGGAGATTTAAACGAATAATTCGCGATAGCAAATAAAGAAAGACTCTAAACAGATCAAAAATGCAAATTAGCAAAACAATACATCTAGGGGGTTCTTCAAACTGATGCAGGTTCGATAAAAAATGAAGGTAACAATTAGAGGGTTCTCTTTAAACTACCTGTATTTATGGGAGAACTTTTAACGCTAAAGTTGGATATATTAGACACGTTTGTGCCTGGTTTTCGTTTAGGTTGAGCTAATTTGTTTAACGAATCCGTAATTTGATAAGATAATGCTCCACGTTTTACCTGTAATGTTAAGACGACTGAAATATTCTTCGTGTTTCTTTATATTCGCGATACTTACATTGAAGGCATTGCAGTTACTGGTTTTATCGATTCTTTTTCTTGGTTTCGCTAATTTTTCAAATCTTGGTACATTATCTTGACAAACATCCGTGTTCATATCGTTAATTTAATCTTAAAATTGTTATCTAACTCGAGACTCGGGAAGCTGTAATGTAAATCGTGAAAGCAACAGAAAATTTAGAAAAATTTACCTTAGGGTTAAATGTTGATTGGTGACAGTGAAACGATCATAAAATAAAGATGTTTGCAAACTTCAATTCTCTCTTGGTAATAGATCCAACAAACAGTAACAGTGAACAAAATTTCAAGTTCCTTCGCAAAATCTGTCGCTTGGCGAAATTAATACTCTAAATTTCCGTTCTATGATGTTGAAATTCGAGTAAATACAGCTTTTTCCTGTTTTCCTAGTTTCCTCATTCTCACTAATATAATTTTCCACATAATAGACACGAAATAACGCCAAAATCTGTTATCAAAAATCATCGTAACAAACGAAGAACTTATTGGTGCGCTCCTAGAAGAGTAAAAAGTACAGTTATTGTAGGAAATTTCGACAATTCGTTGACACAGAAGAAAAATATAAAAAAAGTAAAATACTAATGAATACTTTCATATCGTCGTATCTTGGATAAGTGTTTCTTTAATTTACCAATAACAAATACTCAGAGATAAACAACAAATAAAATGCTATATTTATTTGCAGAGGCATCATAAGAAAAAACGAAAAACTATAAAAAGCCTGAGACGCATTGATATCTTAGCGCAACCTAAATCTATAAAACATAAAGTAGAGCATAAGAATCATTTTTCTACAGTAAATATTTATCTTTCTAGCTTGAAAATTTATTTCGTGGTACTAATATATAATTTTTTGGCACATCAAGGTAAGCAAATCTGCTCAAAAGTATCAAATTCCAAAAAGGTCTATTTCATCGGATCAAAAAAGTGCCATTTACCAACGTAAAACATTCAGAATAAAAAAGTTTAAAGGTACACGTGAGTTGCCAATGAACTCAACATTGAAGGATTGTTCGACAATTACATTACCTAAGAAGCTAGGCGTCCGATTATTTGCTTTAGGTCTTTATTTATATTTTTACTAATATTATTTTTCTATCTTTTCACTATACTAACTAGTCTAAGATTAATTATTCATTTATTCATAATAGTAAAAAAGAAACTTAAAGAATTAGCAAATTCTAACAATACGTAAGAAAGGCTGATCGAAGACGGAAAGACCGCAAAGCCGCGCAGCATATCAGTAAGAAAAATTTTAAATGAAATGAAAAAATAATTGACGTAACTATAATGTACTATAAAACAACTTTATTCAATACGTACAAAAATATTAATGTACGGCGTAAGGTACACGTACAGTTATACTGCAAATATAGTTAAATAGCAATTAAATATCATCTTATACTTATCTAAAATATCGAGAAATGGACGGATTATACAATAATCTTTAGTCGAGAACTATACGTTATGTTACTACATTCATTCATTTAACTATGAATCGGTATGTAAAATATGAAAAGTATGATTAATTTTGTGAACACATCTCATACAAAGATTAAAAAACTATTAAATAGAGCTAGATGTATTTTCTAAAAGTTTTTTTTATCGAATGTACATATATTCATCTGTTAAAAGAAATTTACCTTATTTATCTACTAAGTATGTAAGCAAATATAATCATAGCTATCGTAGCTATTATCGAATGTTCTATAGCTGATGCACCAGCATTACAATCTACAATTCTTCTAGCTCTCATAAAGTCTGGGCCTAAATACGCACTAAATTCTCTTTTTTCTGGTGGTATTACTACTAACTGCTGTGTAGCGTCCTGGAATATCAAATCGCTATAAGGCGGCTGACTGTAAAACATACTAAAACTAAATTCGTCCTGTTCTTTTCTGCCATAAAATTGTTGGGCGTAAATAAACAAGTTTATGTAAGCGTTTATTTGTGTCTCGTTATATCCATAATATCCACCACGTGTAACTATTGCATTCGCTGCCACTTTTCCCAAATTGCAATGTATGTAATCGGTTGTTGGTCGACGAGTGCCGTCTGGGCAAAGCAATTCAAAATCTTTAGTGAAAGTATTACGTGCCCACGTTTCTCGTCGTTTTCCATCTGTATTTTCTGCGACTGTTGTGTGCTTCACAAAAGCTACATCTCCACCCCCCTCGACTAAACATCTAAAGGCACCAGTATATCCATAATAATCTTCAGATGCATCTCTACGACAGTACTGGAAACTGGCACCGTGGCACAGATCACACATATTGTCATATGGCACTCCTACAATAAGTTAACATGCAGCATATAATTTTGCACAGACCTGTGATTAATCCTAGTTCAAGAATTGCAATTACCTGTATTGTATTCGGTACTAAGAGCGCCCGGAATGCAAGATTTACTAAAATATTCTGCAGCAGCGTGAACTGAATCACAACCATAACCCCTGATCCATGTATTTGAGATAAGATATGCTAACGGATACACCCAACCTGCCGCTGTATTGATTCCTGTATGACAAGTGTTCTTATTTTTTAGATAAGTCAAATCTGTGTTGTCATCCTCCTCTTTTGCCACTGCAACCACATAATATTCTGGTGTAGGTAAATTGTAAACTTCAGATATAAATGGAATCAAATCAAAGCGTAAGCCAGCAGTATATACATCGCTAGTGTCTAATACTGCCACATCAGCAATTCTAAGAAAAAAGAGAATGAATTTTATTTTACATTAAATTCTCCCATTTTATCCACAATCTCTTCCGATATTACATATATACATACCCACTTTGTATAGCCTGCATGCAATGAATTTGACTGTAACCTTTGTGACAATTTAACTCTGGCTTCAACAATTGCGCCTTTAATGCTATCTAATATGAAAATGGACATTAATAATTATATTTAATTTAGAGGTGTAATATTTATTTTTTTAAATCGTTACCTTCATTTTTATACATTTTTCCATTTCTGGATCAGACGTAATACATAGGGTCATTTTACTGACGGGACAACGTCGCATTTCTAATATTACATCAAGGAATTTACCTAAATAACCAGTGTACACTTGTTCTTTTTCACTTAATTCCATGAAATTTCGCGCTGTATCCTAAAATTATACAGTTTAAAATAAAATTATCTTAAAAAATGTAATAATAATGTCAAAAAGAATATTGTATTTACAGAAAAAATCAAATTATGATGCATTCCATATTTAGGTGCAGATTCAAATAAATTGAAAGTCTCTATTGGTTGTATGTTTGTTGATTCTGTGTTATCCCACGTATTCAAATCATTCCCATTATAGCTTCTTTCATTCCCATTACGATTTTCAAAGTTATCTGTGTTATATTCGTTTGGATTAACATATTCAGTGTTGTTGAATCTATTATTAAAATCTGGCCGATTTTCGAAACGATTGTCATAAAATTCGGTCGAATTTTTTGCGTCATGTCTGCGTAGTACCTGAACTGCTATATTTAAAAATCGCTGATATAATCGACGGGTTTCGATTTTTGTAGCAGACGATGTAACTATAGCACGTGATGGAACTATACCCCAATTACAATATTTGTATTCACTAATCGGTTTACGAGTACCATCTCGACAGAGTAATTCAAATTGCTCCTTCTTTACAGAATCTTAAAAAATTTGATATTATTTATTAATATCGTAATATAGTTTAAGGGTAAAACCCTTTAATTAAAAACATACTGAAGTCAAATGTTGTTGATGTCATCTCATCCACAGTTGTGTCTACTAAGAAAGCAATTTCTCCTGCTTCTACCAAACATCTAAATGCTCCCTCATATCCTGCATATGGATCTGAAGTTGTACACCTTTCTCCAGGTATCTTTCCAATACACAATTTACATAATTGATCAGAATTATCACCTAAAATTTAAAATTGCTATAAAGAATATGGACATTAGGTAAAATTATTATCAATCATACCTAATGGATTATATTTATCTATCAATGAATTTACAGCACAACTGGGCCCAAAATATTTGATGGTAGATTTAACATGATTATTACAATCTATAATTTCTAATCCACCTTCTTTCATAAGCTGTATAAAACAGAAAAATGACAGATTTTGGTTAATACAGTATATAATATATAGAAACATAGTGAAAAGAAATAATATTTACTGTATAAATTGGAATAACCCAACCAGCAAGCATCCCAAGACCAGCAAAACAAGCCTTTTTGCCCCTCAAATCACGTAAACTTTGGACATCTGGTAAAGATCCTTTTTTAATAACTGCTACTGCATATTGACGATTGACACCACTTTCATATATTTCCTGCATTAATGGGATTAAACTATGATAACGCCCTGCCATGAAAATTTCACCAGCATCTAAAGTAGTTATATCTGCTTTTTCTTGATCCAACATAGCCATGCATCCTTCTTTATTAAATGCTTGTTTGCATTGCACAGAAATGTAATTACGCCCAAAAAATATTATTTCGCGATCAACAGCTTTTGAAAATGCTTTGCACTTATCCTGTTCAGCATCAGATATTGTACACCATGTAACAGTATTGTTAAGGTTTTGTCCTGTGAACGGATTTAAACATTGTTATTAATGCCAGTTATAATCGTAATCGATTTCTAAATATTTTTTGCAATTTGACATTTGTTATTTTTGAGGATAGACAACAATTAATAATTAAACAATAACAAACAGTTAGTCATTAAACAAAGTGAATATCATGATACTAAACTATTAAAAAATAAAAGTATCTTTTATACCATATATAAAACGACAGGATAAACTGAAGAGTATTAAGATTAGATTTATGCAATTGTTTGGTAGCATTTTTGTACTTTCTTCGTCCAAGCATTAATCGCTACGAAAGGCAACACCCATTACTTTAGTACTCTACAAACTTACTATACTATTACTATACTATATGTATTATTCATTCACAGTGCTATAGGCTGTAGCGAACTGTAGTAAAATATCACTCATTCTCCAATTGTTAATTGAATATTCTAGTATTTTCATTAACTTTTCATACATTTGTATTAATTTTAAAAGCTCACTAATGATTATATAATTAATACAATTAATAAATAAGTTGAATATTGAAATTAATATCATTGCACATTTAGAAAATATAATTATAAAATTTACTTTATATATCATAGAATTACAGATACGTAAAGTGATGCTTTTGAATAATAAAATAATCAGTTAAAAATATATAGATAATCTCTTATTTTTCAAAAGGATAACATAATTACCTTCTCTCATTTCAATTATCAAGTATTGTAACACTACCGAATTGACTATCATAGCATTAAATAATACAAGGCAAATAATCTTGCAATCAGTAATGAGTACAATGTCAATAGTACAATTTGTTCTTCGGTAATATGGTTAATTGTTTGTGTTATAGCATAAATGCTTTATGTGTGCTCAATTGAGCAACGTTGAACATTGATGATGTCCAGATTAAATTTCCGTATGTGTCATAATTGTGAATACAATCAATTAGAAAATATGTACATTTGGTGCAAAAAACGTATTCTTCTCGGTCTGGTGACCGATGAATCTTTGAAAAACAAAGATAAAAGGTTTTAAAGAAAGATCGACTTTGTTCAAACAATCTATGAAAAATTATGTGAGAGTAACAAAATTTTGCTCGTAATTGCCTAATTTTTGTGCGTGATATCAAGGATACCTCACGTTTCACAAATCAATGCAGCTGTAATTTTTAACTATGCAAGCTGCAATGCGATTTATATTAATTTTAATCACAATCTACTGTAAATAGGAAAAAGGACAAAAAGTATTAATGCTTTATAAACTTTCTTGGAATAAGAAAATATTGCCATACTAATAAGTCTTTATAAGATTGTTCAATGATTAATTTATGTATTTTTAAACTAAAGATACTTTACTTAAATACTTGTTATTCGGCATGGAAGTTGTTTGGAAGAATATAAAATTTAAATATATATTTGCCTGCATTTTAATTACATTTATTATTTCATGCCTGATAAGTATCGCACCTATAAGTATTGGTAAGTCTTTTATATACTTAATATAACAATGAATTATGAAATGTTTAAATAAAATTTTAGATGAATGCAAGTGTGAAATAGCTACACAATCAAGTCAATACAGTAATAATAAATGGCAGAGTAATGATAATAAAATTTACAAAAAAAGCTTACATCGTTTAGCTATACTTGTGCCATTTCGAGATCGCTTTGAAGAATTACTGATATTTGCTCCACATATGAAAAAATTTTTAGATAAACAAAATATAAATTATCACATATTTGTACTTAATCAGGTACATTCTGGTTAATTTAATTATTAATAAACTAAAACATGTTATTTAAATGTAATAATAATATTATGTATCTTTACAGGTTGATAGATTTAGATTTAATCGGGCCTCTCTTATAAATGTAGGGTTCCTTGAAATTAACAAAGAGTTTGATTATATAGCTATACATGATGTAGACTTGTTGCCTATAAATGATGAATTATTATATTCTTTCCCTAATAAGAGCCCATACCATATATCTTCCCCGGAGTTACATCCTAGATACCATTATACAACTTTTGTTGGTGGAATATTACTTATTAAAAGGTTCTTGTTATAATAGTTATTATTGCATAAAATACTTATAAATTTATGTAGATTAAATTAACAAGAAAAATATTTCTGCAGAGAACATTTTATACAAGTGAATGGAATGTCTAATAAATATTGGGGATGGGGTCTTGAAGATGACGAATTTTATGTTAGATTAAAAGAAGCTGGGTTAAGTGTTGTAAGACCACAAAATATATCTACTGGAACACACAACACATTCAAGTAAGACACTCCGTAACAAATTTATATATGCACTAAATATTAACATAAATAAATGTTCATGAATTAGTGATTGTGTTACATTTATTTATTATAGACATATACATGACAGAAACCATAGGAAGCGAGATATGATAAAATGTTATAATCAACGGGAGATTACTAGAAAACGAGATCGACAAACTGGCTTAAATAATGTTTCTTATAAAATATTAGGTATGATTACAATGACTATTGAAGATACTCCATTAACAGTCCTTAATATTTCTCTAATGTGTGATAAAATGATTACACCTTGGTGCGAATGTGATAAAATACTTGGATCCAAGGATGGGAAATCGAAGGAGAAAAAGAAAGTTAATAATAACAAGTCTGCCACTGGATTGTAATTATTCTAATAAAAATTGTGTTAAAAGAAAAGAGAATATATATACACATACGTATAATCAAGTGTATTTACTATTGTTATATTGTATTCTACTTTATATTATTCAAATGAGACAAATACAGGGTGATCACTTTCCTAGTTGTTGCAGTTACATGACATTATCGTCGCGGCACGCGACATTGCCTATAAATTAACCAGCGAGAGAATCACCCTATATAATTTCTCAAAATTTATAATCATATTTTTAACATACTACTTTATGTTATGTTATGATATTTATATTACCTATGTCATATGTAGTATAAATATCTTCAACTGTAGTATGAAGTAATTAGATAGCATAAAATTTGAATATGCAGAAGTATTATTATACTATTATCTTTCTTATATCTTGTGTAAAAGATATTAATTACTGTTTAATTACTCTGCCTCTTCTCTTTTTCAAATAACATAACTGAATTCATATACTTTTAACATTTTATTGATGCACAAATATTGGAATATTATTGCCAATGATAAATTTAGGAGAACATCAGAAACAAATTTGTAGCAGATCTGTCTTTCTTATTTTACTACTAAAATATAAATCTTATCAACAAGAAGCATAAAGTATTGTATAACTTTAAGATAGACCGATAGACCATTATGCAGAAAATTATTTATAAGCAATGATTTAATACTGCAATCAATCACTTAAAATGGTCTTTTATATTATACATACAATAATATTTGTACATATATATTTACATTTGAAGTAAGAACACTGGATTATATTATACAATAAATATAATTCTTAAGAGCACAATGGTACATATAGTACAATGACAAAAGAGATTTGACCTAAGTATTCATGATTTTAATATTACAGTTCTTAAGATGTAAAAAGAAAGATATAATTAAAATACAAAATTATGGCTACATAACTGCATTTAATTGCAGAATAAAATGTTCTCTCAATTCATTTGTACTAAAATCATCACCATCATTATTTTCATCAAAAATGTCTTGCACAGTTCCGGTCACAGTTTCTGCACTTTCATATTCAGTTGCTTTGCTAACTGAAGCTACATGTTCTGTGTCCTTTTCATCTATTTCAGATTCATTATTTGTATCATGAGCTTTTTTTGCTTTAATACTTATCTTCGTTGAATTTTGTGCCTCGTCCATATCACTTCTGTTAAGATCTGTGAAATCTTCAGTAAGAAGTTCTTCCGTTAAAGCTGGTAATGGTGGTAATGGAAACCCGTAAGAAAGCAGCTTATCATATTCATTTCTCCCATAAAGTTCCCAAATCTCTGTTGCCATGGATAAAACCTTTTCTGAAAATTCTTGTTTAGAGCTGTCTAGTAACATTTCATTAAATTTGCACATTTTTTCATCCAAAAGCTTTCTTCTTCTCATAACAGTTTGCATATTTAACATTTTCCTTTTGTAAGTGTTCGTGTTTTTTTCTGCTCTTTCAAGATATTTAGATGCTTTTTCCAACTTCCAATTAAGTTCCTTTATTTGATTATCCTTTTGTTTAATTTGCCCCTCAAGTTTTCTTTTTTGCTGAGATGCCAATGTTACAGTTTTCGTTAATTTTTTATTCATTTCTTCAAAATAGTTTACTCTGTTTGATAAGTCTTTTATCAATCTTCGTTTGGATTCTAAATTTTTTTTATTAAGTATTGTAGATTGCATGTTACTTGATCTTGTATTAATTCTAGATGTTTCCACTTCTTTGACTTGCGTTTCATGTCCTGTGGTTTTTATACTATTTTCAAATTCTTTATAAATAATTAACTGGTCAGTTAACTGTGCAATTACATCCTCTTGAATTTGTATTCTTTCTAACAGATCTTCATAATCTGAGGAAACACAACTAGGATTATTTTCCAAGGAAGTTTGAACACCTTGTGTACAATTTTGTAATAGTGAATTAGTCCTTATCCTTTCTTCGTCATCAGAACATGTATGTTTGAAACAAGAAGGATAATATGTTTTAGAACTATGAGTTGAATTGAAACTTGTAAACTCTCTGTCTTCATAAGGAAATTGATTCATTAGTGAAATTTCTTTATTTAAAGGTACATACTCATTCTTTATTAATGGATTATTAAAATCTCCATAAATAATACCTTTAAGATCTTTTGGTGTTTCTATTGTTATAACAGATGTAATGATTGAATCATTTTCCTCAATTTTGGAAGCAGTACTGAATTCTTTAGATATTTGTGTTCCTGTTGTGTTAAATGATAACTCTTCAATAATTTCAGAGACATCATCAGGATCACCAGTTACTTTGATAACAAATTTATCGGTTTCCATTTCTGCATCATTTTTATTAGTATCATTTGTTTGCTGAGAAAACAAAGGTAATTCATCTTTTATTTCTATTTCAGATGAGTCACTATTACTTGAAGAATTAATATCTTGATCTGAATTGCTTCTAAATGACTTCTTTATTGATCTCATTATTTCTTCTCTAGTTCTTCTCTTACGCTTCATAGCTGCTCTTATATTTGGTATAACATGAACCTCATCTTTAGTAAAATTTTCTTCTATGTCTTCATTAAAAACCTTCTTTTCATCTTTAATATAAATCATTTCATCATGTTCCAATGTACTGTTATTCACTTTATTCATTTTTGATACAGTTTGCGATACAGATGTTTTTTCATCCCCACTTTCAGTACCAAATATTATTTCAACATTTTCTTCTTTGTCTGTAAGTATATGTCCGACTTCGTTTTTTATTGATAAATGATTTTTATTAACAGGTGAAGCAGCTTTATAATCATTAGTAGTAAATTCAACTTTATTATTATCAGTAGTAAATTCAACTTTATGGTTATCAGTAGTAAATTCAACTGTATGGTCATCAGTAGTAAATTCAACTTTTGTGTCCATTTTTTCTTCAATTTCACCTTCCTTTTGACTCTTAATCATCAATTTCTTCTCAATCTCATTTTTATAATTTTCGTCTTCAGTAGATCCACCATCACAAATTTGTTTTAATTTCTCTTCAATTTCATCATAACTATCTTCAAGTGTGTTATGATCCATAACCTCTAATTTAATTTCTTCCTTTATAGTGGTATTTGATAGTTGTGTAGTTTCTGAATTGTTCATAAATAAAGATAATTTAACTTCCTTTCTATTATTGTTTGGTTGAACTTCGAAACTGTATTGCTGCACTAAACTATTAATATCAGTGAGGTTATCCTCAGCAATCATCACAATATTTTGCCTTTGATGATTAACCTTAATGTTCTCTTCTGTTTTATCTTCTGTATATTTATGGGTATGTTTAAAATAATCTCTAGTAGTCTGTTGTATAGATAGTTCCTCAATCTCCTGAAAATCCAAATCTTTCTCTTCTAAATGTTCAATAGATGAATGCTCTGTATCATTTTCTGTATATTCTATGTTATATTCACCTTGCAATAAGTTTTCACCTTTTTTATTAAATATCTTAGTTCTTTTTTTAGGTGATTTTCTAGTAGATGTCACATTAAATATAGAAGGAATTGCGTTCTTCTTCAGTCTAATTCTTCCACTTTGTGTTATAGACCATTCTTGAGGTTCAAAGTGTACGTGACAAAGAAAGGAGTTATTTGATGGTTCCCAATCAGCTCTAGCAACACGCTCTTGCCAAATTTTTCTGTACTTTGGATCACGTGGAAAACATTTCATAATATAACCTTTCTCACTACGATTGTTGCAGCCAACTGCTGCACAGCCTGGCATATTTAGACATCCAGAACTTGTTAAGGTTTCTGCAAATTATAGATAATAAATTTATAACAGTAAGATGAACAACTCAGTTTTATAAATGTAACCTAATTAACAATATATTTCCATATGTAACAAGTTAACCAAAATTAATATTTATTTTCATATATAATATGTATATCAGTTGATTTAAAAATTTAATAAGTTTAATTATACACAGTATAATTTAAAAAAATATTGAATACAGAAATGCGAAAACATACTTTTTACTTTCCTAAGAATAAATTTAACCAAAAGATATTTAAAAGTACTTTTTCACGTGATGCAAACCTTTGTTCTTGAGTTGTAACTACTAATCGGAAGAGTTGACTCGGTCGTATACAAAACATTCTAAAAATTAGGCTATTCAAACGGTGTTTTACGTTTTATAGACGCGAATAAATTTAAAAGCTTCTTATATAAATAGTTAGATTGTTAAAACTTAAAGAAAGGCAAATATTTCTTGAATACTATAAATCTCCTGCCGGCAATGTATGGTGTAAAAAAAAACGAAACACGTCCACTTTATCCATTAACTCTATTCGAGATCTATTATTGCAGGTTACAACTTGTAAATTTACTATGTTATTTACTAATTTCGTGTGATCAATATTGACGCAAATATACAAAAAAAAAATATATATATAAAGTTAAACAGCCAGACAATGGTAAACTTGTGTTGAGATGTATTTCTCGCTACGCAATGGAAATGTCTGGACGTAATATGGCTACCTCGAAAATCGAATAATAAATACATTAATTGTTAACTCACGTTATCGAATAAAATTAAATATATATTTCTATCAATAACAATGTAGCCTCTATACATTATTTAATCTTATTATACCTGCCTTTTGAATTCTATTTTCAAGTCATTATATGTCATTTTTATTGAAGCTGCACAAAAAAATAAAAGTTTTATAACAATCTGCACATTATATGCATTACCAACTATACTGCACTTTGAAAAATTGATCACTCTAATTATGTATGAACACTTATTTTTATATTCATCACATGGTGTACTACATCGTCTACATCCACCATTTCATATTGTTTTACATTACATCGTTTAAATAAATTCCACGTGGAATATTTTCTTATTTTGTTTTGTATTGATATAGTTTAAATAAATTATTTCCAATTTCTCAATTAAAAATAAAGATTATACATACATTGCATTCATTTTATCCTTTATTGTGGAACGATAGATAGGGTTAGTATCTGAACAGCGGTTCTTTCACTTAAGCTTAAGAGTAACGGCAAATACGCATTAAACGTCTATTTCACCAATTTTCTTATGCCTCGTTCTTTTGTATAATTGAAGTGAGCAATTGCTTTTAGTGTGACGTTTGAATCGCAAATAAATATATTACCGAGCAGCATGTAGTTTTCTGCATACGATGTGTCTGTCATAAATTCGGCCTACATTATTAAAATATAATTTGTCAAAACTGATTGATTTATAGGAAGTGAGGAAAGATTTGTTAATAAATATTTGACAAAATGACAACATTAAATAACGTGTTAAAAGCTATAGAAGCTTTAAAATCAGCTCAAGAGTCAAACACTCTTCTGTCAGATTCGAACGCAAGGTACAAGAACAAATTGTTTTTTTCATTTAATAATTGAAATAATCGTATGAATAAAATAATGCAAAACTTTTTAATTGAATACATTATTTTTGCTTATGTAGTTTATAGCTAAATACCTGCAATAAAATTTTGTATAATTTGTAAAATTAGGACTTATATAGTTATCATAAAAAATTAATAAAAATTATGGAATATAGTATGTTACAAAATTTAATATATTCTTTATTTCAATAAAAGGAAAGATAAATTAACATGTTGCATGACAATAACAGAAGGAATATGTTCACCAACTGTCAAACTAGCAACCAAGTTTCCTCAGGTACTTAGTCTTTCAATTGAAACTTTACTGACACTGTGTAATGATGATGAATCTGATGTCAGAACGGTAGCAGATGAAACATTAAATAAAATTATAAGGGTATAGATTTATATTTCATAATCTTTGATATTAAAGCTATAGATGTTTTAATAGTATTTTATTTTAAAGGCAATGGCTGATAGTAATATTGTTAAAGTTCAAATAGAACTTTACAATGAAATAAAAAGGAATGGACCTGCTAGAACATTGAGAGCTGCTCTTTGGAGATTTGGTCTTCTTAGTCATATGATACGCCCTACAAGAGGAAAAGCATATGTATCTAACTTGATACCATGTATAGTAACTATTGCACATCGTTCTGAGGAATCTGTAATTGAAACGCTATCACAATCATTACCATTAATTATGAAAGCATTAGGGCCATTTATGACAGATAATGATATCAAGGTAATTTTCTTTTATTTTAATACTTATAATATAACTATGAATCCATGCTCATGCTTCTTTTTCAGATATTATTGAAAGCATTCTTTGAAAATATATCCTGTGTACAAGCAGCATTTCGTAGAGCTGCAGCAAATATGATTTTAGCAACATGTTTGAATAGTCGCAGACCACAGTTTTTTTTAAATTATGTATTGAAGCATCTTTTAGGTAAACCTATGAATGTTATACAAGTACAAGTAACATACTTTTTACTAATTAAATGTTACTTTTCATAGGTACTATAGTGCCTATAAGTGAAGATGAGAACCGTATAGCAGCTATTATTGGTATATTTGGTTGTATAAGAATAATTTTACCACATATATGCAATCCATCAGAAGATCCAGACGATGACACAGTAGAGACAGATAACTTGTTACAAATTTATGAACTATGTTTACATTATACAAAATGGCATTCTGATCATAATGTTATAAATGCTGTTCTGGAGACACTGACTCAGTTTTTGAAGTCACCTCCAAAAGTTCTAGTATCATTATTATTATCAAATCAAGGTATAACACACAGCAAAATAGCAGTGAATCAAAATGAAATGATATTATCATTAAGTCAAGCAAGTACATCTAGTGCTGCAACTGCTTGTGGGGAAAATTCTGATTATGCCTTAAATTTACTTGATTCTGATATACCTGAAATAAATCCAAAGATAGAAAAGTGGATGTTAGATTCTGAGACTATACCTCCTTTGATGGAAAATGTACAAATTCCAAAGGAATGCATAAATAATATTGTAGAAATGAAAGGAAAGATTTTAGAAAATTATAGTGATTTGAAGATCGGAGTCATTGACAGTAAGAGAAAAAGTGTAGTATAAAAAGGATATTTATCATTTGAAGAAATTAATTGTATTACGTTTATTCCAGATGAAACGATCGAAGAAGGTAGTGATGTTGGAAGTGAAATAGAAAAATCGGAAAAGGTTTACTCGAGTTTACAAAACGAACCAAGAGACGTGGATTATACCGAAGAAATCACATGTTCTATCGCATCTATTAAAAAACTATCTTTAGATTTTTCGTTACGAGAAATAGACGTTGGAACTTTTACAGATCCTGATATACCGTTAAAATTCTGTTGTCGTTATTTGGTATCGTCTTTCCTCTTAACTGGCAACGTTGGTCATGTAATACCAGATAAATATTTTCGTGTTAGTGTAAAGTCTCTTGCTTTAACTTGCGTGGCTTATATTTTGAAACTTTGTCCGAATCTATTTTTAATACCTGTTGCCAAAGAACCGAATTCTAACGAGAATAAACAAATGATAACGGATATCTTATTATTTGCAAGTCATCCAGATCCTCAAATTAGGGGTAATATATCAATTATTATTGGTACATTCCTGAAATCTGTATATACTCAATATGGAGGTTCTTTTAAAAAGTTTGAGGCAGAGATCACTGATAAAAACTTATGTGGAATTATATCACTAGACAATTTAATTAAATTACTTTTAAAGGTAAATCCTCTCATATATTAGAATATGATTAATTGAAAATTTTGATGAGCATATGTCTAAAACAGGGATTAGAAGATGATTCTGCTACCACATGTCGACAAACATTAACAGCATTCAGTTTATGTCTACCAGAGTTGTTAGAGTCCGTTGACAATAAATATGGAATCACTGTGTTAACTGTATTACCTCAGCTAGTAAAGAATCCATATTTTCTGGTAAAAGTTAAATTAGTGGAATTATTGAGTGAGATATCGTATGTTACTATAGAACATATAACTGGTGGATCAATGTTCCAAGAACATTTTATCAATGTTATTGTAACTCTGTTAGGTGACCAAGATCAAAGAATTAGGCATGCAGCATCAGATGCTATTGTAAAGTAATTATCGAAGTTTATATCTTTTGTTTATCAAGTTTTAGGTCTCTTCGATTAACATAACTCTTTTTTTAGGAGTATTCCTTTATTACATTTCCAACAACCACACGATGATGTTATTACGCGAAAGGCCATACAATATACGGAGCAATATATGAGCGCAGTTACCCGGAGTTCAGTAGAACTATCCTCTTGTCAAGAGAAACAAAAGTTCTTTATAAATACGTCTATACAGCCATTTGCAGCTTTAAACTTCCATAACTCGACGAATTATCGTCCAAATGTAGAATACTCGTTGTCGATTGTAATCAACATGTTGGCTGAGATTCTTGGAGTACAGTCATCGAAGTATTTAGTATATGGCTGTTGTGAAGCTCTATTTCGTTTAAGCGATATCTATAATACTACAGTATATATTAGAGGATGGGATTGTATTTCACCTAAAACATTGTTGAAAAGGTCTCATAAAAAGAACGGTAGTCGATTAGATATTAGTGAATCAAATTTTACAAGCGACATGATGCCATCATCCGTGAGCAACAACCTTTTATCTTTGGCTTTACCCTTACTATCGTCGTCCCCTATAAGCTTAGACTTGCTAACGCATAAACATTTGGTACTTCTTGCTGGCAATCTTGCATCGGGTTTAGCATTTTGCAATTTTAAACCCAATGATCCAACTAAAACTTGGTGGGGCACGTTTAAGGATAAACAAATAGAGTTGTTGTTAACACATATTACAAGAGTATTAAATATATTTGTTCATATAATCGACGACGTGCAATTGACACAAACTAGTACAAAAGCGGCGTTATCGTCTTTGTCATCTACGCAAACGTTATCGCCGAAAAAGAAGATAATAATATCTGAACCGAAGTTGAAAGAGAAAGGAGAAAAATTTGGAAGCTTGAAATTTATAAAAGAGCAAATGGGTGCGTTTGTTTCGACACCACATTATGTGAAAATGTATGAAAATCTTAAAGCAGCGCATTTGAATTACCTAGCCACGCTTGAACCGCATGCTAGCGAAATGTATTTATCTCTGTTAAATGCGATTTTAGATGTTCTTTCGCAAATTCTTGAAATTATATCAGTCAATGAAGCAGCTCAAATAGCAGAAGAAATTCTACATTATCTACAAAGCACTGTCGTATTATCTCCCACTGCAACCATTCAGTGTGTTCAACAATTGCTGAAGTGTTTATTCAGCACAAACGTGTATGCACAATGGAATGAATTAGATATACAGAAAAATTCGGACAGAATAACTGTACTATGGGATGACGTTAAAGGATTTTATAATCATTGCTTTCAAAGTCCTGCAAGGCAAATGGCAAATACTATAAAATCCATGGGAAACAATTGCAGAGGTGAAAACGAACCAGATACCGGGTAAATTTGTATTCTTGCATTGTAATTTGTATTTGTTTGTATAGATTACTATACACAGTTATTTTATTTCAGATGGGTAGGTTTGTTACATAGAAAAGGTGATAGAAAATTCTCCTCTATTTTTAAGAATTTATCGCGATCGTCTGATCAAAAAACCTCTGTAGCTTCGTTCATTCGTCTTTTTGAACCAATGGTTATAAAATCATTAAAACAGTACACTGTAACAAGTAGCGTGTCATTACAGTGTCAAGTATTGATGCTACTCAGCCAGCTAGTGCAATTAAGAGTCAACTATTGCTTGCTGGATTCTGAAAGAATATTCATTGGATTTGTATTAAAGCAGTTTGAATTTATTGAAGAAGGTCACGTGAAGCAAACGGAGAATTTATTGCCAAAGATTTTCAACTTTTTAGTTCACTTGTCGTACGAAAAAAATCACTCGAAAACTATAATAGGAATTCCAAAGATAATTCAATTATGTGATGGACTTATGGCAAGTGGTCAACCAGCGCTCACGCACTGTATACCAGCCCTGACTCCAGTCGTAGAAGATGTATTTTTAATCAGAAACGCGAGTTCAAATCCGACAGAGCAAAGAGAGCTTGAGACAACAAGAGAAGTCCTAATTTCGATGCTTTTACGTCTTGTAGAATATTACCAAATCATTGAGCTCTTGGCATTATGTTTAACGGAGTCTAGATTCAGCGGAGATGGTAACGGAGAAGAAAAATGGCGAAGATGGTCTAGATTGACAATGGACTCTGTTCTTCCTATGCTGGCAGCAGGGAAAGTTCGAATAGAATCGGAGAAAGCACACGTGGCTTTGATTAAATTATTCGCAGCTATTTCTCCCACGGTTTTTAGACCAGTCGACCCTCTTTTAAAGGTACTTCTCGTTAAACCAGACTCTCTGGATACTTCAAATTTGAGACTAAAACGATGGTTAGGAGTGGTAAATGTTGTTCTGTTATCTTTGATCGCGTGCTCGAAAGAGGAAGCAATGCTTGCGCGACTTTCCGATCTCAGTTCGAACATGTCCGAACTATCCCACTCGTTTCTTCATCCAAAATCCTCTTCTCAAACCATGGATCCTTTGAACGTTTTGGACAGTCAATCAGCTGAAGTACCGCCAGAAAGGATATTAGCTAGATTTATATTTAAAGTTATTAACTTGGTAGGCTGCAAGGTTTACAATCTCCTTGGATTGGTCGATCATAAACTCAGCGATCCATATATCGCATTTTCAGAATCAATGGAGAACGATTACTACTTGATCCACCAATTTGCATTCTTCTTACAGTTATGCATTCACATGTTCGAATCTGGGAGTCACTGCAAAGTGGCAAACGCTGTTATACAAATGATTCAAGGTCGAAATGTTCTCGAAGAGGAGAAGCTGCCGATCTCCGATTTGAACTATTTAATATTGAACATTGGAAACAAGTGTCCAACGTTAACTTGCCAGTGGGCCTATTTAATGACTTTATTAGGGTACAATGAAATGACTTTTTGGTCTAAAATATTGGGTACTCGTCGGACAGAATACGTCGTGCATTGTTCTCCAAATGAAGAGAAAAACGTTGACCATGATAGCAGCATTAATATTCAAATTATTAGAAAAGGTGGCATAATATTATTCTGCGATTACGTCTGCGAGAATCTGTGCGATGCAGAGCCCTTAACGTGGTTGTTAGTTAATCATACGGAAGAGACAGTAAATAGTGCCATCGAGTCTCCTGTCAGAGATCTCTTGACAACAGCTATACACAGAAATTCTGCAGCTAGTGGATTGTTGGTACAAGCGATCGCGACCAAATGCACAGACTTGTCACAACCCAGTTTCGTCAAGCGACTCTTGGAATGTATAGAAGGTGCTCATCATTCGCAAAGTGGAGCTGTTTTAATGACACTGATACCGAGATTGTTATCCACCAAGTATCTGGCTTTGTCGAGAATGGCGGCGAAAATAGCTAGTCGAAGAGTAGAAATTTTATTAACCACACCTGCAGCTGATGCGACGAAGCAATTATCAAAAGAAGATTTCACCAAGATCATGGAGATTCTGCAAGTGACCAAGCTTGCTAAGAAACATGGTGGATTAGTTAGTCTGTTGAATAAATTTGGAGTACAGTATTACGACTTGTCCCCTCTAGAACTCGACCAATGTAGACCGTTTAATCCATCCACCGTGAAAAGTATTCAACTGGATCGTAATTGGTTTTTGTCTCAAGTAAAATTACGATGTTGTAGTTCAAGTGCTAGTCACAATTTATCAGAAGCAGCGCAGTTACTTAGAATTTTGGATTTCGAAGATTGCCTCGGTATCCTGTCTTCCAAAGAGTTTAATATCTCCATATTGAAACCCTGCATAATATTGGGTGTACGAATTAGTGTGGAGAAGTGCCAAAAATTAGAATTCGGTGTAGCACAGAACGAAAAGGATTTTAATTTCGAGACTAGTCCCTTATACAGCGCCGCGAAACAGAGTTTATTGGAGCACGTTCATTATGTCACCGATTTAATGCCAAAACCGCATTATATTTACAATCCAACGCAATCTAATGGCAATTCGAGAGAATTGAAGTATGCGCATCGTTTTCATGAACTTTTAAACGAGTTTGTATATTGGGATGTACTTTTTATGTTGATACCCGCTGTGAAAATATATATGAGGACATTGCCTAAGCTAGCCAAGTATAATCTAGCGAAAATCGATAAAAAATCCGAAGAAGATCTAGCCAAATTTGCAATACTGTGTTTAGAACTAACACACTGGATGGTACACTGTGATGAGAAGAAAATTAAAAAGTTGAGACCAAGGAATATGGAGCTTGCGTTAAGTTGTGCATCAGAGATTCTAAAACATCCTGGTCCAAGTAAAATTTTTGGGGAAAACGCGAAGTATTCGTGGGTTTGCAGTGGTGCTGCTTCACTCAAGAAAATAGTAGAATACTTGTTAACTACTGTAGACGTTTTGCCAGTTATAGATATACGTGCTTTAGAACCAGCGCTAGAAGATGAGGATACCAGAGACTTTGCTCGTGCTTGCATGCGGATGGCCGATCTAGTCGCTTGGTTGGAACAATGTCAAAAGAAACAGTTATCCACAAATATTCCACGCTATTTGTTTGACACGATACAAGATTTAATCGTAAGCATCAGTCGTCAACCATTGGTAAATTCATATATCTTAACACCACCGTTAGTTTGGAAACAAAACTGGAATGTCGTTGGTTCTGGTCCGACGAAATGTTACTTCCCGTTATTATCTTCGGAGTCGAATCTCCTTCAGGAGGTGGAAATTTTGGAGCAGTTCATTTACAGGATAAACCTCTTAGGCTGGGTCTCTCGGTTGCAATTCGAAGAGATATGGATGGCTCTCTTAGGAGTACTTAATCTTTCACAAAACGAGAACGTGCCCGTAGAAGATATCCCAGCGTTGATTCAAGCGAGCAGTTTAGCTGTACAGGCGATTACAAAGTTATTATTGAATACTTTGCTTCTTCCTTATCCTGGTAACCCAAGAGCCAGCACTGTGATTCATTATCCGAGAGATCCTCAGCTCTCGGTTCATAAAATCAGTTCCCAAAAATTGTACGCGATTCAAGATCTGCTCACGTGGAAATACGAATGCATGAACGACTCAGAGATGATCGACGGCTTGAACATGGATCACATCTTCCATCGAGGAAACGTAGAAAGAGTTGCGAATTTGAACAAGTATACATATAGCCAACTTTCCGTTTCTTACTTGTGGTCGCTGTGCAACTTGTATGAGGATAAGTTGAGCGCCTCTGTCCTCAATTTGAAGAACAGAAGAAACGACGCGTTAATGTCCGCGTCACTTGATTTAGATTCCTGCCTTCGTTTCTTGATAGAACTTTATACATCTTGGATGTCTCCGCAAGCTAATACACCGATACAATTGCTCACGGAGGTCGTTAAGTCTATTCTAGCAATTTCGGAGTTGTTCGTCGAAAGAGCCCAGTATCAGTGGATGTTGGACATGTGTCTGGAATTGTCGAGAATTCATCCAACAGAGAATGTCATTTTACATCAATACTTGGTAGTTTCCGTGTGTAAAGCTGCTGCAGTACTAACACCATTGGTATGTATTCTTCAAAAATATTTTTTGCAAGCTATTTAACACAGTTAGGATTTCATTCTTCCAGGACTTTGAAACGTTAGACAAAGTTAAGCGTCTAGTAGACACGAATCTGAAATCGAGCTTCTTACCTGCGAAGGTATCCGCCCTTCACGGTTCGTTGTATCTGTTGCAAAGCGCTGTGCTCGCAAACTGCGAAGAGACGATGAATATTATTCATCCGTTGGCAATAGAATACATACAGAAACATTTGGACGCGCAAGATTTGAACGGGTAAATCACACAAATTTTTATTGTATATTCTACAACACATGTGCTTTGTTGAAATTAATTACTCACTTAATTTAGCGTGTTAAGACAAAGTGAAGAGCATCAGGGTGTAATGTGGGCTTTGGTATTTTTTTTATTGGAACATGCCGAAGATACTCCACCAGACACGGAAGCGCCAGCTGTGTTAGAATTAGTCCTTAATTTACTTACATCACAAAATATTTCTTGCAGTTTACATCAAACACTCTTGCAGGTATGTTATTGCATAATCGTGTAATACTATGTATTTGTTAAATGTTCAAATTATGCATACTTGTAATGTTGTGTGTATGTAATCGATTTAGGGGCTCGAGCGACTCGTAGCAACCAAAAGCGTGATTGGAAAGGTAGCCGAACAGATAGTAAAAGTTGCGATCGATCGCTTAAAACAACCTAGTCCTATGTTGTCGCTGCCAGCGTTGCAATTGTTATTGACTTGCATGTATACAGAGGCAGCAGATAGATTGAATCAACCGGAAACAGAGGAACCATTACCAGATGCCGAACCAGAAGCATTGGTTCGATCCATAGAACGCGCTTCAGCGATTTTCGATAAGATCAGGAGAGGACACTCCATGGAAGTGGAGCTTCTATGTACAGTTTTGTCCGGTGTGCTCGGAGATTTTTTTCCACCGTCGGAAATCTTGACTAAAGTGATAGGAGAATTTTTATCACCGCAACAACCTCATCCGCGGCTACTTGCCGCCGTTGTTTTTAAAGTTTGTATTACCGATGCGAACGCATAGCGATATACTAAAAATAATTTAGTATTAACATTATAGTTGATTGGCTATTTTATGCAATTGACTAACGATTGATCAGCAATACGTTAAATTACGAATAATTTAAAGCAACAAGATAATTTTTCTTCTTCTTCTGTAGGTATGCGAACGAGCGTGTACTTGCGCGCAAATGGAACTTCTTCAAGATTGGGTTGTATTTAGTTTGCCAAATTTTATTCAAAGTTTACCTATTACAATGTCGACATGGTGTTTGTCTTGTTTTTTTATCAGTGCATCCACAAATCATTGGCTGAGAGCTTTGTATCCTTTCACATTTCCGATAGTTTGTCAAATGTATTCATTTATTAAAAGCTTTCTTAACAATCTACTCAGGTTTCCATATATTCAATCAAGGATTGGAAAATACGAATACGAGGATAAGAAGATATTGTGCATCGCTGCTTCGGACTTCTATCGAAAGGTATGAAATTTTATGATAAAGTCAGCGCGTGATATCAAATAACGCCGTCATTTTTCAATAGTTATCTAAGGACACTCAGAGGGAAGCTTTCGTGGAAACTTTCGAAGCAGCAGCAAGGGAACCTGGAACTCCGTTCAGTGACATTTTAGCGTCTTTCTAGCTAGTCTTATCATCGATTGTGTCGATATGGGAAAGTTAAATCAAAATGAGAAGTATTCATCGTAATTCTGCTCTTGAGTCTCTTTGTAAATTGATGTACAATCATTGCACGATCTTGACTCGTTGCGTGTACAGTTGTATGTGTATGTAATGATATTTATTTTACATCTGTCCTGTCGGAAAGAGGTAACAATGTTTACAATAAACAATATTTTTTAAATACTTCACGTTTGTGCATCTCGAATTCTCCTTCCTCCGAAAATAAAGGAGATGTTCTTAGTTAGATATACTGATTGCCTTTTTCTTGCGTCTCTGTTTCATACGTTTCACGTAGAAGTACAAATGTATGGTGCCATAATAGAATATTTCAACGAAGGACAATACACTGGCTCCCAGAAACAATCCCGCCGCTCCTCCAACACCAGCTGTAATGAATTTGTTCGTTTACAGAAACTTTTATTTTTTTATATTAATTTTTTTTAAATATTTGTTTAATGTACTTCAAATTATAGCATAAATATCTACATATTTATTCACGGACACGTACTTAGAAAATCGTGAAAACCGTACAACAATGCTCGATGATAGATAATTTGCGGAAGCTCGACGATTAAAGTCATAACAGACATATTTATCGGTGTATCGTCTCTGAAACAATCCAAGAATTCTGTTTTCCTATACATGCTTTATCTCTAATCGTAATATAAATTAGTTTCAGTAAATACAGTTCGGTGTTTTCACTATCTCTGATTTGATAGGTAAAAATACTGCAATTTGGAGCGCATTCGCAAGAACGGGGTGGATATTGGAACAGAAAAAGGCTCTGCGTCACTTTTCCGATACATCGAAGTTGCGTGGCATTGCAAGTGTCTACACCCTCTGTAAAACCATTAAATTTATATTTATTCAATGTTTCTATTACCTTGATTTTAATATTACCAACCGATAGGCCTGGCAAAATGTGGACGACAATTGCATTTATCCTGTATCACTTTCATTCTACATTCAGTGGTGCACATATTTTTCGTATACACTGGCCATGTTTTTAAACCATCATCGTTGTAAACTTTGCAATTTCTTTGATGAGCACGAAGCTCTTTAACGTTTGGGTTCATATTAATCTGAGTTATCGACATAATGGCACGTTGCAGCATCTTTGGTTTTACCCATCTCATTGGAGTGTCGTATATTATCAGCTCAAGAGGATCACATGCGGCGATCTGCAGCATCAAAAAAAAAAAAAAAAAGAAAAGAAAGAAGAGAACATTTCGTTGCCGATATTTTATCATATCTTTATTTTCAAAACATGTAGAAACATACTCATACCAAAGCCATATGCTCCACTGCGAAATTTTCTTGTATGCCATCGATCTTGTAATCGTACAATGGTAATTTGTCTGGTATAGGAATAATGGTCCAGTTGTCGTTCTTCCAGTAGCTTGTTCCATATAAAAGAATCATATGTTTGAGTTGATTTAATGTTAATTTAACAGGAAGAGAACATTAGAGAAAAGTACCAACTTTAAAGTAGCATAGTTTGCGAAGACGCTCCTCGTTGTTAAGCAGGCGCCTCTTTCTGTCATTACCCACGTCTCATAAGGGTCGTTCTCTTTCAGAATATTCGGAGAAATATCTTTCTTCAAGTCGTAAAGTATTTCTAGCCACTTGTTCGCTGGAACTTCGTCGAAGATAGGTGTATTCATCATATTTTCATAAGTGATGTTGCCAAGGAAGGCGAAGAACTGTTCTGCCTCTGGTGTATGTTTAATACTGTGTCTAGATGTGCAACGTATTTAGTAAAAACTATTTCATTTCATCCAGATATTATCGTAAGAATAAAGATTCTACTTTTTGAATACATATGGAATCTTCTTTAGCTCCACGCTTGGTACCGGGCAAATAAACAGCGCTGGTTTCAATGTTACAAATCGGTCCCGATCAGTATCTACCACGATAACCGTAGCATTATTCTGGTAACGATTCCAGAGTAGAAACGACAAGAAGATCAGGCACAATAGAGCTCCGAGAATGCAGAAGACGGTGAGAAATCTTGTAAGACATATTTCGTAAATTATATTGCAATTTTATTATTTCCTTAGTTTGCATATTATCGAAGGTACTTACGTCTCAACGGGATGTCTATTTGGTGTTACCAAATGATTTAAGCCATGTACAGAAGAAGAACTCGCGAATTCTACAAAATATTTTCCTGCATTCGATTTCGCACTGATAATTGGCATGCCGATATGATTTGGATAATGTTCGAATACGGATTTCCTTTGTTTCAACGTAGCTCCCCAACGAGCTTGGAAGTCCGGTAATATCTCATTTTCGTAGAAATAATTATTTTTCTCCTGTGTCTTCTCCGATATATTTTTCGGTATTTTCGACATGCCTTTTCGTTCGCGGGTCACTCTTTCTTTCGATCAAATCCACGCGAATGGGTATTACAGTAAATGTTTGTAATACAGAAAAAGATTCGTTTTATAATCATTCTCTATCTAATTCGTTGGCGTTTCCATCGATCGATGGGAGACATTGCACGCGATGCTTCTATTAATTATGAATGATAACGTAATAGGTAGGAAGTAGATCTATAATAAAGATAACACAGCAGTTCGAGTCCTCGTGATCTTTATGATAATTAATTCGTAATGAAACATGTACGCATATGTTAATACAGGCGATGAAAAAGGTTTGCAGTTCATTATAAAAACAATTCTCCATCTTCCCCTTTACTCGCAATGTTTATCGCGAATATTACACATTTTTATTTTATATTCCAAATTTTTCCAGTGCCTACTTTAGCGCTAGATTTCAAAGATAACAGTGCGAGTCAATTCTTTTTTTTTTTTTTTCAACACACGTCCCGTGCTTTTTACATCAGAACACGAACTTTACCTTCTCTGTATTTCTTCCCTTTTCTTCTTTCGTCAGTTTTCTTCGATGGAAGAACAACATTAAACAGAACAGCAGATCTTATTATGAACGAAGGTGAACTTGGTCTTATGGGAATCCGGGTTGTCCGGGACGTGGACAGATGCGAATTCCACGGGAGATTCTGACGTCAGCAAGATAATGGAACGACCAGATACAGAAACGGTTAGGTTTTAGTTATTAATTGACGCTTAAACGCAAATGTTGCCATTTCACACATATATGCTACCCCCATATCACGATACGATACTTATTGCATTGTAGTTTGGATGTATTCGAACGATACGATCGAAGAAATGGTCCGCTCCTACTTGAATAAACCTTTTATCTCATCCGTTTAAAAAATTGAAATCGATAATTTCAAAATGTTTTGTCCTGTTTAGAAAAAAGTCACTCGCTTGAGGGTTGATTTCTCGATGTACCATTATTTCTCATTAGACGAGAATACGGTCTTAATTAATAATTAAGAATAATTAATTCAATGACTCCTTCTTAGGAGACTGAGGAATGCTACCCGGTGCAAAAATACCACGACGTTCGACGAAAACAGGCTGAATCGCATCACGATTTGAAACACAAGTGTTGTTTAAAATGTAACCAGCCATGGACTGAAGTCGGGCCATCGGAATTCGGAAGGAGGCGTAGAAGAACAAAAGATCAGGTGCAACACTGTCCTTCTTGTCACTGTCCGCCTGAAACAGTGAAATATTCGATCGGAAGAACAAAGTACGTTTAATTCGCCGTTGTACCTTACAAGATTAGAACGATTCCTTTTGCTAGCTGTTCGAAAAACATGGATGCGGTTTTGAACGAGTACGAACACTTGTTGACGACTCCGACGAGTCAAACGTTCAAACATCAGAGATCTCAGAGCAACTCGCTGTCGCCGAGATTATACGCAGCGTCGCCTTGCAGCAACGCGGCGTATGCTCATTATCATTCGCGGAAAAGGCAACCGAGCAATCATCGACATCAATGTAGGAACGAGCAGGAACAAGTGCTTTCAATTATGAAGAACACGCTACATTCCAGTGGCAACGATCACGAGAGTTTTTATTGCGAATATCCACGATCTATGAAAAATAGCTGTAAGAAAAAGAGCTACTATATGAAGAACGGTGACCAGGTAAAGATACTCTCTATTGCAGATTGCGGCTCTTTATGCATTTACGTTGCATTTGCATATTACGCTTGTGATGTACAAAAGGTAAAATAAAATATTGGAAGTGAGGTACTTATTGTCAAACTTAATCGCTGCGTAATTGCTATTGCCTTGCCGTTTCTCTAATCGCAGTCTAATTAGTGTAACTGAACATGTCCAAATTTCTGGAAGATCAACATGTTTTCGAAATAGGCAATGACAGGAATCATGAAGACCACAGACATGGACAGCGAGACGATGGAAAAGTATATGCGACACAAAAAGGAGCGAATTTTGAAGTCAGAATCACGAACAAGAGAGAGACACCACGTTGATAAAATGAACAGGATAAACGCGGATGAAAGATGCGATTTAAGGGAATATAAAGACGACGGCTGGTTATATACCAAGGGTAGATTGAGATTCAATTTATCCAAGCACGAGAATGAAAATAAAAGAGAGGAGGAAGATTTGGCTGAAGATCGGAACGTACAGGGGAATAACAGATCTAGCGTGCAACCGAATAAACTTTCTATTCTAAAAGGCAGTAGTTCGCAAACTTCGTCGAAAAATAAAAATGTCGAAGATGTGGTGAGTCTTTAATCGCCGTTTTTTTATTCTCAAGTATGAACATTCTATTGAACATTCACCTTTCAGTCCAAGCATAAAATTCCGACAATCGACGCAGACGGTTATTCGAAAGAGGAAGATTTGTCAAAAGGAGTCGAGATTTGTAAACCGTGGCAGCGATCCGTTGTTCAACAGAATTCTCCTCGCAGTCCTAACAAAGAATCGACCAGTAACTCTGAAGAAAGTAAAGACGAAAGCTCGTGTTGCGAATTAGTTAAAGAGGAAGACGAAGAATCTCCTTCTGGGAAGAATATTTACGCAGGTGGAGATCTCGATCTCGATCTTGATCTTCGTGCGAATAAAAGTTACATCGTTGATCTAATCGATCGGGTTCTTAGCAAGAAATTCGCCATCTCGTCGGGTCAGCAAAAGGTTTTCATTCGATTTCAAATGATTTAATAAGCCCATTATTTTTCTCTTCCTTTTTTCTTCTTCAATGCATCTGAACATACTTTTCATCGCGTTTCAGAACATAGAATCGAATCGAGAATTAACGGAACAAGGATTCTCCGTAGAAATAGTACGTGCGTTGCGTGATGACTGTTGCGAGATATTTGCAAAGGATCTGTCGAGCCATCACGAAACACCGGCTGAATATATAAAACACTTGAAAACCCTCCGGTGGAAACACATGCAACACATTCAGGACGAGTTTAAGAAGCTGTGTGATCTTCAAAAGTTTTTAGACGAATATTCACCGAGGCAGTCGTTAGCCTCGTTTCAATCTCTCCCGGGTGCGATCGAACAGAGGGTGGAGGAACGACAGCAACAACAATCGCAACAGCAACAACAACAACAATACGAGGAGAAACAGAATTTGGGTACGATATCGTGAAGATTTCAAGGATCGATTTAATGGCGTCAAATTTTCACGATTAAATAGCTCTCTATTATCGAAGAGATACATTTCTATTCAGCATTAGATATAACGCAACGAAAGAAATAGATTTTTAGTTTACTACTAGTACTGCATATCGTCTATTTTTTTACCGAATTATTTGAGTTTGAAAGAACATAAGATTTTATTAATAAAACGCAGACGAATAAAATAAAATAAATATATTTCGATATATAAAGAAATAAATACTTTTAGAGCGTTGGAACGTTACAAACTTAACACTGGCGATAGTTCTTCAAATTCTTATCAGCCATTTTCTATCGTAAATCCATAAAATAATGCGAACCATAAAGGAAGCGCGTCGATGTGTTTTTGGCCACAACTTTCTTCTTCTTCCCCTCGATTTTTTCATCTTTTTTTATAGTTCCTTAAAATCTCCAAATTCACTAATCGTTCTCGTATACGGAAACTTGCAAAAATTCTCCGTATTGCAAAAAGTTCCATATACAGTGATATTCAATTTAAAATCTCGTATTATCCGGCATTTTCACGAAGTAAGCAACCTTATCCTCAGCGACTCTGTAATTGTGGATCCATCTAGATCCTTTCCTAAGGCTACCATCGATTCCATCCTTCCACACTCCTGCAGGCAGATAAACTTCTCTCTGTCTGCTACCGGAATAAAGTACGGGCGCTACTATAAGTTCCTCTCCCACAGAAAATTCATCAACGACAACGTGACAGGCGGGATCCGCAGGATCTAACATCCACAAGGGTCGAATTATCGGTAAACCAGTGTCGAGTATTTCCTTAGCGTATTTCTTTAACAACGGCGTCACTGTCTTTTGTCTTAATGTCGTCAACGTCTTGGCTATTTCTAACACAGATTCGTCCGAGTATTTGCTTGGTAAATGAGTGAAGCGTATCACTGGTAAAAACGTAGACAGCTGTAACCATCTGATGTACAACTCTTTGTCCGGTAAATTCACTTCAAAATCATTATCAGGATTGTTGTCAGACATGGGGAGAGCCACGTCTCCTCCAACAGCACCCGGCATAATGAATGGATAACCAATCATTCCATAGGTCAAAACTGTTGGTATAACAGTTTTGATGGCCTTCCACGAGGAAGAGAATGGTGGAAGGGAAACGAATACTGGCGGTCGTGGCCTAGAGATCGCGCCTGACACACCCATCACTGGCACGGATCCCAATATCGATTTTGTGAATATCGTTTTGTAATGATCCGGATTTGTCAGTGGCTGCTCGCATTTGTAATACTGAGGCATATCTTGCGCCGTGCCTAAGTCAAGGTAGAACGAGTCCACGTGGTATTTCATGATCAATCTTTCGAGCTTGGACTGCAGCCAAGGTAGAGTTTTATTGTTCGTGATATCGAGGACGCCCACGCTGTTACTCTGCTTGTACCTGTAAACAGAATTTCGTATCTCTATGTAATCGTATTTACTGTATTATACATATATATATGATTATATACATGGGGATATATAATCCGTTTGACTACTTTTTGTCGACTATTCTATTTTTACCTAGCCAAAGCGGGTATTCTCGGATCGCTTCCTCTCTCAGAGATCAATAATCGGCTGGCCACCGCGTCTTTAAAATTGATAGACTCCGTAGATATAAACGGCTGTATACTGAACACGATTCTAAATCCTCGACGGTGAATAATATTAATCGTTTCTTCCATCGACGGAAATCGTTCCTCATCCAATACGAAGTCACCTGGATTAGGCTGCCACTCCTCGCTCAGCAAAACGTGTCCTTGTCTCAAGAAACCCAAAGCTATCACGTTATCCGTGTAATTGTAAACCGCTGCTTCACTGGTAGGTGAAATTTGCCAGACTGGTTCAGACAACAGCGAATGAACCGCGTTCAACTCATCCGGTTTTAAACCGTCCCACAAAGACTTCTCAGCCATGGAAGAATGCAAATTCTTCATATTATCGGTAGCACAGATCGTGTAGTTCAACTGAGGCAACGGTGTCAGATGATTAATATACGCGAAAACATCATACTTCGCTTGCATACAGAAGTTGTTGCTTTTGTTTGCGTTAATCGACACGTAAAGTGGAGTTTCTGGATCAACCAGTACAGTAGCGCCTTTCGAGTTTAAAAAATATCTCTTGAGTACATTTCCAAAAGGATGTTTGGTAATGTCACCAGTAATAAAAGGACTTAAATCAAGTCGTCCACGTTCGAGAGGATAAGGCATATTTTGCACTTGGCCACCACCGTACCAATGACCTCTCTTTTGCGACCAATCGAAGCAATCTTTGGGGTTGTAGTGAGGGTTTAAACTTTGCCAAGTAACGTGGTAACAGTGCATGTCCGTGTGTCTTGTGTGAGCGAGATATAGACGTGCTTGTTGAAGCCACTCCAGGCAAACAGAGTCTTGCTTCTGGTGATGAGACAGACAGGGAAAGACTCCGGTCTCTGCCGGTATACCCTCGCCGAGTCTCGCTGCGATCACTTCCGTTCCGGTGCTGCTGTATACGCGCATCACTCGTTTGTTCTTATTGAAACTAAAAATGACAAATTTAAAACATTTATTTATCGAGGCTTTCAGATACTGCAGCGCAATTTACACTGTCGGAAATTTCTATTCTAAAAATTCATCAAAATGATAATTGTATTCTCTAATGTACCATAAATTTGATGCGTGACAGAGTATGAAGTTACACAACAGAGAACAAAAATATACAAAAAGCAGCATAGAAAGACGATGTAGAAAATATACAAAACTGTAGAAAATATTCGAAGCGTAGAATTCGTTGTGATATTTAAATAAATCTCTGCTTCTGTTTTTTTACCTATCATCGCAAAGATATAAATTGACATAAATATCCGCGGTCTGGTAATAAGATTATCACATCTTCTTGCTTACCTAAATTTGTCGAAATAGGCCCGTTGAAGAACGTGCTGCGTATAATAAATATGCGCAAATCCTACCAGGAAGACGACACAGAGGAACAACATCCCGACGAAAGCTCGAAGTCTAAGAATAATCGTCGAAAAAAACGTTTAAGCTTTAAGTCGGAAATTACCATAGGTAGTCACGTTTCTCAAACTTGTTTACCGATAATCGGCGTTCTGTCTCTTCTTGCTATTGCGTAGAGCTTGAGGAATCGACAGCTGAAGTTTTTCCTTGAGCAAACTGCTAATGCTGTTAACGCTCGTTATCGTGGAGTTGGCGCTCTGCCCTCCAGAAAGTTCCATCGGATCGTTTCCTAATTTCTTATTTATCATTGGAGACATGGTTCTGCCTTTTCTTCGAGGTGGAGCTTGCAACGGTACTCTAAACAATCACGAAAGGAAATATGTAAATTCTCTTCTTTCAAATGTAATATTTAAAAGAGGCAGCAAGCTTTTCTCTTTTATAATACCTTTGCAGAGATACCGCACTGCCAACGTCGTATCTTGGCATCATTTTCTGTTCGAAACTTCGCGAAAACGATTATTATCGATGTTCGACTCTCATGGAATTTATCGTCCAACTAATAAGCGATGGAAACTAAAACTGCAGCTTATTCGATTTCGCGTGCAAAGTGACTGCTAGAAACAAAGCGAGCGCGCGGTAAGCCTTAAAGTCTCGAGGGCAAACACTGCGTTAATCTCACCAAGTGCATCGTAAATTACACGAAGATACGCAACGGCGTACACGTAACACAAAGTACGCGGAAATCTCTTGGTGTTAAAGGCTGTTAATGGTCAAATACCGACTGACTGGCAGTCTGGTGCGACGATTGGGAGAGTCTCGATCGTACTCTTAGTGCGATAACCCTAAAGTGATATAAAGAAGGTCGAATCCGAAGATGATCCTCGCACTGAGCGTACATAATTCTACGAAGACGCCAATACTGGTTACAACTAGTTAGACAAAGGATTTACGTGTGATGTGACGAATATTAACGACAAAGTTTCAGGAGTGTTCCTTTTCTTTTTAAAGGCAGTTCAAATTCATAATGTTTAAGATACGATATCGTTTTATAATTACTTTACTATATGAATAATTATTTTTTTGTATTTATATGCTGAACTTTTTTTTTTAAGAAATAAATATTTATATTCATCTGCGAGCGTGTGTATTTTTGTATAAAAATGCGTATAAAAATTTGTAAAACCTCGTACCGCAAAATTAGGTTCGCTTATTATGTCGTACAGATAATTACAATATTTTATTAGCCTTGTTATTTTTTTACGTTTGGAGGGGACGATTTATTAACATGTGATCGTATTTAAAAGACTCACGGGATATTTATCAGCTGAATAAAAAAACTTACTTGGCCAATTCTTCGTCATTCGCTTCTTCCTCGGTCTCAGAACCGAGCGGACTTCCATTGGGCGTTGAACCGCTGTTGCTGAACGTCACGCTGCTGCTGTCGTCGCTCTCCGATCTCGTGAACTTCGAGGCGGTTCCCTGCGAAAGTTTGATCACTCGTGAACATTGAACAATCCTGAGAAAATCAATCTGAGTAACAAGTAACAAGAAGAGAAAATTTAAATCGTTGTCACGTTTCCTGTTTTATCGTTTCTTCCGTGATCTTACTCATTTAAACTCTCGAAATGTCAAGTCACGATGAACAACGATGGAAAGCGAGACCTGCTGCTTCGAACGACACTCGAGAACTACTCTCACGGAAACGTAGAACGGCATAGCACAGCACGGTGAATGCATAGGTTGACGATGGTAAACATTACGTAATCACCGAGAAATCATACTTTTTCATCGACAAATCGCAACCGACTCAGAAACCGAAGCGAAAACTTTCGGAATTGGAAAAATTATATGTAATTCAAAAATAATTTTTATACCAATTCCCACTATGCGGTATTCGTAGCAAGTATCGAGCTCCGGAATAAAGAACAAACCTTTATCGCATCTAGTTTTACATTCTCAGATAATGCTCCTTTCAGAAAATAGTGAGATATGAAATAGAACTGTATTTATAATCCTTGACATTCTTCACGTATATACAGAATACTGTCTTGATCTTTTATGCGAATAACAAACATATACTACTATACATATTAAGAGTTTATTGTGAATAATACAGATATAGTCCAAATGAATTATTCTTCACTGGAAGAAACCAGTTACCAGCTTCAAATTCCTTCAGTACATTTAATAAACATATATACTGATAATTATGACAGAATGACGACAGCTAACGCTGCTGTTAATACCTTTGCTAGGCTCGCACTGTCATTGATTATTCACAGTCAAGCTTAACACAATGTTTAATCTGCGAATATTAGGAAGAGACTGTGTATGTGTTTAAGCAAATATTATTGAATCCCTGAGAAAGAAGTATCGCCTTCTATTCAACTTCTCTACGAACATTATATTCTTCGAACTTACCTTTTGCCTATCGATTCGTAGATCCTCCATTTCATCCAGATTACTCGGCATCGAAATACTCGTTTTACGAATTCGATTAGCTAGTATCGTGGGAGCGCTCGTTTCAGTACTCTTGTCATTTGGAACTTTTATAGTGTCCGTAATTTTGTCTGTGGATGTGGTGGCAGGTGCGTTTTCGTTATGTCCCGCCACCTTCGATGTATCTGGAAATCGTAATTATAATATATATGTTATGTTGTGTTTCTCTGAGAAATAGAAATATTAGAATCGTAACTTTTATTTGCGACTATAATTGAGTATGATTTCAACGCTATAAGAGAGAAATATTACGAATAAAATATTTATCTACTTAAAGAAGTCATTATCTCTTCCGAATTTCAAACTAAAAACTATATTTTACCATAATCATCGATACTCGATCAACAGTGTTACCAACGTTACTTTGTTTTCGATATTGTTGCCTAAATGTCAACAACTCTAACCTCGATAGAGTACGTTTTCTATCATACTAAATGAACACAATCGACGAAGAAAATTATCAGAGAACGACTGACAATCTTAAATGCCACAAAAATGTGCAATTGCCCTGCGGATAAAGAGGATGATAGCAGAAAGGTCCCGGAGACAGTGACGCTTTTCAAAAAATGTGCAAAATCGTACCGTCCAACGAAAGACATAACCGAACCACCGAGCTGTGACACAATTTCGGATAAAGATATCTGGAGTACTGTGGATTCTTCGCAATCGGATCATAGATGTACGATCTACGGATCCCCAAAAGGATCACAATCGAGCTTAAATAGTTCTAGCACTGATTCCAAAGTGGTAATTTTATTCTCGATTTTTCATAATCGAACAAAACGTTTTGTCAGCTATATTATTTTTCACATCATGTAGTACAAGTTCGTCGATTCTGGGGAATGCGAGTGTCTCGGAGAAGCCGAAGAAGAACCATGGCATCCACCGATATTTAGTTACGAGCCGTGCGTCGAGGAAGAGGAAGTCGAAGAAAGGCCAGACATCGAATGCACGTTGGCAATTATAAAACCAGAAGCAATAATCTATAGAAAACAAATCGAGCAGCGAATATTCGAGGAAGGTTTCGAGATTTATCAAACACGATGGCTGCAGCTCACGCCAGAACAGGTGTCCGAGTTTTACTCGGATAAATATGGACAGCTAAATTTTGCACATCTTGTCGCCTATATGGCATCAGGACCTATAATCGTTCACGTTTTGGGGAAAAAATGCGCCGTTCATGAGTGGCGATTGCTCATGGGTCCGACGAAAGTAATTTATAAATAGGTTCGACCATCTCAAGAATATCTCGATTAATTCTCCAATTACATTTAATTATAAATTACATTCAATTATTTCAGGTCACGGAAGCTCGTTTGTATTATCCTGATAGTATAAGAGCGAGATATGGTAGAAGAGGCGAGGATTTTAAAAATGCTGTTCACGGAAGTAACACTCGACAAGAGGCTGAGAAAGAAATTCATTTCTTCTTTCCTGATTGTATAGATTCTATAGTTACATGTCTTTTTTCTTTTTTTCTTTTTTTTAATCATCGATCATTTCGTCTGTTCGTTTCAGTCATAGTCGAGCCTCTGCAGAAGAATCAAATAGCAGTGGATTACTTGTGGGAAGTACTTAATCCTGTACTCGTAGAAGCACTATCAACAGTAAGAGAAACAACTTCTAGGATACCTTTTGTCAAACCTCTACGATTAGGCCAGAAATTGATAATTTGTGAAAATTCCTTTACACAGTGTTGCAAATTGAAACCTGCAGATCCCGTCTTATGGCTTGCCAATTGGTTGATTATGAACAATCCGAATAAACCGAAATTGCCGCAAGATCTTGCCATGATTCCATCGTGAATATCGAGATTTATATTTTACGCGTCCGAAGACATTGTTGTTTTTCGTAAATTCTATTTTCTGATACTAATAAACTACGTTTCATCTCACCTACTGTGATTCTCTCCCTCAGAGGTTCGTGACGTTGACATGGCGTTCTTTTGTTTATTGCTCTTCTTTGCGTTCCGCTTAAAATGGGACTGTACCTTGAGAAAGTATCATCGCGTTAATGAACCATAACGACATGTTACAACTCTACCGTCATTTCTTTTTATTAATACTAATAATAACCGTTCTATCGATATCGGTACCTCGAAATTACTAAATTTTGCACAACATTCACAAGCTGTTCGTCCTCAAAAATTCCGTGGCCGAGTGTTTCGTTTTCTTTGGTAAACGTGCACTGTTTCTTTTCGACATTCCCATCAACATTCACCGTAGAATCCTTCGTTCTACCTCGTAAACGCTCTCCTCGTTCACGCTTAGAATCGCAATTCCCAGTGTGATTCACAGTCGGTAAATGAATCGTATTCGACGAGTACAAATTATTCACTTTATGGACACGATTTATTTCGTCCAATCGTGATCCCCAAGTGGAACTCCTACACCCAAAAAATTAATCCGTAATTCTGACGACTTTTCGATCGACATATTATTCGACTAAACGACGTGAATGAAATCGAAATTGCGTTCTACCTAGGACGTTCTTCGTTCACGAAACGCACTCTTGCTACTGTTCCACCACTCTGCTCGTCATCGAAATCATTGCACGTGATTTCCGGTGTCGTGCCGATTAATCCATTGTCGTCTGGAATTTCCAGATCGTCCCGGAAGTTACCGTTTCTTCTCGAACTCTGCCCTTCGTTCGACACCTTCTTTCTCGCCGGTTTTTCCGGTGTTTTCGCTGGATAGTATTTTCCTCCACTTGATGACCTTCGAAGTATAGACAAGATAAGGTTATTATATCGTTACCAGCGCGTGAAAACTTTACAAGGTCGTTTCGTCTATTCCCGAAAATTAAGTCTATTCATTTATTCGCTTTATTCCCAGAAAGCTAGATTTAAATATTACTAAAATATAAATTATAGAATTAGACTTAAATCTCAGACAGCTTCGTACCTCTTATTCCCAAAATCTACATCAGCGTTATAAGGAATGTCCTATATATAATATATTTCGTCCTCAAAAACTAGATCTAGACCGTAAAGAACGTTTTACAGGTGTTTCCGTCGAATTTTCCTCAAAAAAGGCAAATTTAATAGTTTTCGATCATTCTAAGTTAAAGATGACGATCTGAATTTAATCGAAAAGAGATGGTCGTCGATCCCTGGCGTTAAACGAAGGCAATCGTTTTACCTGGAACAGTGCCAAGGATCCACCCAGATGGGTTCCGCGGAGCTGGTTTCAACAACTCCGCCAGCGGGAAGATGTTCCACCACGCTGCTATATGCTGGCTTGTACCAAGGTGACGGTATCCTGACTATTCTACCAGGGGACAAAGATTCCTCTGGCTTACTTCCGCTCTGTTGTGGCAATAAGAATGACAGGGAAACGCCTGGTCGTTCTGCCAAGCCGACTGGATCGACACTGGCTACACTGACGTCCCAGGGATCGACGATGGAGAGCAATACTTTCTGCGCAAAGAGAATAAGGATGGAGAGTATGTCGGAGGGAAGAGGGGCAATCAGAAGAGTACCGTCACGGGAGTTGGCTAGTTAAAGTTGATTAAAGTTATGTCGTGGTACCGTCAGTTGAGCCAAAGTGAAAAGAAGAGGATCATCTTCAGACGGTTGCGTTGTGGCAAGGAATCTTCGTGGGATCTTTCACGGTTAAGCAAGGGAGGAACGTAAAGATTTATCGTATCGTTGCTACTCAAATATCGGAAATTGATAAATTTCTGACTCTTAAATCCGAATGTAAAATGTGATGAGCTTCGAGATCGATATTCTAACAATTCGAAGGTTCTTTCGTTACACATTTATAATCGCACTCGAGCTCGTTAAAAAGAAATCAAATTATGGTATTTATACTTTGTTAATCATCAAGTGGCATCGAGCTGACACTTCAACGTTACGAATCATTCGAATTACATAATAGAAATTGATAATGGCTTGCATGTCGCACGCGTGCTATCTTCTTTCCTATTTTTAATGTACCAACCAAATTTTAAATCGTCGCTTGATTTTCTTCTTTTTTTTTTTGAGAGGATTAATTGTATCTTCCGAAAGATAAAAGTTGCTCTATCTCAGTAAAATCGTAGGCAGATTTGTCCGAGGATAAGAACGAATCGGACGCAAGATGGAAAGTTGAATTAAGATGCGATTAAATAGGATATTTGAAAGGGGCAAATATTAGGTAATTAAGTAATATAAGAGCAATAGGTTTGGCGTGTTGCATTTATTCGCTACACTGTAAATATATTTGCGAACTGTATATCGAGCGTTGTAGTCGGTATTATCAAGGAGACCATATCTTGTTTACGTTCGGCGGAGCAACGAACAGAATTTTAAACAAACCAGACAATAAAACGATTACAAAGAAACCGTGCAAAGATTACATGTACGGTTTAAATCGCTGCGATTAACGAATGAACAATTTTCTTAGATGTTCGTTTCTTACTTTGCTATTGATAAACTAACATTTGATAAGAATAAAAGGAAATATTACTTGTTGAAGATAAAGCTACATACGTTGAATGCGTGAGTCAGATTCCTCGTGATCCACGATACACGTATCAACCTGTTTTCTCGTTCTACGAGACAATTCGTGTTTCCCTGATGTCATATTAGAATAGCGTAATTGACTGTTAATTGCATGAATCGTTCTTTTCTTTTTTTTTTTTTCCTTTTGAAATAAATACATTTTAATTCAATAGGCAGAATCACCATTACAAAAGCGTTGAAAATTTGCACGAAAAGAGTAGCGATGTTTGGGACGACGTTCCTCCGAGTGATCGCCATTGTTACGATTCAAATCTCGAGGATTTCACGAATACAGGAAAACAAGGAGAAAAATTAACGACGATGCTCTCATTTGCACGGTTGATTCGTTTGCACGCAGAGATGCGAGTTTTCTATGAAATTAGGTTAACAACTGCAGAAACAGTAAGATAACTTTCGACCTCGAACGAAAGATCGAGTTATAAGTCGATGCAACAGTAGCAACACAAAGTTTTATCCTTTTCTCGAAGCGTTCCGAGTCTGATTACGATGAGTTTTGATACCTTCCCGTGGTCATTTCTTAGAAAAATTAATTATAATTTACACGATATGCTAATACTTATCGTGCATGTTGTGTACCTCGTGTCTAGTCCAATACGTAACATGCAAAGTATCGACATGCTATAAAAAAACAAAATCAGATTTTTCACGTAACAAGGACTTTACGGACAAAGTTTAATTCAATCATGCAACTGTTATGCAAGCGATGATTTTGAAGGCCAAGAAAAATTGTTGAGATAACTAAGAAAGGCTATGTTGAGTCCTTCGTAGACAAATATCACTGGCAGCAAACTCACAAATAATTTGTCAAATTAGTTTCTATCGGTCTATAATTCTTTATAATCGTTCGATTTGTCGTACAACGATATTAGATAACCTATTTCAGGAAATACAGGGTCTACAAATTAATTTGAGTACGTAACAGAAATTCAAACAATAGTGAATCAGGCTGCCGACTAGACTAAAATAAAATAAGACAAAGTAATAAATATGGAGTGGTAGTATCGTTTACAATATTTATATTTGTAAGTTTCGCGTCATTTTTAAATAAATTTGTCGTGCTTCCGCGTATTTGGTCATACATTATGGTTCTGAAGAAAAGGGGCTAATTAGAAATGCTAGATAACTTGCATGACGTCAGTAAGACTATTTAACAGGAAGCGATAGAATTGTTAAATAAAGATGATTTACGATAAGTAGTAATTTAAATAGATTTCATTACTCGATAGAAGCATTCTGTAATTAAAGAACATTATAATTTATCATTACTATTTATCATGGCAAGTCAACGGCTAAAAACGCTTACATTAAGAAGGTTGTTACTTTATACGATTCTTTCATACCGTTACATCTTTGGAAATGTTATTCTTAAATGGGTCGGTAAAACCGAACGCAGCTTTGAAATGGTGTAAATCAATGCGTCAATTGTTGAGCAGTGTCAAAGTTGCATAACACTTTGGTCTGTTCGTACAATGAATTTTCAATAAACTACTGTACTTGTATATATTCGTTATACATATTGTACATAATTTCAAGATATAACTGAAAAAGGAAGAGGAGAATAATTAGAACGAAAAGTATTCGGAAACAACCGCCGAACTTAAGATTCTCTAAAGTCGATCGTCCTTTTACACGATCGAAGGAAAATCTAATAAAAACGGAAAGAAACGGATTCGCGAGAAAAAAAACATAGAATGTAATTTTGAGAAAACATGCGCGCAACTTTCACGCAGCGTTTAAACGATTCTTATCGCTTCAAAGGCACGACGCGGTTCTACTAGAAAAACTATTAAAATTGTTATCGATCGCGTTGCTCGAAATACGTTGTACTATGCTATCGAAAAAAAAAAAAAAGTAAATAGAAAAAGACAAAAAGGATGTTCACTCACCTTTTGATTGTCGATCTTCTTCCGTTTCCTCTTTAATCTCTCCATTATTCTGGACCGAACGTTCGAACCGGTTGATCGCAGACGATTATCGAGCTTTCGAGCCTAAATTATACCGCGTACGTAGAGACGATTAGATGAGAGAACCTCCACCTTCGAAGACAGGTGGTTTTAGACTGATCTTCCGTTCCTTATATCGGCAACCACTTAGCGATATCTTCCGAGACCGCGTTCAATATATCGGTAACGCGTTTGCGCGCGTATAAACGCTCACCGATTTGTAAGCGTTCACTAATACATAAAAATTGAATACCGCATACTTGCATATATACAAGATATGTCCCTCTTTCCGCCCACGGACAACTGATATCGATAAATCCCGTGAGTGACCAAATCGGAGCGCGTGAGCGAGCGTGTTTACGCTGCTACCGATCGGATACTAGTACAGTCGCGATCCTTCGGTAGGAACTTTATATTTCCCCAGAAGACGGTTCGCAGTCACCAAGGCGGCCCATAATCGCGAAATAAAAAATTTTTTTTTTTTAATGTTCGTGACGAGTTTTACGCGGCCTGTGGTATCGAAGAAGAAGAAGATCGCGTTCGTAGGTATCTTTTTAAGGGAAAGCTTGCAACGAGTTCGTGGAAGAAGAAAATGTCGAGCATCGAGGAAAGGGCTTGTTCTATAGTGATTAGCGATTAGTTTCGAAAAAAGTTCGTAACTTCGGGAAAAATGTGGAACGTATCGATCTCGCGAGAGTTGTCACGGCGCTTTTCGAAACGAAGCGAGAGCAACTTGAGAACGTTATTTGAAAACGAATCTGTGCAGCTATTCGTTTTTCAACTCAAGCATCGTTATACGACGCGCAAAATCACGGCACAATTTATTACATAAGCGACGTTGTATATCCAGCGTAACCTGAAATCTGCGAAATTATAGAGAAGTAATAATTCCATGAGTTTAGTTATGTTATCGAGCTGTGCAAAAAAATATCAGTATCAATAAAGACGGATGTTGTAATGTTCTCTGTATTTTTTCTTTCTTTTTTTTAATTTTTTCTTCTTTTTTCGTAATTTTATTTTTTCCCGACTCTTAACAAGATGATCCGAAAACAAATCCAACAATATCAACGTTAATCCGAAATACCAGTTTTACAGCAAATGTCGCGAACTAATAGTACATGATAAATTGCTTGGAGCATTTCTTATTACGAGCTACGATTATACATAGTACTTTAATTAATGTCTAAAGAGTTAATTGTAATGATATGGTCTTACTGTAATAATAATTAAATTAAACTATCTAATTCGTCATCCAATTTTACAGACTTCTTTTTAACGTGATTATTAATGAAGTAATTAATAACTAAACGCCTTCTCTTTTGGACGTATTGTCCCCTTATTAGAGAAAAGAAATAACATCTCTTATATTCTTCGATACAAAAATACTACTGGGCAACGATAAATAAGTATAACTAAGTGAATAATCTTAATGATTTTCGCACAATACAATTACATATAGTATAAATAAATATAGGCACGCAATAACAAACATAGATGAAATTTAATAAACAATTTTCACGTGCATGCTCTAAAAATGTAAAGCTAGCGGTTCGGAGCAATGTAACTTGGACGTATATTTCTTTGCTTAATATCGTTTCTAATTTCTCTCGAAAATATTTCTATCGTCGACTACATGATTAACGTATAACGACATAATTTCGTTAGAAATATTGTTGCCGCAAAACACATAATTACTTATTCCGATGCTACCGATGAAACTCGAATAATTAATTATTTATAATTACTTTATCGATTAATAGAATAATATATCACAAAAAAGAAAAAAAACATGAAAATCTTACGGCCGTTTCTGCCAATCGATGCGACTAGAGTCTATTAATGGTATTTTAATACTTGTTCGATACTTCGTATATTGCGCTTTCACGAATTACAAACTTAAAGCAGTAAATGTTCGCGCAGCTAACACAGACCTAATACGACCAAGCTACTAGTATTTATAGATATTTTTGTTGGAAAAATTGAACGAAAACTCATAACGTGAAACAAGAGGTAATCGTATTGGCGAAGTTACAAACCATTGCTCGATGCTTGAATTATAAGCGAACTTCGTAGCATCACGTGATACTACAATTTTCAGTTCCGAGCCTCGAGAAACCGAAGGTCCACCTTCGTTCGTCTTCGTTCAAATATAATTACGGGCAAATTTTCAACAATAACCTGCAGATCATTTTGCACAGTTCCCATATGGTAGAATTATTGATAGGATAAAAATCAAAAATCGTCATTGTGTACTTCCCCGATTGATCGATCTATATGAGCGGAACAGATACATATATACATAAGTAGATTTATATTTCAGATGTACATATTTATATATCTGATCGGATAGTACTGTATTCAATGCGTGAAATTCCCATAAAAATAATCAAAAATTCCCTGCTTAAATATTGTACAGTACTGAACTATAATTAACCATCTTAGATTAATTCGATCAATTGAACTTGAATTATTAGAAATCTTTGCGAACAGAATATTTGTTTCATTTAAATAAAAAGATTCTCATTATTCTTACGGCACTTCAAGGATTATACTCTTAATGCTACTAACGTTATCTCCCTCTTCGATATCCTTAGGATAAACCATTCGGCTTCTGCTGCCTCAAAAATCACGCACAATTCACTTCGAATAAAGTTTAAAAACATTAACGATAGTTATACATCTATTTCTATAATTATTATCTGCCGAGGCTTCTCTCGTTGTTGAACAAACGAATCGTTCGGAACGGAAGTGCGGAAGATCGCAAAGCCTATCGATGGAAAGCAACTTGAACAAGGAGACAAGGAAAAAATAGAGAGACCATAACGCCGAATATAGTGTTCCTAGCTATCGCTAGGATCTAATCTATCGATTGGTTCCAAACAATTCGCTGTTCCATCGGTTAACACGACGAACAGGCCAAGATGCTTTAAAGGTTCATCAGTGTCTTTACCGATCTTAAAGACGCTAAAATTATTCATTATTATCTGTATCTTCTTTAACAATGTCACTGAGTATTATCTTTGCTCACCTGTTATGGCGTTCTTACTCATGTCTTTCTTTAACTCTTAACGTTTCTCTTAAGTCTTATTTATATTTGTGGGATCTTGCCGCTTGTTTCTTCAATCGTCAAATCATCGTTACCTTAAGTTTTATCTTTAGACAAACGTTTACACACTTTACGAATGTTGTCTTCGTAGAATGAAGGATAATGAAGTGTATTTGTTTGTGAATTCAACGATGATTTCAACGTCTAAGCACAGCTACGGTTTTTAAGTTGGATCGCGTCTCGTTTACAATCTCTGGTATACGTATATTTACCATTTGTACACTACCGGCGCGCGATTACACGAGATCGGATCGAAAACAATTTTTACTTTATACTTCTGCTTCTTTAATAGTAAAAATATAGCTTCGGGAAAAAGTAATCTGTGCTATCGTTTGAACCACTATTACGCTTACTTTACACACATGATAACATGAACTGGATGTTGGGAAAATCTCTACTTCGTTATCAAGTACATACAACCGTATACGTAGATGAAAACAGATTGGAAAAATATGTAAAAAGAAGAAGTGAAAAAAAAAATGCGCACAGAGTATAAAGGAAACTAACCCTTAAAAGATAATACTTGTTGGTTAAGTTCATATACTCGTAAGGATTCAACGAACGAAAGTTGGCGATACCTATTAGGCTAGTGAAAAGGAACGTCTCGTAATTCAATGATTCTCTCGATCGAGACCCAAAGATACGTTACATACGATGAACGATAGGCCAAAGAATAGGTTCATCTATTCGTCTGGTGTTTTAGTATGATACTATAGCAACAATATCTTACATAGAAAGTAATGCGATCGCTTAGTATTCTTCCCTTTCTAACTATAGTAGCGCAATCTACGATAGAAGTGTTATTAGCTAGAGATACAACGATACGTTTACTCCCATCTGATGCTGATGTTCTTTTGTTTAGAACAAAAGGAAAATATTAATTTTCTAGTAGTACTTTTCGTATTTGCAATACTATTAAAAGATCATACACTAACACGTAACAGATGCACTATGTTGATAGCATCGTGAAACTAATCAAACAGGAGTCTGATGTGATTAGGGTGTCTCGTTAATTTTTTAATCGTCTTAGAAAAGTAATCCTAATCAAAAAGTTCTTGCTACAAAGATAAGTGAAATGTGTCTGATGAGACGATACCTTTGCTATTATGCACCATACACGTTTTTTAACGCCGCACATTACCTCATTCTCCTGGATCGTCCCACTTTGCCTCTTCGGCTATTCGGTCAAAACAATCCGACAGGAACGTGTACTGCAAATAAAATGTAATATGTTCGATCGTAAATATGCAAAATAGTTTGGCTAAATCGTAACGATACAACAAGAAAAAAGAAATGGAAAAGACAGATCATGAATAATGTAACAGCGTCTTCTCACAACATATCATCTATACATAGCGAGTAAACAGATTATTAACTATTGTATTATCATACAACCTCCAGGTAAAAATAGAAAATAAAGAACGACTCGTAAAACAGCATTGCTCCGCTATCAAAAGAAATGACTGCAATCAATGTACAGTAACACGTTGCAGTAAGTTATTGAAATTCATCTTTTGAATAAGAAAAAAGGGGGAACTCACTACTTACATAAGGTGTGAAAAGCTTTAGCCAACGCGGTGGACGGTTGTCTTGGCGCGTGTATTGAAAGCAGAACGCCATTCCTTCTTCGTCTACCTCCCATCGAGTAATGGTGTTCCAGTGAAATTCAACGACTTGAGATTCCAAAGTGCCGTCCTCCTTCGCTGCGTGTAGCTTAAATGCCGGTGTTCCAACAGCGGGAACAACGTGTCCTTCCTTTCGTGAATCGCACGCACAATGAGGGAACACGATATCGCCGTAACCGCTCAATTCTTTCGCTAGTTTTAGGTACTACGAACAAGAAAATGAAAAGGGAACGTGAATACAAGGACTTTTGAAACTGACGAGGGTTACAGCACATATTCCATAGAAATAAGAAATCGCTAGTACCTCGTGTTTCCTCGACGCGTCTTGCAATGCTTTCAACTGATACAATCTCTCGCCGGCCGTAATGTGTCCTCTGTTAACTTCGTCCACAGTTTGCCAGAAGGTCCAGGTTAATGCTTGCTCGCTGAGTGGTCTATTTACATTGAAAAGCCACCTTCTTATTGCTAAACACGTCACACTGGCGGTCGAGTAATTTTGAACATACAAGGTATGAGGGTGTTCATGGGGTTGCAGCTTTCTTTCTGCGAAACGAACGGTCTTCTATTAAAACGAATGACATCTCTGGATACATTACAGTAGTTAACAATAGATCTTGCCACACATCCGTATTTTCCAACGAAGCGCCTTTTATCAGATTCTACACTTCATTTTTAATATATTCATATATTCATTTAATACATTCCTTTCCATATATGTACTTTGATCTAATTAATTAACATGTAAACGTTATAATAAATACAATCGTGTGTCAATACTTTTTTTGTAGCCACTGTATTAAATAATTCGAATTACTGAATTTACTTTCAAATTACGCACCGAAATTATATTCCACGATCTCGAAAAGATAAAAGTATTTTGCAGTTTCCGCGTCTAGTCCCACTCTACTGCAAACTGCATCGTATACGTCACTGACGGAGGCAGCTTTAGCAACCGTTATGGTAACAACCTCGCGATCCGGCAATAGTACTTTTAAATCGACAGCTGGACCTTGATCCCCATCTTCTTCGAGTCTATCGGCCAAGAATTCTTGCATGATATCGCTTTCGGCAATTACACGCACGGCGCAAACCTTCTCCAAATACTGTTCTAATCCGCGCCTTCTCGCGTCCAGTTGAAGCTCGCTCAATCTACGCACAAGTAGTAGACAATATTTACATATAAGAATACATCAGACGTAAAAATTCGGAATTTGATGTGGATATCATACTGAAATGGCCATTTTCCTGGTAGCTTAGGGAAGTTAAAACCGATAAATTCCTTCTTCAGTGCCATATGCAGTGCAGCGAATTCTCGATAGCGTCGAGAGCACAAATGTCTGCCTGCCATGTGAACGTTGAAAACCACATAACGCTCATGCTTCCTCTCGCGGACGTGATAATCCGGCACGCTGATAGGTAGAGATCTTTTCTCGCTGTAGTCCACCGATGCATAACTAGGAGAAAGCGTAATCGACCAATATAAATGCGCGAAAAGCGAAAACAAGGAATCATTTAATACGCTTGGAAATCTATCGTAAGATCTTTAAACGCTCCAAAAGTCTCGAAATCTTGAAACTCATTGACATACAAATTTTTTCGCATAGGACGATCCCATCGCCTGGTAAATGACTGTGCATGTCAATAGATCGAAACACTTAAGAATCTATCTTTAAAAGATCTTAGAAGATTTTAAGCATCTAGGTCTCTTTAAAATTTGAAGATTTTATCTCTTAAAGAGACTATGACGATAGATCGTAAGGCAACTTGCGTACCTTAAATCTTCGAAAGGTTCTAACTTCTCCGCTTCCTGCGGCGTAACGGAGATAACAGTCAGCGTTAAGACATCACCCCCTGACTTGATCAGATCCACCACTTGCTTATGGGTGGCTCCCTCGACGTTCACACTGTTTCTGTAACAAGACCAAGTCTTTATCTTCCAAAAAGAACATCTACAAATCATTTCACACATCTTCCTTTTACCCTGCCGTGATTGCTTTGAACCGCGAGTCAAGATTCGGTCCGCGACGTCCACGATTTTCCATCCACTCGCATTGAACTGCAGTGACATAACACGTCAACATTTTACAGTTTTATCACCACGATATCGAGAAAAAATTGTCAACTGTTGCAAAATCAGAGCAGTGACTTGTCAGACTCTGTTCGGACTACACTCGAAGCTACACAGCGAGGAAAGAAAGCAAATGTTGCAGTTTCTTTCCTTCTTTCTCTGCCCAGTCGCGATTCCGTGGCTAGTTTTGACTTTCACAACTAAAAGAAACACAGGAGGAAAGGAAGGAGGAAAACAGGTGACCAGCCTTGGTCGAACTTCGAATTCCACACGTGAAAGGACGACTGTTATTGGTCGCGAGAGGAGGCACGACTCTGCGAACGATTTGCGATCTACGCTCCAGCTAAGCATAAACAGTGCACTTTATACTTATCCCTATCGACCTCGTATCCCCCCTTCACCTTAATTTTATTTTATTATCTTTGATTTTGCAGCGAACTGGGTTGACCAGATAATGTCACGCGTTGTAAACGAACAACAATTACTATGCTTCTGATTATTAATACTCTTGTCGTGTACGATGACTTTTCATCGAGGATCAATTTATACAGCGATCGGTGAAAGTATTTGAATATTTTCAATGCGTTGAGAATCGAGAGTACAATTGTTAAGCTCAAGTTTTATCAATTTATCGCGGGAGATAAACTTTCTTCGCAACTTTCCTGCCATGGGCTGTTAATAGACTCGTACGACAATGCGAGTATATTTAATGAGAGTTGCTATTTTTACAGCAAACCGTTTTTCAGGTGTTCTGCGCGTCTGTCCCGGATAAGTATCGGAGCAACAGAAAATCGCCTCGCTTCTCTTACGATTTAGCACAATGTAATTTGACCTAAACAGACTGTAATGAAATCAATGAAAGGTAAGGGTGACTATTATTGATCAGAGATAAAAATAGAACCATCGAAACTGATTTTCAAATGTTTTATAAGTCTAATAACAATTTAATATCCTCGTTAGGATTGGTGCTTGGAAAAAAAAAGAGAAGGGAGAAGAACAGAAGATAAGGAAATGGATTTGCCGAGATATATGGGTCTCGATAAAACTATCGTTTGTTTCTTTATCGCGTGCTACTTTTCCTTATGACGCAGTCTGGTTGAAAGAGGATACCAATCATGTAAAAATGTATGTAATCATGTAATATATAATTGCCAAGAATTACATAAACGTAAACTGCGAAACTCTTTGCTTTTTCCTTCCAGTTTAATCTCGCAAACGACCGAATACTTCGAGCGTACTGAAAACGCTGCAAGATAGAATTTAATGTACTCATCGTTGATTGATAACTGACGAGGTTTACAATTATCATCACGCGATACTATCTGCATTGCATCCACGGTTAATCGTACGTTGACCTTATCCGAAAGAAAAATAAATCCTGCAGATTTGATCACCAATTCAATTCTACTCGTTTCCATCAAAGGCTTTCAGTTCTGCAGGCTTTAATCGACACAGTCGCGGACGTAATTGAAGGGAAAGCTAAGCAAGCAAATCGCGATGAATTCGCTGAATGAACGATAATATGGTAGTACTCAGTGTTTCTCCGAATGTCGCAGAATCGATCAATCGTCGAGCAAAAAAATCACATACACGTAAAGCGTTGTAATTTCTTTAAAAATATTGATAAAACTTCTTTATCGAGAGTTCTTGTTATTAATCCTCATTACGATCACGTTATTTTTTCACAATATTTTTCGCACTTAGCGAAATGTAACATGTAATGTAGAAAAGAGGTCATATACATATATCTGAATGCCAAGCGTATTTACATTTATCGGTATGTCAACCAAACGATACATTTCAACAGGAGCGAGATAATCTGCTCTTACGATGAAAATGTGAACTAGTTATCTATTAGTAAGTTAACACAACACAATGTCATGAAAGAGTAACACGACGAAGTATGCATAACGTATGGCTAATATACATCATGAAACTTCGTATTCCATCGATATAAAACGATGAATTCGAGGAATTGTATTTGTGGCAATAGCTAGGCTGCGGATGTTTATGCATTTCTGGAAAATTTAAAGATGTATGAATCTTTAGACTGTATGTAAAAAAAATATATAACATATACAAAGCATAGTGTTTCATATAGCGTTTAGCATTTGAAACAAATTATCACATAGATTTTATTTTTTCAGCTAGTCATGTAACTAAATTTGCATAAACACTCGTAGTCTAGTCATCACTGAAGTTACAAAATATGTAGTGCCGCATCGTGTGAAATAAATCATTCATCAGTGATCATTATTTGCATTTTTGTACATATAATTACGTCTGCATAAAATTAACCCGTATATAATACATTAAACAGACATTAATAAATAACTTTACGCAGTTATTAACAAGTTTCGAGAAAATCCAACGTTATGTTTATTTACGAATTTCTTATTCTTCAAATTTATAAGACCAAACATGAGATCTTGACCTTCTTTATTAAATTAAACTTAGATATTAGTAATACGATAACTACAAACATTAGCCTATAGACTAATTGAATAAACCATGTAGCGTTTCTTCATACCAGTTGTTCATTCATATAATTACTCAGCTATTCCAATGAAACCGGTCCAGCTGCAACTAGTGAAACAGATTGCAGATATAAACCCTATCGGATGAATCGATGGCAATAATAAGATTGTACGTGATGCGATACTGATGAAATATTTTTCCCGCCGACTCTCTTGAACCGCATCTGAATATTAAAAAATAAATATTGCTTATATATAAACTATACTATAAATAAAGCATATATAAACTTCCTACGTTGAACGATTAGGAAACCATTCTTTACAAATTAAATGATATCCTTATTTCTTACTCGTATCCACCTTAACAACTGATACGCAATTATTTCTAACGTCTTACTCTTTTGTCTATATTTTCTGGCATTACTTCCAACTTTGGTTTAAAGCTTAGCGATTTTCTTCTTTTTTTTTTTTTTTCTGAGGCACATAATCGCGTCGAAGAAACACTCGTTTCGCTCTAATTTAATATCGTGTCCTTGGCGGCTGAAAAGTCCATCCACGAGATCGCCACGCGTACGTGTAACCACTTGTTAGAAGCCGTACAAGGGACAAATCTTCTGCAAGCTTCTGCTTGATGAAGCTAGCGTATCGAAGACAAGAATCAAATTTCTAAGTCGACCTTGTCTCAATTTTACGTTAATTATAGTATTTTGCCAAGCGAGCGTATTAACTCTTTATGTTATGGAGTTGCTTTCTATAGAATTTACTCTCTACTCTAATTACCATCGCCAGTGTGTGTGTAAATGATAAAAAAAGGTTACTGTAAATAGTAGATATAGGTACTTACTTACGTGATTAACGTCTGATTTCACGAGTTGGTTCAATCAAGTACAGTGACCTATTGCGCGTACTCGAGATAACGAATTAACTAATAAACCTTGATACATTTTTCCCTGGGAACAATGTCTTCTGTTAATCTTCCTTGGACAAAAACAAAGCCACAGAACAAAGTGTTTACGTCTGGGAATCGCGTGCTTATACAAGTTTTGTTTTCATAACGATAGTTATATACAGTGACTCGTGTGAATATTTCAACATCTATAGGAATATTTTACAAATGCATCATATATGTTACGCGAGACATTTTGAAATTTCATTAACGCTATAGTGAGACACGAATGTCACGATTACGGTGACTACAGACATGATACAATTTGACACAAATCTGGAAGTGTACAAAAAAGCTACACGATATTTTTTGCAAGTATATATTTTACAGAGATCGTGAAATTATTTAGACAATTAATAATTAACCAGTATTTGATAGAACCGTCTTTAACACTCATTATGTATATCGTGAATCGTATTTTTCTATTCGTTTTCAACGACGCCCCACGCGAATAAAATTAACAAACCAACAAATTTACCATTAGACGTTCATTACAGAATCGTTAGAATCCACGTATGTATGTATTATATGTCTATTCTTTTTTGCCTTGACATTACACTTTATACCGATAATAATTATGCAACGGGCGGTAAATTTATTTGTCAGTGAATAAAACGTGTTTAAGTGTATCTTGCAACTGATAATACATCTAAGTCCGTCCGCAAGTTAAATGACATGTGCTTCGGACGGAACTTAAATTTATTTTTTCCATTCTAATCGTATCGCAGCAACAGCTGTTACGCGTGAAACTTCTTTAAAACGCTCATTGGACTTACGGTAAATAAGAATATTACGAATTATACATCAGACAAAGAATTTAAAAAGCCATGCTTAATTCTAAGTAGCTTTCCTATTGATACAAAGATCATATAAAAATGAGAGATTGCACTTCCATTTGATAAATGGGGAATAACACTGAAAGCTAAAAAATTAGAGTAGGAATTGGCAAAGAAATGAGAAAGAAAATTAACTTCATCCCAGTTAATGTATCACGATGTTTAAATTGATAAATTATCGCACGCTTCGTTGAAATTCCAATTGCGAAGGCGATTACCGATCTTGCGAAATAAACGGCGAAAGATCGGGCCGATAATAATACTGTTGCGTTTTCTAATGCAGAAAAAGATAAGAAAAACTCCAGGTCGGAAGTACCAGGAAATGGAGGGGAGGTGGACAAGAAAAAGCTGTCGACGTGATATGTTTTCATATTTTGTTCGCGCGAATTTAAAATTATCGGTCAAAAATAGAAAAACATTAGTCAAATATTAATCGCTATCTAGATTATAGCAAATACGCGCTAACGTTTACTTTATTATTACAAGATATAAAAATAACAAAATTGAAATGCAAAAATTGTCTTTGGATCCTGTTGCGATCCTCAAGTTCTTATATTTCAATTTTGCTCTCATTTCAGCAAACAAAAGGTATATTTTGTAGTGACTTAAGAAGATTTCAACGCAACATTTTTAAACGAGAGATCATGCACAGCAATAAGATCTTTTTCATATTTTGTTAAAACCTGAGATATTTTTCAATGTTAGAAAAGTACAAATGCATCGAAAATGGTCGAAACAATGCAGCTGGATTAATGTCATGAGGTACATAAGAAGCTTCATTCAATTTAAATTCGTCTGGCTGATTAAGCAGCAGAGACTACTGTACCAAAACATATTTCCGTTATAAACAAGAGCGAAAGCAACGAAATAAATATCATTCCGAATTTTATTACATATTGGTTATTGTTGGTTATTTAACACAAATTTATGTATTTAATTACCTCGTACAGGTATAATTAGCATAATGACCGGTTTAAAATAAGGTCAAAGAATAGTTTCAGTCAAGAGTCAAGTCGGCAAACTTTTTCAACGATCTGAATCGACTTTTCGAAACGTCAAAATGCACGATCGAAGCTTGAATAGTTTTGAATAACTTTGATCGCGACAATTACATAGTATCGCGTCGATAAAGCAGCTTTTCATTTAGAAAGTCGTCATTCCTCGATATAAATCGGAGATCTACACATGAAACTGGCATATATCAGGAGAATAAACGTTTTTGATTTGCAAACTCGACACTGTGTCATATTTCCTCCAACGCGGAAACGTATTACCGTTTTATAGCAAACTACATTCTTTCTTATAAAAATACAAACAAAAGAACCTACTTACGAAGTACAAGGCGTGTATGTTTGTCTGTACCGTTATTTCAGTTACATCGATACGACAATTACGTTTCTAATCGAATAATATATCTTGATGCTTGAGAATTAAAATGGAAAACTCTCGATTGATCGGTATAGATTTTCCTTTTCAAAAGAGTCTGCTTTACAAATCTTTTAAATATCTCCGAAAATATATGTCTATGTAGATAATACTGGTCGTTAACAAAAGAATATACAGCGAAAAGATCGAAAATCGAGTGAAACAAAATATTAGCTCGCAGAATTAAATGTTCACTTCCTGATAGAATGGTAAGATCAGGTGAAATGTAAACCTAGCTTAGAAACCATCTTCCGTACTGGGAGAGATTACGTCCAACCAGTGAAATTGATTAAAACGAGCGGTATCGATAAAGCTTAAAGCAAACAGCAATTCGGTTGTCCAATCTATGCGGTTAATAATTTTTGGGTAGCCCCTTACACACAGTGGATACAAAGAGTAGTAATGTGCGATCTTTATCCCGTAAATATCCAATAAGAAATACTCTTACTTCTCAGACGAGGTAAAAGTCGGTACTCGTTTGACAGGTAAACGTACAATGATCGGATCGTAAGCTACAGAGCGCAGAGAAACAAAATGATCGGAGAACTTCGAAAAGAAAACAAAAGAAGCGAGAGAGTGGATTACTCACACTTCTAATATGCGATCGCCTTTTCGTACGCCGGCTTTCTCAGCAGCACCTCGAGGTAATACTGCACTGACATGCTGAAGCGGCGCATACAATTCTCCGTTGATGCTTCTGAGTTGTCCACCCTCGCTGACCTGACCGCGTACATTGAACCCAAAACCAGTCTCAGTTTTGTAAATGATGACGCATCTTGGCCCCTGTCCGATCGGATTTGTCTGGTTTACCGGGTGTTGAGGCACGCGCCCGTTGGTGATCATCGTCACGCTCGCGTTTCTCGTTACGTCCTCGTTCGCGGCTGGCAAGCGCTGCACCTCCGACTCGCAGTCCGCCATGTTACTCTCTGACCGCCCATTGATCTTTCTCTCATACGGAAACCCGCCGCAAGACTGCGCCTGTGTAGCCCGTCTCGCGTTTCTCTTTCTGTTTCCCCCTCTCTAGGCGTCTTTCTTTCTTCCATGCTAATGAGTTTAGTGGCCGCCGCCAGAGGTCAGTCTTTTGAATCAGCTGTTACCGCCAACGTTAACATTCTCTTTCCGTTTGTGAAATGATCATCTTACTTTCCTTTTTATCGTTTCCATTGTCATAAATACATAATAAGTGTGTTAGGTTGTTTGTGTGTAAATCGAATCGTTGGATTAAGATGGCTGTCATCTTGAAGAATCTTTACCTGTCTTTTGCTGTTGAGATGATAATATTGGAAAACATAGAACCAGTGCTCATGATTTGAAATGGAGAACTAAGGTATGCAGTAATGATGTAATTTGCGTGTTGTATGTTGGTTGTCATAAATATTTTTTAATCACAAATATGATATTTTAAAGTTATGATGAAAATTTAACCGTTATTTTTAAAAATTACGAGATGCTGCGCCGATGCATTGGCGACGCTGCGCATGCGTAACACTTTTAACCCCATTGCAAAATAACTACCATCTGATGTGATTTGAAATTTCAAATGGCGGACTTAAATTTGAATCTTGGGATTTTAGAAACCATAGAAACATAGAATACCATTTATGTTTGCAATATATTAAATAATTATTAGATACATTCATGTGCGATAGTTGTTTTAAAGTCATTCATATGTACAATATTTCGTTCCCACTCTTAATTTAAATCTCTGTTGTTCGTAATATCTCAGTACGTTTTACCTTTATGCTTGAAACAAGAATTTCAATTTAATTACAGAATAATCAGTTTTTCGATATCGATTCTTCTTTCCCCTTCATTTCTAACTTTTTCATTGTACAAAATCCGAGCAAATATCAATTTTTTGAATTATATTTCTAGAAAATGTATATCGTCAATGGAACTTCAGAGGTGCGATTTAGAGAATCGTACGACTCAAATAAATTACCAACGACGATCGAAACGACGTTTTTACAGGAATGAGAATAATCGAACAAAGAGCAGAGAGAATACTGATCGCGCGAAAAGGGATGATGTTGAGAATATAAAATTATATAGGATCGTAATACTGTTGAATTGGTTTAATCTATCTGTACCCTTACTTTTTCGATAATGCGCAAGACAAAATTATTCTAAGGGGTTTAGAGCATACGTTACTCGCCCAAGTATCTTACAAAAAACTTTAGTACCTGTTCCGGTGGTTTCTTTCTGTTTTTGCGCATTTATCTCCGTTTTACCGATACACGTCTGAGGATATTATGAAATAGACACACACAAATTACTACAAAATCACACGTTACATCCACACTTAATTAGAATGAAAGAGAGCGAGAGAGAAACGACGAAAACATCGGGTCGGAATTTTCTTTTGCATTCGAAGAAAATGAGAATTCGATAAAACCTCCGTATTCACAGACTGCACTTATTCGCAAACAAAAAAACGAATAAGAAAGAGAGAAACTTTGTGTTGAACGAAAGAAAAATGTACTTTTTGGCATTGTGTATTATCGTAATATAATGTTTTACACGTACACTTTGAATATTTTATTTTATTTTTCCCCCCTTTTTTTTTTTCATTTTTTTAATCTCGAAGGAACAAAAAACGGGCCATGAAAAATTTCGTGCTTTTCCTTAACTTAACGGATCGTTACGACTGACTCTTATTATGCAACGCTCTTTTCCTCCTTTCTTTACATTTCCAACTAGCAGGTTCTTAGAAAGTGAAACCCTGAGAACATGGAGGTTTAAGTGAACCTTAAGACTTCGTGATAGTATGTGCGTATTATGTACATCGTATGAATACTTTAAGATAATCTTTTTAATAAATATAATAGATAATATAAAAGGGCACTGTGAACTAATTACAAACGTTAGAGAAATATAATATAATATAATATAATAATAGCAGTAGTAGTGGTAATAATAGTAATAATAATAATAGTAATAGTAATAATAATAATTATTATAATAATTAGTAATAATAAATATGATTGTACCGATAACATGCCCTTTTTAAGGTAACCCAAGAATAGGAGGAACGTGTATACATTAAAATTGTTTGAAACTTATTTAAGTCTGACTAAGCATTTAGTACAACAGCATTTTTTCCCTTTATATAAAATTCGAAGATATTCCTAACAAACGGTTCACTATCGATAGATCTGAGACGACGTATCGGTCCAAGTGACCCTGCTAAATTTTGCGCATAATATACAGACTGTACAGAAAATACACGCATTGGGTTCTGGGCAAAGAATTTTCTCGGCAAAAAAAGATGCTCGTTCCAATGAGTTCATTGGCATCGTCTAGTGCGTAATGGCAAATCAAATCGAATAAATTACAAGATAAGTCGAACGGTAAATCTAGATTCTAGATCATGAAATTTAAATAAAACGCAAAACTTGTAGTTATACGTTACGCTAACATGGCAGCGTTCTTATAAACAAAAACAATTATAAAATCGTATATCGAGAGCGATCTAAACGGCTATCACATATTATATTCCGCGATATAACAACAAATTCACGATGTCTCCGTTAAAATTCGTATCATACATTAAATTTAAGACGCAAGAAAAATTCATTGTAATATCAATTGCCTTTGTAACAACAATTTAGTATTACGATTTTCTTGCAACTATTATAATATACATTCAACAAATAGACGGTTAGACAGAGTGTTAGCTATAAATTGGACATCGATCGACATCGACATTCAGGATTTTTAAATCGTTTTAATAAGAAATTCTCAGATAAAACATCTATGCAAACACGGTCCCCAAACAGAATTTCTACCATTATTCCCGTTTTGATATAAGCGCGCTTCATTTCACAACGCACATTTAAAAAACCTCTCAGTGTTGCCTTTAACGAGTAAATGCTAAAAATTCGTATTAAAAAGCGTTTGCATCTAGAACAGCGCTTTTGGACACGCCCTCAAATTATGTCAACGTTCACATACTTTCTTCGTGTAAATACATTTCGTTTTCCGGTCGATAAGATTACGTTGTTGAAAAAGCTATCGCGAAATGAAAGATAATACAACGGTGTTGATCTATTGATTTTTCGATTAGTGAAATCAAAAATGTATATCTTACGACACCTCGACAGTATAAACCTAAATACTTAATAGCTCGAAACAAGTGGTCGATTCTCTAAAAATTTCAATTGTAAATCACACTGTTCTCTTTCTCTTATTTTCGTATTATACGCGAAGGCTTTCGTGGAAGAGCGCGTTTTGAATTTGCTTGATATCTTTGCACTATAATCTTTAAAAAATCCTACCGTTGCTAAAACGAAGCACGTTTGATTCTCGAGGTAAACTAGTTGTTCATTCGCCCCTTTTAAAGGTTTAACTTCGTACGACTTTCCTAAATTTTTTCAACGTTTCATCGAATTGGAAGTATTTTTAATCTATGCAATGATCCCTGTTTAACAATCCCTGTAAGAGAATCTTTTTATAAAGTGTCAGCCAACTATATCCAGACGCGATTCAATTGTAATTGTTCTGAGACGGTGTAGGAGATAATCTTTGGTTACCCAAAAATGCCTATTAAATACGATCGTCGATTACTTAATTCCTGTATGACGGAAGCCGTTGTAACACGTTATAATATATTTGTAGGTCTTTAAATCTTACATATCAGTGACCGATCGGCCGCTTAAATTATATCGTCCATAGTTTTGTGATTTTTCGCAACATTCATATCTTTTTTTTTTTTTTAAGTTTCATTATACTTAGGTCTTCATCCTTAATATATCAATTTTACAAGTTTAACCCTCTCATATAAAGATTCTATAACAATATATCCTTAGAACTTTGTACTTGATAATTTAATTTTTAGACAGGCGTTCAAAGTATGAAAGACACGTCGTAGAAACAACAAAAATCAGTTAGCATTCAGTACGAGTTTAACAAAACAGACTCAAGTCCTATCAAATCGTAAATGACGATAAAAATGCGAAACTAATTATCGTAACGGAGAGTGCAATTAATCGTGGTTAGAATATAAAGTGCGTATTACGCGATAATGCAAGTAGCGATAAACTAAGCGTACTATTATAAAAGAAACTACTATTAATTATTATTTATCTATCAAACGTATTAATTCATATAGTAGTACACTAATATAATAAATAAAGTCTGTACGAATGAAACTGCATTTTATCGGTTAGAGCGCCAAGGTCTTGTGACTTTAACACTTGGTACGCGTAACACAGAATACAAGAAAAATTCTTTAAACCTATGAAATAGCATAATTCACATACTTGTATACATTATATGTTAATTTAATTGACGTAGTAATTGTTCTCAAATGGAATGTTCATAAAGTAAGACGTTTCATACTTCACACGTTTTAAATAACTCGTAGTCAACTTTTAAAATGTACAATAAAATTTACATATGAGAGGGTTAAACTTGGACCGGCATCCGATTGTGCCATGTTTCACGCTATTACTCGGACAGCCGTTTCTAATTGGCACTGTTGCGCCACTTAGAACGTCATTTATTCTTAATATCGAATCGCTTGTTCACAGAGCAAAATACCAAGGAACAAAAACGGAAGGTTTCTGTTCGCACATATTGGCCTTGAAAAAACTAGTCTTTCTTTAGATATTCTCTAAACATATAGCCTAACATAAGAGTAGAAATCTGAAATATTACATCGATGGAGATGATAGCAAAAAATAACTTTTAGTTATTTAAGCTAGAAATAGGCTATGTAAGGAGATTGTTACGCATACTCGGGAAGAACATCAATCTGGTACATGATAATAAAGGTTACACCCTAATCAGAATCTTCTTCTATGGTTGGAGGTAACATAGCAAGATGTTGTGAACTAAGTATCCCTCTGGAAAGCGCATACTCTGCCAGAGCACGATGACAGAAAACGTATTGGTCTGGCATTTGAATACTGTAGGCCCTCTGTGCTCGGATTTTTTCCACAGTTCCACGAATGTCTACAGTTCCAGTATCTTCTAGTCGCGATATGCAAATATCTAATGTGCAAAATGTTCCTAGAAAAATATCATATACCGCGATAAGTGTCTTTGTTCTACTCTCTAAACGTTTCCTTTGAAACTCGCGTGAATATCGGCATTTATACCTGTCCTTCCTATTCCGGCACTGCAATGAACAACTATAGGAGGTCCTCGCGGATGTCCAGCCCACGTATCCCCTCTACTAGCGAGTAATTTATTTTGTTGCTGTCTTACTAAGGCTAGAAACTGTAACAGAGCCCTGGCCGATTGTGGGACACCGTAATCTGGCCACGCGGTGTACAGCATATGGCAAACTTCCCTTGCCTCGTCAGTCTAAAATAAAAGTGTAATGTATTTATCGATTAGAAACTTCTAAACATCGAGGGTGTCAGTTCCCGTCCTTGAAAGTTAAGCCAACACCGACACATACCTTGTTGTTTGTAAGAAGAATCATCGATATCGTGTAATCGGGATTCGTATCAACCTCAAGAGTGGTTACTGTAAAACCTCCCGCTTGTACTTCGTCTCCCGGTTCCGGACCCCAATATTGTGCACATTTCGTGCGACCTCTTTCCACCACTCTAAAATCCATCAAAAATTATACATACTATTTGAAGGTTGAATATCAAAGCAATCAGGGAGATGCGCCTTTATCGATCTACCTTGTGGTCATAACGACAACGAGCGTTTGCTGTTCCCAAATCATTCTCCAGAAATCACCGCAAGTTTTCGGCAGCGGACCCTGTGTGCTAATAAACGCGTTTTTCTGTTTGTAACCGTCAACAAAATTAGCATTTATGTAATCCGATGTGGCGTCCCCGTCTATTTGCGACAGGCACACTCTACTGTGATCGTAGCAGAGCACGTCTGTGTACCGGTTCTTCGATTGATTCGATCTTAATCTGAAAAACGTATCGAAAATTGTTTGTCAAACGACGATTCGGTGATAATCCTACGAAACATATTTCTCAAAGAATACAGCCTTCGCGTACTTTGCATTATTGAAGGAACCTTCGGGCGGTCTTTGCCTAATTTCCGTGTACTCCGCTATGAGACCTGCGCGTCCTCTCGAATGAATCTCTTCGATGAGTTGTTCCATGGTAACGGCCTGAATGCCGAGATCCCCGTGTAGGCTATCGTCGTCGCTAAACCCTGAACTAGCCGAGGACGGAGGCTGTACTGGAGATGGTGCCTCATCGGTTCCCATCCAGATATCACCATTCGTAATCTCGATATCTCCAATATTGGAGATACCATTTTTAACTTTGTTTTTATCGATTATAGTTGAGCTACTGACCGTAGTTCCATTGGGATTTTGAACCGTGTGGTTTTTCGATGTGGGCGAAAGAGGAGTACCCACTCTGGGGGTAACCTACACATATAAGAAATCCATGAATCATTGTTGAAGAATTCTTTTGGCATCTACTAGAACAAATGGACGCAATTAGAATACTGACCTCACAAAGCTCACCCCCTCCCCTGTTTGTCATGGATTTAAGACAGTGGAGAAGCCATGCCTCATGCTGTATCTCCAACGTGCCGCCCAAGCGATGCGGTAATGATTCCCGCGGGATATGTAACGTTAATTGAGGAATGGATACGGTGAATACTCTGTCCCTCAACTTTTCACGCACGAATAATCGAAGGATCTTGAAGGGTGCTTTGAACCACAGCGGTGCAGTCACTATTAAGACTTTTTTTAATTTTGCTGGATAACCACCCTGAAACAATACGACATCGTTATAGTACGTATACTCGACAGAAATTATTATAGCTCAATATTTACATTTTCCATTTTACATGCGACACCGTAAAGTATAAGACCATATGCTTATAAACGAATTATTTACGCAAGTAGTCAACTGCAGAAACAAAGGAATAAAAAAAGAATAATCGAATAATCGATCAGTTTATAACATACAGTTTATTTTTATATAACGATATTATTATAAAAAAAAAACATTGTGTGCGTCGCGCGCGCGTCTCTCTGTGTGTGTATGTGTGTGTGTGTGTGTGTTTTAAAGATAAAAGATATTAAAAAACGATCGGTTAACGCGAGTGCATGATTTATTTTCGAAATGGAGCGACTTTCAAATTTGACCTTTGCAAGACGATGCAATAATAGAATGGTATATAAACCGAGAACTACGTTTTAGTGCCAACTGCAAGCAATCTTCAAATATATGTTTTACACGCGAAGGGGTTTCGTTCTAGAGGAAAACTACGGAATTACGTGGCACGAGTTTCGATCCAATTTAACGGTAAACCTGTCTTATAGGCTAGTTACGCGTTGCATCAAACGATGCAAAATTCAATTGAACTGGGACAAACGATTCATAGGCACGGGGTCGACGAACATTCAAGATTTCAGATCAATGGGGACGTGCAATGCGTGAAAAATTCTTTCTCACTTCTGGAGTTGTGCAAAATGCAGGAAATACGGTAACTTAACCCTCGGTACCCTCTGTGGTGTATATAGAGGGCGGAAGTACCGTAACGGCAACGACGTCAGCAGCAGCAGCACCACTACATCTTTACGATCTTAAGCGCATAAACTCTATTACATCGAAACCCCGCGAAAACACGACGAAAAAGTGTCGACGACTTGAAGCTGTTTCGAATCGATTCAGAACGATTACCGATCGCTATACAAACAGTTTTACTATGTCGAAGATCGTGACAGATGAAAATCGGGATCGAGGAAATCACGTACGAGGGTATTTTGGTGCGATACGAACACTCGAGCACAATCAATCAATAGATTAGAATTTTCGTTTACCGTATGTCGCGAAAAGGTGCCCCGTAAGCGAATACTTTATCGGGCATCGATGACACGAGCTCGTCAGGCGATCTACCTATCAAAAGACGGATCGTAGAACGTGGATTATCTAGTATACGAACGAAGCGCCGATGTAACGATAAATCGAGTGCTCTCGATCGGCTTGAAATTCGATTAATCACCAGGGTATATCCAGTGGTCGTTGAATCGATGGAATCGAAATCACTGCCGACACTCGGTCAGTCAATCGATAGCGTGAAATTAGAATAACCGTTTTCCACGGTTGAGGAGCATAACTCGCGCTACTACAGTTCCCGATTGTTACAACGTCATTCTCGTGCCGCGGAGTGGTTGATTCGCGTATTCGGATGGTACAACGCGACGATTCGACAACTCGAAGAAATTACAGCGATTCAAACGGTGGAATCAGGTTGTAACTTCTTCCGATCTGTGCACGATAATGCCGCAAAGGGGTCACGATGATTACTGACCACGAGCGTCGCGACGTTATCCCGCGTATGCGCGCATGCGCGCCAACGACCCCTTCTTTTTACCACCGCTCTAGCATCCCTTACACGAATTTCTTTCTCTCCCCTCCCCCGGCAAAGGTGCGATCCTTCGTGCGGTGACGTATTATGTCAGTGTCTCTCAACCCGAGGATCTATTCCTGCTTCACGTTCTGTACTTTGGCAATCAGAATTCGTTGAAATATGTGAATCGTGTTGCGTACAACCCGGGGGTTATCAACCTGTAAGACTCGCCATCGCTAAAACTAGAACGTTCCGCATTATTTTTAACCGTAGATCTGACTACGTAAACAAAATATCACCTTCACCGTGTAGCACCTTTTCCTAGTTTTTAGTGCGAACGCCCTTGAGGAACGTGATTTCGAAACGGGCCACGTTATTTTTACCGTGATACGAACTTTGATTTATCAGTCCGTAACCGACGAAAAGACGAAACTTTATCGGGAAAAGTAGCAGTCAGTCCGCGACCGATTATACGCTATAGATGGGCATAATAGAGCGGAAAATGAAGGAGTATCGGAACGTTATTAGTCGAATAGAAAGCGATCACGTACCTTTATGCATTTTCCTTTTATATACTTCCCCCAGACACGCGTTTCAGAATAGAATTCTACTTTATCCCCGGTTCCTAATAAATAATCCGACTAAACTGATGATTATTTTTACCTCGGTGCCCGGTGACGTAAAAATGTTTGTTAGAAATAGTTTCACGAATAACCTATAGCTGCGTCATTTCGACCAAAACCTTTGAAACTCCCTCCTTGCTTCGTTCACAATGCGCGGCTCACTGGGCAATTGCAAGTGGGTTTCCGTGAAGCGTTAACGACCCCTTAAACTTCCCTGTTCTTTGAGATACACCCTTCTATGTACCCCACCAGCAGACGCTTCGGAATTACTTTATGTATTGCTCCGTATTATATAATCGAGATTCTAAGCGACACGCTCCTTCCTTTTTTGCCATCAACTAAGAGGTACAACGGTCCAATACACGCATCTCAAATATTTTCTAGCGTGCAACGTTACGCATTCGCATATTAGGCTAATGTTTTTCACAGACTGGCGACACACGCGTGCATTACACGGTCTGATTTCGTCCGTGGTACGAATAAAAGCCAAAGATGTTGATTAAATTTCCTGTGTAAAGATAATGGCCTACATTCGGAACGATCCGTTGCTACCAACAAAGCCTCTTTGTTTCTCGGTGCTCTGTAAACTCCGGACGTAGATTCGTGAATGAACCAAGGTGAATATCGAGAATGGTAAATTTGTTAAGTCGCGGGAGTATATATTAAGTTTCTGTCAAAGAGTAATAAATTTATTTATTCAAGATTTAACAGTGTTTATAATAACTGACTTAAATTTAACGAGGTGTTTCATCATTCTGGCGCTACTTTTTTTTCCATCTCGATAGAGTTAAATAATAGATATATGTACAAGGGATGCGTACATCGTTTTGAGATCGCGCGTGCACGGGTGTGAAACTTACCTTTAAGAGGGTGAGAATCTTTTGGGAGAGGTCATAGTCGAAATTCTGGTATTTGCTATCCGACATGTCATAAATAAAAACCAGACCGTGCTTTTGGGTTTCTACACTTTCTAGCGCTGCATCTAACTGGTACACCACACCCTGTAACGAGACAGTGAAACTTCCATTATTAATAATTTCCAACGTCTCTTACGGTATGATCTTCTATAACGTTTTTAAGTACACACTCACTTGTAACGTTGTCTGGTGTGTGGTATTTTGTGGAAGGTGTAAATGTGCTGTAAAAATAGCTATGGCTGCCCCTGTAGCGTCCCTCGAAGGCTGCAACATTTTCACAAATGCATCGTATAAACATCATGCCAATCGAAAACGCCAGATCACATTCACATTCTTTTTAACGAAAATTAGCAACTTACTAAAACTGTAAATTTTCCTGTGCGTAATTCACTGAGCAAAGGTTCCTGAGTAGGGTACAAAAGTGCAAGACCCTCTCGCCTTCTGGTGGCTTCGTGCTGTTCGTACAACGCTAATGCTCTCGCAACTTCAAATTTCCTCGCTGTTAAAAATTTCACAGCCGTGCTCCAAGATACTGGACCGGCTCTTCTTCCAGCCCGGCATTTATTAACTGCTTCTATAAATTCTTTCGTGGCCTGCAAACACAACGAGATTGATCAGATATTTTTCAGAAAAGCAAACATTGTTAAATTTGAAATTTATTTCACATTAAATTTAACATTAACATAAAACACGTTCCTCGAATCATCAACTGCTTTCTCCGCTTAAATGGTTCTTTATATATATACACCAAACAAAAAAACGCTAATTCGCAGAATGCGCGGAATTCTAATAAGAGGAAGATGATCATTAATCAAAAAGAAGATTATACGAGACACGTTTAGAACAATGGGATAGTCTCGCAACATTTCTACACTGTCGAAACGCGTAACAGTCATTCGTCAATGATTTGTGTACATGCCCTGGGTACCGATATAACTTCCGGTGCCCGACTACCTACCCACCGGCAACTTCCGCCATAGTACGCTCGCCGGGGACCGGTGCGGTAAATGGATAGATTCATTCCAGGGTCAAGAAATTTAATATCGTAAATCGATACTTTAATAAAGCTTTGCTAACCGACAGTTCTCGATTTGTTTTAATTCCAACGTCACGTTTTGCTTATGAAAGACGTACACGTTCTATTTAATGCCACGGTTGAATTTTTAGAGCGGAAGATTCGTCGTTTTCCGCGACGCAGACCTTATAAAGCCACAAAATCCTTTTGTTTATCAACCGCATACTATTCGATGATTTATTTGTCACGGTATATGACAATTTTTCTATCGAAATTGTACGTAAATCTTGACACATTCACGAGAAATAAGATAACACGATGCTGCGAGAATTCTCAGTCGACAAAAAGATCGAACGTTATTGTCACAATGACAATGTCTATAGTTGTAGAAACATTGATGATTAAAGCACGATGTATACACGCGAGTTTATCTATCGCGCTTATTTAATATATTCAACGTCGAGTAGTGTAATCTAGTAGTGTAAAGTTGCAATTCGTCGAAAGACATTCTTGAGGCTCTATCGAAGAATATAGTTCTTTTGTCATTTCCGTTGAAAATCATCGAGAAGATTCAAAGAATCAGCGCCAGAGAAACGAGCAATGTTTATATTACGCGGTAGTAAACACGTACGTGGTATAGGGATCGAAGTAAAAAAAAGATCGCGATCGATCGTTTCGAGATGTTGGCGAGATCGATTGAAACAATTTTTGCACACGGAATATTCTATACGAGACGATAGATAATCGCTTACCTGTTCTTGCTCGACAGTTAACGTGGCTGCCATTTTGACTTAACGCACTGACATAACCGAAGAATCGCACTAGCACGTACTTATTTTCGACTCTATCCTAACGATCCTCTGTCTGTGACTACACATTTTGTTTCCACACCAAAACGCACAACACTATCCTTATGACCGACTGGTCGAAGCAATGACAAAAACAAGTAGATCGGTCCGACACTCGTTCATTGTCCGACGCTTGACACAGCTATAGCAGAACCGCTCCGACCCGTTCAGACGCTCGATCGTCTTTCTCTCCGTAGGTTGAGCGCCATCTTGGAAGCGTGAGTGTGTAGGCGACACTATACCATACTATACATTAACTACAGATTTGTACCATAGTTTATCGGTCGCCTGTCCTTCTCACGCCGGATATGCTATCATTGGCCGAGTATAGTTAACGTCGAAAGCCTCTCTGACTCCCCAAGTCTTATACGATTTCGTGCAAATTCAACGCCGGAAACAAGCCAGGTGTGTTTTGGAACGGAAGCAGAATCGTTGTTGGTATATTATAATCCGGACACGTATCGGTACGTGTTTCAATGCGCGCGCTCGAATACCAGTCACGTATATATTAATATGCTTTCAAAGGATCTCGCAGAGTTTTCGCAAAAAAGCTCCGAAATTCTTGCGCTTTATAAATTGTATCAACGAATTTGTTGACGTGCGTCTGACAGATACACAAAATCAATTTTTTGTCGGTAACGTGGGGCAACGCAGTCAATGAACGAGCGGTTCATCCTCGTACTTCAATCCCATTTTGAACCCAATTTGAACGTTTCAATCCCGGGCGATATATGGATCGAAATTAATTTGAATACGTCAGATGCCGTTGACGTGATTGATATTTTAATATCCTGAATACCACGACGTTAATATATACTACGACGCGTGAGAGAAATCACCGTCGAAACGTTGCCAATAAGCAACAAGTTAGCGTGCGAGCTATACGCAACAAGTCTCATAATAGAATTAAGCTTTTTAGTACGTTTGTTCGAACTTAGGAAAACAAAGTTAGACGTATTTCTTCGTATAAATTCGATTCGTGTCTAGGAGCGTGGTTGAATGTAACGAATAAAGGTACGCAGACTGTATTTTTTTGTAATATAAACATTTTTCTTATTCAAACGTATGTTCTTACATTTACACAGTACAAAAAATTATACTCAGACCTGCCGGCCCGCGGTTCATAATTGCTATGACTGGGGGCGACCGGTGATGGGGTAGTGTAGGACTTTGGGGGTGGATATTTTATAGGAGTTTTAAGGGCTGTACAATTGTCTCATCCATTCCACTCCGCCCCCAATACACGGCCCCTTGTTCTCATTCTCGCTCTCACTCTCTCGTATATTCTTTCCGGAATTTCGCTCAAAAAAACAACACACGCACGCGTTTATGTAGTTACATACAAGCAACCTTTCGTAATCACCATCATTTATACACTGACGTTCGATAATCGTGCTTCATGTTCGCCACGTATTCAGCAACATTTAAATATCGGTATTTCTTCGTTATAATTAATCGTAATAATGATAATCATAATCATAATAATTAATTAATAATAATTAATAATGGTATAATAAACTATCTATCTACGCGTGTAAGGTGTATTCTTTTGTCCATGGTTTATGGAGTGTGTAATCCCTTAAAGCCTAACTTTCTTTCGTATTTATATATGTATATGTATACATATAAGTATGTATAAATGTATTTACATACACGTAGCGGGAGAACGAATAATAGCTTTGTCTGCAGCAATAATACACAGAGTATGCCTAGTTGTTTGTTTTTTTTTTTTTTCTATAACTTTATACATCGTCGTGATCATCAATTATCATTATCATTATCGTCGCTTGTGAATAATAAGGGTACTTTTTTTATTCTTGTTATAATTTCCGTAATATTAACGTTACTTATCGACACTAAGAGATATTTAAAAATTTATTCGTTAAATATTATTTTAGTCAAGTCGTTGTATGCTAGAGACGAATGTTGAGATCAAAGAAATTGCGGATTCCAGGATTCCAGTGATTTGTTTTTCTCATTATTTCTTCGCTTGTTGCTTGCACGTCGGTTTCGAGATTACCAGCAGTAGAGAACATCTGACGATCGATAAGCGCATCAACGGCGCGAGACGCTAAATCACATACACCTGTCCTCGAAAGCTGCTGCCTTCCTCTCTCTTTTATCTGCCTTTTTTCATTCTCCATCTTCTTCTTCATCTTACTCTGCTACCGCTTGAGGTTGCGAACAAATCGTGAACGTTCAACTATGATATTCCCCGGTTTACGAGTGTGTGAAAAACGTCATCGTGGAACACAATGAACGAGGACGGCAATGGCTTTCAAGAATTCAGACATTGCGCAACATACCGTGAATAGCAGCGGTTTGTTCTATATGAGAACAGTTGAATGATAGGAACTCGGCCTCTCATCTGTGAATTCTGCATGACTAATCTGTGTTTCTTTTCTTTTCTTTTCTTTCTTCCCTCTCTCTTTTTTTGCCTGCCCCCTCTTCCTTCTTTTTTTTTCTTTTTTTTTTTGCCTACCTACACACGTACGATACACAACGTGTAAACACGTGAGACTGTTCACATTGTTCAACATTGGCACTTCGAAAATCGTTACACCTTTACTTTGCATTAAATAATGTTATCATAGTTTATCGATATTAATTATAATACAATTAGAATATCGCTGCTCTATCGGATAGACGGTTTGCGTGATTCGACAAAAATAACAGATCATTTTTACTTTGCTCTTTTCCTGCTTTTTTTCTTGCCTTACTTTCCACCTTGTTTTCATCTTACTATTCTTTTTACTGGGTCATCTCACTGGGCCACACAATGTTAATCCAATCTATAAAAACATTAAATTCAATCAAGTCTATTCTCATCGATATCTCATATACTATAAAGATAATATCGAAAGATTTGTTTAGCCATTTCCCTTGTTATTTTTGTTTTGATGCCTTAATTTAAACGACGATGGTCATACAAACCTTCGGACAAACTTTGCTCGGTATAGCCGATATATCTTTCGAAGAAGAAAAACAAACTGAAAAACGTATATATCCGAGGAAACCAAAACTGCGATTTATCACGTGTAATTGCGTTAACGCGCAATGGTCGAGTCATCTTATTCCAGAAACTTGACCGTTGCGAACAGCTTAGGCAGTGTTTTCCTCTTACACTCGCCTCCCGCGCGAAACACAAGGACGACAGCAGGAAATATATATCGGCCATTTGGCAAAGTGCTTCTCTGTTTGCTTTCGTTAAATCGATACCAAAAAAGCACCAGATCACGAGAGCACATAACGCGGATCGACAAGTATCACTGATCCAGCTAACAATTTAATCGACATCTAATTGCACAAAGGTACCTCTAGACGATCCTTTTTCGTAGTTGCTAGTAAGAATTCATTACACAATAATCCATTATCTACATTTATATAATATAGACAGTATGTATTGAATACAGGCACGATATAAGTAATTACAAATAATGCATGATCCAAAGTCCTCCTCATAGGTATCACAATGATAACGGACGCGGCGCGCGCGCGTTCGCGGGACCGACTCCATAACTTTAATGAAAAAAAGCCGCGGACTTCATGTCCGCAAGCACGTTGCTCGAGAGGAAGGAAAAAGTATGTGTAAAAGGAAAATTCAAATGAAACAACGAATAATCTCATTGGCTCAGCCAATATCGAAAAATGAAACTTTTGAGTTACTCGTCAAATATCACAACAAATTCTTGCACCTCGATACAGGTTTCTTCGGAGCATCTTACATTAATCCTCCTGTCGTCTCGAACCGATCCCGGGCATATGCTATTCGGGAGACCGATACACGACCGGATAACAGGTTACGCACTCACTGCTATAGCGAGACTTTAGTCAAACAACGATCAACGGCTCTTGCGACCGCGACAGGGGGCCTAGGGCTACGTCTCCTCCTTCTTTATCTCATTATTAGACTTAAGCTTGGCAAGAGTTTCTTCCTTCACGTTACTCAATACAGCCAGCGAATCTTTCACCGCGTGGTAGATTATGTTCTTGATTTGCAACTTGTCTTCGTGATTCGTGTGCGTGTCCGATAACGCACGGAACTCCTGCGTTAGGTGGAAGCAATGCGACACGTTTTCTGGAGATACGAAATCTTCGGCTACCTTTATACAATTGTGAAGGTTACGGACTTGATGCGGCGCGCCAGCTGGCACGAATACTGCATCGCCTAGGCACTGTACGATAGCGTATCTGTAACAAGAGAGAGAAACACATCTTTATTTTTACAAATACCTCAGAAAGCGACACGAGAGACACTTGAGGATCGTCGAACGAACGCAATGCTTACCCTTCGACGCCGTATTCGCGGTACAGCCGTTCTCGCAAAGGTCCATCGAGGTAACAGCTTTGATCGTGAATTGGATCGTGGTGCGGCTCCAAACGAGCCCCTCGTTCCAAAGCTACCGCGTTCAATAGATCCCTGATCTTATCGGCATCTCGTGCTGCGTATATGTGCCACAATGCGCCCGGTGCTTCTCCACGTTCACGAACACGACGGCGTGTCAAGATGTCACAGCCGGCTTCATCTATCGCTCGTAGTGCTTCTATAACATTGATACAATCACGATTGTTAACTCCTCGAAATTGAATTTGCTTTAGATAAAAACGACACAAATTAATGATAAATACCTTTGACGTATTCGTCATTATCGGCATCTTTCGGAATTCCCACGTAGACCATAACGTTGACCGCATCGGAAATATCTAGATGAAGGTTGGTTGTTCCCTTATTGGGATGAAGAGCTGATCCATAAGCGTTGTACATTTTGGGCCCCAGGTCTGGTCTCACGAAGCAATCCGGTAGACGGCTGGCCAGGTTCAATCTTCCGTTTCGATGGGTATATTCCGACAATGGCAAAACTTTCATCAAATCCGCGAATCTCGATGGCAATAATTCCGCAAAGTCTTCGCCGGGCGGCCAGTCCTTCAATTTCAGTAACATAGGATTTCCTCTCTCATCCTTTAATCTCTTCGAGAAGTGTTCGAATCCTTCCCAGAATTTACGCATCGGTTGGTTCGGCACCAAATTTCCGGTCATGCAATTGATCAAGTCGTTCTTCTCATCGCCAAAGTCCCTGGCGAACGAGTCCGGGTGCCACAGATTGATATCTAACGACTTCGCAACGTCCGACACGATGACTGGCTGTCCGCGTTTCCACTGGTCTTGAAATATTCTATAATTGTTAGGATTGTTTGGATCGTTTAACCTGAGCAACTTTCCATCACAGAGCCACGAGTGCGGCACATCCGGATACAGACTCTTACTTTCAGTAAGCGTCATGATCCGAATGGGCAACGGTTCTCTTCCTTTCTGCGTCCATTTGTATCTTCTAACGAAATGCTTCAATTCCCTCGGTTTCTCGTCATCCAGTTCACCTTCCCTCTCTTTCTTCACACTGTGTTCTATTACGCTGGATATAACTTCATCCAGCGTGTCCATTTTCGACTTTTTGCCAGATTTTGCGACGTTGTTCTGCGCGTTGTTTCCAGAAGTAACGTTAACATTGCCGGAATTGTTGGTCGGTGAATTCGATCTAGATCCACTACCGTTTGATTTATGGGACGGCCGGATAAGCAATTCTCTCAAGGTCGAGTAATTGCCATCCCGATCCTCGTCGGAATCCGAGCTAGAACCACTTTCGTTTTTATCCTGATTCTGCAGAGCCACATCCGCCAGCCAATTCAACGGAGAGTTTTTGTCTTCGCCGTTCGTTTTGTTCTCCGACGATCCGTTCGATTCGTTCACTTTCTTCTCTTCTTTGACTTCCTGTTTAACATTACCGTTCAGAACCGGTACCGTGTCGCCTTTTATCATGTTCCGTAAATATTCGTTGGGAGAGGTTTGAACGACTAGCGAGCAACCACAATGCTGTGGTATTCCCCATTCCGCGCGGCATTCGTGCAGCCGTTGCCCGAGACGTGTCAAGCTATCGCCGGCGATAATTTGCGTGAGCATAAGTCGTTCGGGCTCGTGCACTTGCCTATTCGTACACAAAAGCCACGAAAAATCGTCTCTATCCTTGCCGCTCTCTCCCCAAATCTTGATCGTTCCATTCTTGCGTCCCTAATAACATTTATAATTTGTGAAATCCCGGCGAATAGAAATTTACATATATAACGCAGTTAAGTTTCACACGTCAGAGTTAAAGAGCTCGATTTTTATAGGTATAATCACGTGGATTTCAACGAACTATTTATCATCATGTCTTACGAATGAATATAGATTTATACAGATGAAAAGAAATGTTCTTACCTTGTAACAATCGATGCATACGACGAAGCCACATTTTCCGCAAGCCCAGTGATAGTTGAACAAGGTTGTCTCGCAGACATCGCACATCTCTCGAACACCTTGCACCACTCTCTTCCAAGCGACTGTTCCGTCTACAAGTCCCGAACTTGCTGTCAAGGTGAAGAAACAATCGATACGCAAAGCGTTAAATCATGCGAACAAAGGAAATACTCCAAGCTAGTTTTCCTCGCGTACAATTGCATGCTTATGAAAATATCGAATTAAATATTTCCAACGTAAATGGGACAATATACACAATAATGAAATCAAAAGAAACGCTAAATGACCATATCTCATGCTAAATATACTCAATTTGTTTTTTGTTTCAAATTTATCCTCGTAATATCTTACATATACATAACATCGATACTATGGAACATGCATGAAGACACATAAACATTGATTTTTTTTTTTTTTTTTTCATTTTTACTCTGTATTTTCGAATGACCATGTTACCTAAATGTTTGAATCCAACATGAAAAATTTACCTTCTGCCATGTGCTGTTGAAGAGCGTCCTTTTCTTGATGCAAGAGGTCACAGAACTGATCTCCGACTTGGCGAAGTAGTCTGTGAGCCATTTCCAAATCTAGATCTTCTTTGTCTCCTTTCTCTTTATCGTTCTTGTCCGACTTCTCATCCTTCTTCGTATCCGTATTCTCTTTTCCTGGTAACCATAATCGGAGATCTACCTGTAACACGAAAACGGAACGATTGTTCGTTATTCTTGCAGACGTGGCTTGATAAAAGTTGCGGAAATTTCGAATACTTACCTCAGACGCATCCTTATGAGGGTCGCTAAATCCTGCTATAGCCAACTGTCCGTTTTTCGTGTACCGTAATCTACGGAATGCATAAAATCTGCAGAAAATATTTTGTGGAAGATTTTTGGAGCGCTGGTGCGGTGTCCATCTGCACTCACGACATTTAGCCAACTTTGGAGCTACTTCGAAACAAGCGCCGTCTTGCAACCAACTGTCACCGGTTTTTTTCAATTGTGATATCGGAGGTCTACGAAAGGGATCGCCCCTACCACCGCTTCCACCTGGCCCACTGTTACCACCGCTCGTACTATCGTCTCTACGTTCTTTCTTTTGACGAGGTTGCTGATCTTCTCCGCCCAATTCGTTACCTTTCGTAGTCTTTGGTCTTCTACCTCGTTTTCTCGGTTCCTTATTATTTCCTATTGAACAAACAGTACGATCTATTTGAGCAACGATGGAAAACATTTATCTGGCCATTTATACACAAATAACTTAGTTCAGTGTTAAAAAGCTCGTTATATTGTTTGTATTTCATAGATGTATATATACTAATCAATTCATTATTTCATCATCTTTTTTCCTAATAATTGTTATTAGAATATTTGAAAATAGCAAGCAAGGATTTTATATCGAAACAGGGTAAGTGTACGAAACGGGATAACAAGGGTTTCAAGAGCATGGCGAACCTAAAGAGTGTCAGGAATACAACATCTTAACTGTAACATGTAGCAGACAATCTGCGTTATCGAATTCTATCGAGTCTGCATTGTAATTATATTATTTAATTATCTACTTCAAAAAGTTGCTTAATATTTCTTCTATTACTGAATCCTACTATTTTATAATATTTGAGCTATATTAAATATTTTATGTAGCTGTGATAAATTATTTTTTCCAGATTATAAAAATTTTTTAAACTCTGGTTTCTGTAATAATCTTGCATAATTTGTCTATCATTTTAGCATATTTTTTGTGTACCTAAAAAAAAAAAAAGAACAATACTTTACTTATGTTCCTCGATAATCATTTCAATTTATTTCAATGCTTGAATCCGAATGGATCAATCAATGGTATTCCTGAATTTCTCGGGTTCTCGCATGGCTCTATAGAAAGGATTAAGTGTATGACCATGGAACACGGATCACTTACCCTGCAAGTGAATAGTTAGTTCACCTGATGGGAAGTCCATTTACAAGAAGCTACGTCAACTAACCGTTTCCCGAGGAATTGTTGGAATTGGCCGTGGTATGCCGCACCCTCGACGTAGGTTGAATGGAACCCAACTGTTCGCTGGTATCGCTAGCAGAACCAGCCTCGCTCTCGTTACTAGACTCGCTGCCTACACCAGTCCCTCCAGCTTGCTTGTCTTCCTTTCGCCTCCGCTGATCTTCCGCGGTCGTTTGCTGCCTCCGTGCTGCGCCCTTCTTTCGTTTTACCTACCACAGGGCACAGATTATTAAGTAGTCAGGAAGTTCATGCTCTTGCCGAAACTACTGCCAAAATACTACAGAAACCTAGATATACGCGCGCGCGCATGCAAGGCACGCACGACGCACGCACACCGTATCGTATACATACATCGTTTACAGTATATGGCTTCCTATTTCAAGCAAATCAATTTTCGAATCGAATTACGTTACATGCAATATGCCTAGATAATTTCAAACGAATGTTTTAATGTAGAGAAAAGTAAAAAAAAAAGATGCTAAAAAAAGATAGTTCTTCTCACATAAACAACGGAATAATTCAACGAGTCCTCAAAAGTCGAACATATATAACAGAATTCAAACAATCGTTTTGAGGTTAGGCTTCTTTAATCGCGAATATATATAGGACGAAATCACTTCACGCTTTACCAATTCTATCCACTCGGAGTCATACATGTCGCACGGTCGATAATCGTTCGTAGAGCACATATATCACCGTCAAAGTTCGAGAAACTAGTGCCAAAATAATTTCATTATATCGCACGGACAACGTTCGAAGACACCTTTCTTTCTACTTGTGGCTTGTATTGGCAGAGCAGTGTTATCAAAATGGCGGCGAAAGAGGCGGGAAATTCAAACGCAACCATGGCGGGAAATTTGAACGCGCAACTCTGACGCTAGGTGGATTTTGCAGCAGACGTAATAATCGTGTACATGCTTCGACACAATTGAACTACTAATTATATGATAACGATGAAAACCGTGATTGACGTTAATGATACATCGAAAATCTACATACTACTAGAAAAAGAGCGTAGACATGAATAAAGGAAAGGATGTAGCAGTTATATTCAGAACACGACCTATTTAGAGAACCATGCAAGAATAATGTGTAACAGACGTTACATTGAGTCACTACGAGTCCAAACGACTTAGACGTCCGACTCTAGAAAAGTAATATTAGATAGATACGATCCATATAGATACCTTGGGTGGCTTCCTTTTCGGCGGCGACTTCCTTTCCGGGTCGCTGCTTGACGAGTCTTCCTGTAACGTTTTCGTATCCGTGGCGTGTCCGTTTAACGATTCCTTGTTCGCCGATTTACGACTACTTTTGGCAGTGACTTTGCTTTTATTGATGCTGTTCACCGCCATACTACCGATATTGTGAATAGAGTTGACGGCACTAGGCAAACAAGTGGTGGTCGTGTTGCCGGAGACGTTCGAAGAAGTGTCGCGTTCTTTGTTGTTCAACGACTGCGACGGTGCTTGGGAGATGTTCATAGGTAAAGTGACACAAGTGCCGCTGCCTACGACGCCCGTTGTATCTTCCGTCCCATCCTCGCCGGAATGCCTCTGAAGCCAAGCCTTCTTCAGCTTGTGTACGGGATAACTGGTACTGCTGGGTGGTCTAGGCGCGGGACTGTTGGACTTCTCGCTATCGACCGTGCTCGGATTGGCCTTGGCGGGCGTGCCAGGAGCACTGGGTGCTGGACTGGGCGCCGTAGAGGGTGCTGGACTGGGAATGGGCGCGGGACTCGGTGCCGCGCTCACCGTCGGATTCAGGGAGCTGACACTACCCGTACTGGCCGGTCTCACGGAACCATCGCCGCTGGCAGTTCGTGGCGTTGGACTGACCGCTGTCACGGTACGTTCCTGTGTCGTCTGTGTGTTCGACTGGGCCAATAGAGCGACCGTGGTGTTGACTACGGTGGTGATCGAGGTCGCCGCCGAAGCTATCAACGGGCTCGGTTCGCTCACTCTCGAGAGGACCGGTGGTCCGACGCATTGCAACGATAGTGGCTGTGGTTCCTCCGTTCTACGTTTCTTGCAGACTTCCAGCGAGACCGGTTGGCCGGAATTCTCGGTCAACGACGGTGTAGGCGCTTTCCTCTTAGGCGAGCCGGATCTCTCCACTCCGAGATCGAGCGGCTGCGTTTGGAAAGAGGTGTTGATCTGTGGTTGCGCGTGTTGCACCGTCTGACCCGGTTGCTGATGAGGACTCGTGTGATGCGCCGGATGCGCGATGGGCCTGGACAGGGGCGCCGAAGCTGCAGTCGGTGGAGAACCGTGAAGGGGTGGCGGTGGAAGTTTCGCGGCTGGCATCGAGCCGGTATAACCCCTAGGATCGTAGACGGATCTACTGTGCGCGGGCGGTGGCAGAGGTGGAGGCGGCGCCCCGTGATGGTGAGGCACTTGCTGGTAAGGCGAGCTACTGGCCTTCGAGGTGAGAGGTATCGGAGCTGCGACCGCCGGCTCGGAAGCTCTGCAGACCGGCGTTCCGGTCATAATACCCGAATTCGGTTTCCCGTAGATGTGAGGCGGCGCTGGGCTACTGACTTTCGGCTTAGAGCCTGCCGGCGCGGCGTAATGTGAGGTCGGTGAGGCCGTGGGCGGATGCGGATGTGGATAAGAATACGAGGACTTGGCAGTAGCGTAAGGTAGGCCGGGTTCCGGCCTGGTAAGATAACGTGGTTCGGGTGGCGATGGATGCGGTGGCTGATGAGGATGTTGAGCGTGCGGTGACTGACGATTGTGCGAATGCGGTGGATGCCCATGCGGACTGGGTAACTGCGTCGTGGTCGTAGACCCGCTACTGCTTCGGTGATGACCCTGAGGTATGCTCTTCGCCGCCTGTAGTCCGTCCAGGTGGTGAAGATGGTGAGGACTCTGCGTTGGGCTTCTGTACTCGTACGGCTTGTGCTGCGGCGGGACCGACTGTACGTTCAGATACGGCATGATCTTCGGACTCGGCGAGTGTTGCTGCGACGTCGGCACTTTCGGAAGCTCTCGACCTTCGTTCTTCACTATCACCGAGCTCTTGTGATCCGGCAATAAAGTAGGAGGATTCTGGAGAATCTCCCGACCGTGATGGTCTCGCTCGAGACCTCCGGCCAAACCGCTTTTACTCGGTAACGACTTGTGCGGTTGACCTACGTCGCTCTTCACTTTAATATCGTGCATATACGGTGACTGTGGCTGGTACGTCGAGTAACTGAACAGGCCGACGTTTGGCTCCACCTTCGGCAGGGAACTGTGCGACGGCCCTACCACCGGTGGTGGCTTCTCGTGAAGACTGCTAACGGGCAACGACGACTTGGAGGTCCTCGAGTGCGCCGGTGGTGGTGGATAATCGACTTTGCCAGGTACGCTCGACGGTCGAGACACCTGCGCCAAAACAAACCAGAATCATTACCATTAACGCGGTATTACCAATATTGGTATATACCAATCGCCGCAGAAACGAACGTTTACGCCGAGTATCGTTCTCTCTCCATCGATTTCTCGATCGTTACAATCACGCGCGTAACGTACCTGTTGAGTCGGAGGCGCAGTGGCTGCATAATAAGCGGCTCTCTGTTGTGCCGCGACATGGTCCCTGGCCTCGGCTTGCCTGTGCAGTCTCTCGGCCGCGACCAGGTGTTCCCTTATCCCCAGGTTTTCAGTTTCGCGCTGTCGCTGCTCCCTCGCGTCCCGTTCCCTCGCCTCGCGTTCCCTTTCCTCGCGCTCGCGTTGCTGTTGCTGCGCGACGGTGACTGGATGCGCCGCCGCCGCACCTGGCCCGGGATGATGATGGCCTACATGCGCTGTCATTGCGGAATGCGGCGTGGCGTGCGTCCTGCTTCCTGGTGGTGGTAATGGGATGAACGTGTTCCATGCCATCGAGGTCGACTGCATGTTTCTCTGCGGAACATAAGACACCTACTTCAATAAATACTGCCAATCAGTTTGTCGGTTCGACCCCGATGATCGTCACGCCCGTTCGCTGTTTCCTCCCTGATATCCGTCACTGTCCACGTGTGCCGGTCAGACAGACACGAAACGCGATACGCGACTTCTATTTTCGCGTTCGTCGTCAGAGTTGCGCGCGCGGGTGCACGCGCGGAAACGCATTCGACACCGACATCCGAGGAGAAAGCAATCTACTGTACTCTCGCTGACGCCATCGTCTTAGCAACTTTCCTAATGATATACGATTATATAGTCCGGCAATATTTTATACATCTGTGGGAAATTGGTAGATACAAGAATGCGCATAGTACGCGAAAATATACAAAATTTCCGAAGTATAGTACTCGTTATAATATTTAGTCGATGAATCAAATTTCTGCTTAGTTGCGTTCACAAAAATAAAAAATTGTAGAAATCCGCAGTTCAATGCTTGTTTTCAACTCGTTTGTGTGTAATACCTCTGCGATAAATTTAACAAAATTCCACAGTCCGTACTGGATATTTTACATTTTTCCTAAGAAATTTCACGCGAAAATCTTTTATCTTGTTTAGATGAATCGCGATCTATCCGAACGATTGACCGAATATGTTACATATAATTTTCTTAGAAACGTTGTCGATAAAGTAATTGACGCGTGAATCATTTGAAATTACATCGATAGCAAAAGACACTGATCAAACCGCATTCTACCGGCAGCGTGTGTTCCTCCCGTCGATGTATTTACGCGCGTCTGTTGGAGAACCGTATCGCCAAGATCTCGTGAAGTCGATTGGAAACGTCAACGCGACTGGAACTTTCCACGTATATAGTACAATCATCAATCCTATAAGAGTAAATCTTACAAATCCAAGATTTCCGCCTGATTTGATAAATACTCAGAACATCAAGATCGGATCGTTTATAACAGAATACTAATCGTCCAGCTAATTTTATTTCAATTTTTCTTCGAATCGATTTGTCACGATAGTAAGAAAAATCTCTGGCATTGGTGGTATTTTTCTACGACCAATCAAGGCCAGACCATCGAATCACCAGATAAAATTTATCAACGACGATGATCCAGACGATGAGGAGGAGGAGAAGTAGAATGAACGGCCATTTACGAAGAGAGAGGAAGAGAGAGAAGGAGGAAGGCTTTAAGTAGCTTGTCACGAACAGACCGCGAATCTAATTATGGCCTCATCCTAGAAGAAGGTTTACGATGCTAATCGAGCCGTGAGCAAATGTCAACTCACGTGGACTGTTTGCTCGTTGTTCGCGTCATCTTTACTTGCTCGCGTATTTCTGCCTTCTATGTACGTTCGTGGTAATCACAATTTCGTGACTTCTCTAAAGTTTCTTTCACCTGCTATCGCGACACACGCATTTCCACGCGAAAGGGAGTCAAAGCTTTCTGAAAAGTATCGGGTACATCGATTATCGCCAGCATGTGAACCTGCATCGCGACGAAATGACACATTTGCATCTGACGAAGAGTAAATTATCGGTGTGTCATTGATGAAGAAGCGCGCCGCGTTTATCCAAAGGCAGGAAAGCGGCTGAAAGATCTGCTGGCTGGCGCGAACAACGGACGGAACGCGAATAGAACGAAGATCGACGATCCTCGATACGGTATTCTGTTGATCGCGTGGAACGCGTCTGACCCCGAGCCTGTATCAGCCGAGATCGTACCCGTGTTTTGTCCGCGTAGGAGCATTATACGCGGTTGCGTTTTGTTCACGTATTGCATTCCTGACAAAAGGTGCAGAACGGGAGAGGAGACCGAACAAAAGCTCGTAAAACGCTCGTTAAAAGCACGAGACACGCGCGAGCCAGTCGACAGAGAAAGGGAAGGGAGGGGGTCGGGTGTTGCGGACCGAATCTGAGAGATTGCGCTTAATAAAAGCCAGAACACGGCATTCAGGCTCAATCAGGCACTGGGACTGGCTGCTATTGGTTCGTTGACTTTCTCTTCCTCGACTCTTAACCACTGACGCTTAATCTGCTTTTTGTTGCCGGCGAACGTGTTAGCCAGCGCGCTACTCCCAACTCTCCTCTTTCTCTCTATTTTATTTCTCCTTCAAGTCGTGCTCCAAATGATTACAGATCGAGTATCAGAGAATAGTCTATTATTAGTACATGCACGCTTTACGAGATGGAACTTTTCACGCACGATGACTCCTCTCTAAATATTTATAGGATATACCATAGCAGGGTTGCTCGAAGCTGCTGCGAAGCATCGGCGTTTTAAAATTCAACCTTGAACTTTGCATGGAATAATCAGACTCGTGTACACGATAGTTGCAAGTACGTGTCAGCTAATCCATTTATTATAACATTTACATACTGGTTAATTAGGTTCATGTATATTAAAGTTTCCATCATTTATTAATTTCCTTTTAGTCGTTCTATTAATCATGGTCCGGTGGTGATGGCGATGACGCGAGTCGCGTTTACAGAGTCGACACTCACGACTCTCGTCTACGAACGTCACGCTTTTTAAACGTGCACCAATTTGCCCGTGTTTCGCAACCGGCACGGATGTATCGCGCGAACTCCGCGTCCTAACGAGCGCAACGATTCATGCCGTGCGAGCAAATCTAGCTGGCTTGAGTCATCGCGTTCCTACTTCCTAAACGAGCTACCGCTAATGTCGACGATGCGTATCGCGCAAGAAACATTAGCCTGGCTACTGTATATCCGTTAAGCGAATCCAAGTCGATCGAATTCTCTTAATCGATAGACGATAAGGAAGATAACGTCCAAATTTCGTTTACCGTTATCGATGGTGGTTGTTGTCTATCGTGGAAAAAATTTCGATATGATTTACAAAAATACCATTTTATTGCTCAAATAAAGCTAACGATGAGACTATTTATTTAAGCATACGACGTATAATAACGTACAGTAACGTGATGTACGAAACTACAATGATACTTTCTCCAATAATAAAATGATTCCGAGATAGTTGGAATAAGAATAAAAATAGTGTTGTCACAGAGCGCAAAATCTCTGGCGTATAAAAGGAATATATAGTTAAGAGGTAAAGAAATCGATGTTCGATCGAGGCTTTGAATTCCACGATGCACCTCCGTAGACAAAACACGTTACTCGAATCGCGACGAGATCGAAACGTTAAATAATACGATCGAAAGCGAAGGACTATCGTGGAATATTCCACTTGTAACGCGCGGCGAAAATAACACCACTCGCATTGCAAATGACGGCAAAAGAACATTTCCTCTGCTGTGCAAACTGCCTTTGAATTACAAGCAATCAACGATGACAGTCAAGTTTGCGTTGCACCATTAATCTCGCGGACGAAACTTCTCGATAAGAAAGAAACGAAGATCGGTAACGACATCCACGCAACTTTTTCATTCCAAGACTTAATGATACGAATGTTGAACGGAAGAGGAATATTATCATCGTTCCGGTGAACCAAGCAGCGTATCAATTATGTAATCACACGCGGCTCTTCGGTGATAACTCCCACGAACTTCCACAATGCATTTACGCGGCACAAATAGTAGAAAGCTCGTTTCGTTTCTCTCTTCTTTACGCTTTCGATCGTGTTACGTCGATTATCACCGATCCAGCGCGCTTCAATTCCATTTTATTTATCCGCGCGCTCGCTAATCACGCCGAAGCTGAAAACGTTTAATCGCCGCACGATCGTTGAATTAAAATCGTGCGCGCCATCGAGGCCACTTTCGTTAACTGGCCCAATCCAGCCGATTGTTGAGTATATCGAAAGAAATAACGCCATGCTGGAGATGGGACACGAAATTAAAACGCGCGTCTCCGTCTCTTTGTTTCTCGCTTGTTTCCTTTCTTTTTTTTATATATATATATATTCTGCGATTAGTGTCGCTAATATAAATTTGAAATTACGAAACACAGCCATTGAGAACGTTAACGATATTTCTTTAAGCAAATCGGAACACCGTGGAGTCGATATTCCGGACACGTTTGACATGTCGTGCTGTTTTTAAAAGGCTTACAGTCTTTGAACCTGACAGTCTTCATTCTCAATCATACGAGACTATACACACATTTTAAAAACAACCTCTAATTCCAGCTCAATGGGATTAAAATAGCACCCTGTCGTATTCGAATCTCGGTTTCTTTCATTTCCTCTCAGCCCCCCTGGCCCCGCGGTAGCACTATGATATTCCAATATTCATTATTTATCGCGGAGCGAGCAGGCTATCAATGCGGGGGTGGACTGGTACAAAAGAGGGGTTCGTCGTAGCCGATGAACGAAGTAAATCATCCACAGTTATAGCTCACCCTCTCTCGCTTCGATTAATCTATTCGTCGATTTACCCGTCCGACCCCAAAAGGAACTTTCTTTCTATCTCGACCGACTGAAATTTTAATGCCAGGAATTATGGGGCTCTGGCTTTTCCTTCGACACTTGGGAAAACGTTGCTCGTTCGCTGACCAAGGACTAGCTTATTGGTAAAAAGAAAAAAGAAAAAAAAACGAACGACTAAAAATTATTAGAATAATTATTCAGCACTGTCGAAGACGTAAATTGTAATTTTGCAAAATACTTATCGCAATCGGTCATCGAACGACCTCAACGGATATATCGGGAAAGTCGACAAATATTTGTCGTTCGCAATAGTCCAACGAAGTTTATCGACAAAAATAAGACTGAACGTTATCGCGTTCATTTTACGCCGGTCTGAAATGAATGGCGAGCACCAATGATTATAGAGGAGAAGATGATAAACGATTATTTCCCTTCGTATTTTTATCTCGATACTTCTTATTCGCTAATTAATTCGAATACGGACAGATAAGCCGATAACGAGTTTATCGCCACAGGTAACCATAAACGTAATTCGCTTGCTTTTAAATAAATAACACGAATGAAACGAAGTACGCATACATTAATCTATTCAGCGAGGAGAAGCGAGTAAACACGCGAATTCCTATTGTTTAACGAGCTGCTTTGTTTTTGCTGAAATAAATGATATCTCTATGAATCAATCTGAAACTCCGTTATATTTATTGGTTATAAAGATAATGAAGAACTTGTATGACGAATCGTCGATAATTATACGGCAAATTCCTCTCAGCCAATTGTTACATCACATGACGAAAGCAACGACTAGAGTAACAAAGTCTTAGATAGATCCACTTTACAGCAGAGTTTGATCTCATCCGCGTTATCAATCGAGTCGACAAAACATTTCCACAAAAAGTCACGATAAGATAGCATTGGCAGGCTATTATCGGGTTCTGCTGCAAACACTCGGATAAAGAAAATCGAAATCGAACGCGTGACCAAAAACATTTTACGTGTGCGATACGTACTTGTATATCGTTCGCTTTACAAAGGTCGACATCATCTTTACGATACAAACGTTAACGTCCAAATTTCAACCTGACCGCGACCAAATGCTTTTCTGAAACTTGAGAAACAGATGAACGAGGGAAACAAAAAATTAGACAAATAAATGAGAAGCAAACAAGTTGGGAACGGCGCGAACAGTGATCGAAAGCAGTTCTAGCGTTAAATTCAAAGCCGCGTGGATTGTTTGCGAATAACATAGCGAAATGTTATCTTATCGCTACAGACGGGCCAAGAAACGTATTTATATTTCCAGCAAACAGATAGCTGGTGAGATGATAGGAGATAAGGGAATAGGAACCGGAGCCGAGTAGATCTTTTTACACCTATAGTCGACAGCCGGCAAGCCGATAACGACACATTTAGTAATATTTGAGTACAGTTAACATGGTTGATTCACGTTGTTTACGAAGCCACGATGGGCCACGCACGAGATAACGATCACGTGAGTCGACTATCAGGAATCTAGCGAATTCGCTCAATCGGATACGAAAGCTTTCAATGAGCCTCGTTCCTGGACTTCCAATGATATCGAATAAGGAAAAACAGATAGAGGCTAATGGAGGAGAATACGAAAGAAACTTTTCGCGGAATCGGTCGCGAATAGGTAATCGACAGAGTAGAAGAAACTAAGAATGAGGAAGAGATTCGAAGAAAAGTTGGCGAGACGCCGATTGAATTAAGCATTAGATCGAAGGCTGGCATTTTATAGCTGCAGTTCTGCATACTTATCGGATTAACACGCCATGTTCCCGAATCGATTTTACAGAGACTATACAGATTTGACTTTTACGTAGACAACGTAGGTAAAAAGATGTGTGTAATATTTGAAGCTTTAATATTGGAAGCCTGTGCAGACTGTGGAAAAGTATCGAAAGAAGATAAAAGGTTTGCTAGAAAATAGCGAATCTACGTTTGAGGATGGGACATTTCAGAAATATGACATCGCTAGCTAAAAGCGAGGAACATAAATAGACGAAGAATCAACGAAGGATAATTCGATAAGGATTACGTTCGAACAGGAACTAAAAGTTTTCGGGGGAAGAAGTTAGCTAACAGATGCGAGGCATATTTGCCAGAATCGCAGCGGCGCATTAAATTTCAGACGAGCTACGTCAAACGACTATAAGAGAGCCACGATAGCAACTTGCTGACGCTGCTGCGGAGAAACTACTCTCGAGGTTTCCTATGTACGTGCCTGGTCAGCAGGCGATGGGACTTTGCTGACTATTCGCATTTCTGTCTCTCCCCCGCGGACTCGGGCGTAACCACGTTTCGCTCCGTCGAATTGAAAGGCAATGCTTAGAAAACGGATTGCCCGACGACACGAAGAGCAAAGAAGGTGGATGATAACAGACATGTCGGCAATTTCCACACTCCTTTCTCTCGCTTTTCAACGCTTCTATCAGCGCCATTAAAAAGACCTAACAATAGGGACGATCTTTCGACAGTTGCTTCTTTTTAACAAGGTGCGTTTCAACTAGAAGATTCTGATTAACTAAACCACGATCATCCTATCCTTTGTAATCATCGTGATAATGTACAACCTTTAAACAACAAATATATATACACCAGCATATACGGTAACCTCTAAACATAGTGCAACTACAACGTTAACAAACGATTTCAATTTATAATCTAACGATTCCAGAAGAAAGTTCTAGCTATTTAACCTAACGTATCACTAATTACTATACTTTAATTAAATTCAGATATCGATACTATACCACCACTGTACTGCTGTCCGTACAATCGACTGTTTCATTATTTCTTCTCTGTTCTTTTTTTTTTTTCTCTCTCCTCCAGATGAATACCATCGCTGTTCAGTTAAAAAATTACATCTCTTAAAAGAAACCACTGTTCTCCTCGAATCTGAACCAAATTCACGATTCAACGTCTTCGTTTCCATTCTGACTATGCTTCGATCCTCGTTCAATTTCTAATCCAGTCAAAATACCCAACAGCATGGTCACGGTTTGTATTCGTTTTCACCTGACCATTATCCGACTGCGAATAATCGGTAATCCTTTCAAAGACGAATAAACCCAAATCATTGACGAAATTATGCGCAGGTGAATCTATCGGCCGGATAACGCATCCGGCCGTGCGCGCACGCGCGCGTTTATCGTTTCATGAATTATTTATTCGAGGTCGTGCACGCGGTCCGCTCACTCGCATTCCCCTCTCGTTTCAACGTCTGTTATTACTTGCACGCTGGTTTTCGTGCGTGGTGTGCTTTTAGAAACGAGATCATTTCAGGCCGAATGCCTGGGGCGACCTGTCTCTGTCACGATTTATTTCCCAATTATGAGGATCCTCGAACCTAGGGGACAGGCGAGCCTCCACCAGCCAGACACAAAAGGATGCAAAGGTTCCAAACGGATCATCGACCCGCTCTTTCACCATTCGCTATCCCTCCGGTGTACGACTTTTCATCCGCTTTCTTTTTCCTGTCCAAAACCACCGACCTATTTTGCTCAAAGACATTCAGAAACAAATTCCCGTCGCACGAAAATTATTGTACTCTGTCCAACAATAGCGCACGGAGGTCTGACGTATTACCAACATCCAGTGTATCCAGTGAGATGACTGCGACGTTTATAAGTCCGCGGGAAATTTGGTTGTAACGTTGCACAAGATTCGTGAAATACGCTTGAGAATGTGACATGTTCAGAGTGTAGGGCGATAAAATTTCGATAAAAATTCGGTAAAATCCATTAGGTTGTCCGAAGAGTATCTTCCTTCCGCAAACGTGATTTTTGCAACAGTACAGCTTCGTACAAAGGTGAAACTAAGTCTGTGAAATATCGCGGTGTTTATCTCGACAAGACAACATGGATCGTACTTAAATCGACGAACATAAAACAAAAGACGTTGCGCGTCTATTATTTCCTCATAAAACGATTGAAACTTTCCGGACAACCAAATACATGAATATAGTGGCGTAAATTATCGTCAGAATGAAGCCATTATTACGCTGTCTAAACACCAGAGACATTTCGTCTCGTTTGACGAACCATTCGATGAAAATTTGAATTAACATAAACATGGGTTAGCTGTAGCACGGTATCAGGATCAGAGAGCGCTGCATCGGTTCAGTATGTTCACGAGGAGATGCGCGCGTGTACGGTGAGACAGAGAGGATTTATGAGAATAGCTTGCCTACAGAGGAATACCGTGGTAGTCCCGTGAGTTCGGGGCACGTGGTAATTAACTTTGCACCGGATTAGAAGGCGTGGATACCGAGCAAATTTACAACGAACGAACAGAGGCGGTTCTGTGCTACCAAAGTCGAAGAGACACGAGGAGGAAGCCGGATGGAACTCGAAACGGCGCTTTTCAGCGAGGAAACAGGCTCTCGAGTGTCGCGCGTCATCCTCCTCTCTTCCACGAGAGCGTTAATTTCTTCGATTCGCTGGTTGCAGCACACGTTCTTTCGTTTAACGAGCTTACCATGCCAGCCCGCCTCTTTTCTTTCCTCTCTTTTTCGATTCGCCTTTCTGTCTGCGTGATCGATCGACGTAGTTAAGGCTATTAGCCGATGAGAATCGAAAATGGAATTACGCTCGCATCATCTATGGATCGACGTTCTGAAAACCTAGCAACGCAAGTATCATAGAAATTGAGGAGTTTGCAGTGAAAATAAATCCTGTTAAATCTTCCGACCTTTTCAAACAATAACGTGTTTTGATGATTAACCGTTGTCCTAAGACTTTGTCCTCACAAATCGCGTGGAACGTGCGCTACCTGTACCTAAATTAATACAATCGTATCGCAGTGTGAAATATTGCGGGAACTGCAAAAAAGTGTAGAAATAACAAACAGCATGGGATATAAGGATAGACTTGAAGTACATAAATTAAAAGTAAGGTAAAAATTGTCAGACGAAATTTAATTGTTTCTTAGTTGTTGTTGAATGAAAATTGATGAATCGTCGAAGTTATATCTCGTCACAATAAACCAGCTGCCAAAGGTGAGTGGAATTTTATTTTTGCTTGAAATATATTTAACAAAATCTCAGGATGCCAAAGTATTCTATCGCTCTCGTCGCCAGCCTATTATCATCTATTAATATCTATTAATTATGTTTAAAAAATGAGAGCGTGCGACGCATTCCTTTCGAACGAAGAAACAAGCTGGAGAGTCGGCCACGACAATACGCGGCCAGCCTCGTACATTTTAATTTCTGCGACTTCCTCGCCGACTTCCTTCGCTGCAATATCGCGTTGCACAATACACAGCACGTGAATAAATGGATGTTCGAGTTTCTCCTGATCTAGATAACCGTTGCCTGCTTTTTACTTTCATACCTGACCAACGTACGATGTATCGACGGATTAAATGGCCAGGCAGTCGCCAAGCCACGGATTCGACGTTTACGCCATTCAATGCATGCCTATGAATCACTTGAATGCCATTCATTCGAGGAAGAAAGTGGCGAGGGAAACATCAGGCGTTTTGAAGAAAGAAAAACTACACCACGCGAAGACGTATACACAGCCGTCCATACAAGAAATTGTATATCTTGAGAAAAGAGTATTATTATTTAAACAATAATATTATTAATAAAATTCTTCGCTCGTAATATTATTGCAAAGTTCTTGGTTTCAGTATAGAAATTACAAACTACGCGCTGAAATTCTGTAGCATTTTGTTCGAACAAAAATAGACGATTTTTGTAAGTGGCTATCTAGGTCGTATTTATAAAGTAGCAGATATTCATAGGATTCGTAGGAATTTTTTCTTTGTTCGTTTTGAAATACGCGTATCTGTTTTACACGCTTCTCGATGATTTTTCTGATCCCGTGCATCTGGTAGCGTGACGAGTATGCGTAACCTCGACCAATTACCGCCACCGTAATCCCCACTAATTAATCCGCGTGATTCACAAGGAAGTGCGTTCGGGTTTATCGTGCGTTTAGAAATAATGTGTTCCAATTAGAAGTTTCGTCCCTCGCGCAACCGTAACTCGATACCATAACGGGTGAGATTAACAGCTGAATACGTCAACTTGTAGTTATGGCACCTCGAACGAGAATTTCAAATTAACACGCTGTTCGTTGCAACACGGTATCTCTATCCGACTGGCATCTCAGTAGGAAATAAATTCTATCAAAAATGCTTCAAAAATACAATCTGTCAGACACGTAAAATCTATTGTAACATCGACGATCGTGTGTAATAAAAATATCGTCGAAACGATCGAAGATTTGAAATCATCGAAGAAAGGAAAAAAAAGCAACATTTTTATCGTGGTATCCACTTTAATTCGGCTTTAAACGTATCGATGAGGGAACGATACACCGTAAGAGAGAAAGACAGTATTGTCGTAGCACGAAACACCGTCGAGTTCTATTGTTGCGTACCGTGCAGTGCATAATTAACGACCTTCGTGCCGATCGAGTTTTGCATTGCAAATACCACTTGGAAACGCTAAGCGCACACCCTGGCGTCTCTCTCGTCACATAAATAAACCAACACCGCGTGCATGCGCGCTAGTCGTGTTGCTACAATAAACACCGTGAAAAGTATCGCGATCGAGATGAATCGCCTTATGCTGTTTGTTACATCAGGTTGTTATACATTTAGAAATCTAGAAGCACTTTCGATAGACGAACGAAGATAACGTCCGCAAAAAAAAAAAAAAGGAAAAAAGAAAGATAAAATATCTCGAGTGGTCTATCTTCCTATCCTTGAGAGTAGTTGAAATGCTTCTCTTTTACGTTCTGGGACAAGCGTGTTTAAAATTCTGAAGAATGTTTCTACTAAATTTAGAAAATTTCGCAGAAGCTCGGTTGGATGAAAGAAGCGTTTGTTTTGCTTTCTAGTTGAATATTTTTTGAAATAATTCTGGAAATTTTACAATTCGTCGACTGTGTCAGGTTGAAAGAGTTAACTGAGATAAGAGATTGGCTCGATCTTAACGTAGAATGATTAAAGATTTCAAAAAAAATCTCGCCGATAAGGATAAATAAATAACTGGTTATTTTTCTTATATTTTGTTCGATGTGAAAAGATCTGCTTTCGAATAGCGACCTACATAATAGAACGATGAACTTATTGAGCGACCTAATACCTGAACCGATGCAGGCTGTCGCCACGTGAGATCGTAGAAAAGAACGGAAAGAGTGCGAACTCGTATCAAGCTGGAAATAAAAGCCGCTGCGTACAAAGAGAGAGGCAAAGGGAAGCTTTTCGAAACCTGTAGGAATCGTCGACGAGCGTAAAATCCAACCGACGTGCATAAATCAGAGGCCGAGTTTTCCATCGTGACAGCCTTCAAAGCGGCCCAGAAAACGTATTTCTTTCCAAGCTCGTGTCCGTTCTCGCGGAACGAACGGCGTACGTTTCGCTTAGGAAAAAAAAAAAAAAAGAAAAAGAAAAGACTAGCAACAACGGTTTCAACGCAAGCAAAGAAAAGAATTTATCGCTGCGTACACACACATCGTTTCTGGCATTGTTATCAACCGTACCAGATATACGTTATCGCGGTGCAAACAGAACGACAATGGTCGTTCTCTCTATTCCTCGTAAATTTTCCAAGGTCGCAGACCTCGTTCGTCCAACCAGGACTCCCTTTCAACCCCTTTTTATTGGCTCACTTTCGATCTAGTTGCATTTTTGTATCGTTAGAAAGTTTCTTAATGTCGGCAAGACGTAAATAAGTAGTATTTTTAATGTGAGTGGAGCAACGAACAAAGGAACGTTATCGATAAGCGTGATCAACCGTTTCCATTTTAGTGCAACGTGTCGATCGTAAAAAGAAATTTAAAGCTTTTCGCTGGAAACGAAAGCAAGATTGCGATCTGCATGGACGAAACGAAAGTAAACGTAGCAATCTGTACTGACCTTCCAAACGATCGTCTGAAGACGCAGGGGACCTTTTTAAATCCTAATTTGTAGATCCACGTAGCCTTGGCGCGTGTTTAAAATGGCAATCACGTTGAGCACTGATTCACAAACAACGGTATCGTATCCTCTGCCAGCAATGTATATCACACGCGAAGATACGGCTAAGGCGTTTACCTTCGGTCGAATAAACCGATAAATACGGCAGAAAAATTTATCCAGAGACTCGTGTCGAGCCGCTGAATCGCTCGAGTTTCTCTTGGCGACTCTGACTCTGACGAATCGATCGACGAAACCGTCCCCAGCTTCGAGACACACACTCGTTCGCGCACGCTATATCTGAGAGGCGAAATGGAAAACACTTGGCCGATAGCGCCGTTATCGTGATTTATCTATACACGACGACTAAGAGAAAAAAAAGCGATTTATGGAGGAAGTTGAATCGACGACTGGTATTTACGCGTAACACGAGACCGTGACTCATAGATTCGGCGAAGAACCGTCCGAGCGGGACGAAAGCCAGCAAAGGACTGGCAGGACATTTTCGTAAGATGGAAGGGCAGGTAGACCCCGCTGGGCCCCAACCTGAAATGATCCTCATTGGTTTATGCACCCATACGAGTCCGCAATGCGTGTCAGAGGATCTCAACTTCCTTTCTAACTTTCCCTTCGTTCAAGTATTCAGACAAGGTCCAAGGTTTCGTAGGTTCGTTACCTGTTCCGAAGGTTTCCTCCCTTATAATCAGATCGAGGAATCCTAGAAACGTAATTCAACGGACAAAGGAACAAGAACCTAAATAGACGTTTCTTTCGTTTACTAAATATTATAATGCGTACAATCACCTAATTTCCATATCTTTCGTTCCGTAGATTTTGGTATTGTCGAATTACCCAGAAATATCCACGTAATGTAATTACGATACGATAATCGGGACCGATTGGAAATAAAACTTGTAGAACGTTCGATAAAGAATATTCCTTGAAAAAGATAAAGTCTCGATTTGTTTAATATAACTTGCAGGAGTTCCAAGCTCGTCATTATCTTCGTTGCGTAAGATTTCTTTGGTGAAATTCAACGCGGAACGAGGCGTACAAGATTCAACAGCTGTTGGAAAAGTTTCGCGTCATCGAGCGCACACATTCCAACGAAATCAATAGTGGGTTTGCGAGCCGACTTATACGGAATTACGGAACATCGAAACAGAGAGGCGGATAATCGAGTACGTTGATAGATGTCGTAAATATAGGTATATGGGTAATATTATGCATAATGCATACATACGCGTATTACGAAAGAATGTTACTGGTTAAGAAACCGAAAGAAAGAGGAAATGAGAAACGCTGCAAGGCAGGCAAGCAGGAAAGTATACAGGGCAGGTTTTCGGTGACTGTCAGGGCTGTAACACGCACAAAAGGCAGGTGCTGGAATGCATTGATTGCCTCTGCCCCCTCTCGGCATTCCGTTGCCCAGCTCGTATCTGCTTTGGGAACACACCCTTCTCTCCCAGGGAAACGCATGAGATCCTGAATCCCCGGGAGAACGTCATCTCCTGGTTGCTTTCGGATTATCCCTCTTTGCCCGACACGAGGCCACCCTCGTTCAACCACCACGCTCGTTTTGCCCTCCAGCTTCTTCTTTCTCTTCGTTTTGTTTTTCTGAATGTCTTCCTGTGTGTGCGTCTGTATGTGTGCGTGTTCTGCAGAACCATACAGATAGATTAAATTTGAATTGCTTAAGATTATAGCGGTTATCCGAGTCCCGTTTAGCCCAGGTTCCCTATTAGCCGAGGTGCTTTGAACTTTACCATAACTTCGTCCCTTTTTTCTTTCCCTTTTCTTTCTTTTCTTTTTTTTTTTTTTTTTCTCAAAATTTTAACACAAACAGTACGAAAGTGTAATTTGTGCGAAAACAGGTAAACTTTCAACCGATCGAATAACGAATTAAACCTAAATACATAATTACGTCATGGAAATTTGTATATTTAGGTAACGATTTTCGATGAAAATTTATTACCTAACTTACGATTTAATCGGAAGAGTTTACGAACGTTTCTTCCCTCCTTCGGAATTGGGAACAGCAGATGCTGTGTATTTGAAAGTGTCGAAAACTTGAGCGAATTTTACGGGACGATGTAACAGAGCAGGCGTCTCGGTTTTCGAAAATTTCTCGTTACCGCGGTGCATCGAATACAAAGTTGGTTGAAAATTCCGCAAACGGAATTTCGAACAGTTGCCGAGCCGAGGCTGCGGTTTGCGAGCGAAATACCCGCTTTCGGCGAGACAGCGGGTCGATTCAGTGCGGTGGTAAATGCGCTAAATTGTTTGCACGAACAGTTTCGGAACGAACTTCCATGGCTATTCGCGTTTGATTCGGCCCAGAACTCGCTGCTCTCTCAACAGCGTTGCTATTCCGCTTGCAAATTCAATAATCAGGTCGATTCGTTAACTTTTCAATCCCATCGCGTCGTCATGAACTCGCTCTTTCGTTCCTATCGCGACTATTTTTTAACCGAACTATCGACGTACGCATTTATTCGTTATTCTTATCTTCTCAAGATAGCGAATCTTTCTATTTTCTTTCACAGAAATATAAGCATTTCAGAGAAATCTGCTTATAAAATTTTCACAATTATAATTATAAAATAAAATTTCCCAATTATCGATATATATATTTAACTATCTTTTCAAGTATATCGCACGCACAAAAATATCCGAATTTTCCATCATACCATTCACGATCATTACCGTAAATCTCGTTTGTAAATAAACAGAAAATATCTGTCTTTTTAAGCGTTCGACGGTTCAACGACGCGATACAAATTTTCCATCTCGCTGAACGAATCTTATTCTCTGTTCGCAAGAGTTGTTCATCGCTGAAAGGATTAATCGAAACGCTCGCTCACGCTCGACTCGCAACTCTAGTTCCCTGAAAACTGTCCCTCGGGCAAGGATCGTGAAATTACGATAAACCAGGCTGGATTAAGCTGTTGCGCCGTCGACTTGAAATTCCGAACTTCCCTCGCGCGTTATCCTACGGAGAACAATTCCGTGATTTCTTTGCCTTAGCACCGACAGTTTCAGCGTTAACAGCAAATTGACGAACACGAATCGCTTCCATTCCATTCGAACATCTTACTTGGAAATTCGCAGCGACTTCCGTGGAATGCCGGTGCAAACAAGTGGCTGCTAGGAGTTCTCAGAATTTCCGAGACGTCGCCCTTGGACGTTGCTTGCATAATCGAGCTCGACCGTTAAATATTTAACGTCGGTTCTTTAGCTAAACGCGCGATAAAAATATTTCTACCTTTCCGGTTGCGAGTCGCCCGCGCGGCAACAAGAAGGCGCGACAAGTGACGCATCGCGATGTCCTCGTTAGCACCGAGATTGTTTGACTTTCGGGGTCGCGAGAAACTTAACTTAAACTTCCGGGATTCCTAGTCTATGTATCGTTCGAGCTCTTCTATTCGCTTTGAAAAGATTAAGGAAAATAAACGAAGGTCTTGGGGCACACCGAGTTTCTCATTTCCTTTCCTTTTTCTCTAACGTGCGAAAGCTTACGGGAAAGAAAGGAGATGAGCATTAAAATAAAGATACTGTTTCAACGTTTAATTCGTTTGGTTTTAATATTCGATATAAAGAATATTGTATTACTCTTACTGTTTCCAACGCACGCTTTGCAATTCGAAAATTTGTAGAGGCACAAACGCGAGGACTAAGCAAGGAGAAGGCAACATAGTTGATATTTTTCGATTCCACTCGACTATATTATAAAAAAGAGTTTCGAATTCGGTATACTTCGAAACGAAATTCAAGCCAAGGAATGAGAAAAAGATAGAAGCAAAAGAAACAGCAGGGCGAAGCTGGTGGAGCAGATCGGTTGCTTAAAGACGCGCATAATATCGAAGATTTTTTGTCCAGCATCTGTTAGACACGCTGCTCCAACGTCGGAGAAGCCCGGAGGTCGTTAAAAACACGCGCAACGGAGAAAAACAAGCAGTAAAGGCTGACTAACCTTTTGTTGTGCCAGCCTGAGGGACTCTTCGAAGTGCTTGTGAACTGCCTGCTCGGTGGCCCTTTGCTTCTCCAGCCTCTCTCTTTCCATCTTGGCCTCTCTCTCGCGTTCACGCTTCTCCAGCCGGGCTTCCGCTTCTCGCCGTTCCCTGAAACGCACACAAAAGTTTCAAGGTTACACATCAGTCGATCCACAACATGCCTCGAACACGTTTTCCAGCCTCGGCCAACTTCTTTCCTCGATTATCTTTACTCCATCGCTTCGATCGATCGACATTTCTTTTTCGCAATTTCCACCGACACTGAAAAAAAAGTTTCGCAGAAGTTGGCATTCGAATTTACTGCAAACGAGAATAACAAAGTTGACAGGGCCCGAAGAGTTTGAATTCCTCTGCGCTGTGTCACCACGAGGTACAAATTGTTGAATCGCGATAAACTGGAAATGCTAATTCGTTGACGGATCCTTGGCTTCGTCAGTCGCGATTTACGATAGACGAGAGCTCGTCACGAGGAGCACAGGGAATCGGTAGATGATCGTGGTATTAAGAACACTATGTTTAATTTATGCAACTGCAGGCAAACATTTTTCCGTCGATTTACATCCATACGCCGCTCGTGGATCTAATTTAAACCCGATGAGAAAGCGCTTCTTATATCGCTGAATATTACGATTGCTTGTTGCGAGCATTATTATTAGACTGCGGATATCTCTATACTTGGCGGAAACTTGTACACCTATCGAAAAACATAGGGAATTTATACACAAGAAGATGCAAGGTAAGTTATAACTAATAACATTAGACAAACTCTGTTTTGTATAGAAATCAAAATTTACATAAACGCCCGTAGTCTAATCGTTACAGACCATATAATCGCTATATTCTACGGTTGCCTGCATTTTTTCTTAGAAAGTAACTTTGAATGAAATAATGGCAAACGCCGCTGCTATTCTACCGAAGTTTCTCATTGTCTTCTCGAAACTTCCGTGTCACGAGGCAGTCGTAAATAAGGCAAACGTTAGGTTGGAACAAGGACTGGCACGTGTTTGCAAAATGCAGCGGTAAACATCTGTGTAAAACGCGAACCTATGAATCATACATCTGACCTGCGATACCCAAAGGTTAGTAGTTGTTCGGCCAACGATGGAACCGATTTTTTCCTCGCTTTATTTCACCACGTATCGATGAGTAAGCTACGTATGCGTACACGGAGAGAATTTTTTACGCGTTTACGCGTGTTCGTGCATGCACTCGGTTCGTTCCAATATTAAAATAGTCGCGATAATAACGCCGACGGTGGCTGGCGTGTGTATCGTGACTTTTTAACAGGCTTAGTCAGATAAGCATTCATTAATGCTTGCGCAAGTTATTTATATAGTTACGTGCGCAACGCGCGTGTTTATCTCGGTCCTCGGTCGGCGGACCTTCCAATAATGCGCGCGTTGGATCCGCGCGATAAATGCCTATTCGCTAGTTCTACCGTGCTATTTTTCACGCACTACAGTCCACACAGCAAAGTATACTATTGCCTCGTGACGGTTATAGAGGCCTCCTTCCTCTCTCCTCCTCCGTGAGACCTCTTTCCTCTTCGTAGTCGTGGGATCTATCGTTATCGTTGTTTCGAACGGAGGAGGTTATCTTTTATCGAGCTTCTGTTTGCTTCGCGACTATACTCCGACGAAACCCACTCTGCGCGCCCTTTGCACCGACTTGTAGCGAGCGCGGACTATTCCATCTTTCGCGCATTCGTAAATCAAGCAGGCTGTTAGAGTTTCGTATTATACGATGAGAAACGAGCTCTTCCAATATAAACGAAGCTTCTTCGTGGTTTAATTTTCTTTACGCTCTTATTTGCCAGATGTCAACATCTGAAATCTATTCTATTTTACAATTTGTAATTTCTAGTATTTATTTTGACAGCTTTCCGTCACATTGCCCGACGGAATGTACGTCATTATTTTAAGAATGATTCGTTTAGGACCGTTATCGGTATAACGAGAATGTTAGTTGAAGTAGCGTCAGAATAAGTATCGTAAAATGAATCAGCACTGGGAAAATCAAACGTAAAATCAGGGAAAGCGTAGTCAGTATAAAGTACAAGCATCTACTCGTGGAAAAGCCCCAGCTGACCAGAAAACCGTGCAAAGGCGGTCGAGCCGTGACGCGACAATAGTATGCTGAGAGTACATACTACGCACTGGTATTATTAATGCGCAAACAACGTACGTAGAATACGCGGGAAATAAACGCATCGAGCCTATCGGCGGGGAAAAGAGAAACGGACGGACGCGTTTTTCACGAGATACACGACGCAAACGAAACTCAACTGACCTGTACTGGTTCCGAGAACGAGCGCGGCTTATTATCACGCTTAGACGCACCGGAACCAGTTTCTGCGTTCGATTGATTTGCAAAAAGCGGCCAACTTATTCAACCGACGCTGCATAAATCGACCGGTGCTCTTCGTCTTAATCGCCGATTATCACCGACTCGACGTCCGTGTTATTTATAATATAACATCGTTTCATATTTATCACAGATACACCTCGATACTGGTTACGTCTTTATCTCGAGCCGTTTATTTTTTTCGTCAGAAATAAACATCGTTAAGTATGTAAAGTAAAACGTGCGAAAAACATTCAACTGGACGGTCGCGATATTTCAAATCGGATTACCTCGAGCTAACGTTTTCACTCTTTCTTTTTCCCCCTCACGAGCAAAGATTAGAACGCCATAGTGCGTATTTCCTTTTCGCATTTTCTATCGAAATTAAAATATCATCTTGGACAGAACGTACTATCTCGTAGATCGGTGGCAATAAAAGGAAGAAAATAGGCCGAACGAAGGAACAGGTTCTCGAGCGAACAGTTATACGTAAATGAAGAGCAAGAACTTTGCTCGAAGTGGTGGTCGATGTTGTGTAGGTGAAACGGATAGGTCCAGCTTTTTAGAATCGAACCGTAGATTCGCCTTGTTCGGCAAACTTTTCATTTTATGGGCAAACTTTCATACGGCATTGTGCACGATAGTTTGAAACTCGAACCGTTTGGCCATAAAATAAAGGGAACACTTTTAACAGCGGAACTGCGTCATGTTGATTTAAACATCGCTTCCTGATGTTTAATAACATCCTCGAGAACGTATTTCCTTTACAACCAATCGTTGAAAGATTGCGACAAAACTTTCTGCAAATTTTCCTGTGAGTCCGGAAACCGAACTTCGTTGATTATCCACCCTTGTCCAATTGCTAGGATCGCTTCTGCTGCGATTCCCAAATTCTGCAGATTCCTTACACCACGATATTTCCCATAGGCGCACGAGCATTCGCGGTCTATTTGTATTTGCTGGGAATTTACGAAACACCCGAAGAATAAAAAATGGCAATTCTCAAAGAAAGTCCCAACTACGTCTACCAGCTGGGTGAAATCATTGATACCAAAAAAGAGAAGGAAAAAAAGGTTAATCGGCGGAGGTGAGGAGATGGTGGAAGGTCGACAGGACAGGAATTCCTTCTCCTTCGGCTCTTCTTTTTTTTTTCCTTTTTTTGGTGTTGCTCAGAAATCGAGCAGAGTATCGGAGAGGCAAAGAGGCGAAGAGCAGCGCCGGTCGATAAACTAGTCCGGTATGGGAACAGGACAGGTTCGAGCTGCGAGCAACCTTTGAAAAATCCGGTCGCCGGAGACCGGCCTGACCAGAAGACCGGCTTTGCCGAGCAATACACGGCAAATATCACCAAAAAAGGTCTTACGCATCCTTGCCTCGCGGCCTCTTTTGTTTTGCTCGTCGAGCCCTCTCCTCGCGTGAACCGCTTCGCTCCTTTTGCTCGTGCGACCATCGCCAATGGATTTTCTTTCCGTAAAAACGTACGTACCAAGGGAAAATAATCGTCTACGATTTGTCGGTAAGGTAGAAAATTAAACGTAGCAGATATATAGAGGATACGGCAAGAAAAAAAAAAAAAAAGAAAAGAGCGGTAAAAGAACGAAGATGAAGCTGGCGAAAGTTATGGTACGGTATAATACTGGTTTTGAAGCACCCATAAAGCAAGTTAGACGAAGATCGTAGTTCACTTCGCGATCGCTTTAGTTTGTAATAGCTGCAACAACCTAACGCGACCCATGCTGCAAACGATTATTACGGAACACTTAAAACCATTTCGGTATGTTCGACGATCGAAAACGATTGCAAGGTTTCCCTGCAAACGTTTCCTTCGCCAGCGATTTTCTGAAAACGCCAACTCGATGGAACGGATTCGCAACTTGAACTACACAATTTACAACTATACAACGACTACTAGAGAGTTTACTTGCACAACGTGAAATCCATTGGTAATCCACATAGCAAACGTGTAACGAATGATCAAGATAACGACGGTGTACGAAACGTTACCTATCACCACGATTAACGTTAATTCGACGATAATTGCCGAGGAATTCTAAAATCCGTCGCCCACGAGAGTTCACGTTTCTTCGATATTCTTGCCTGTGTATATAGTTGTGTGTTGACCTTCGCACTTTCTCTTTCCTTGGTCGAACAGGCGATTTATTTTCCTGCGATATTTACTAAACACGATACGCGACAGAGCGGACGAGACGATCATTCGAATGCGGCTCGGAAAACAGACTAGGAGACGAATTTCCTGGACAGGCCATTGATCGGTCGACGTTCTTGTTTACAAATCGTGACCCGGGTATACGGTACCAGAGATTAGTTTGTCTTAGGCGCCTTGATGTCGAAACACACCTATACACTTTCGACAAATTCGCTGCTAAGGACCATCGGATTTTCGCTTCTCGCCATCTTATAATGTTTACAAATAATTTTTGCACCATAATCGTTTCGGTGTCGGAAAGCTTCACGTACATACGTCTTTCATACGAATTATTATGAAACTTTCCTGACGATTGCCGAACATTTAGTTCGACTCGGTGACCCGTTACGCGGGCTTATTTTCTGCAGCAGAAAATTCTATGCCGGTAGAATGAAAATATCGCGTCGTAGCGACAAAAATATCTCTGTTGCTTGGTTGGGATAAACGTAGACGAGATACATACGTGTAATAGGGTTGCATTTTGTACGCTTGTATCGCGATGGGAATATGATATTTCACTCTTATTCGAGCAGAAGCGATTCGATTATACCCGACGCTTGAATTTTACGGCTCATGAATTTTGTAGGATGTGCTGAATACCGCTTTCTTCATGCGCTTCGCTCGACCTTAGCCAGCAGCCGCCTGACATTCTGAAGGCGCACGCCAGACGATGAACACCAAGATGGCTCCCAGACACCTGTCCGTCTACGTTTTTCCTCTCTCTTTCTCTTTCCACCCTTTTCTTTCCTTTATCACGCGGTCTGCACCGCGAGAAAGCAGCCTGCGCGTTCTCTCCGAGCCGACACCGGACTAGCTGAAACCTATTTTTGCTTTCGTTTCGTGTGACTCGGCCCCGCTCCGCGCACCGCTTCGCTCGACGTTCTGACGAAGTGCGCCGCTGGATTTTGCTTTTCCTCGCCGATGCACATGCCCGCGAGTAATAGCTGGAAATTTCGCTGACCTTTTTACCCGGACGTCCACACACCTTACGGAAACGAAGCATCAACGACACTGTGCTATCCCACGGCAATAGAAATTCACGCTCGAACATGAAGAGACTAGATACGAAGAGGCTGTACTTCTTTTTTTTTTTTTTTTTGTTTGTCAAATTTACCTTGCAATTCGCCGTTTACTCGTCTCAGACTCGCGAGACGAAAATAATCTCGTTTCGTAAGAACGGAACATCGATCGTGCGCTCGTGTAACTCGGATCGAGGAAGAGCACTTCGTCGTCGATGCCTCGTTGGCCTTATAACGCGAGATTAGCGAGGAATAAATTGTCGAACTGCGAGGAACTGTTCGTCGAACGACGTGTTCCAACGTCTCGCTAACTTAATTGGACTAGAGAGCAGACTTGGCAAAGGTCACTGGATTACTACCCGTACACGTTGCATTTTATGTTCTGCCTATCCAGGCGGGTGATGCTTTCAATTAGGTGTCTTCTCACGTGTCGGGAATGCCGAGTACGGCTCGCATTTAGAACGCGTAATTTCGTAATCGAACGTCCGGCAAATAGCAAATGTGAGACAGACAACCGTGAAGACGAGCCGACATAAAAGATTCATAATACACAGCTTTATCGGTTCTCGTTGATCGACTTCCAATAATAGAATATCCGACGCGGTCCCTTTTACCGACAATATTTCAACGAGAAGAGCGAACCGCCTATAACACTGAGTCGTAAATATGAAATAAATTTAGAGTGGCAGGCGCAGGTATAAAAAGGAAATTTCTGATTCTTCCACGTCTTTTTGTGCCACGGCGATCTTTTAACGTCAGATCGGTTAACTCCGCGGAACAAGAAATGGAGAAACTCGACGAAATTACGCAAGATAAGCATCATCGATCGCAACTGCTTTGGCAGTAAAATATCAAAAATTTCAGAAACTCCAATTTAATCGCTTTGAACGGCTCGTACCTACGTACGACGAATTAACGCTTGCATTCCTACGCTTTCTGCGCCCATCCTGCGATTACCATGATTTCTACGTGACGTAATTTCACCGCAGACAGAACACGCCAACGGATAAAAGTCGAGTTGTTCGAGGAAGGGACTGGGACGCGGCAGGGGGAGAAAAAGAAAAAAGAAAAAAGAAAAAGGAGAAAGAGAGACGAAACGAGTTTTCGTGGCGCACACGTGCTGGTTCGAAGCTCGTCTCTCATGGACGATCGCACACCTTTGCGCCAACCAATGCATCATCCGGTCAGGTTAGCTTGCCTACACGGACACGTACATACGAGCTTCGATGTAACGGGTACACCTACCGGGTGAGACTCGAGCTTTCGTTCTCTCATCGAATCTCACACCTTTCAAGATTTTCTTCCTCTCTTTCGAGATGATTCGATAGAAGCTTCAGCAAGTTCGCCAGCCCTTCTCCGCTGGCTGATCCGCGAAAATGTTTTTGAAAATTTTGTAAAATAGATATCCGTTTCGTCAGCGAGGTTCAACCTTGCGTCAGTTGGTTCTGGCCGTACCTCTCGCGTGCTGCGTAAAGACCCATTAATCATTAGCGATACACTGCGAAGTTAATTATTTACGTAGCACGTGCTTCTTTTCTATTTCCCGCATATTTGAATATTTTTTCTTGTATAATCAGTCAGTTAGCTACATGATGTATTTAAAACGATAGATGACACGTGGATAATTAGTTGCTTACTGTCTTCTGCTTACTACGAGCAAAGAAATATAAACCAATGCGTGATCGTTGCTTTTTTCTTAACCTTGCACCTTGAAATCTGTGAATTACGTGATCGAGCCTGTCGGTTTCGATTATACTAATTAAGAGTCAGCAGGAGACCGGAGATTCAGAAATTGAAAGATCACAAGGCTACACGGATCACTGGTACTACAGATTTTTATGCAGATTCACATTTCTTTTAGTCCGAAGAGGAATTTTTTCTTTTTTCTTTTAGGATACTAAAAGTTATTTACTCGCACTCTGCATAATTTACGTTTACACGAGTGCACGAGAATCCGCCATCTATCGATGTAACCGATCAAATCGAGCTACGAACAAAGAAGTCGAGTTTTCCCTCTCATCGGGTTTTCGTTTCAGCGAAACCAAAATGTAAGAGTAGAAAGCCGACAGAGAAATATCAGGAAGAGCACGGTGGCTCGCGGTTCCCGTTTGAACGAAAGTGTGATTTGCGCGCGGTGCACCTTCGTCGAAAACGTTTTTGTTCGGACGTCGCCGTGACAGGCTGAAACGAACGAAACTGAATTTACGAGACGTTGGAAGTTGGCGAAGATCGGCCGGTTCTATAGAAAAGATAGAGCGTGGCACGAGTAAATGTCAGTAACCTTGCAAAAGGCAGGCCACCGGCTGCCACGTTTACTCGGAAGCCATTAATACGTCGAAAAGGCAATGGGAAACGGCGCGACCGCCATCGTCGTTAATAACACGAATCAGATTTAGTTTCTACGTTCGAAGCGGGGAAAACGCGTGACTATGGCTGGCCTGAGTCGGCGTTTTATTGCCGCACCGTAATTGAGACCTGTCACGTTAACGTTACGCGGGATTAACCTGTTGACTGGATCGACCGCAACAAGCTTCTCGCCATTGTCGCTCGCAATTATGCGAACCTCGCCGACAGTCTTTCGCAACTTGAGAACACTGCGTCTGCCGATCAACTTTCAGACCTTTTATTTTTACAATTTACAAATTTGGAATCGCGCCAAAGTTTCCGACGATATTAGCGCCTGCTTTTATCACGACCTTTTTTCACCATCGACTATAGCGTGTAATTAATCGCGTCGTTAATTCGTCAATCACGTACGTAAAGTTCTACCATATAGAAAGAGATATCGCGTGTATAACGCGCGATGGTTGTTTGTCAACGTTGTTACGAAAGTCCGAAGGGAATGCATTTGCACTCCTGTATTTCGTATCTTATTTCTACGTTGAACGAACGACGTGCCGAACTGTTGTTTTCAGACGCGAGCGAAACCACGGCCGAGTTATTAGAATGTTGACTTCGAGGGAGCGATCTCTGGCATCGCGAACGACATACAACGCCGATGTTATTTTCGAACGGCGTAATTCTGCGACAACTATAATTGCTAACCGCGCGGCTATCTTTAAAGATGAAACCCGAGTTTAAACATTTGAAACACTCGGCACTCGGATATCAGGGGCATGGAAAAATGACAACTGGCAGAGGGGCGAACCGAGCGAGATTCGTTGTTGGCGCGGGTGTCTGGTACCCGGAATACGGGCCGCTTAGAGTTTTTGACGAGTGGTCGATGCTCGTAAAATTGCTGTTGCTGCCGACCACCGCTGCCAAAACGGTCCACTATCTTCGTTCTATTTTTACCATGGTGAACAGGGGAACGCTCGTTTGGCTCGAGAGCCTGGGAAAACGACGCCCCCCCCCCCTCCCACGGAACTAACGTTTTCCCGCCTTTAACTCATCGCTTCTCCTTTGCTCTTGTTCACAACCTAACACAGACCTATTCTAATTTTCTTTGATTTCAAAAGCGTCTACGTTTGTTATTTCGATCGAGATTAAATCGATTCCCGATTTAGTACGACGTCGGTACGAATCGACCGTTTGCGTTACAATTTTTACTGCTTTCACTTCGATGCAAATCGCCGAACGGATGGTTTATGCATCAGCTTCATTACAATTTCATACAAGCCGCATTAGCATGCGTGGCTCGCAGTCGCTATAGAAATAACTTTTTGCAAGAGCCGGTCGGCAACGTTGCATAAACGGGACAGCAGAAGTAATCAATTATAAATACGTACTTTACAGTGCAGGTAATTGATACGCGGTAACAACGCATAAATCGTACGACCCGGTGGTAACGCTCGGTTATCTCGTCGAAAAAGCGCTGATAATTATCGTCGAGCGTTTATTATTTCGCCGTTAACGTTTCGTATTTTGTCGTTGCTCGCGTCACTTCGTTTACGTCACAGCATGATCGATGAATTACCGATCATCTTCTAATCTAGTTTCAAGTCTATCGTATTTCCGAGAATTCCTGGGAAACACGCCGATTAAAGAGAACGACATTTAAAAAAAAAAAAAAAAAAAAAAATAATCTACGTAATATATCGAGCATGCATAAACAAAGTTCTTCAAAGTTTGTTTTCTTTCCACAACTACACCTATGTTTCCGACTATAATTATCCATACTTATGTAAATCAGAATACCTTTGTCTTCGCTTTACGACATGTTTATACACTAAGGTTAGCACCAAGTCATTCGCTAGCCAGCCGAGCACGAAACAAATGTTTTCGTAGCGTCTAAATACCATTGAGAAGAAGCAGAGGAAGGGGGAGGGAGGGAGGGAGGGAGAAACTCGAGGGTAAAGAACGGCTCGGAGGGAAAGTTTGGTCCTCGACATGGATATTTCAGCGAAAGCCCGTGGACGATCAATAAATCCAGCGAAACTCGGCATAAAAGGTCGAATGGGTGCGCGAGGGTGTGTTCCGAGGGTTGATACGGTTGATCGATCGGAGGGTGATTTCACTGGAAACTTCGTACGGCACCTGAATGGAGACTTGAAAAGGACGTAAAATCGAATAATCACATGCTATGGAAAGGGGGAGGGGTTAGGTTTTCAACATCCATAACGTACGCGAGTAATCGTTTTCCTGGGTCGATACAAACAGGGAACAGCGAAATAAATTCATCCTTTACGTTCGCCTGTCCGTTTCCTCGACCTTTCTTTCTTCTCTTCCACGTCGAACATTTCAACACGAGAGATTACGTCGCGAATATATTTAATCCTACCGCGTTTCCTCGCTTATTTTCGTTATCGTTAAAAAATTCCTCCAGTTTAAACACGCTACGAGAGTTTATCCTTATCGTTATCTATGGCAAAGGTTTTCTTAAGATATCAAAATTCTCTTTATTCGTGGAAACAAAGGCGGGAAGATAAAAATTCGTAGACCACAACGCGAACCAAGTACTCGGCGCATCTTTCCGCGCTCCTTTACTTTCCACTCGAGTTTTTCGACGCGTCGCGTCGCGACAGATTTTGGGCAATGGCCAAACGGTCACACCACCGAGGCGAACGGTGAATTTTAGATAATGACGCGATCGGGGCTGACGAGAATCGCGAGGTGTCCGAGCGTGCTTCTAAGAAATAATCGGCTGGCCACGATGCGGCCAGTTAAACCGAGCGTGCCGTCGCTAAAGCCATTCTTTTCTCGCTGCGGGAATATAATTAGACGCCGAAGAAGCGATGGAGCGGTAAATCACTCGGGACGAGGAAAGATCAAGGGGGACGACAACGCTGTTGTCGGGTTACCAAACTCGTTCGGGTATCAGGATCGAGGACACTGCAGGAGAGTCTTTAAAAATAGCCAGCTGGAATCACCGTGTCGGATCGGGGCTCGTTTCGCGAAATCTCGCGGAACGAGAATAGTTTCCGGGAAGCGAGATGCCCGATTATTCGAGCGCATGCACGTCTGCGTGTGTTCGAGACAGGGAGAGACCTGAAAGAATCCGATGCGAGAGGTGTATCGAGGAAAAAGAAAAAAACCTGTCCGACTCGGAGCCGCGGTGAAACGCGCAAAAAAGCGAGTAATACTTCCACAGGTTTTTATGACACATCGGTCTAGGTTTTTACACTAGCTAGCATTCTCAGGTTACATTAAAAAAAAACGTCGCGCGAGGCGTAAACGAATCGGAGATAGACGAACGGCTTGCGACTGACGTTGCTTAGCGCTTGTAGTAGTAACAAGGAAAACAGACGCGTTCCTGGAAAGATCTTGGGAATCGATTTAAACGTGTAAATATTAGGCATAGTTGGTTCGACAGAAATGTGTCTAGTTGCCTGAATATTTCCGAGTCAGTTTTTGATACGATTACACACGCTATGTTATTTTATGTGTAAGTGTGTCTATAGATTCTGCAGAAAGGATTTAACACGGTGTAACCAAGAGAACAGGCAACCGTTCAAAGATGGCGTTTCGCTCGGAACAGCGAGTCGCGTGATGCGGAATATCGATGTGAAATAAATCGAATGTAACGAAACGTCTACTTGGACGGATCGTAAGGAAATTGCGTATGTTCGTGCAGAATCGATGTTTCAAGTGGCTGAGCCAGTTTAGCTGGCCAATGGAAACGGTTCCACCGTTAAATACATCGATGCAAACGCTCTTTGGATCGACTTATCTTGCCAGTGGATCTCCGGCTTAAGCATCGCTACGTTAGAAAGAAACGTTCCGTATGATTTTCAAACGAGCAATCGATCGTTACACGACGGAATAATAATCGTCATCGGATGTTCGATTTTCTATAAAATGTGCAACTACATTTCCGGTAAACTATACGTATGCATAAACTTTTTAAACAGCCGGAGAGATCCGTGCGACTCGGTGGAAAAAGTCGAGAGAACAAAATCCACGTACAACGAGAGAAACGACTTTCGTGGTCGAATTCTCGAGCGAGACGGTTCGCGGCGACACAGAGCGTATCACGTTTCCATAAACAAGTCGCCATTTATACGACAAAGACAGTGGGTAGCGAATCTCTTTTGTCTCTCGGCTCGCTGCGCTCGTAAATAGAGTCTGCCTTTCAACCGACTGCAGCTTCTTATCTCGCTCCCTTTACCCCGAGAGTTCCGTAAACATATACTTGGCGGCCGGCCAAGCGCAGAATGGAATACATTATTCTAGAAATTGCAACGCCGAACAAGTGCCAACAGACCGTGGCATGGTGCGCTTCTCGCGTGCGTAGATAATCTAATTGTTCCCCAAGTCCAACGTGCGCGCCACGCTCCTCCCTTCGATTACACGCAAACTACGTACGTCAACCGGGTCAAACTTGCCCTCGTTATTGGCTCCTCTCTCTCTCTCTCTCTCTCTCTCTTAAAGAATTAAACTCTTTAACGAACTAGTTCTAATTAAAGTCTTACAACACGTTATTGCCAATCCCTGTGGGCAAATTCTGCGATTTTCTATACAAACTTTAGCAAACTTTTAATCGATGTTAACACTTACTGTTGGATATGTTGTCGCGAGAACGAAGAAGCGTTTTCAATGGTTGCAACGTGACTATTGCGATTCTATAATGTTGCAATTATATTTCAACACAAAGGACGCCCAGCTAAAGCTCAGCAAAAGACAACGCAAGTCTTGGTTTAGATTGCCAATTGGCGTCTCCGCCGTTAAAGTATCAATTGCCAATAAATTATTATATCACGTTTATCCGAGTGTATTGCTCACTGGCAACTTCCTTCCGCATTTCCATCGGGATCTTTCGGTCGTCGAACGATCCAAAGCGAACTCTGTGGATTCGATAACGCGGCCGAAACTATACTTGACCCATTTAAACGATGGAACAACGTAATCCGCCGACTTTCCCAAACGTCCTGATTCGATTAAATACGCGGTTGGTACGCTGTTTCCGTGACGCCCTGCCATAACTAAACGCGCCAAATATACACGTAGATCGTTTAACAACTCGTGCGCGCAAAGTACCGCCACTTGCATAAGCATGTAACTCGAAAATAGAACAAGATATATTCGCGTGGAATAGCCGAGGAAGGTCACCAGGTTGTTGAACGTTACTCCGTCGATCAGCCAGTTCTCGTCTCTATCGAATCTCGAGCGGTGCAGCCTTTGACCTTTCGCGAGAATATCTGTGAAACTTTGTTCCAACCTCTTACGATGCTCTCTGTCGTTTTTCTTTCGTTCGATGATCGTGCATTTGTAATTACTCGACTGCGGGCGTCTGTGGGATTTATCAAAAATTGGAAGGTTAAAAAAGAAAAAAAGAAGAAGAAGAAGAGAAGAAGAAAAGGCAGAAAACAGAGAAAATGTTGAACGTCTGAAAACTATCGTCAGAGAAAATCACGTTAACGTTATCACCAATGAAATTCTTTAATCTCGTCGATAGATTTTCTTTATTACAGAGATCGATAAAAGACGCAATCAAATGACTTATCGTTATTCGATATCGGACGGAAAGTACAAGAGTTATTGTTTGCAGTGGTTAGAAACAACATTTTAGCGATATTAAGCGTACTACAAAACCAGATAACATTGAAATAAAATATTTCGCTATAATTACCTTTGCTAAAATACGAATTTCTCATAGCTTTTAAAACGAATGGGAAATACCAACTTTTGAATATACATCCGCGCACTCTAATAACCAGCAGCTTTTTATCAAAAGAACGCACGATTCGCAGCAATTCCAGCGCGTTCTATCTTCGATCGTAGGTCACCGAAGAAGCAACTTGCAACTTGCAAGTTGATCTTCAGTCGCGTTATCTATGGCGAAAACGGTTATTTCTAGAAACGTAATACCGTATCTTTAGAATAAACATTCTACTGGAGGATGGAACAGCGATCTGTGATCGACGATAAAGCATTTGACCCGAATATCGGAACTGCCAAAACACTGGCCGAAAATAATCGGAACGCCGGAATTCGGTGTCCCTCTCTGTGCCGTCGATATTCCAAATGCGAAATTATTTCGCCCCCGCTTATTCACGCGCAGCCAGCTGGGAGCCGAGCCAACCGAGAACGCCCTCTTCCATCTTCTTCCTCGAATTCCGTGCAATCCGATCCTAACGAACGCACCGCTCGCAATTACGGCATCGCTTACACGCGTCTCTCCATCCAGAATAGATTCTGTTTTTCTAAGCAGAACCGTCGGATTTTCTTCTTTTTTTCTTTTTTTTTCTTGTTTTCTTCATACCATTAATTGAACGAGAAGCGCAAGCAACGGTGCAAGTCCGCTGCTATTTCTCGTTAAATTGTGTGTCCGCGTTTAGCAGAAAAAGTTGGTCATATTTTCTGCAGTTACGAAAACGTATCGAGATAGCAGTTATAAACGTATATGAAACGACTGTATTTAGCTATAAATAATTTCAGGGGAAACATAGATCTCTTGCGTGGATTTATAGCGCCGTTTAGAAGGTTCGTCTCGGGCGCCGTACAAGGCTGCACACTTCCGACGACGTGATCTGATGAAATCGACGTAATTCGCTGCAATCTTCGTGTTCATGTAAATTAAGGAACGATAACGCAAAGTCGGCCGCTTATCTGTTTCTTCTTATCTCTCGTATTGTTTGTGTGTGTTTGATGTAGAGGAGATTACGCCGCTCGATAAACAAATAACAATAGCAAGTCGATGATGAAATTAAAGGACGATAATACGTGCTCAAGAGTTAAAACGATAATAAGAAAAATATCGAAAATATAGATTGTTAAATCTATTTTGATAATTTCACCATCTGTTTTCATCTATATTAGCTTACGCCAACTATATAGAAATAATAACGCGTTCAATCTTTCGTCGTCTTTCCGGTTTAATCTTCTTAATATCATAATTAAGTTATTATTGTTATCGTTATTATCGTGCGCGATAATACGCAACTCGGCAAGGCTACGATGTACGCTGGAACGTGATCGTTGATTTTCCAGAGGCAATCCCGTGACTGGATCATTACCGATCGCGTAATTTGATCGCGCGATGTCTGTTTGCGTTACAAGAGCGCCACGCAATCGCGGTAACAAGGCGTGTTTTGCTGGAATTATATTCTCTTCGAAAAGTTGCGAAAGAAATGCAATAAAACTTTTTACCCTACCTTCTGATCATCTCGTTTTCTTTTCCCAAACTCGTTGCAGAAGGAGAAAGAAAGATTAGAAGGAACGCGAATTTTTTCTGCGTAATTACCAGACCGACAAAGAAACGGAATGCGCGCGAACGAAAGTTGCGTTCTCGGAATAAGAAAATATTTACGGAAGATGGGAAGGGGAATACATTTCCAACAGCAATCTCTGTATATTTCCACGTTTGGATATTTCCAAACGGGGAAGAAAACGTGGAAAAAGGGAATGGAAAAAAAAAAAAAAAAAGAAAAATCGCAGAAAGAAATACGTAAAGCAGTTTTCGTCTACGATGACAAAAAGATCGGCACACGTGTTTGCGGAGGAAACGAGCGAAAAATATCCGCTCGAACGGAAACTGTTATTTGCAATTCAATAGATTCGGCTCGATTCAGATACACCTCACGGTTTGTTGTCCGCTTGCGATTCGCGAAATTCGCGTCGATCAAAAATATCACCGATCGATTCCACTTTTCGATAAACGACGCCAATACATACGCGATTTCGAAGAGCTTCTTGGTCTTGGTACTTTGTCCTCGACCCTCGCACGAGTCTCCAACGAAAGCGATTCTTTTTATTTTTCAAGCGGACGCAAACAGCAGTGCAAAATTTGCTCACTCGGCATTTCGTAACCAACTGCCTCGTGTATCGACGAGAATTTTCGCAAATACGTCGTTTACTCGGAGATAAAACCGCGTAGAATTAAAACCCGAGTGGCTGGCGTTGCCTACGCGGAACAATATGTACGCACATACATAGTTTCAAAATGACAAACACGTTTTGCAATATGGACGTGTCGACCCGTGAAACGATCGATAACCACTAACTATGAAAACATTGCTACACTTCGATTAAAGTAAACAGCCAGAGTACTCTGTACTATGTGTATATCAATACACCTTTGTAACTTTCAATTTTCAATTACAGTAGATATCTGTTTATACGAAAGCCCACGAGCCGCTCTTATTTCAACGAAATTTTAATGAATGCCCTGTTTAACGAACTTCTGACGATCGAATCCATTTATCGGATGGAAAAGCCCATTATACACACCTCGGCTCAACGGTCTCAACAGCTTTGGTTCTAGTTTATCGTTATATTCGCTCGACAATTTGGAAAAACTAAACGACCCTTTAAAACAACGATATGCAGTTTAACGTTTAATCCGATGTTTATATAACGCGTATTAAAATTCGAGCCGTGACACGCATACAAGGTTCACGATCTACGTTGAACGCTGCAGCTCTAGAACGTATTCCATGACTGTTAAGTAACAGAAGCGTATGTACGAAGTATAAAGACACAACTGTATCATAGTTTCGTTCTGGTTTCGCGAAATATCCGTAATCGTAAAATATCGCGATTCTGCGTACGCAAAGAGCGGATATATCGTGGAAATCGTTAACTGGCAAGAAATATCCAAGAAGCGAGAGAGAGAGAGAGAGAGAATTGGACGCATAGTGCAAAGAGAGTCGAGACAGATACGACAGATCGGCTTGCTACCTCTCATACTGATAACGCAATGTTACAACCTGCGTGTAATACAGATAAGATAAGACGATACTCCGGACAATAGTGATTTTTGTCCACGAGGATGGAACCTGGCGATAAGGAAGAATAATGCGAAATATGAACATCGCGCAGATAACGCCGACTACCGGAGATGCGTATACGCGGTACTTGTATAGAGAGGTACAGTGGCTTTCACGACCTTCGAACTCGAGTCATAAGGTTGACAATACTCGAAGCTATAGAGAGATACGAGAGCGACAGATAACAAGCCGCGCGGACTTGACGAGATTCTGCGACGTTTCGAATTACGAAAGGGGAATTTATCGAGCTTCTGAATCATGCTTGCCTCATTGAAATTGTGTTAATTAGTTGCTATATAGGAATGTACAGTTCGAACTGCGCTGCCGCCTGGCTGAATGTCCCCTCTTGCTCCTATAGGATATGTCGTAACACCTCGGTCATCGATTAACCACTGCTCTACACACGCAACTCGGGCTGATAAAATACCGAGCGAATAGATTTTCGCGATTGCGATAACATTTTTATCGAAGCGAGTGGTTGAACTTACGATGGCGGTGGAAAGGAAATTAAATCACTCGGAACGAAATAAAACGATGTAGAATTCGAGTAGAACGACATAGAAAGTCGAATCATCTTTTTATCAAGGTTTTTCTTAATAATATACGATGCTCGATGCTATAGTCTTGGGGTTTGCTTGAGCGAGCCACGCAAGACGCCGACAAAACTAGAGAAACCGTCTCCTCTCTATTGACCTAGATCGTGGCCTCTGCAATTCACCGGTGCACAGCACGAGGACGCACAATTGGAAAATGTATGGACTCGTCGGACTGGTAGAATCTAACAACGCTTTACGAGCGTCTCTCTTCCGCTGCTACCGCGCCACGAAAACGACGACGACGACGACGACGACGACGACGACGACGACGATACTTGTCTTCTCTGTTTCGGTGAGCACGGCTGGTAAAGCCAGTTACCGGAGAAGGATATTTGCGATTGTGATTCAACGCTGCACTCGACTGAGCGGCCATTGAGGAGAAAGGGGACTGGATGCGGGCAGAAAATCGAGAAAGAAAACCGACCACCGCAACGACCCGCCGGATATAATAACTAAACAAGTCATTTGCCAGACTTCGAAGCAATTCTTCCTCGGGCGCAACGAGATCCGCCGCCTCAGTGATTCTCATGCTGTTTCATCGTTTCAACGTAAACGCGAAAGAATGGTTACATCGACGATAATGAATTTCAGAGTTTGACGCATTTACCGTCACGCGTGTTACGTACAGTCTGTGCTGCAATGACTTAAAAAGTGAAAGAAAGCAGTAGATAAGGCGTTCAAACACAGCCGTTATCGCTTAAACTTGAAAGGAAGTAAAGCAAAGAAAAAATTGAAGCAGAGTACATTTAGTGGAAAAGATTCCAGAAACGGAACTGTACTTGATAGCAGCGAAAGAGTTTCGAAGAAACGATAAAAGTCGGTGAATCACAGACGAACGATTAACCTAAAAACCACAGCACGCTGTGTATTCAACGACGGACTGTAACTAAAAGCGTTGGCGAAAAATGTAACAGGAAATTTATCGCAGGAAACGAGATCCAATTTCGAAACGATTCGCCACGGTAGAAGAAGCAGCGACAACAGGTTTCGTGGTTTGCAAAGTAACAAAGCAACGCGCCGAGAACCGTGAGAAAAAGAAGAGGGAAGTATTTTCACTTTATCGCGAAAATAAACTCGACACCTTCGAGCCACGCCTGAATATTTAACGACGTAGTAATATATGGACGAGGCGGGCCAAAATTAGGCCAAAATTACTCGTGCTTGTCAGTCTCGAGGTGAGACACGACCTGGGTCCCTGACAGTCGTTCTCCTTCCCTGCATCTTATTACGGGTTGGACGCGTTCACGGATCTAGCGCGTGCTCTTTCAAGATAAGTCGCGAGAGAGTGGCCAGAGGAAAAAAATAAAATAGAAAGGCAGAGAACAAGAGGTGAGAACAGCCGATCCGTCGCCATCTATTTTCATTCATCGAAGGTCAACCGCGGCTTACTACGTGTATTAAAGTTAGCGAGACTAGAACTCGCGTTCCTTCTCGGCAGGAATTCAACTATGCGCTGTGAATGATTTGCAGAAAGTGCAGTAATCGTTACGTAACGCCAGCATTTCCCAACTTCTTTTTTCTACCTTGACACGTGAACCGTTAAGGACCTACGCATCGATCAACTTCATAAATTAAAAAGTACGAGAAAGCGGCGGCGATGTTACTACATAAAACTGCCGCTTTTTAAATTTCGCCAACAGCGATTATCAATCGTTTACTTACGTAACGAAATTCAAGAATTAATCGAAAAGCGAAGTTGATCGGCTCGACTCGCGCGATGCTGACGTAAGAAAGGACACGCGCAGCTTTCGACAAGTCGCGCTAGATTTCGATCGAACGTCGCATCGATAAACTGCTGCTGCTGCATGTTCGACCCCGAATGACCCCGAGAACGCTATTATACACGCATCCTACGAACATCTAACTTCGCTCTTTCCGTCTTTCTCTTTATCTATCGTCTGATTTTTTTCTCTGCGGAGTGCAGCGTTACATTGTTCGCGAGCCACGGTTGAGAAGGGCAGGTAGAAACCCTCGGGATAACAAAAGGACCAGTCGTGCCTTTGTGTATTTCCATAGAATGCGGCAGACTTTCGTGATTTCTCTCTACCTGAGGCCAGCCCGGCTAACAAAGGGAGCAATGCCTGGCGTCTCGAAATTTTTTCTGCTTTCGCTCCTCCCGCCTGGTTCCCACTCGCTTGCTCGCAATGATTCTCTACCTTCCTTTCTGCCCCTTCCTTCCTCATGGTCCTTACCAAGGAGCCAGGCGCCCGATTAACCGCATTGTTACGTTTTCCCAGAGCCCATTATAGCGCGCAGTTTATGGCACTCTTCTCTGCCTCTACCAACTCTTCTTCTCTTTGCTTCTCTTCTTCTACGCGTATCTCTCTAGGTCTGTATTGCCCGAGGACAAACGGTCTTTGCAAAAATCGTCCGCGTAGCTTGCGAGATGGGACCGGAATTCCTTCGTCTTAGAAGCCAAAACAAAATTCAACTCGTAACACGATCGTCGCTCTCTCTCTCTCTCTCTCTCTTTCTCTCTGCCCCCCTACGGCTTTCTCCCTCTCTCTGTTTTTGCCACGGGCCATTCTTTTCGACACGTACACCTTTCAGTTTCTGCGAATTCTATTCTGCCATTGGCCGACTGAATCAAGAGGAGCTCGAGTGCTTCTCGGAACGTCGAAATGGAAAGGCGGACTCGATGAGAAACTCGTTTCGAGGAAGAAGATAATTCGATCATTTCTGTTCTTCCAAAGATTATAGAACTTATTGATTAAATCGACTGACTCTGTTATTAGTATTGGATTGAGACGTTGTTGTTTGTTTCAAAATTACAGCAGAGAAGTGCGTTTGATATCGTTTAATGATTGTTGAAAGGCTCAGAAAGGGAATATAAATATTAGGCGGGAATTTTTGCGACCGCTATCCGATATTCCAGATTCCGGGGAATTTCTCGATTAAGTACGTTGCACCCCGTATCTGCTGGATAAACGAAAGCTTTGACAGCTATTTAATTTAATTTCTACCGGGATTATGCACGGGAGCCTGGAAAATTCAATAAATTCATCTACGTGAAAAAAAAAAAAGGCTTTGCCACGTCAACTTAATAACTCGATGGCTCGAAAACGAAAGGCGGCTGGCTAATTAAGCGTGCCCGGCTGAACCAGTCCCGGTTTCACTCGACTACTCGACCATCAAACGTTTTCTCCGTGTTCCGGTTCAGGGTTGAGTCGATCGAGCGAGCCTCGTGTTCCGATCGATTACCATCGAGATTCTCTCCAAGAGGATTACGACTACGCCGCGCGCACCGCGATTAGAAAAACCTCCGTGAGCGAGTTCTCTTACGACACGCTCGAATAAATTACAGTCCGCAAATTCATGAAAATTTATCTCTACGATGGTTTTAACAAGGAAGCTGCACGGTGCAACGGCCATCGTGTGCTGGATACGTCGCTAGGTGGAATTCCAACAAGATGAAATTCGAACAAAAATACGCCGTCGTTGCTCTCATCATGTACCACGAGATCCGTTTCTCGAGGTTACGCGAGTGGTCCGAAATTATCAGCTCTGAGATCAGAGAATTTGCGAATTTCAAAGTCATTTTCATCTGAAGATGAATTCTGCGCGCAAGAACACATTTGTAATACGATAAATCACAGTGTTGAATTTTTAAGCGACGTCGGGTTCAAAGTTTGCATCGTAGGTCGTACGAAGTTTGAATCCGATTACATTCGCGTCCAAGAAGCTATCGAAGATTGTCGTTAAAAATTACCCACGTTCTCAAAGAAAGTTCGATCTTTCTCGGATTCGATTCCTAGCGTTTCTCACGTCGTCGTACAGCTGACAAAACAACGCGTAACCAGCGCACGGTAATCGAGACGAAAATAAAACGTAGGACTATGCGAATACCGTACTGTATCGAGAAATGTATCTCGAAGGAGATCGTTCGCACGTCAAACCGATGCGATGCAACGAATTCCAATTAATTACGCGCAATGACGCGCGTCGAATAACGTGGATTGCAAATCAGACCTATGCCGTGTGCCGGATATTATGCAACGACGTCGACATTGTAAGAGAAACCAGTTTGCAAACATCTAATATTTCGTTTGCTGCGGCGCTCGATCGTCGAATGGCAACCACGGTTCGCTTATCCGCCGATTTGTTGGAAATCGAGATCCGGTTATCGACAAGTGTTTCGATCGAACATCCATGTACCGTTATCAAACGCCAGGGGATCTCGTCGAGTCGAAGCAGCTGACAGCTCGTTGCCAGAGGCAAAGCGAGTACGTATAACAAATTGCCAGTTGAGATACGATAAACATGGTATTGTTTGGTAAACTTGAAATAGATTTTGTAGTGTTGTCGAAGTGACCTTGACGAAAAGGAAAAGCACGCGAGAAGATCGCGCGAGTCGATTTTTGTCAATTTCTTCGTTTCCAACGACCCGTTCGCTTCGCAAATACAAGTTTGCCAAAGACGGACGACGAATCTGTGAAACTTTGCGAACGAATAAGCCAACGATCGTTTTTCAAACGCGAAATTAAACGTAATTCGATGGCGTAGGCAATTAATAAAGCAAGAGCTTCGGTATCACGGAATCGATCGTCGAATATAAAAATTGTTTTCCCCCGTGAAAAACGAGAAACATGACTCGTCGTGCTTCTCACACGTGGCCTTCGCATATTAATACAAGTATTACATATACGTTCGTCCGCGTCACTTTCCAATTTACCTTACGGAAAGTCTAACACGCGCATTCTCGCCCTTCCGACATTCGAATTCTAATTTTACTCGTTTACGATGGTCGTAAAGGCGAATCCCAGTTCCGGGCAACGTGACTGACTCGGCCAGAGCGATTAAAGCGATCCCGTGAAACGCTCGAGTACATTCTGGCCCGTTCGTCGATTCGTCTCTGCATAGTGTTCTTGAAAGGCACCATAGTAGTTCCTTGAAAGATCCAGCGTCGTAGCCGCTAGAATCCGATACGCGAACCGCGAAGCTCGTCGGTGTTTTAGATTTCAAAGGCGTAACGGTGTTTCCATAAGCAGTCCGACCATTTATATTCAGCGTACGAAACATCAGAAACTTCCCTAAGTCCTCTGCGAAACTCGTAGATAAAATAAAAGCGGATCGTAATTTACGCGAAACTTTGTTCGAATACAAAGTTTCCCATTATCCTTCGGTAGGCGAACTTTATGCGTCGAGTGACTGGAACGTTCTTTAGAAGGAAAGAAAAAGAAAGGCGAGAGAGATCGTTCCCAGGAGGTTCAACGATTTTCCATGGTCTAGCGAGAGAGGAGCCAGTGAACCTGAACGAAGCCGATTACACCTGTATATACGTACTTGTCTTACCTCGCTTTCGATCGTTTGAAAATATTCTCGCGCGTTTCCTAGCACGCAGCTAGACATACCCTAGCCGCGAGCGGTTCCATTCTAGCGAGCCGAAAGTACGAACGGGATCGTTGGAAAGAAAACTGGCGGTGACAAACCGAAACTTACAGTGCAAGCGTCGTGGCGACGTTAGCAATGTCTGCCGGCAGGAAGTTGCTCTGTTGGCTCGGTGGTTGATGGTGATGATGATGATGATGAAGCGGATGTTGCTGTTGTTGCTGTTGAGGCTGGTGCTGTTGTTGGTGAGGATGATGCTGAAAGGCCGTCTGGTGGGAGGGCGAGCTGCCCGCCGGCATCAAATTATACGGCTGATAGAGCAGCTGCGGCTGAGCCTGCGTTGCTGCGCCAGCGGCCGCCAGTAAAACTTGCGTTTGTCCCTGATGTACGTGATGATTGTGATGGTGGTGCGGGTTACCCTGCGTGGCCGTCTGCGGGCTTACCGGAAGGACCGCCATTGCCGCGCCTCCTAGCACCGGTGGCATGCTTCTTGTTCTACCTTCGTCGTCGCTGCGTTCTCGATGATCGGTACGGCGCTTCTCTTCATCGTACGAGCCGCACACAACGTTGCGGTGCGGCTCATCTCTCGGGACGGCCGGGAAGACCGTCTCGAGATCGAGAACAACGAGCTGCTGTTAGGCTAGCTCTACTCGATACGTTCGACGAATGGCAAGGGAACAACCTTTTTGCTTTTCAGCACTGGTCTTCGTCGTTGTCGTTATCGTCGCCTTCAACCGGCGCGGTTCTCGTTACTGGTCACGCGCGCGCCACTTGGGCGGTCACCAAAGATCGCTCTTCTACTGCTTTTGTTAACTCAACCGCGCACGCACGCACTATACCTCTTGCAACGCGTACAACGAAGAATATTCACACTGTGTGGCTTGAATCGGTGTCGGGATTCTCGCTCGGGGGAACGGTATCGATGCAATCACCGAGAAAAACAAGAAACACCATCGACTCGTTCGTACACACCGGCAGCACCCCGGCGCGCACTGCGTGCGACGATGAGATCACTCGTCGCGCGAGAGAGAACTGTACGAAGCCACGGAATACGATCCGTTACGAAGCTTGCCGAACGGTCACGAAGCGCTGCTAACAGACGTTGATCGACCGACGAACAATGGTCGCGCGAAACGTTTCTCTTCTCTTTTCTCTTTTCTCTTTCCTTACTTTCCCAACCGACAGTCGATGCACTTTGCTTTTTACCGCACTCCGACTCTTCGTCGATAGATCGATTTGCTGGTCGTGAGCGCGCCCGACGATTCTTCCACGTAGCGAATCGAGAGACAGAGGGAGAGAGAGAGAGAGAGAGAGAGAGAGAGAGAGAGTGAGAGAGAGCGCGGAGCGAGAGAGACCGAGAGAAAGAGTGCGCGACGAAAGCCTTTATAAGAAGAACGAACGTGCCGAAAGGAGACGATCGCGAGCCGCGATCGAAATCGAGTCACACTTCCCTGCGAACCAGCACGAAACACGAGCAGTGGCTCTCGTGACCCCTGCAAAACAATGGCGCGATTCTGCGGAGGACGCCCGCTCGTCCAACGACCGCCACGATTTCCTTTCCACACTGCACGAAAGAACGGGTTGACTTTTCAGCGCTCCGATAATACAACCGCTCTTTCGATCGCCAGATACATATCGCCGTGGTTGGTTCGCGACACTTCACTGTATAATCCAAAAAGGAGATCCTGTTTGAAGGCGGAAACCAACAATCGTTCGGTGAGAACGAATACGCTCGATTAATCCTTGGCACGGGACGATAAGGCGGATAAAAGTGGCTTGCTGTACACACTGGTCACTGTATGGTCGGGTCGAATGCCCGCACTCGCGTACGAATCGGACAGACGCTCGAGAGGAATCCTCGGTACTCGAAACTCTCGGCGGCGAACGTGGCAGAGAAGGGTGTCAGAGTGATAATTCGAGGGATCGAAAATGGTCTGCGTATCACGTTCTCACACACACACACACATACACTCGAAAAGTTGACACACGCAGAAGAACACGACGCGGACCAAGATCAGATCGCGTCGAAGGCCGCTACTCTACTGCCGCAGCGAGGAAAGCTCGCCCCCCACCACGCCCTCCACCAGTATACTTCCCCGACGCGACGTTCTCCCCACCATCGGACCGATACCGCCGCGCCGGCCACCGCCGCCACGTCGCTCTGGCTCTCCCTTCCCAGAGACACCCACGGTTCCACCTAACCTCTCTTGTTTCTCCTCCTTTCAGCCCCAGCCCCGGTACCCTTCTTTCCCTCTCGTTCCCCTCTTCCCACGTCTATATAGCTCGTTCTCTCGCCGTTTCTCTCTCTCTCCCATACTCTAGCAACGTTTCTCTTTCTATGTGTGTGACCGAAGGCGACCGACCGAGCACGGCCAACTCTCCGCACGACTCTACTCTCCGCCTGCCGCGCCGTAGCTGCCGCAAAAAATATTCCGCGTGCATTCACGCACACGTGCTCGCGCGTGTTGCAGCACTGCGGTGCCTGCCGCTGTTTTGCGGTCGAGCGAAATGACGTTCGGTCTCGCAACGCCGAACTTCTGCCTCTCCTTTTTGCCCTTTTTACCACATTTTGTGGAACCTGGCCTGCTTTATTATACAAAATTCCGTGCAGCAGCAGCAGCAGCAGCAGCAGCAGCAGCAGCGCGTTGCTCGGCGACCGTGTAATATTTCTACACACGTGCGAACGTCCTCGAAACGGACGCCTCTACTCGACGACGGTTGTTCAACAAGGGAATCGTGCCCTCCTCTCTCCTTCGTCGAGTTGGCCGCTCGATTCTGCGCGCCAACGTACCGCTGCACGTTCCATTGTATATTTTTTTACAGTGTCCTTGCTCCGCGCATCGAGAAAAACCGAGCGCCGAGACTTGCTCCCTTCTGTCCACGCACGCACAAACGAACGCATCTCGTTTGCATTTTACGTGTCACGTTTCCGCCTTCCTTCTCCATCCCCGATGGCATGCTCGTGGTTACGTAAAGCGAAATTATTTTCCACGGCCGATGCTTTAAAGATGTATCGCGCGGTGTATCGCGCGCGTTTCAGGCGGCCGAGTCGATTTTATCGCGGGACGCGGAGAAACGTGGGAGTTACGTGGATACCGTGGGTAATCGTGCGACCCGATCTACCCGAACTTCCATTCGGAATCGAGAAAACCAAAGTGTAACAATGCCTCGTCTCCCGCCGTTAATTGCCCGTCTCGTAACGCGTCATTTCGAAATTCCATGCCTCGAGTCGTTAGTGTACGAAGATCGCAGCAAACAAACACGATGAATACATTCTTGTTGATTTTCATTTCCTTTCACGATCGAGAACAAGAAGGCAAGTTTAATACGACGTAATTGAAAATGAAAACGATCTGTCGCGTCCAAACACGTACACAACTGTTAAAGGTGTGTTGACAAGTTGCTGAAATCGTAGATATGATTCTTAAGACACGCAGCATTCAAATATCTGCGATATCGTAACATTACGATCGGCGATATTTCTCAAATTCTGGCGGAAACGGGAAACAGGTTCAGTTCGGAAACCAAATACATACGAGACAATTTGTTTTCCCTTGTGTGTGTGTGTGTGTGTGTGTGTGTGTATATACGTATATATATATATATGTGTGTAGATGTCCGCGATTCCACGGTTCTCTAATACCGGCTCTATCCGTGGTTAATCCGCTGTCACGCGAGCTAGATCGAATCGTCAAGTTGGACGCTCGTAAAGATAAGATGCGTTCCCTTATCGGAAGCGAACGCGGCGTGCCTATTTACATTCTCGTTTCGAACGGTATCTCTCGGTGGTATCGAGCCAGCTCTCGCGCCTATCGACGCCGCTACGCCGCGTGAAAAATGCCGCAGCAGCCTAGTGGTCAAGCGGTTTCTTAATAGCGCGGGTTTTTACGCCTCGCACTTGCGAAAGAAAGTTTCTTATCCAAGACCGGCGTGCTTCGACCCGGCAATTTATCATTATGTACCGGTACACGGCTCGTTACGTCCGTCCTGGGCGCAATTTGCGCCACCTTGGCGAATAAATATCCGCAATAGAGCACGATGTCGCGAACCGTGTTGCGCGTGGCAGTTCCGCGAGCCCACCATCGCCTTCCAATCGACACACCGGCGTAGATTCGTTATTCCTGGATGACTAATGTCCCGTAGTCTTTTGCTCTTTCCTCAACACCGAGCCACGTACGTATTCGCGAAACAAACTTTCGAGATAACGCTAAATGCGCGACGTACTTTACGCGCCTTTAACGTTACGTAAACCCAAGGTTCCGTATAGGTAGAGAGAGAGAGAGAGAGAGAAGAAGAAGAAAGATTCGTTTTGCACGCGACAAATCGACCGAATGTTCTATCTAAAATCATTTGACCTCCGTATGCGTTGGATGCAGGCGAGTCAGCCTCATGTTTCTTCCATTCGAGAACGTGTATCACGCATGAATAAATGGATCACGATGAATTTCAAATGGCGACCGTGCTAAAACGCTGCCACGTCATCGACCGCTCGTCGATCGGCGAGAAAATAATCTGATAAGTAATTAAGCGTTCGCTCGAGCGTAACAATTCATGCAAATCGACTGCTTAACTTCGAACCGTGCTATTCGATCGAAGGTCGCATATTAATTAACGAAGCATCGACAATTACGCTCGCTTGGAATGATTCGCGAATTAACGACCGAATGACGAATATATGCGTGTTAGTTCACAGATACAGAAGAGCTATTTAAATCGGAAGAACAAACAGCACTTCCCCTCGATGGCGGCGAATAATGAAAGATGTAGGGAACAGCTAGGTTCCAGGCGGGCTTTGTAGCAAGTTGCCCGGCGAAGCTAGAGGAGGCCTCGGCGCTGCTGGTTTATGTAACTCGACTGAAGAGGGACATTAGTGGTCGTTTCGAGTGTCTGCTGTCTCCCGCATTCCCGGCAGCTGGCTGCATTTTGCATGTGCACGCGCATGCGTTTCTACCGCGTCACTCGGTCGCACGTACACGCTCGCGAGCACGTTGCCTGCGTGTTCAAGGACAGAGATTTGCACAAGTGCCCACAGGAGCACGTTCCCGCGATCGTCTTTCATGTTTTCGAAACTTCCTGAGAAAGATTCTTTCGGTGACACGACGCTCTCTTTCATAAGCATCGTCGGGCTTATTCCTCTTTACGAATTTCCTCGAGGACGCCGAGATAAAATATCGATCTTCGTTATTAACTGTATGGAAATCATAACGAGAAATATACGAGAAACTCGTGCCCGGTCAGACAGACCTCTCGCTTTATATTTCGAAAGTTTATATCATTCAGTTAACTTTTAACGCATCGAAACATCGAGAACGGCGCGTAAGTTTCAGATACCGAACGACGAACGTTCCTGGAACGGTGGCTGATTTCTATGGTATCGGTAGCACGCAGAGTTACTTCGATGAATCATAAACGACCTCGAATTTTTATGATTTCTATCAGCCGTTTCGAACGTCTGCTTTCAACGAGCTGAATAAACAACGGGGGGAACACTTGTATTCGACGCGAGACGGAAATACTTTAATCGGAGCTGACTACGTTGTTAATTAATAACCCGTGAAGTTGGCGACATATGTAATTGAATTTCGCACGGGTAAATATCCTCTGGAATATTGGATTACACGAAAGGGTATTGAGTTACGTGTTCATCGCGTAAGCATACGGAGGAAACAAACCAAAAATACATCCCTTTCATTGACGCTCTTTACACATCGAACACGTACGATGGCTTATCGGAAGAATGTGCAACAGTGGCATTTTTATGTCGGTGTCACCGTTGACCTTGCCGGTTCAGCTGTATCAGGCACGCACACACGCGTGCCCTTAGGATATCGGATACATGTAATTCTCGATAACCGGGATCGATAAACTGCTCGCACGTTTCTCCTACGTACAGTAAATTACGAAAGTATTCGAACCCTTGTACATACCTTTACCGAATATATTATGTACGTTGTACGAAACCGTGTGCTATTTTGAAATTTCATTAGCGCCGTAACGAGAACCGAGCATCTTGGTTACATTGGCAAAGTTTGCAGCAAACCTGGAAATTTACATGGAAGCTCCGACGTATGTAGATATTCAGCGCAACTATATATCTCGCAGAGATGAGAAAAGTATTTAAAACAGTCGGTCGTTCGATATGTTAATAAACCGCAATTATTCAATGAGATCATCTTTATTAATCTTCGGCACAGGATGGCAATCCGTGCTTCGTTACGATGCTAATGAAATTTCAGAATGTTTAATGTAACGTATATAGAAAACACGTATATAGAAAATTCTATCTAGATCTCTTCTAAATATTCAATCTGCGTTATGAAATAATACACGATCGCCACTGTTGCTAGAGAATAACATTGACCGGTACCTTTGTCTAGTTAGGCAACGATACCGTACACACAGTGTAGGTGCAGAATGTTACAAATTAAAGGCGGTTGCGGCGTGCTGGTTGGTTTACGGCCAGCATTTACCAAAGCAATCAGCCATTCTGTTTACCATGGAAGTCGAAACTCGAGTGAAAAAAGGGTCGCGTGACACAGAAATAGACGGTGGCGCGGTAAAAGGGGAATAAGTAAATTGGAAACGGCTCGATTCCTTTGCAATAAACGACAAATGGCCTTGATCGAGGTTCTGCCCCATACGACACAGTTAGCACGCACGCGTACCAATGCTCGTTCGGTCGCGTGTGTCGAGCACAAAAGCCCTTTGTAGGTATTCAGACCGGCGGCTATCGATTATATCTAACGTTGGGGCTTCCGCAAACGTCCGTGAACGTTTCCACTCTTTCTCTATCTCTCTTTTTTCTCCCTCCCATACTTCTCCGTTTGGAATTTTTATATAGCCAGACAGGCTTGTTCCACTTACTTTCAATGGATCGCTTTCAAACGTAATAGATCGATTGAGAATTATTGGTACCGAAATTTTACGAGTCACGGAGCAAATTACTTTGCCTGACACGATTGATTCCGGTATACTTTGATCGAAATAGCCGAGCAACTGCAGAAATTAGGCGCGAACAATTCACGGCGACTAGTGTCGCGTTCATTCCGCGTTATCGTTTCGTAATGAGATTTTACGTAATCAAAGTCTAGACGTTACAACGATCGATTATCCCTCTGTCGTAAACGCTTGGAACACGGGAAAGGTATCGCGACACGGAGAAGCGTGTCGTTGTAAAAGAAGTTTCGTTCTGCAATTTCCAAGCGACACAGAGAGGACGTTGTTATCGACGTAGTAAGAGGTCTATAATACTGTATAAGCTGAGGTTAAGAGCCAGTGACGTGTTCTAACGCGAGTGGCGCGCGAAAAAATATTACAATGCCTCTGGACGGCTGCCCGTAGGATTAACATCCCCAACCTTGGCGGTAATTGCAAAGTTGACAAACGTCTGCCGCGGCCAGTATTAAGTTTCAGCGCACGATCGCTTATGCATGAGGAGAGTTACGTCGGTCGCCAACTTTGATGGGCTAGCACGCTTCCAATCATAAGTTGTTCGCCTTTTCGAGCCGAGTGAAAATCACCTGGAATAGCCTCGCCACTGAAACAAGTTTGTAAATTCTGTCCGCTTGCACCCGCGTGCGATCGACTTTCGTTTCGATGGAACTCGTTTTCACTGGGAACTTAGAGACCCGCAGAATCTTTTCGCACGACTGGTTCCGTGGATTCGATTATTTAAGCAACGTTGCGTTTTCATTTTTGCGTAATCGCAGCGTTTCGAAAAGAAGAACGCGACCGCGCTGTTGAAATCGTATGTATCTTGGAAGATACGCGGAGCAGCGCATATTCTCACGAACGCCTGATAAATTGGAAAGATCGACGGAATTCATGGAATCGAGTTTTCTCGCGGACTGATCGATCGGCGGTGGCCAAGTTGCTCGGCTCGTTAACGTGCTTCTAATTTTCTTCGCTTAGTTCTTAGTTCTTCGAGCTCGTCAGAAATTCCAGAGCCTTGGAATCTGTCGGAGCACGACCTTGGCAGCCGATACGCGGGACTAAAGTTTCGACGAAACTTGTTGGACAACTGCGAGCAGGGAGAAGCTAGATGCTCGGTTATATGGTGGCTCGACGGGGCCGTGCCGTGACCTCACCAACACAACGCGCAAAATTTCAGACCGAGTTCGAAGAACCGACACCGCCTCCGATCTCCGCCTCCTCTTCTTCCACTCTCTTCGACGATCTCGATACACCTCGATCTATACACTACCGCTACTGATCGGAATCGTACGGAACAGTGAGTGCGTTCGTGTTCCTGTTATACCTTCGATCTTTAACCTGTTCGACCGTTCGATCGTACGTTTCGAAGGAACCAGCAGTCGACAGGGTTTACGGATCGTGTATCATCGGACTGCGTTCCCGTTGTGTGGCGGCAGGGTTAATGCAAGGATCGTTATTTCCAAGATGGCCGAACGTTCGCCACGTGACCTCGGGTGCGTGTGTGCGCCTTCCTCGCACATACCAGCAGTTTCTGCATGAGTGCCGTCTGCGTTTTCTCGTCTTGCACCGAGCTGCGTTTGTATAAGTATACACGTGTTTAATTCAACGAGTATCCTGTTCTTTACAGGATGAAGGTATAAACAAGCTAGATTATCTTGTTGCCGCTAAAATTTGCATATCTATCGACAAGATTGTTTGTCGCTAGGAAACGTAGTTTCCTTCGATCGTTCCGTTTCTTATACCAAGCGCAAACCACGAGCTATTGAACTATCGCTCAACCATTGTAGATTTGACAACAGAATATCGTCGAGACTCTGGAAACGTGTCAGTAGAGCGTGTTGCTTATGCGACGGAAATTCTAGTTGCCTCGCGAAGCCATCGATCGATCTGGTAAACAGATATGACGAGGCGACGTGGAAAAGAAATAACCGCGCGTAAAGTCGATCGGATAAAAAGGAAAGGAATAGGAAAGTTCGAGCATTAAAGTTGTTCCGCGGCTTTAAGCGTTCAGCCGGGTGTCAGCGTTCGCTGCGAATGAGAAAAAAAAAAGCTCGTTCCCTGAGCACTGGAACGAGTGTGTGCAACCTCTCACGCACACGCTTCCTGCATTGTTACTTGGCATGGATCGCCGACGAACGAGCCCCTTTTATTATTACCATTTGTTGCCGTGTACGTGTTTCCTGCTACGTCGAGTAACACGAACGCGCGCTAGAGTATAATGCTCTTCTCTCTCTTTCGCACGTCCGTCCTCCCTTGCGGCCTTCGCGCTCCTGCTTCTCCCTTTTTCTCATTCCCCGTTCGTCTTCCTGCTGTTCGCCGATGTATGTGCAACGTCGTCCATACGAAATGACCCATATATCCCCGTGGAATGTTTCGGGAAAATAACGCGCACGCCTCTACGTTACGGTTATTTACTGCGTTACCGAGTAAATAATGGTTGGGTAAATATGGGACTTTTGCGACAACGAAATCGGATCGAGGAATGTGGGCATGCACGAAGACCACGGCAGAAAAACACGACACGTCGCGTTTCCTGTTCTCACAGCGAGCAGCTTTAAGATTCGATACGGTTCAACGTCGTTGATCGATCTAATGTCAAAATTTGTCAACTTGTCGGCTATCGCGCCTGCGATCTTCGCTCGGAGAAACGTTGCGCAAAAACCAGCAACTTTTTCAAGAAGCGTGCAACATCGACGAGAAACGGGCTCGTTCTTGCTCGAGTAAGCGCGCACTTTCAATGCTTTGAATTTGAAATCATCGTAGAGGAGAGCAACGTTCGAAACGGGCAGAAAATCGATGTTCGCCGACTACTGGTCTTTACACAATTTTATTCCCCCGAGTTTGTGTGGGAAACGTCGTTTCAGAATTCGCATGGGGACGCGTACAGTTAGATACGACAGACAGGTTTTTGCAGCGCGCTCTCAATTACCTCCTTTTTCCTCGGTGCGTTTTTCTGCTTTCCTTTCGCGTGTGAATACGCGTTCCCTCGAATCGATGATCCGGTCGCAAGTGCGCGCGTTTCGACTCTCGGCATTACATAATAACGAGAGGCTTGACAATGAACGACGGAACAAAAGAATTCCTTCGCGTGGATCCGCCATTCAGCACCGCCAGGAAGAAAGTGGAGGAAACGTCGCTTGGTCGACGTCCCTTTATTAACGCGAACGTTTCCTGGGAGCAACCGGTTGCGACCAGTCGATCGAAGACCGGTCTCTCCGCCCGGCCTGTCTGTCGTCTATGTGTTCGATTTACTTTTCGAAACTCGAGAAGTATTTCAGGATTTCCACGGCAACAGAAGTGGACGTCTCGAGTTTCAGCCGAGAGTTCTTAATGGGCTGCATTAGTCGACGCTCATTCAGAGTCAGCCTGGAGGTCATGACCCCGGCATTTTCTCAGCACCATCGGAACCGGTTATCTCTGCGAAACGGGACCGCGGTAACAATTGCGGAGGATGCAAAGTCCGAAAATAAAGAATCGCTTTCTACGCGTTTGCACGATGAACGCACGTGAACCGTGGGTTACTACGGTTCGAACAACTGCCGCATGGTTATCCGTATAACGTATCTGCGCGAGAGGACACTTTTTTTTAACAAGTAATTACTCTACGTAATAAAAAAAAAAAAAAAAAGGAGAAAGGAAAGAAAAAGAAACCGAGAAACAGGGCGTATCGAGAAAACGCGATAAGACATTTTTGGTGGAAGGTCGCATTATCCCAGTTCGACGGATGTGCTGTCGAAGTCACGCAAACAAAAGGCAAATGCGTTCGTTTGTCAATCGCGGATAAAAGACAAGATGCTCCGACACGGCCGCGTGCATATACGCGCTTCGAGACGATCGGTATGCCGCGTGGAGAGACGGAAATTACGAGGCGTCGCCGGTAGGAAAAAAAGCAGCGGCGAAAACGGAGGCGTTCGAGGCAAGGCAGCGAACACACACGGAGAAGGAAAGAGAAAAGACGGGAAGGAAGAGGAGAAGCACAGAAGGAGGAGAATGGCGCGAGAGAAGGCGAAGGAAGGAGAAAAGGTAGGAAAAAAGCAGCTCGTTAAGGCATGACCTTTACCAGAGGGAACGTGGGAGGTTATAATACACTTAGTGCACGGTTTCGTTTATCGTTGAGAGTAGTCGTGGAGGTTTTGTTGGGCGATGAATGCAGGTCGTAGCGGGCTGTACGCTCGAGTCGGCCGCGGGCTGGGGCTCGAGAAGGGGCGGTGGGTTCGTAGCCGAAGGGAGGAGTGTGTGGAGGGGCAGGCGGAGAAGAGCGCGACGCGGAAACGAGACGGGAATAGAGAGACGGAAGAGTGGAAACGGCCGATGGAGGGGAACTTGATGTGCACGTGTATATACGTGTGTATTCGTTGTTCGGGAAAAAGAGAGGAACAGCGACGACGAACTGCAGCGCGCGCTATAACACGGCGGAGAGCCGCGCCGGGAAGAAGGAAGATCGAGCGGGAAAGAGCAAGCGAGACGCGAGAAGCCGAGACGAGAATAGAGAGGGTGGACAAGCGAGCACAAGGGAGAGAAGCAGAGAGAAACGAGAGGTCAAAGGCCTTCGTGCAGCGCCAATGTGCCATGAGTAACCACCGGCTGAGCCACTCCACACGGCATTGGCACACCACTACCGCTCTGCAACCCACTCCCTCCTCCTCGTCGATAACGTATTCCTTTGACACACAGCCACGCACACGTACACGCTATCCAACGCTGCGTGCTTCGGCACACGAGAAACTAGTTACGCACCGTCTCTAACGCTCCGACTAATTCGATGATAGGCTAAGAATTTTCAAGCAACGCAACTGCCCCAACGAATTTATCACGCCCCGCGGAGTATTCTCGTTAACCACGTTATATACTGCTAACGAACGTTTAAGCGATAAATTAACAGAGTCGTTCGTTCGACTAACGGATTTCGATACCCCCGTTCCCAGACGAAGGAGAGGGAGCCCATCGAAACGAGCAGAGCGAGTAGCGTACCACAGCCAAGCTATGCTTCTTCCACTTTCAGAATATGAATCACTTTTCGCGAAACCATCGAGGATAGAGTTTCGTTCCCATCGCTCGTTCCACACAGACCGGATCGGAGAGCGCGCGCAATGTGAAAAGAGAGAGAGAGAGAGAGAGAGCGACGGTATGAGGAGAGGGAGTAGAAGAGAAGAGGAGAGGAGAGGAGAGGAGAGGAGAGACAGCTAGAGAGGGGCTGCTGCGGGTTAGGAAACGTCGGGGAGAGCCGCTCCTCGACGTGGAGCGAGGAACACGCATGCGCGGCTGCACGCTCGGCAGCGCATTTAAGCGTCTCCCCGGGACGTGCACCCACCGCCGCATCATCATCGGCACGCATTTCTCTGTGTGTGTGTATGTGTGTGTGTGCGTGTGCGCGCATTTACGATACCTCGTATGCCATCCACCCGTGCTACGTTCGAAGCTGGCGAGCCAGAGCCGCGGCTGGAGGGGGACAGAATGATGCGTGTCTCGACCCAGCGAGCAAGAATGAAGGCAAGAGTGTTTTCTGGAAAAGGTCAACGGTATCGGCCACGAAAGAGAGACGTGCCGAGCGAAGGTCGGAGCCTACCAACGTCATTCGATAGCACTTGGATTTCTCTTCGTCGTTTAACGTCTCTACTGCGGATGAACGACTATATTTTAACCTAACTGGTGTTCCCACCAAGGCTATCCGAACACCGTTCTTCGTACACTCGTAAAAACTTATACGCAGGGTTTACAAGCCAATTAGTATGAGTCATCTTTCGGTACCGACGATTTCTCCCATATAAACAGCCTTTTGTTGTCAAAACCTCGGTCATTATGCGGCCGCTATAATGATGCCATTGCGATATAATGATTAAATTGTTCCGTTGATCGAAGCTTTTCACAACAAAGGGATATTTGCACAGGACGGGTGGTTTTTAACGATAAGTAACTTACACCGATCGGTCCCGACGCATTTCGTTCGTCGGAATGCCAGTTCGCCCGAATAAACGCGCAGCGCGAAGGAGACGCAACGCTAATTTCGTCCTTGGGAATGGGACCGAGTAAAATTCGTACTGCCGGAAATGCATATTCCTCGACTGGAACACATCGCGTAACGTATCGTTTAGCATCTTGGCGATTCGTTTGCATGAAATCGCGACGGGGTCGACGCATCGATCCGTGGCGTGGCATAGGCCGCGGGCGCACGCAGGTGAATTTAAACAAGATTGGCCGAACGGTAGACGGCCGCTTCAGCCAGCCGTAATACCATTTAAATATCTTCCTTTTCCACATTTGCAAACAAACACGGCCACGTCCGCAGTTTCCAGCGACGATATAAATTATTCAACCAGCTATATCAGTCCTCCGGTCTTTAGATAGGAATCGTTCGAACGGCGTTAGAATCTCGTTTCTCGCCTTCGAGTTTCCTTTCCCTTCGTACGTGCTATCGTCGCGTATTCACAAGTGTATACGTTTACGTACACGCCGACTATAACACACTGCGAAACGTAACTTCTCCTTCTCTCCCCCTCCCCCAAACTATAATACCGTTAGGATAGCAGGCAACGACCCAGATCCACCCAGAGGACCCGGCGCCTGCAACCGGGGGATATTTTTTTCTTCCGATACAGAACGAACCACGCGCACAACGTGATCGCTTCCTCCGAGCGAAGGGAAGCGGATTACTCAGGTGAAAGCGTAATACTCGACTGGCCCGAAAGATACAGCTTTTATCCACGGAACAGAGAGGGTGTCGACCAGATACCAAGAGCAGTTTCCACTTTTACCGTGAACCTCCTCCTCGATCGAGGATTGCCTGCTGCACTGTTGCTGCTTCAACGCCTCCTTTCTCCTTCCTCTATCTTATTCCATTCTCTGCTCCTCCTCTTCCTGCTACTATCGTCCTAGCGGTTTTCTTTCGTCTAAAGCGTAAGCTATCGTGCTACACTCTGTGAGATTTCAACGACCGTTCGCTATTGTCACGCCGAGATAGGAGAGATTAAACGAGAAGCGATAGAGCAGTCACCTACGGCGTTAATTCGTTGCAGCGTTACGTGCATGGAGACCGTGTTTGACATCTTCCCGTCGAGTTTCTACTATTGCTACTATTCTTATTCCTTCTGAACGTTCAAACTATCTGGTCAAATTTTCCAGACACTTATGCGAGTCTCTGTACGCGCAATCACGTTTGAAGTGTAACGCGTGAAAGGTTAGCCTGCGAATAATAAACGTTTCGCCAGTAGATGATGCAAGTTGCTTACGGAGGGTTGATAACGATAAGAGCGATCGATGGATCTCGTCGACTCGTAGCCGTACGAAGTCCGGACGATGACGGAACATTACGAACTCGCGCGAAAACCAGTAAGACCTATCAACGACAGCGGAGAGACGAGAAACAGGTTCTCGACGAGACCCAGCTCGAAACCAGTTCCACTGGTTCCACGAGTGAAAAACGGCCTCGCGCTTTTTTCCATCGAACAGGTTCAATTTGAATATCGTGAACCGATTACCCCGCGGATGGTATCGCTCGAGAGAACCGGCAGAACGAGGAGGAAAAAAAAGAGAAAGAGAGAGAGAGAGAGAGAGAGAGAGAGAGAAGGAGAGCTCTCCGGTAACTGTAACCGCTCTCCGTGGAAACGTGTTCTAGCATCGTGAGCTTGAATGAATCTCAATTCGAGCCGCCGCCTAGAGACACGGAGTGCAAAAGCCAGCGCGGTAATAGCGCAATTTATTGAGCCGTTAAGGAGCTAATGCACGCTGTTACGCACCCGTGAACTACTCACACGTATCGTTTAATTATACCGTGTTACGCAACACGCGGCGAACAATTGGCCAACCAGCCTCGCGAGGAAAATACGTTCATCGTGGACCGATTACAAAACCGTCCACGAAATTTATGCGCGCGATAATCAGCTTCTCAGGCTATCGAGAGGTTGGTTCGTACAAATGGAACGGATTCCGCGAACGAATCGTTGAATTTCCTTCATCGTTACGTCCATCGAAAACGAGTCTCTGTCCGCTATAATTAAACCTACATCGACCTTCCTACGCGAGATGTCGTTTGCGAAACAGAGAGCGTGTATCATTGGCCTCTGAGCTCCATTTACCGGACGATTTGTTCGCCATCCATCCACGTCGCCTTTCATTATCTTTAATTACTACGTGCTCGCCACGACGATTCGTGCTGCTCGTGTCGAGCAAGCTTACACGCTGATCGCTTATTTTCTGCGGAATTGCTTGAATATTAAGCGCCATTTCCTTGCAATTATAAGAGAATACACGTTTGTTACGAATGACGTCCTTTCGTTATCTCGATTGATCGATATTTGATCGTATCCAAGTGGAGGCGCGCGCGAGGGAAAAAGATGAAGCTATGCAAATCAGATAGTAATATCTTCCCGCTTCTGAACAAACGAGCATGTAATTAGAAGTAACGTTAACCGCGTATCTAATTTGATTTCTTAGATTATTCAAGCGTCGATATAGCGGACCAGGCTGAACGCTATGTATTCTCAATGTCGGCTCGGCTTTTTCTTTCGCTCGAATAATAAGGAAAAGAAAAAAAGGCAATTATTTCTCAAGGTTGAACTTGAAAAACATCCGAGAATGTTGGATTACGTTTTAACGAGAAACAACGATTTTCGATGATATACGAGAGGCTGGCTCGCAAACGCAAAGCGACATACTTTTGCTATTATCATCGCGAAGCGAACGCGACCTTTGGCCCACATCCTGTTGCCCTAATCGCAGCCGGGAGGAAAAAATTGTTTTCTCAGAAGCGGAGATAACGGGTCAACTATCGCGTACAGAATACGAGCGCTTGATACCGAACGGACCCGATGCTGGTGCCCGCATGAATTCGTACTGTCAGCAATTGGAAAGCTCAGTGATTTTGACAAGTTGCATCGAACGTTCTAATTTGATCTGTCAAACGACGGATGCGATAACAGTTAAATGTCAACCTTTGGAAGTAACAAGGAAGAAAGGGAGAAAAAAGGAAGCTGTGAAATGATAACAAGCAAACTATCTCGTCTATTTTATCGAGTTGTATTCGAGCCGTTACAATCTGGAAAATTCTAATCCCTCTATACGATTTCTCTTTAAATTTTCGTTCGTTAAATCGTTGCCACATCGAATATTATCGTACTTCCTTATGGCTATTTTAACTGTTTTAATCAAACGATGATATAGAAACGTTTGTCTTTATCAATCAGCCTCGTTCGAAACATTTACCAAGCCATACTTCACTTTCGATCTTTCTTCTCCACTCATTCTGTATGTATTTTAATAATCGTTTCTCCCATAAATGAATGGATAAACAGATAAACAAATCTTTCCCGTTTTTCGCAATATCCGATAAGACAAATTTTCTTAACGATTCTTAAAGATTCTACTTCTTCTCTTGAGATTCCGTTTATCGTAGTTCTATGGATAACGTCCTTGGATAGAAAGCGAGTAGAAAAGGAAAATAATAGAGTAGAAGGATCGAAGGCGGTGAAATGGAAGCGAAAGACGTGGCAGGCGAAAAGCTTTGGAAAGCGCGTGCTCAGCGAGCTTACGCGTCGTCTAAAAATAAACGAGGTACATTTGAATACGAAGGACGACGGTTTTCATTACGAGCGATGCGCGATAAAAGAGGTAAAAGCAGGAAGCCATTGGAACCTCGGCATACATACATACATACATACGGCCGAGAGTTGTAAAGTTACGTTAAGGCCGGCTATAAAGCTCGCGGAAGGCATGCGCCGGCCGACCGTTGTTTGTGTCATTATCGACGTCGTATATCGAATGGCGCGAGACATTCCAAAGTATACGCTCGATAACGGCAGCTGTTCGCCGAACAAGCTGCCAAACGATAAACTACTAGTAAAAACCCCGGCTACTACTAAATGATAGGGAATCGTTGCACGAAGCAAACTCGTTTTCTTAGTCAGACGCCATTCAATCGCCTCTCTTCCTCTCTCCACTTTCTATCGATTTTATTTGCAAGTATCTGTACAGCAAAAATCGAAATTAAATTTGTCTTCCGCGTAACAGACGTCGAAAAATACACCTGTGCTTTAAATTAGACAAATTTCTAATTTAAAAATTTCTCATTTTTTTCCTGTAGTAGCGAACTTTGATATAAATTCAGAAAATTCCTATAAGAAAGCGAACTGTCACAATTTTCCATCGAATGGGATTGCCTAAAGCGAAGCATGAATATCTGAGGGGAAAATAAAGAAAGAAAGAATGACACTGTTTCCCTGCAAGTGTCCGTGCACCCTTTGCGTGAATGGTATTCGTGCGATGGGCGAAGGAGAAGGGGCAGGGGAGAAAAAAATTAAATGTCCCCTGGCAGAGGAGTATCAGAAACACGACACTGTTAAAATTGCTGGCGACAGTGGCGCACGGACCAGCTGTGCCGGCTGTGACGATGAAGCTGTGTACACAATAGGGTAGATGGAACGAAGGGTAGTACGGAACGCTGTGTCGAGCAGAGGGATTATAGGGCAGTCGAAAGGAAGGGGAAGGTTTCGGCGCCCCAACGAGTTTGACGCGATGACGCGATACATTCCATAGACGAGGGTGGAAGGGACTCTCGCGTGTCTACGATCGTTCCCATTCTATCCCTTTTTTTCTCGGTGTTCTCTTCCCTGCAACCGCACCTCACCCCGGGCTCCAAGTTCTTTGGTTCAACGCCACGACTACCTGCTATATCCCTCTTTGCCAATGTATTTCAGGGAACAAACGAACCTATGGGAACTTGATCCTCGGCCTCTTTTCCATTCTGTCGCTCCAACGAACATCGAATGGCCCATAATCGATCGGCAGGGGTTTTCGTAGTAAAATAGGATTGTAGAAAATCCGACTATTAGTCAAAGTTTGCAATACCTCAGGACAGTTGCTGGCGGAAGTTGCAGTGTTTGAAATCACTGACAGAAGTTAAATAGTTTGTTTGTCGTAGTGTAGAATGTTAGTGTCAACACGGATCACGGTACGAAATGAAGGAAAGAATTTTAGAAGGACGCTAGTGGTAGTGAAAAATTAAGCAGAAAATTCTGTGAACTCTCTACGTTGTCGCTACTTGAAATTCCACGCACGAAAATCAGTCTGCCAAAATTAGTAAATTATAGAAAAATAGAAATTGCTTTTCAAGACAAGCGTTCGTTGTTCGATGTTTGATGGCGACGTGCTACGGTTAAAAAGAAGATTCTCAAGAATCGAATTCGAAATTCAAATGGACAAACATTTTAAAAGCCAGGAATCTGAAACTATTCCTCTGGATTCCAAATGCACTGGTTGCAATTGCGAGCCGATGCTTCGATTTAGGACCTGATCGTTGATTATGGAAACTATTGCACGCGTTATGAAACCAGATTCGCGAAAGAGAAAGAGAGAGAGAGAGAGAGGGAGAGGGAAGAGTGGGCCAAGCGAATGGGATCTTGGTAGCGGTTAGTTGCGCAAACACCGCTCGAAGCTGGTTCCAGGAGAGCAGCAACAACATTTATTGCCTGTGGCTCGCATCTCTCTCTCTCTCTCTCTCTCTCTCGTTTCCGCGTTTCTAGTTCTTCTATCTCTGTTTCTCTACGATGCGCCAGACTCACTACGGTGACTCAGTATCAGTTTTTTATCGTGGTTGTCTCGGTATCTTTGGATCGTGAACGTCTATTTCGAACGAAAGCAGAGATGACGATATGCTACAGCTACACGAGACAAAAAGGAAGAAGAGGGAGAAGAACACGAGAAAGGAGGAGAAACGGTGAAAAAGGTTGCTGGAGGTAGGGTCAGTGCGTTACAAGGAACTTGGGAATCGAGTTATCCAAAAGTTTCGCGACTTCGTGCGAAGAAAAACTTCGATACGTATCTTGCCACTGGCGCAACCTTGAAATTCCCTCGCGTTTTATAACGTTCGCCGATGCTTTTCAATTACACCGTCGCTGTCAACGATTTCAACGAGCTCGTATAACGTTGGAGTTGGCAACCTTGAGCCAACTAATCGCCAACTTCTTTCCCAAACTACGCTTTTTTTTCTACTTGTAACTAGTCGACCAATTATTAGTTTCTGGACGTGTTCCATGTTCTCACGGTGTGTCCGCAGGGACTACGAATTAATCTTTCGAAGGTTACCTGGGTCGTTTACACCTCCAGCGATATTTTACTCGTGATTTTCTTCGAAAAGAATTCTTATCCTTTTCTTCAAACGCCTTTTCAACATTCCACTCGAAAAGTAATCGTAAAATACAATAGAGAGTTCGACAAGTGTCCCAGGATCTTTTCGAGCACCTGCGCTGGCTACGAATTTACACACACGAGCCTATCGGAACGCTACACTGGTAACTCGTCTTGAACCGTCAGTTGAAGAAACTAGTAGACTCGGTAGAGTCGTGCACGAAGAATTTTACTAGCTTTGTTTATTAATAATTTTGTACAGTTTCAAAACAGTCTGGGATATGTACTACCAAAAGGCATTCCTTGCATCTCCACGTAGTTTCATTGCGTTTTTCCTATTTCGCACACACCTCACGCCTTCTTCGTGCATTTTCCTTCAGCTTTTGTGAGCGGAATATTCCCTGGGAAATGAATATTCCACGTTTTCCATAATCACCAATACACACACTTTGTACAATTTGTCATCGTCGTCGGTCATCGCTGCTAATTGGTTGGAAAAACTGTTAGGGAAAAACGAAAACTGCAATCTCGCAGCGCCGGCAATCCATCGTGTCCCAAGGGAGGAGCTAACCGTTACTATTAACAAAACCACAAAAAAATCTAAAATGCTTCGTGAAAATAAAGGACTCGACGGTAAACGCTAAACCTTATGGTAGGTAGCTGGAATCAGTGGTAATAAAGACTAATTTTCCTCGGGGTTATCCGAGCGAATACGTCGAAGAAATCGTAGACAAGAGAAATAAAAGCGAATAAAGGTACGTGGTATCTTTAGAAAATTAGAAACGGCTACTATCAAAATAATTGTTATAGAAATAGAAATGAAGTATTGCGCATGAAGAAACGGGCGAGTGTACAACGATTAGGTGTATAACACGTTGTTGGCGATTTTGAAGCACGAACATTGCGACGTTCGTGGCACGTTTTCTAAAACTTGTAATGAATAGCTGTGGACGAAAGTTCAGCCACGAAATTTCGATACGTACAATCGCCTTCTGGCGATATTTCGATATTGAACCGATAATGACGTTTTTACAACGATCGTTAACGTTAACAAAACGGCCGTGAATAGAACAATCGGTAAGGTAGAATAAATAAAATAAAATTTCAGGTAACGATTGATCCTTGCAGTGAAACGGGGACAGGTAGATACAGCTCTGGTCGTAAATCTTGGAATATGTCTCGACAAGGTGTCTCTCGATTAAGGAAACCACATCGACACGGATTGCTACGCCCGTTAAATTAACGGATCGTCCAACTACAAAGTAAGAGCCGCTTTCCAAGCGATTCCTTGAGAATCTCGGTGATTTTGGTGAAAAGGAGGTCAGCTCGCGTTTATTTCACCCGTAAACCAGCGCGAGTCAAGCAAAGTGGAAGCCGAGGTGTCTGAAGTTTATCGCGATGAAATCGGGCCGGGGCGGAGAGGAAGCTTTTAGCAGAGGCGACTGCTGCGCAGATTAAACGTAGATTTCTTTCTTTGAAAAACGCGTTAACGAACCTGCATAGCTTTGTACAAGTCGAAAATGCAGCCCTTTCCGATTCTGGCTTTCTTATTTGGCCAACGACACTTTCAGCAAAGAGCAGCTTCGAATTGAGAAACTGATGGTCAAAGTCGTCGGTTCTTTGTCGTAATTGAATAAAACGTTGATTTCAACTATATAAAATAAACAAATAATAGATTGCAGTGCGATGGACAAAGTATATAATAAGTATATAATAAAAAAGTATATAATAAGTATAGTGGACATTTTTGTCAGCTGGAATTTCTGATTCGATAAAGCATACCCCCCGCAAACCTTTTTCCCGACAAAAACTTGCCACGCTTCGTTGATAGGGACCGTGAAATTGGTTTTCGAAGAAACGAGAAAAACAGAAGCAGCAAAATCGCTGCTCCGGATAGGAAAAGTTCGTTTCGGCCGAACAATGAGTAACGAAACGAGTAACGGTAAAAGGTCTATGGCGTGCAGTCGAGAGAAAGAGAAAAAACGTGAAACTGTCACGGTCAACGGTCAAGACAACAGAAACGCGTCTCGCTCGTTTTACCGGAACAATCGACGAGGCTGAAAGAGACTGGAGAATCCTGGAACGTAATCGCGTGGCGCTCCAACTACGTAAAACTTCTGCTTGAACGATACATGGCTGGTCGTGAAAGCATGTGGCAATTTTATGTACAATGGCGAGCGTATAATACCAAAAGTTCAAGTTAATCTCGTAGTTTATTATAGCAATTAACGTTCGGACCTCGTCCAGCAGCCATATCAAACAACTGTTATTTTTCGTTTTCTACGTTTCTCAATTTCATCACTCTGGCTACTCGATTAGTGTCAAAGAATCGAATGAATTACTTTTATTTATAACTGGATGGTTTAAATAATCGTAAATTTCAAGAAGGTTTAACAAAAATTCTAACATCTGACATTTATCGAGTCGACCCGTATGCCTTTCGAGCGGCTCGTTTATTACTCTGGTTTTCGCTGATAAAATAAATTATACAGGGTGTACGAAAATTATATGTCACGTGATACAACACGTTCTCCCTCTGCGAACACGTGTACAAAAAGAACGCGTACATGTAAAATTGTTCGTGACTTTGAAATTCAAATGTGCCCGCATGCGGCGAAAAAATTATGCTCGTAGAATTTAGCATAAAATATTCAAATGACTGTATACTTTTGTCATAAAGTGCAACTATGTTGGTCGAAGTCCTTCGAAGCATTTGCAACGCAAAAGCAGCGAGTTATCGCGAATGAAACGATCGTAGCTCGCAGCAGAACTCACTCAATTAGCTCATCGATCGAACGAAATCGAAAACTGGTTGTTCGCAACGAGCCTGGACAAGATGGAGAACGAGACGGGATAGAGACGAGAAACATGCTGGAACGTATGCGCGCCAATGATTCAAGCTGACGCAGCAGCAGTGTAGTGTGTAAAAACTGGCCAGGAAAAGGCCAAGGCTTCGTCGTTGAATACGACGATGAAAACGAGGATGAATTCCAGATCCGTACGCAGCCGGCGTGACCAAAAAAAAAAAAAAAAAAAAAAAAAAAAAAAAAAAAAAAAGAGAGAAGTTAACGAAAACACGCCAGACCTCTTTATCATGGATAATTTTGTAAACGACCGATTCGTTGGGGTTTTACGTCGAGTTTGCGCAACACGGTTTATCAAAATAACGAAAGTCATTCCGAAGAAGTACGATGCTTGCTACGGCCGCGTGACAAGAATCAGACACGTTATTTATTATGCTTGTTTGACTTTCCGCGATCGCTAGTTACGAGAAACCAGCCTACGAGTAATTGCATATTTTTGCATCCGCTTGTTTTTTTTTTTCTACATTTCACGTAACTTCTCGCGACGCTCCCGTCAACCTGTGTATAATTAATTACGTCAAAATTACAAACAGCTAAACAATTTTGCGGGCCTGCCGTTACAAAGAAAAAAAAGAGAAGAAATCTGAACAAGAAACACGGCAGACCGTTAATTCGCGTCGTTATAAATAAATGTAAGGCAACGATTGCAGTTATCGTCGGCTAACAGTCGCACGATTAGCCCCAGAAACGAGCCAAGGACGAGCAGCAAGTAGCGAGAGAGACCAACTTTTACTTTCCGCAGTCGAGTCTCGAGGTTCTTCCGTGTTTCAAAAACGGCACGTGCCAACGGAATATCGCCTCGTTCGACGTACGTACGTACAATACGTTGGTCGGCCGTTCCATTTCTCTAAACTCGGCCAAGGCAGGGTTGTGCGACTTATACGTTCGTCCACGACTAGTCATGCACGCCGATGACGACAACGCGATAGCGCTCCGTCGAGAGCCGATGCAATTTGCATAGGATGCACGCGCACACAGCCTGACCTATTTGTAACGCGCGTAAATATCTTCGTAACCGTAGCCGGCTACCGTTGAAACGCGTTTAAAAAATCGCGGTAATGGAGCCGCTATCTGTCTACTTTTACCGCTTCGAACGGACGCTTGGAAAAAAGTTGCCAGTCAGCGGTACCTCGTCGTCGGCGGGGGAGGGGGCCCCCCCCTTTATTAAGAGATAATAAAGAGGCAATTTAAAGCTGTCGCGACAACACTCGTGTTTCTTTTTCGAGCATCGTTCAAGGTCAAGTGGATTGAGACACGTCGGAATTGCGCGCATGAACGGAGGGGGCAACGAAACTGCACTTTGTGGGTCACGTTCCTTCGTTCTCATCGATCATCCGTGGCGAGAATGCTGCGAAGAAACGTATTCCTCGCTACGTACTTCAACGAAGAATAATTCGGGGTGAAAGAAATGAAGAAGAATTTAGAAGGCTGGAAATCGCGCCGGTGAAAATCTACGAAATTACTGCAAAAAGTCCTTACAGTTGCAGCGTTAAAAAGAAAGAGAAAAAAAGAACGATCGTGCGCGACGATTTGAGAGTTCGAAAGTAATTGCAGATAGGAGCTGGGGCGAGCAGTAGGGGACGGAAGGCTATATAAGGAGCGTCAGGGCACAAAGGAGAGGAAACGTCGTTGAAACGTACATACGTAACCACGCGAAGGGAACGCTCTCGAGTTTTGTTCGCTTTGTTCGCTCGATGAACACGCGTGTGCGTTCCTAAGCGGAAAAGGGAGTCGGTCTGTTGGCCGGCAAGCTGTACGGACAAGAAACACGCTGCAGAAAGGACGCAGAGGCGAGATAGAGAAACTGGAACTCGAAGCTCGTTCCAGCCAAGATACACGCGAATCGGAAGATTACGATCGTAAACGACATTACGCGTTATATTTCTATTTTCCTTCGAACCGTTCGCAACGAAAGAAGCTTACGCAAGGATATTCACAAAATAGAGTGTAACTCGTAAGAGTTGAAGTTTTACTTCTTTCCATGCATGTACGTAGCTACGATCCAATGGCTAATAATCAAGCGCTACTTGCATCTCGATATCACAATACGAAATTTTATTATATTATTAATGAAACCTAATCTATCAAACGTTGCGATCTTTCTCTTGATAGAAGAAAATGCATCATACGTAATTCGATAAAATAATATAAAACGTTGCGCATCCATTATTTCCCTATAAATGATGAAAGAAACTTTTCGGACGACCTGATACATTTAGTCACGTATTTGTCGCTGTCTCCTACATTTTTGCTTTACCTTGCCTTAATGATGATTAAATAAATCAATGTTTGCCGATTAATGCGACGAATAGGCTTTTCGATACTCGTAATAGGCGTTGTAGGTCCTTTTTCTTTTCAGAAAACCTCTCGATTAAACCGATAGAGAACCGGCGAGAACTGTCAAAGACAGGGGGACGCGTCCGTAGAAAGTTCTGCAAGTAGCGGGGGTAATTAAACGCGAAAGACAGGAGAGAAACGGCGTTAACTCGTTCCCCGCTCCCTATCTTTTCGCGTAATAACAGTTTCACTTCTATTACACGTTGCCGGTTTACGTGTGCACGGCGTAACTCACGATGAGTCACGCTTGTCTTTTACGTATGCAGCCAGGTCAGGTCTGCGAGTTTTTCTTCGCGATGTTTACCTCGAGCTGCGACTCGAGGTTAACGATATTTTAGATAATTGGAGGAAACTCGTTTACCTAGTTCTCTCTTTGCCTTCTCCCTACGCAGTCGCTGACATTTTACTAAAATCTCTAAACTCCAGAGCCTCGGTCAACTTTTCAACGTTTCTCCGGCCGTTGGTCGTCTGTCTGCTTTTCACAAGTTTCTAAGTAATCTACGATGTTCCTAACGACTTTCGATCATAGCCGAGGAAGGGAGTTGTAATTTCCAAAATCGGTTTCGAGATCACAGCCTTCTTAATATCCGACCCTTAATTCCAACGTCCATTAACTGGCAACAAATTACAGGCACCGGCCTTCTACCAAATTTTCCAACACCATATAAACACCACCGTCCGGTTTGTGCAATTTGTTTGCCAGAGTGGAGGCCGGAAAGCCCCTGGCCCGTCCCTGGCCGCAAATCTTGCAACTCTATCCTCGCTCCGCCGTAGGAACCCGGCTACAGCCTGGTAATGGGTTCAGACGGGCTCTCCGATCCCTCGAAACCACACGACCAACGCACAAGGAGACGCTGAAAAAACCTAATAACCTGCTGTCTATCGCGACGGACATCGATAGATGAGAACGCCACAGCCGACACTCGGAGAACGAGAAAAAGAAAAGAAGGAAACAGTCGTCCAAGTCTTCTCGATTAATTTACGGTAGCGTAGAACGATTTGTAAAATTTGTGGAATGCGTTCGTGACCAACGATCCGGACGATGAGTCACAGAATATTTCCCGAGGATTGAACCGTCTGTGTCGTCTATAGATATTTACATTATCAATCAACAGGATTGGAAATAAATTCGCTGGCTAAATAGAGAAACGAGATGTAAGATAGGAACCTAAAAGTAGGAAACAGACATCGATCTGGTAAAAAAGCAGATCTAGTCGATCTACTGATATTCAATAAAACTCATATATGTCAGAAGCAAGATGATCAAAATATAAATGAAATCCTCAGAAGTTACTCGGTCACGAGGAAAGATATTATCAAAATACAGCTATCTCGGACGCGTCGAATTAAAAAAGCAGATAAATTTCACGAGATTTGCGACACGTTCGTGTGGATCGCGTTAAATTTAAACCGGCTACGGAAAGCAGAAAAAGAGAAATAGAGAGAGAGAGAGAGAGAGAGAGAGGCTATCCATCGTGGGTAGAGGCTGACGGCCGATGCCGATGCCGATGGCGATGGTCTATCTGTTGCGAAGAGGCGGCCACGGAAGGTGGAGGGAAGACAGGATCGGTCGTTTGGTCTGTCGAGGCAGAAACATGACGAAGGAGGAGAACGGCGAGGAAGGGAAAACCGGTTCGACAGGTTCGGCTCCCATTTACCTGACCATGTAGCGCCTACCTACGTTCGGACATTATGTATTATGCAGTCTGGCTGTATGTGTAACGCATAACTACGATGTGTATCCGGCGAGCGAGGAAGAAAAAGAGCGCCGAGGGGACGGGGACCTGGATCCGAGGGAAAGGAGAGAAAAGGAAGAGAGCAGACCGCAAAGGTTCGTGGCTCACGATGAAAGCGGACCGTGTTTGACCTCCAGGCTGATCTTCACTCTCGTCCGGTGGTATTCCATCTTTCGGCTTACCGAGAATCTCTCACGTTTGCACTGTGAAAATTGACCGTTTCGTTTCCTTTTCTTTTCATCTGTTCGTCCCGTTCCACTCGTTCTTTTTTCCCCTCATCGTTCGATTCGACTGTTCTCGTTGAATGGCGAAAATCTTCGATTCGAAGATCGCTACGCGAGCGCAAGACGCAACAGCATCGAAATCGAAAACACGTTCCGAAGCGTCAGCCTACTTTCTCGCGTACAATCATTTGCTCGCGAGTAGAAGATGAAGCGCAGCGATAAAGCGCCGTTATGTTAATTGGCCCGCCGGGGCGTTGCGTCTCGAGATTAATTTACCCCAGAAAGATGGTATCGCCGCGCCAATTACCGTATCCAGAGGCCGTAATTCGTTGCGCTAGAGGTGCGCAAGTTTTAGGTGGCTCGTACCGTCGTCTCTTCGAATTTTCATTCCACCATGACTCACACACCGTCTACCTTCCCTAACCTTAGTGCCGCTTCGAATTCCAAGATACACGGTGGCTTGCGAAATTCTCAACGTTAAAACTTCTGTTACATGAAATGTTCCATACAAGTACAGATGACACATCCACGGCAGAAAAGTTTCAAGAAGCCTCCAAATACTTGCATGAGTCATGCCACGTTATATCAAAAGGGATAGAAGAAACGAGGGAAGAAGGAACGAGAAAAGAAGTACGAGAGAATGGCGCACGAAACGGAGTGGCTTCTGTTGGCCTAGCAATTTCGAGAGAATCGTTCCATCCCGCTTTAACGCCAGGTTCCTCGAGCTCTCGAGCCGCGAGACACGCCACTTGGTATTCCGCTGGGCGAAGCAAAAGCGGCGCTCGCGCAGGCATTCCGCTGGAACGTGCTAGGCATCAGCCCCTGCCCCCGTGTCGCTCTCTCTCTCTCTCTCTCTCTCCATGCTTCGACTCGCTTGTGTGAACAAATTCTGGATTCTGAGCGCGCGCGCTACGTCCCCCAAACGGGGGAAGGGATTACGAGGATGGCCGGATGAGCCAACTTCTGCCGACAACTTCCGCCGGTTTGGAGGCTGTCGTCCGCTAATTCTGCGCGATCGTCGCGATTCTACGAGGAATTTCGAGCGAATTCCAAAACCATCAGCGTATTATACGCGGCGTAATAACCAGCTGTGAATAATTACACAGGGATTTTAAGAAGATGGTTGAGAAGTGCAGGATGGACCGAGTGCATCTGTAACCCAGAATACTCGCTTCCAGTCACGAATCGAGCGCTGTTCGAACGAGACAGAGAAGGAGGGAGGAAAGTTTGCGGAGAGACGAGTCGAGGCGAGTCGAATAACTGGTTGTTCCAGTTTCTGGCGTTACGTTTGACGCTGGATACCCCGGCCAGTGCGACCGGTATTTGTATGAACGAGGATATTCCGCGACCGCGTTTTCAATGAAAATATCAACGATTGACGATGGCGGACCAAGTATAGTACGGGCGTTGACTAGATCGTCTTTGCAAGTTGGTATCAAAGCCAATTAAATTACCGATGTTCAACATGAAATAGCTTCAACGTTATCTCGCAGATATAGAAACTTTTGCACGGTAAAAAGAAGCAAAAGAAAGCTTGTATATCGTTTCTAGAGATGCTCGAGAAAATAGGATCTTTAAAGGTTCTGCCACGCTCTTGAGAGAGAGAGACAGATCCTTTCTAACTTCTACTAAATTCCAATAAACTTATTGCTTTTAAAATTCGAACGACTCACTGTACACGTATCGATACAGATAGCAGAGGAAATGAGAAATATTATGTTCTCTTTGCTTGTTCTCGTGAAATCAATTCGTTTCCCCGGGGAAAATTACGACGTGAAAAGAATCACAATATTCGCTCGCGATCTGTTGCAATTTGAGCGAACGCCAGTGCCGTGCTTCGTAAAAATAGAACGGAAAGTTAACAGAAAAATATTCCTGGAGGAATTCAACGCCAATGCCAAAACGCGATATCAAAGTGGAACTCTTTTCCACGTTGAGTAAGACGCGCTATTATTAAAAGGCCCGAGTGTCGAGAATTGTTCCCCATCTTGTTTTTCCTAGCCGCGAAACGCAAACAACCGACGTGCACCAGCGATCTCGAAAACGAATTCAGTCGGTCGGTTTATCTCTCGATCCGTTTTTCTTTCCAGCCCCGACACACTTTGGAACTTTGCGTCCCCTTTATAGCGCGCCAGCGAGGTTTACTGACATTGTTACGACCGGGTTAGTCGCGAATCGATTTGAATTTCGTCGCAGTCACGATTCACCAGCAATTCCTGTTCCTTCCTCTTCTCCGCCATCTCTCTAACGACCCACTGTCACAAACCAGTTAGTTTTTTCTCCGAGATATCATCGTCATCTAACCGCAGCTGAAGTTCCATCGATGTTTCCGTCAACGTTTCAACACGCGTTTCTCATCGATGTTCGTCAACATCGTACTTTATTCGTTTCGTATCGGCTTCGTAACGTCTTCAACTTTCATTAGCGTTATAAATATTCCCCCGTATTACAGTTACCTTTCGCCGTATGTAAAATAGTTGCGTGGCTTTCGAGAACCGTTTGCGAGTTTATTACGAAACAGTAGTACTCGTAAAATGTTTGCGAACATCGTTGCTCCAAAACACCGTTCGCGAACAGGTTTGTTGACGAGTACTTGATACATTCTCGGGAATCCAGCGTTCGCGAATTCTCGGAAAATTATCTGGACCCACGTCCTTGGCTGCGATTCGAGATTTACTTTGCAAAGAGCGAACATGTTTCCCTTTCCTCCGACTCTCCACCCACCGAAAATCTGTTTCACCACCTACGTTTCTCTCTCTCTCTCTCTCTTCTTGAACCTCTGGCCTTTTCTTTCTCCATGTTCGCTTCTGTGCGCGTGCGACTCGGTCTCGCCGTTTTTCCCCTGCGACGACTCTTCGATCGCTCCCGTTCGTCCGTGACGACCTCGATGCTAGGCTACAGCGTGTATTTTTAGAGGCGACGTTCGCGTCCCTGCTGTTCTAGCGAAAAACTTCTCGATCTCGATGCGATCCCGAAGACTTTATGGTGAGACCGGTGTCGCGTTCGTAAACGCTGACCGAATATAGAATCCCGTGAAATTCGTTCTTTACCGACAGACATCGACTACGGATCTGCAGATCGATATTCACGAATCGGAGAACGCTATAGGATAGATCACGCGGAACCTCTATTCGCGATTTCTAGCTAATTAGTCGCTTCGTACTCTACCATCTTTATTACGATTAGTTTATTTAGAATAAATGGATTAAACAGATGTTGGTTAAACAGGGGACGATGGTTGTTTAACGTGAACTAATTACAATAACGTACTATAATTAAGACAATTAGATAGTTGATTTACAACTCTCGTCACCACGGATTCATCTCTCACGCGGGCCATACTCTCTCGACAACGCAATTCGCACTCTCTCAATTCTCGACTAACGCTCTCAAGCAATACCGATCGTTAATTCGTCTTTGTCCCTTAGCATCCCATTTTTTCGTCTTTTGGTTTTGGTCGGCACTTTGCTTTTCTTGATAGTTCGCTTCGTCCACGATACTACAGTACGAATGAGTTGATCGTCAGTCTCGGATGAACAAATTCCAAGCTGAATGTTCGCAAGTTAAAGTTTACTTGTATCGTGAATAAATCACATGCACATGGAAGAAGGAAGAGTTGAACGCGACGCGGAAACGAATTTTCCAACATGGGAAATTTCGCACAACAATTTGCCGATTTATCGCTGCTACAAATTCGACGAGTTACAAATTATACATCGGACCACTATTTTACGACTTTTTTTTACATCAAATGGCATAATCAGGTGACTTGCGATTCGTAAAGTTTCGTTTCTTTTAACCTCGAGCTAGTTAACATCGCGCAAGGTTATCTATCGATACACACCAATGACTCGTAATTTACGATATGTAAAATTCTGCCAACGTTGGTTCAATCGGCCAGCGAGAAGGGGCAGAGAGGAGAAGTTTTGAAGCTTTTTTATCGAATTTATTATCGAATTACCGTGTGCCTTGACTGGCTCGGATAAACCAGGTTCCACCGTGTCTGAAACTCTGCTAAAGCAAGGACGTGCGACTAATATGTCGTCGACCACGAGAATGTTAACGCTCGGATAGCAAGAATAATCTACGCAGTTTCGAAGTTGAAAAATTCCTGAAAGTCCAGACACCCCAGTGGTCGTAAAGCTTGCCGCCGTTAAACAGCGTTCCACCTTCTCTCCGACACGATCGTTTCGTTAACTTTACCCGTGGAACGCGGCACAAGGAGAGGATGAGGAGGGAAGGGAGATGCGCGATGAGGAAGTTTGTTGCAAAGTTTATGCGATTTCAGGCTGGAGCCGAAGAGAGATGGAATTGCGGGGCCGCGCACGGTTTTATGGGCCGTTCCGTTTTACTTTCCTCGTAAAAAATGCCCGGGCCGTCGTTACTCTCGTTCGAAAAAGCTGGACCGAAGAGAGTCAGAAAGCCTCTCGTCGATTAAAGTCGAGCAAGCGTGACGGTTCGCGTAAACAGACGTTCGCGCCAGGCTAAACGCTCGATCGCGTGCCTCTGCAATTAACAATTATCGAGCCAACTGTATTGAGAAATTTCCACGATACCGTCCACAATACCGTTCTTTGTTAACGCAAACAGGCCGAATTATACCTTGATTCCTATTTATATTTTTGTCGAGCGACAGGCCACTGGAAAATCGCAGTTAAAGCTTTTAAAGCGGCTTTCTGTGCGAACGACGCGTACCACGAGAGATAGTCGAGCCACGTGTTTCGCCATGATAAATATTTATTCGCCTTTGTTGTATGGAATCGCAGGCTGGCGTAAAAAGGCCAATAAAATGGCGATAAATGTCGGATCGCTCGATGCACAGTGTTCTTTGACTGGCGTGTTTGAAATCCTTTGGAAACCAAGATATCGAATAGGGATGTACGGGTTTTTCATAGAATCAGTACTTTCTAGCGTACGTACGATAGTTCGAGTGAAAATACGACGGGATCGTAAACGTTGTTCGTCTATCGAGACAAGCGGATTCGGCAGATAACTTCGATCGAAAAAGAATCAATGTGCTTTCGCTGGAAAATCGTTGTCGTATTTCTTCAAATCGGAATATTTCGGTAGAAACGGCGATCGCATTTAACGGCGCCACGCGTATCACCAAACACGCGAATGGCGACAATTAACCGCTAAACGATTCGCAACGCGTCACTTGTCTCCTGCAACGTTTCTTCCAATAGCAACTGAAGAGAAAAGAGAGAGAGAGAGAGAGAGAGACGCGAGTTCTAAATATAATGCATTGGGTGCACGAAGTTTCACGTGACGCACACCTGCCACTGACACGTCATCAGGAGCTAGTCGTCTTCGTGGACGACGTAACCTGTTATAAGGATTGCGTGCGACACGCACCGTGCCAATACGTGCGAGCCAGATGACGGCGTTTTCCAGTTAATCAAAATCCCAAGACCAAGTATCCGACCTTGGAATCTGTCCCTCGATAGATTAACCCGAAGCTTCGCGAGTAGTTCGCTTAATGTGGATGACAAGTTGTCGAGTAGCAGAATCGGAGCAGACATTGGCGAACGTTTAATCGTCGTTACGCGACCAGAGGAAAAGATCGCGCAAAACATCTTCACATCGTTCTTTCATCGACGCAAATTGAAGCAACTTGGTTTCGCGATGGATCGTTCTGAATACATTGGATAGAAGAGAGAAGAGGAACATCGCGTGGTCCTCGCTAGTAATTATTGACCCGTGGTGACTCACTAGGTTGAGGACCTTTATGATCCACGCTAATGGGCTCGCCACTTCAGCCACTCGGAGGAACACGCAGTTAGGCATCCACACGGACGAGCACGCGAGCGCGAGGAAGGAGCGCGCGTGCATCACGTGTGCGTGACGCGTTTTATGGCTCTCGGCCACGCAAATCTCGTTGCGCGTTCTTCCACTCGTGAAAAGCCTCGACCTAGCCCTCTCTCCTCTCTTCTCTTTCCACGACGAAAGAAAGGGTTGGATGGCACGCTCGTCTTTCTAATGGTCTCTCGAATTAGAAACCACCGTTTCATTTTCCTTTCCTGACTGTGCAGGATAGATCGTTACCCACGACCACTCGCCATTGCATCGTTCACGGTTTTTTTGATCAAAAATTTACCAAACCGAGGAAATTCGTCGCTTGCTTCGCCGAGCTTCTGGTGGCTAGATAAAATCGAAAACGGTGTCAGTCGCTTTCCATTTCGTCCTTGTGCATCGAATTCTTTTCTTTTTTTTTTTTTTTTCTCAACGTTGCTCTTACAAAACGAACCTGGTTTACGTTTTTCGGTTTAACGCTGGCGCCATAAGATTTTTAATCAATCAGTCGGGATAGATGGTTAATTAAAATTGCAGCAGATGAGACACGTTGAGAATCGTTAATAGCGCTGTCGCATGCTCCGCATCGCTCGAGATCAGGCAACGTTTCAGGATCAAATATTTATGTCTGATCCGGCGCGTTTCTACCAGAACGTCGCTTCAATTATAGCAGATGAGCTATATATCCCGCGCATTATTATACGCCGGGCTATTTGTGTACACGATTTCGAGCCGAGAATACGGTCTCGAGGCTGGATTCCACTCGTTAAGTCACTGACCCGAATAGAGCCCACGTAGAAGGAAATAGGAAGTCATTGGCGCAACGCTGATTTTTCTCTCGACATGGGAGAGTTCAATCGAGCTGAACGAACCTTCGGAATCGGTTACACGCTGAATTTCCTCTTTCCCTCCACGTTCACCCTATTAACTTCGCAATAGGTCTCTTCCACTGTCTTCTGCCTTTTCTTCCCCCGTTTATTTCTTTTTTTACTTCTTTTTTCAAATAGATTCCGCAAACCTTCTTTGTCAGATAATAAAACGATATCTGTCCTTGATCCGAGAACTCGGCTCGCTAACTTCAAAGCCTAGAGAATATCGCTTCTATTGTTTTTCGCAAGCTTCTAAACCATCATCCATCGAGGTTTTAAGATTGCGGAGAATATCGTCTGTAATGATGTGAAAGTAAACGCATGGAGAACGACGTTACGATATTAAGAAAAAAGAAAAAGAAAAAGAAAAAAAAGATCGTTGAAAGAAGACAGCGTTGCCTTGAAAAATTCGTTTCTATTCGAGCTTGTATTTTGTTATTCTCTGGTTAAGAGAAACGAAACACAACGTTAGCCGTAAGAATAAGCGGTAACCGAGTCGAGTAATTTAATTAATAGCCGTTTGTTCGCGACGATCCGACCAGACTTGGCAAGGTTTTCCCAACTACGTGCGTGGTTAGAGGTCGAAGAAAAAGACGTTTATTAGCGCATGCTGGTCCCGAGAAAATAGACGGTCGCTTATGAAAGGTACACCGGTAGATACACGTTCCAGATAACGTCAATAAGCATTGTTACTCGCAGCAACTTCTCGCGTCACGAGTGTAAAAACAGCGTGGCCGTAAAAAACGAGGCAGCTCGAAATTTCCTCGCGTATTTCCCTCCGACAGAATTAGCAGACGGATAGACAATAAACGCCGGCTATTTCCGCGGTCTCGCGGTAAAATAATCAAAGGTAACCGCAGACTCGCGAGACATAGCCAAAACTATTTTCTTTCCAGTTTCAATTTCTTTCTGTCTTTAAAACTGAATTTCAACATTTGGATTTTGGCCAGCTTTCTAGCCGGCTTTCACGGTGGCGTATAATCTGGCAACGGATTCGGCTTATTCACGGCGCGACAAGCGCCAATAGGTGGGTAATTACAAGCGCAGAGAAAGGAGCGCGAGACGTCGATAGAGGGAGCGAGAGGGAGATTTTGCACGCGTGTGCGTGACCAGCGTGCAAACCATCCGCGTTGATGGACGTGTGCCACGTGAACCGCATAACGACTGGCCATCGTTGTCTGCGTTTCGCCCACATGGCCTTTGAACGTGTCCCCCGTCAGCCCGTGAGAGACGATAACGCGATGACCTCGAGATAAATTGCTCGTCCGCGGTGTTCAATGGCATCCCGAGCCGAACAAACGAAAGAAGAAAGTCTGCGCGTGATGGATACCAATTGGTTGCGTAATGAACTCATTCGAATCGTCAAAGAGGCGAAAGGACAATGCAGAGGCCAGCTACGTTCAACGAACGCAGCATTTTCGACTTCCAACCGTTTTGTCCCATCGTGCGCTTCTTGCCGCTGCTCTCATATTTCGCTACGTAATTAAACTTCTTCCTCGGTCGCCAGCTTCTAATTATCGCGTAGCGAGTTACGCGTCTGCAAATCGATCCTATCCGCGATCGATCCTTCGTGACGCTGGAAAATTTGAACGCGAGAATGAAGGGGGACGAAACGGCGCAGGATCAACGAACGCGTATCGCGCGGATAAGCGTGAACGCGATTGGCCGTAACGTGCTCCAAGGTAGCCAAACGAGAACCCGTTCCATGGAACGAGGCGTATTACCAAGAGACAGAAGGAGGAGAGAGAGAGAGAGAGAGAGAGAGCGTAGCAGGGAGAAACAATTTAGGAAAAACTGCCAACGACCAGTAGCGAGACCATATTTCTATGCAGATGCGATCCTTGACGAGACTGGTGGCACTGTACACCGGCGAGAGCACCGGTGGTCTTTTCTTACTGCTGCAACCTGGCTACGTATTTTTATAGCTTCCTGGCGAGCATTCCTTTCCCTCCGTACCGGTTAGCGAACGGTCTTGGACGAGGTCTTCCAGCATGCAAGAACAAGTGGAAGAAGAAGATGCGCGCGAGAAGAAGGAGATAAAAAGACAAGTAGCCTGACCTTGTGCCCAAATGCCAGTTTCTGTCGCCACGAATCGTCGATTGCCTCCTTTCTGCTCACGGAAAGCTTTAGGAGGGAAGAACTTGCATAAGCGTTAAATCGCGCCAGTTACACGTAGGAGCCACGTAATCGGTCGTATTTGGAGCAGAATAACAGCAAGGCTATGCGCTCGTCGGAGGAAAAAGGGCGAAACTACGCGATGTTTTGCCGCAGTGTGTTTGTTCGATCGTTGTGCCCGGCCACTTGGCTCGATACCGCAACTGCGCCACCGACAGTTTCGAATCGTCGCGTTAATTCGAAGCAGGGGAACGGAAGCTCGTTACCGAAATTTCCAAGCAGAAAGGGCGCCTCTGAGCTTCTACGGTACAGAAAAGAGGAGGAGGGAAAAGAGAGAGAGAGAGAGAGAGAGAGAGAGAGCGAAGCGAAAGTAGTCCGAGTTTCGCTCGGGTCGTAACCATACTCTCAACTTCGCGCCGTTAATTAAATCTTCGTCGTAGAACACGCTTGATACGAGGCAAAGTTAACTCCGCAACGTCTAACCACTCTCCGCCGCATCCTTCCAGGAATCTGCTGAATTTCACGCGCCGCGCCGCTGTAACACGCCCGTACTTAGGTTCGTCGATCGCCTCCTGGCGATAAAGATCGGCGCGGTGAAGTTTCGTGGCTCACGTGAGGAGTCGTGATCTACGATGCACGAAAAGTAACGAAACTATCGAGAAAGTATAGGGCTCGTTCGTTCGAGTTTCGAGTGCGGCACAGTGCGTTCCGCAGCGGCCGACACGAATATCATCCAGCCTAATGAAGATTTCGCGTGACATTGGAAAATACAAGCTGCAATCGGCCGAGATCTGGGCCTCGTGCGAACGATCTATCTTGGATACGCGTGCTTGCCGATCTTGCTGGAAAAATTATTCAAGGATAAGGCACGAGTTGAATTAACGTGCCTAGGAATATGCACGAAACCAATTTAGCGAAGCAGGAGGTTTAGAGCGGCGGTAGGTCCTGCTGTTGCAACACGGTCTTGTAGCGTGCAATCATTCGCACACGGGACGATATCAACTTGTTTTGTACCAGAAGGAGCTGGAAGATCGACCCGTTGTTAATTATTAGCCTGTCTTCTCTCGATTTATGTACGTACTTGTTCGTTTGCTCGAGAATTAGCTTGTTTACGACAACACGAAGAAATTGTCGAGTTGTACAGTTGGTCGCAAAAATACCCGACGACGTTATTTCTCGCTGTACTTTATTACCAGAAGAAGATCGGACGACAGAGGGAACGAAAGAGACGAGCGAAAGAAATTTGTGATTTTCGAAATATTTATTGCAATAGAAATTGTATTTCGCATAGACGATACGAAATGGTTAAGAGGACACGTTTGCGAGCAACTAGAGAGAAAGGAAAATTTATTTACGTTCGACCACAGACGCAAATACGATTCTGATAGCTTAAAATTGCCAGGACCTGTGACTGTGAGGCAATTTACTCGATGACGTGCGTCGTTAAGTCGATGATAGGCAGCGAAATGTGTGCGTAGGACGAACGACACAATTTCGACACTGTGATGAAACGAATTTACGCGACGACGATTCCTTTGGCTCCGTTACGCCACTTTTCCAACCAACGCTCTCATTCTCCAGAGTTTCGTCGGATATTTGGTGCTTTCGCTGACATAAATAAACGACCCGAAAGCGATCTGTGGTATGTACTCGAGGACTGGTTTATTTTCGTCGAAGCTGCCAGGAACAAACCAACAAACGAAGGGCGCTGTTCAATACCAATGTCGCGGAAGAACGCGTGATCGCGATAGCTCGTCGACCGGGACACCCTCTTCTTCCTTGCACCAGATATGAGGCTTTAGATCTTTAAACACACGCGTTTACGTCATAAAGTCTATCCGTAAACTTCGCAAGCAAATATTTTTAGAAGCTTGCATTTTTTCTTTTCGTAGACGATTCGTTGAAAGGCGCGTTTGGAAATCTTCACCTTTTAACACACTCGCTGCCAGCGATACGCACGCGTATCCCGTTGATGAATCTACTTGAAACGAAAATTATATTTCCATTTGATATTAATGAAACGTAGCGTTCAAATATTCGCTTTTAGTATTTCAGTTTTACTAGATTTGCGCATTTTACGCGAACGAAGTTTACAGTTCGACCGCAGACGCAACTGTTGCATTTTAGCTTATTAATTTCGATAAGACAATTTTCGAGAGGCGAACGCTGCATACCATGTGCAAGTACCATCGAAATTCGAGGATTTTTCATGAAGAAAAGGATTGGAAGGATTCACGAATATGTCAAGCTACAACGAGTTAAAAGGACGCTGACGACAGGACAACAACTTGAAGTTTGGTATTCTCGAGCGAAGAAGTTCGCCGTGAAAGTTCAGCGAGTGGTCTTGAACCGTTCGACCCCGAGAGAGAAGTTCGTCGAGTCAGTGAACGATCTAGGTTCGTTTTATTTATATCGGAAAGCGAGGAATTTCGGGTCATTGGTTCGGTAGCAAAACCGTTGAACGGATTCGATCGGTAACAGCATCTTATCGCGATCACCCAACGGAAGTTGGCAGCAAGTCGCAGCTGCCGTCCGGAAACGCAGACAGGTAGACACTGCCGCGTCCGTCTCCTTCCACCCTGGCTATTTTTTCGTCTCCTCCCCCTTATAGCCGGCAGTCACGCGAGAGAGCAAACAAAGAACGCTCGAAAGGCTGAGGTCGGGCAAGAAACGTTGCACGCAGCTGCCTTCGAGAGACATTCACTTCCCTGATGGCATTTCGTTTCCTGACCGAGCGGAATGCACGCAAGGTGCAAAAACAGCGCCGCTATTGAAACCGAGCCAAGCGAATCGAAAAATTGCCCCGCTAGGTTCCCCGTCGTTGTCGATCGCCGTGCCAGAGAGTACGAGTCCTTCGACGTTTCGAAAATCGCTTTGACGGTATTGACGACAGTGATTGCTACGTTTATCGAAAAATTGAGCACGAAAACTTTGAAATGGTTTACTGGTTCGAAAGGTAAAAGAGAGTATAATTTGACAGACAATAGGTAAATTAGTAGGGTTGGCGATGGCGATACAACGAAGACGTTGTTTTACCGCATCTTTTAAATCAGATAGAAGAGCCGATTTTATGCAATTTGAATAAGGGCAATTCGACGAGCTCGCATCATCCTATCGTAAAGGTATTTCGTCGAGGGAAGGTCGTAAATCTCGTAAGTGAAAATAGATTTAAAACTCACCGAAGCATCCTCTCTCTCTCGACGATCTCCTCGGGAGTGGGTTGAGCAGGCCCGAGCAACGAGTGCGGTAACGGCGGATACCTCTGCGATCTCCAGAGCATTTCGGACGCAACGGCGGGATGATGATGACCGGGTGGCGGTGCGGGATTCTGGTAGCCGACCGGTGGAGCAGTTGCAGCGGCTGCCGCAGCCACGGCGGCTGCGGAGCTCGGTCCGGCGCTGGGAGGTGGCTGAGGATGCGCCATTAGTAAGGACGTGTGCTGGACGCTTTGCACGTGCCAGACTCTAGCCGGTGTGGCAGCTGCCGCCGGTGTCGAGGAGCTGGTGGTCTCGTCGACGCTGAGCGCCGAGCTTCTGCTACCGCTCCTCTCGTCGCCAGAGCCGGCGCTCCTCAGGGAACTTACCCCGCTGTCGGAGCCGCTGTCCCCATATGCTGCACTCGCGGCGCCGCTACCAGCCGCGGCTCCGACCGCTCGGATACCGACCGCCGCTGGCACACCAGCGAGCACTCCGCTTCCAGGTATCCCGGCCCCAGCCTCCACTTCCATGAGGCCGGCCTCATCGCCGCCCCTCGATGTGTGAGACTGCTGTTGCACCTCGAGGAGGCTCGACGAGGACAACTGATGATGATGCTGCGACTGCTGATGTTGTTGCTGATGATGCGGACTGTTCGCTACCTGATGCTGATGCTGTAGCTGTTGCTGCTGCGGATGATGATGTATCACCGGACTACCGGTCGAGTAACGTTGCTGTTGATGATGATGCGGCGGCGTGTGGTGGTGATGCTGATGGTATTGCTGCAGGTGATGATGATGGTGACCAGCTACCGGCGGTGGCGGCTTGTTCAGTCTCTCGGCTAGAATGACAGGGCTCTCGTTGTGCCGATTTCGCTCCTGCTCCCGTTGCTGCTCCAGGAGCAGGCTCTGCCTGCCAGAGCCGCCGCCGCCGTTGCTACTAAGCGGACTCAGCCTCTCCAGCACGGAGCCTGAGTCCTGACTGCTCGACTCCAGCAGCTCGACCACCGATTCGACGCTCGCCGCCCTCGCGCCGCTCACGCTACCCACGCTATCCTCCGTGCCTAGCTCGGTAGTCAGCTCGGTTCTTCGCGAGCCACGCTCCTCTTCCTCCTCTTCCTGCTCTTCCTGCACTTCCTGCCCTTCCGGTTCCTCTTCTTGTCCCCGAGCACGATTTCGATGTTCCGGCTCGTCCCCGTCCTCCTCCCCGTCCTCGCGCTCGTCCTCGTCCTCGTCCTCGTCCTCGGCCTCGGCCTCGGCCTCGTCCTCTTCCTCCTCGACTCTCTTGCCGTTCGAGCCGGACTTTAACAGGCTCGCTTCGGCACCGCTGAGGACGCTGTCTTTGTCGACCACCACCGACGAATCGAGCAGCGATCCATTCACCAACACCTGCTGTTCCTTGCCGTTCTCTCTGCCGCTATCTCCCTTCGTTCCCAATCTTTCTTCCTTCTGATCCGCGTTCGATCGCCTCTGTTGAAGAACCGTGTCGCCTCCAGGGTCTACTACTTTGTTCGGAGGCGGAGGCTCTGGTTCTCTGTCTCGCTCCCTAGATTGACTCTCCTCGTTCTCCTCGAGCTTCTCGACCTCTCCCCCTTCGGCTCGCTCCTGCTTCCTTTCCTCCTCTTCCGTTTCCTCGAGATCCGACGCTATCTCCTCGCAACCTTTCCCACCTCCCTTTCGTTCCGATCTAAGCTTCCTACCGACCGGACTTGTCCTGAGCCTCTTAGTCAGGGGATCGCAGCGTTCCTGATCCTCGTCCTCCTCCTCCTCCTCCTCGCCACGCTCGTCCTCCTCGAGTCTTCCACCTAGTCGTTCCTCTTTCTCGGCAGACTTCACGCCGCCCGAGTGCTCGGTGTCTTCTTCCGCCTCTGTTTTCGTTTCCTGGCAACTGAGCCTCGGCCTTCGTCGTACAGGTCTCTGCGACGGACTCTCCACCGGACTCTTCACAGCGGTTCCGCGTTTTCGCAGCTTCGACGCGCTGCTCGATGCGCTGTTCGCCTCTTCTAAGACGGTTCGTGGTATACGATTGCTGGGCCTGCCGGAAGGTGGACCCTTGTTCTCCCGGTCTTCCTGCCGCGTCGATAAATTGCTTTCACCGTCTTTCTCTAGTCTCTCGCGACTCGCGCCCTCGCTCACGCGTCTTCGTCGGCTGTTGCGCGCCGAGTTCTTTTCTGAAACAATAATTGAATACCAGAGGTCAGTCGATCGATTTTTACAGAAACTGCTTCGCAGCATTAATTTGAAAATCACGTTCGTTCTTACTTCGTTTACACGTAACAAGTTAACGCTCGGCTTCGGTAACGCGAAATTCCAATTTGTCCAGCTTAATTTCAGTTATAATTAACGTATGTTCGCTATGTATAATGCGATGACTCTGAATGAACGTTATTCCTTTTGTACGTACGAGATAAATGAAAATTTCATAAGAATTTCACGATATACTGCGCTGAAAAGTACATTCCGCGCTCCTATTATTCACCATGGACCTCTTTTCCCTTCGTTTATGTCATCCAAGGTATAATCATTCTTATCGATCACAGCGCTGTGTTTACGTGATAAGCGGAAGGTTGTTCGTGTACCCTTGTTCGTTCTTGTCGATTAAGGTCGATCGATCGAGCGCCGTAGCTGGTCGCTACGTTGTATCACGTAAGCAATTACAGAGGAAAATCGCTAATCTCTCCGAGTCGCGCGTACTACGGATAATTCAACGACTAGTAGGAAACACGCGTTCGTCAAGCAAATGCGAGAAAATTCTGATAAAAAATGACACGCTGCGTTTGCAACGGGAATCCCATACATTAGACCTAGTCAGTCTGACTCAGCCGTTTCAAGCTCGCAGCGACAGAAAGGTATACCGAATCAGCGGGTCGACCGATTAGAAGATTAGAATTACCGATAACCGAACTGTGAAACGTGTACTACAGAAAATACGAAGTACATTTCGTAAAAGATCATTAGAACCTCTAAAAAGTTAAGATACAAGAAATTTCTCTAAAAAAAAAACCGGCAGCCGGTGGTTTCGATAAAATTGTTCGCTTCGAGCCGAACAAATAATCCCCTATTTCTCTCCCTTGGATTCACAGCGCATCTCGCAGCTTTCATCTCTTTCACCTCAATCGGATCCGCAATCCTCGATACCATTGAAACGTTGCATCCGAGGAATTGGCTTTTCGTCCACGTAGGTGTACGACCCCGGGGAATTTTCAAGGGTCGACTGGCTGTAAACGCGATAGCGGATACAGAGAACAATCCGCGACAACGCGTATGTTGGAATCTAACGACTAGGACGGAAACAATAACGCGATAGCGCCAGCGAGATGAAACGTATCGCCAGAGAAACACGATGCAGCGTACATCCTCGTTCATAAATATTAAGGCAACCGCTGATCTCATAGGAAGTGTAATTGACAATTATTAAGTTGTCCGGAAAGCGTCATTCTTCTACAACGATGCATCTTTATACAAATGTAGCGGCACTCGACAGTAAAACTTCCCGACCATTTCTGTCTCGTGGCTTGTTACGCGAAGACCCTATCTATGACCGGACGACGGTAGAGCTGTGGTTAGCGCCGTAGGTTACGAAAGTTCAAGACCAGCTTCAAATCCCCGGCATTCTTACTCCGGTGTTCCCTCTACGATTCCTAAATGAGAAGAAGCCAACCCGAATGAAGACAAAAATCCTATACCTCGCAGCGACCTTATACACCAGCCGCGGCACTGTCACCTAACTATCAACACCTCGCAAACGTGAAACGTGATCTGTGGAACGTCGTGATAGAACAAAATCGATCATACGTAATTCCGAGAAAGATAGTATAAAACGGGGAATGTCGTGCATCCATTATTTCCTTATAAAACGAAAGAAACTTTCCGGACGACCTAATACGATATCTGTAACTGGAGTCTTCACGAAAAAAAAAAAAAAAAACGAATATTAGACGAGGTTTAATATAATAATAAACGCATATTAATCAGGTGTAGTTAAAAAGCTGAATTTAATTGATGGACGATGGTACTGAATTATCGAGAGATACAACGAACACGAATGTGAAAGAAATGAAATTTAATCGACCAGTAATACCGAATAGATGAATTCCTCGTATGCTAACATTTCAAACGATAATCGTGAAAGGGTCTGATAATTTCCTGACGATCATCCGCGTCAACCTAATTTTTACGATGTCCTAGTACTTTGCGAACGGGGTTGTGCAGGACGAGATACAGGCGGAACGGAAACAGCAGAGAGCGAAACAGGGGAGAAAGAGAAGAAACGGAGGAACGGACAGGTGGAGGAGGCAGAGGCCATGGCTGAGAGACAGCGCACGAGCAGAGGGGACAGAGGAGAGGGATTTATTACCAAGGATTTACTGTTATTACCCGGAGGGGGAGAAGCACTCGAGCGGGCAACGGCGTTGCATACGTGGGGTGCGCGTTTATCCGATGCGCAGACCTCTATGTATCCGGAATACATGGACGCGTGCATGTAACGTGGATGGTTGCATTCGCAAACTCGACGTTCCGCGTCTCCTAGCGACTGCGGTTTGTCCTCCTGTCCCGCCGAAGTCCGCATGCATTACGCTCTGCGTAATTGAACAGCGCCGACGTACTTTGCTTTACATTTTAACTCGCCTCTCTCGCTATTATTCCCGGGACACGAGCCCGAAACGTTGACCAGGCCAGAAACCAACTTCCACCGATTATTATTTCGAAGGGGAAAAGGATGAAAAAAGAAAAAAAAACAGGGCAGACGCGTGGTTTTTATTCGTGCAGAGGTTTTATTGGCAGTTGGTATATCTCGCGTTCCAATAGCTAGCGGAGCTGTAAGAGGAATACGTATTAACATTTAAGCGATACAATACTATTTATTTTGCATTTATATCCATTTGTTCCTTGTGATGTTCGGTTCTTTGAGCGGTTAACCGGTCATTTACTCGTTTGCAAATCGCGTTTCTAATATCGTTCACATCGTATTCAAAGGATCGTCAGCCATCGGTGTAATAAATTAAATTCCATTATCAACATCTCGCGTTGAGTACGGAAGAACGTTTTACGATCATTTCGAATAACACGAGCGTATGCGAGTTCGGTCTTGGCTTAATGTTACACGATCGGTTCGCTTTTAGAATGCAAACACTTTGTTTGCGCTCGTTTCGACGCGCTTTAAACCGGGTCACCGGAATTCGGCGCGACCTCAAAGCGAGACCGAACGCGTAATTTCTAATCGAACGGCTGTACTCGGGTTAGACTGATATTTGCTGCGATTGAAACGGGACGATGGCGAGTGTGGCGGCTAAACTAAATATGTTTGTACGAATTTGCTTTTCAATTAGCGGAAACTTGGCGCGTAGATCAGGATAATTCTAGAGAAAAAGATGGAAGTCGCGATTCACAGGCCGTGTTGAGATCGTTAAACGATGCACGCTAATTTAATTTCAGATTGATTTTACAACAGCAAGTTTATTATTCGCATGAAACGCATAAACATCTTTGGCGTATTTATTATACTAAGCTTGTTACTATTGTACAGGAGAATTGAATTACACCGAGACTCGTGAAACTCCGTTAATTATATCGCTTTAATTATGCAAGCGAGTCCAAGATACTGACAAGTATTTCGTGATTTATTCGAACGTACACGCCGAGAGAACGGAACAGCGAAGAATGGAACGATCCGAGCGGCGAATTTTCAGCGGAAAGGAGGAGAATTTCTGTCGGAGCTCGCGTCAGTGTATGTATTGAAAGTTACGGAATTATATGGTCGGGGATCCAGGTGCTCAGCGAAAAAATACGGCGCAGACAGGATATGAATTTTCGCTACGGTGAAATTTTTTATTTGCCTTTTGGAATCTCCCTTTGCCGGGATTTTCGTTCACGGTGTGGAATCTTTTTCAGGTAAAAAGAGCAGGCCAGCGGGCAATGTTTCACAGCGACAGTTCCAGTCAGATTTCATTTTCCGCGTTTGACGGACGATTAACCGACGAGAGAGTACTGTCGATATTCCGTCATGGTTTTTAAACGCGCAACAACTCGATGAAACTCAAACTCTTTGGTTTTTCCATCGACTCGACGGTGCTAGTGCTACTGTGACCTGATAAAAAAATAAAAAAAAAAAAAATAATCTATTCTCGTTTGTTGGATAATTGGTGTTTATACGGAACCGTGAACCTTCGAACGACTGCCCTTTCAGAAGGGTAGAGTTCAGAAAAACAACGATATAGATTCTCTTCGAGAGGGTCAAAGCAACCCCTGCTCCGATGGATATCGACTTGGCCAGACTTGCCTCTTCCTAGCGATCAGATTAAACACGGTTGACTGAGTCTCGTGGCCATTTAAACGCATTGTCAAAATCCGAACGTCATGCTGGTGCGCTTGCACTCGAAAGTTTCAAGAGGGTTATTACGTTAGTTTTCAAACTGAGAGCAACTCAGTTCCGCGGAACTGTGCTTATGCGAGCTTCGTTCGAAGGGAATTTTAGTTGGCTATTGCCCGACTAAACGAACCGTTGGATTGAATCCATTCCTTTCAATATGAATTCCTATTATAAGAATAAAAAATCACCGAAATAAATCCTACTTTCACGAGCCGGTTTTGTATGTTTTATTGATAAAAGAAAAAAAAAAATAATAAAGAAAAAAATGGAACCGATTGGCTTGTGAGAGACTCGCGCGTACAAGTTACGATCTCGTCGATAGTGAAGAGGTCGGTGAATGAAGCGAGGAAAGGAGCGGAAGGCACCGGAGGAGAGGATCGGAAAATGGTTTCTCGAGGCTGGTTCGCGTCTCGTCTTGCGCGGTTATTTTCGACCCGCTCTATTTCTGCCGGCGCTCCCTGCAACGGCCGAGGATCTCCCGCGCGTTTGTTGATAAACTTATTTCGTGCGAAAGCGGGGGAAAATGGCGATCGAGGGTAGAAGACAGCGAGAAACGACACCGGGGACCGAGTATAAAAATAAAAGGGTTGGCCAGCCGCCAGAGACCTCCTTCCCTCGGCTCTTTTCTTATTCTTCTGCGGAGACTCGCAGGCCCCATGCCAAGCCGCGCACCGACTGCCTAATTTACCCGTAAAACGACTAACGCCGATCCCCGCGTCACGTTCGCTCGATACTCCGATCGATCCCGTTCCACGTCAAATCGCAGTCCAATCGAACGTCGGAAATCCTGCATTCGCGCTTTCATCGACGATAATTCGCATTAAGGGAAGCGGCTGCCTTTCGCCTTTGCCAACGTCGATTCACGATCGCGTCCGGTTTTCTACCGACGCGATCCTCCGAGAAACCATCGAACGAATCTGTGCGGTTTCGTTCGGTTTGACGAGCGAGACTTTAGAAATTCAGCGTTCAACGAGTATAGAACAGAGGGATGAAAATAAAAGTACGGGAAGGAATGAGAAAAGGAGGACACATTGCTGGACGAGTATCAGAGCGGTGTAAGTTGCTTATTGTTTTGTACAAAAGCGTTCTCGTTGTCTATCGTTTATTATTGTTTAAGTGTGGAACGAAAGCGATGATTTTCGTAGGAATCGAAACGCCTGACCAAAGTCGAATTCTGCGAATCTTAATTGATGATCGTTAATACAGATTGTTATCGTTAATCGTCGCTGTTATTGCGAATTCTGCGTGCCACGTAATTTATCGTTGGCACTAAAGTGGCACGTCTTTCATAAGAGAATGGATGATCGACGTAGAAACGAACTAGGTCAATCTGTACGAACGAGTTCGATTTCCTTTGCTCGCATTTCAAGTGGCTCGTACACGGTCATCGAGCCGATCTTCGAGTCCGCGCGCGCGTGTTTCTCGAGTACCCTGAGCACTAGATCGCTTACATAAAAATGGTAAGGATTGAGAGCCACTGGTCATTCGGTTCGTCGACATCGCCTCGGTGACACATTTCTTTCCGTTCACGGAACACTCTGTGACAGCAACGACGACGACGACGACGACGACGACACTGACAAGTTACGAGAGTCTGAAAAAATAAGAACCGATTCCGTATGGGCAACACATGACAAACTCCAGCTATTCCGACAGGAGATCGCGTTGCTTCTTTTTTTTCGTCATATTCCTCGCCGGTTCTTTTGTCTCTTCGGCAGTGTCGAGACAAGAAAGAAAAGAAAAAATCGCGCAGACGATTTGCAAGAACGGTGGAACCTTAATCCATTAAGTTGACTCCTTTTTACTCCTTCTTAGTCGATTTATATTATTAAATTTCATCGAATACACGTGACGATAATGCGTGACGTAAATGCGATAAGTCCATTTTTGTTGATATTCGATAGATCAGACAACGTCGAATGACCACGTTGAGAATTATATCATCGTAAAATTTCCTTCTTACACAGTTTATCTTCGTCGAGCAACGTAACCGACGTTACACAATCCACGTGGTTGGGTAACCATCAACTGTGAACGATATTGCTTCTCATTCCGATGAAATTCGTGACTATGCCACGTAATTTTCCTCGGCGATTCCACGCATTCTCTTCGTACTTTCGTTTCACTCCTTCAATCATCATTAATGCGAGCTTCTCTTCGTGTATTCGCCGTTACTGACGCACTGTGGCGCATCGTGTTGAATTCCACAAAGTTTCAACCGATAGACTCTCGAATCTCATATTTTCTTCTTATCAAGCAAAAATCTTTCTTTTACGTAACAACGATTATTTTAGCACGCTGTTTATTATTCCGTTTCTTTTTCAATTCGAAGCCTCCTTCGTCCAGCCTTACTTTCTTCGCCAATCCTACGACCGTCCAACTCCGCTCTTTATCTTAACTTTGCACTTGGAATTTCATTCCAATTTCGTTACCAGCAGCTGCCAACGCTTTTAAGCGTTTTATTTGAAATTTACTTCGACTAAAAAATAAGACAATTTAAACAAATAAAGGAGGGAAGAAATTCACTTAAATAGCAGTTTTATTCCCACTATCGTTGTATCTCGTCGTTTCTAAGCGTATGATATATCTTGAAACAATTTCTTGAAACACGCAATGTTTTCTCCTTTTCTTTCGCGCGTTCCACAGAAGAAGCTGCGGCTGAAAGAACGTCGTATGGCGCTCGACAAAACAGCTCCCCAGATAAAAACCGATGTCTACCCACACTCGACATAGGAGTGCAAAGGGTTAATCCCAAAATTCGATAAAAATGATCGTGCAAGTAATAAGAACGGCGTTTGAGTAGCAGGAAAAACCTTGAACTTGCGAGGGTGTCAGAAGGCGGCGGTTAATTCTCATTCAGTAATCCGAGTATTAAAGAGGTTAACGGCACGAGCCGACTGTCTCGGATTTTCAGCAGAGGCGGAGGCGAGATGTCCCCATTGTTTCTGAATTATTTATTAGCCGTAGTTTGGATCGCAACGATTGAATGGTCAGTGACCGGATGTGACGTGCCTGCGGGCCAAGATGGCCGGCAACGATAATTACTCGCGTGTTTACGACCGATAAAGCTTGAATGCCCCACCTCCTACACGCGCCACACAGTGCACCTATGTGCCAACTCGCGCACCCAGTCCGATCGAGAGAGGTGAACTCGACACAGGCAGAGAGGGAGATGCGTGCGAGTACACAAAATGTCACGAGCACGGCCCTCGACATGGGTGGACATAGAGGGAACCTCGATGCAATTCGATGGCTTTGACACTGGTTATTATGAAATTTAAGCCAGCTCGCCAATATGCCTCAACAATATCGTTCACGCCGTAATTTTAATGGTCGGTAATCATATTTTCGTAAATTTCGTTGAGGATAAATAAACTATGTTTGCAGTGACAAAATGACGCAATTACAAGACTGGATAGTCTATAAGCGTAATTACATTCTTTCGTGTTTCATAATTTTATTAATCAGCTATAGATTAACGTTTCAGATTGATATTAAATTCTCAAAAAAAAAAAAAAAAAAAAAAAAAAAAAAAAAAAAAAAAAAAAAAAAAAAAAAAAAAAAAAAAAAAAAAAAAAAAAAAAAAAAAAAAAAAAAAAAAAAAAAAAAAGAAAGAAAAAAGAAGAGAAGAATAATAAATAACTGTAGTCCCGTAAGATGATTTATAACGGAAAGATGACAGGAATAGTAGTAAATTTGAAGGCGAATTTGAAAAAAAAAACTGCTTTTGAAATCACGTCACTTTTCTCTACCATTTCGATTTATGAAATCGACCAATATGGCTCGCCGATCGTTCAACGCATATATAAATAAATTCGAAGATTTAATTTATGTGCATAGAATTTTGTGCATAAACCGTTCCCACGACGCGAATACGCGCGTAAAAGTGTTCGAAGAATACTTTCACAAGAACGTAAAAATTTATTAAGAAAATTTGCATACCCGATTGACTACACGACAGATAATCAGCTTAAAATACAAAATGTTGGCTGGATTATAACTTTGTCTATAGTCTTAACTCCTTGTGGGCGTGAGTTAACGGCCTTGAAAGCATAACAGTAAAAACGACTTCACCGACGGTCACGGTACGACGACTCCGGAATCTATGCGCCAAAATCACCAGCCAGAACGTTGTAAAACGCGTTGCGAATGAAAAGCGGCTGCATAGAATTCGCGGCGTGCACCGCCACAAATCATCTCGTCGAACGCTATCGTCGATTCCATCTATCTACATCACTCACAACAAATATGTATTTAGCTGTAAATCGAGCACGCGTCGCTCGGACACTAACGTAATCAGGACTTTCAGCCGGCTATGTTCTATTAATAAACTATAGTTGCTTTCCTTACCGTCGCGATAATACATCTTCGATGATAATTATGTCGAAGGTTCACCAGCTGGCTCGACCGCTAATCGTAATGGGGCAATAAATACTATCAACGAACACATTGCAATTTCCTTGGAATGCAACGTGACAGAATTACGAGACTGAGATAAAACGTTCAACGATATTTTTCAAATTCCTTCGACAATTTACTCGCACGACTCGTCGTCCATGCGATTTTCATAGCTCGATTCTTCATTCAATTGTCGCGAATCGTTTTCACGATTTCCCAGTTTTTAGTTCATCTCTCGCATTCGTTCAACTTTCGATCGAAAATAATCGACACAGATAAAACTGTGATCGTTCGGTGGAACGATATCGCAGTTTTCGATTTCAAAGTTCATTCTCCATGCTGGATCCGTTATTCGCGCTTCGTTCGAGACACGAGACCGTAGGAAGAGTTTAGTTGATCGTACAGCGAGGAGAATCGGCAACAGTCGATCGTTATTAGATATGGGCTTTATGGGAGGCCGTAAACACGGAAACGAGTGAGAGGGGAGAAGAGGACACGCGTATAACCGGGCTCTGCGCGATCCAGCTACGTACCTGTAGGCTGACCTAACCCCTGCGAATAGCTCTTACCGGGACATCGATCGATCTACAGGGTGTCCTAGAATTTATCGTTTCCTGCTACAAAACGTTAGACCGTAACACGGACAACACGCTACCTTTGACGACAGTCTTGGTCGATCGATAATCGCGCCCTTTGCCTCGTCACCGTCGGGAATACCATGTGCAGTATGCAATCCCCGATCATATTTCGTCGCCAAGACTTTCAGTCGGCCGCGCGAATTGAAATTCGACGCGTATATTCCTTTTCGCGCCTCACGACCATAGTCGCCAATTTGTGAGTAGAATATGCATGAATAAATTAGACAGCGTGTTGAAATATGCGTCGATGCACTGATCTATTAATATTCAGACTCTGCGACCCTCGAGAAATCATTGCTCCATGTTATTTATTGCTAATTATTCTTGTTCGATTATTTGTTTCCACTGTTGTCATGATTACCGTTGAATCGATTATTTTTTGATATTTTAATATTGCTTCGATATTAACGTTTAACTTAATGTTTCAATACCGTTTATTACTCAGGTATTAATCAGAACAGCGACTTTGACGAGATATTACAAATTCGCTGCAATCTATGAGATACGCAATATCCTGTACAATTATCGAAACTTTTATTGCAACTTGTTCGCGAAACGAGATTAGGTTCTACGTAAACCTTGTCTTCGCATTATTTCGATGATATTTCACGTTTCTCGAAGAGTACATATATATATATATATTTATATGTAAACTCCCTAGAGTTCAAATGTAACAGGCACTCTCTCTCCCTCTCTTTACGGACAACACGGCTTTCTTTTTGTTTTACAAACAACCATTTTTTTTTAGAGACACTCATTTTTCCCAAACGGATGGACAGGGAGCGATATCAGAGATAAACAAAATCACAGAAGAAAGAATAATTATTTAAATCATCGAAGATCGACGGAGAGAGATCGCTTCTAGATTGGTATTAATTGTTGTTTACTCCTGTATCTCATTTGAGTATTCCTTTCGCAATAAACTCGATTTTCAGAATTCAGAATCGATCGTCTGAATTATCCCAAGATTACGTATATATATATATATATATATACACACACGCGTATAGATCTCGAGAGGTCGCCTGAGGGCCGTGAGAAGCCGATACGGTGAACCCTTTCAAGGCCTCGGCTCGTCGAACCGATGCCTCCCAACGCATATGTTTACACGATAGATAATGGAATAGAGTAAAGAGCCGTGGAACGCGGCCATTTCACGCGTACTTATCATTCGCTTGCTCTCGTTAATGGCTCTGTCCCTTTCGTTCAACAGACAACCGTACGATCGTTGCGACGAGATGGACAGCAGCTCGTTCTTGGAATCGCCGATCCGGCTGCATCGTCTAATCGCGTAATTAGCGCGCTGGCATGTGCCATCGTCATTGTATGATAATTATATTTAGTGGAACGACGATTATATCACGACGATTCTCTTTGTGCTGTCATCGTATTTCGTTCCTTTTTTAGAAATCTGCACGCGTCCCTCCGCACATTTATCATAGCTCGATGGAAATTAGACACACACCGGACAATCCATTTAGTTTATTCTGTCATTCTCTGTCTGCTATTAGACTGCGCACTTGTATGGAAAATTTGAGGATGCAAGAATAGACATTATGCGAACATACAATTACAAAGTATACGGGTTAGATGGATATTTCAATAATAATTCGGTACAAATAATAAGTTGAAGAAATTCCCTACGTAGATTCCATATTTTTTAACTGATACTGCTACCGATACGATATATTTTCGGTCTGATCGTTGCGATTAGATATACCTAAGATATACGATAGGTAGAGCCTATATTCTAGAAAATCAGCAAAGTGTCTGGTGATAATACGAAATCGATGGAACTTTGGATAAAAAGAGACGTTTCGCTGGAGCAAGTGAAGAAACGGAAGAAGTGGGTAGACAGCTCTGAACGGGTCTTGTTCGGGTCACGAACCGGTCGCATGTTTTGCTTAGGCTGCCTCGGCCATTATATTTTATTGTGTTGCACCGGTGACGTCACGACCAATTGACCTCCCCTGAGGCCACTCGGTGAGTTTAACGCCAGCCAATGGCTTCGTGCTACGTGCGTGTAACTCTCTGCGTTCTGTGGCAGTCGTTATTCCTGGACGAGACGACGGTTTCTGGTGCGCCGGCTTCGCAGCCGAAATGGAACGACCAGAGCACAGCTCCACAGCGAGCGAAACAGAGAACGAACGACGGAGAGCAGAGTCATGGGCCACTTTAACGTCGCGTCTCGACGCCGGAAAGTCTCCCTTGTTTTTTCTGGAACTGCGCCGACGTGACTCTCCCGGCCGGCAGAGTAGAAGCAGTCATTAGGTTCAAAGGCTTCTCGGTATCGGACGTAAACGGGTCTCGAGCAAAGTGTAGCTTTTGGCAGAGACCCTGCTGCGTGGAAATAGGGATTCAACGCTGGTAATACGTTTTTTACGACCGCTTCGACTTCGCCACTGGCTCTCTTCCATTCGATACGCTCGCATTCGCTTTTCGATACTTCCTCTCGCCGGCATACTCTTATACAACCGACTGTTATTCCACTATCAATGCGATTCGCTGCTGAAACTAATACAAAACGAACGCTATGGTCTTCTATTTTTACTCTTCTAAAGCCCGATCTACGAGTGATCGTAGAAGAATGTAGAAGCTTCGTCGGCCGAGTGTTTGATATTTCCTCGAAATAGAATTCTACAATGTGTAATATTTGTCTTATTATTATTTGATATGTCAACGTACGGTAATAGAGTAACAAATATTTGTTACGGATAGATTACTTCTTTATTGGTGTATTATGCCGTACGAAACGTATTGATTGTGGATGGTCACGGTTATTTTCCAATCGATTGTATCTCTATCTCTTCGTACGCGTCAGTCTGTTCGTCTTTCACTTTTTTTTTTTTTTTTTTTTTTTTTTTTTTTTTTTTTTTTTTTTATACAATATAGCAAACACGCTGATAAAACTAGTGATATAACACGGTGATAGAAGATTTATCGTGTCAGTTACCGTTCAAACAAAATGAACGCTTATCGCGAACACACCCACATTCCACATTGGAATGTTGCGACTCGATCGATGTCTCTAGCTGAAAAATCCTAATCGATCTTGAGTATTTTTCTGCCACACGCTACGCAATTCCTTCCATCTTGTTTTATCTCATCGTTAATCCTACTATTTACATTTAATCAAAAGCGAGTAATTGACTCGGCGCGTTCTCCTCGGTTGAAAGTGGGCAAAGATGAACGCTGACCTCTGCTTTCCTGCTTGACAAAGGGATGACTCATCGTGTTCTGGTATAGGTAGCGTGACCTATACTCCTATACCTATACTCGGCAATTGCTTAGAATCTAAGAAATGAAAGAGCTATGATTTTTATTCATACGCTAGCACAGTGTATTATGGGCAGGAAAGGAGATCCTGTGTCGCGAGATCGAGAAAAGCAATCGATAATGTGAAAGTAACTCGGCTTGTCGTGGAAACAACTGAGAATCGAATTTCTCGAGAGAATCCACCGTGGAAGAATCTTCTCGACATATTTTTCGTCGTGAGAAAAAGAAAAAGGAAAAAAAGAAAGAAAAAGAAAATAAATAAAACGTAAACTTCTTAACTCTTCTTCATCGATGTAAAAAAAAAAGTTATTGGACGTTTCTTTGGCGAACGTCTCGTAAAATGAAATAGAGGCAAGTTTCACGCGAGAGAAACCCAAGTACCCAGCTATTAGTTAAAAACTTTTACTCCTGACTTTCCCGATCTCGTTAAACCTGCGCCAGAGAAAAAGCTTCAAGTTCATCGAAGTCTCCGCTCTATCTTTCAGCCTGTAATTACAAATTCCCGAGATTCGTTAACTCCAAGTATGCAAGAATCTTATACTTATCTGTCTTTAAAAGCTCGTTTATTGCTCGTATCTACTTCAACGACGTTAACCTTCGCCTCGCAACCCGACAGATCAGTATTCATTATTCAGTTTGTTAGCTTTACGCCCGTTTTGCTGACTTATCGTCATTAAACTCGGTAGATTCTCGTGCCGCGGTACCGCGGTGGTGCTCATTTGCCTTATCGTGGGATCTTCTCTTCGTGTTAAACTGGATGCGTAGATGCATCAACAATGAAATACCTATAGATTCTTCTAACTTACAAATTATAGAGTTTCCCAGATATTTTATTCGTGGAAACGCGCACGGTTTCCTTATGGAAAGTCCCAATTTTACAGAGCGGAGGCAGCAGATTCGTTCTGGATCCAACGATCCGAATATTTCGCGCGGGATCGTCGGCTATCGTTTGGTAGAAGGGCGGCACTGTCGTGTACATTATGGAACCATTGTTGCGCTCGCGTCTCGGCTTGGCAACTAATTAATTCAGCTAATAAACGTCTGCGTGGATTCGAATAGAACAGGTGGCAAATGCTGTATCCACAGAAATTATTGCGTTACGCTGCACGCCGTGACGAGACGAAGAGAAGACGAGAAGAGACGACAAGAGAGAAGAGAAGGGAAGAAAAGAGAAGAGAAAAGAGAGGAGAGAAGAGAGGAGGAGAGAGGAAGCGCGCGTGCGCTTCATTCGCCCGGCAGAAAGTTGTTCCTATTAAAAACAGTCATTACGAGGCGGCCGCGTGCGTTTACTCATTAACGGGGAAAATAACGTTTGCCAATCTTTCTGGCTGAGCCAGCAATTAGAGCAAATAGCGAGATGAAAGTTTTCACCGATAACATTGTATGCGCGCGGCCGCTTTCAAATGCCTTGCAACGTGGAACAACGCGCGAGGGGGCCGCGTTGAGAAATATTTTATGGACACTCCGTTACGTTAACGACGTATTTAATTAAAGGATGCAACTGATAATTAGCGGCTCCGCTGATTTGCGATTAAACGTGGAACCGCGCCGCAGAAAAGGCTAATTACGATAAAAATTCATCTCGAAACGCGTATTTCGTCTTGTTCAACAGCCGCGCGTTTACAATGACGAATGAATATGAAACGAAATTACATTTGCAAACAAGTAGATCAAACTTCACGATTTTCCTCGTTACCCGGCCTTTGAATTCTCCCCGTTTCTGATCGCCCTAACCTTTCTTCTCACCGATTCTATTAGGTCGGCCGAAAAATAACGCGCAAACTCGTTGGAAAACAAGTTGACTTCGATGGCCCGCGACTTGTTCCAGTCGAAGGAAGCTCCAGGGGAGCACGAGAAAAAAGAATGGAGTGGGTCAGCAGACGTCTTGTGTTCCAGCAGAGATCATCGAAGTCACGAGTTCGTACTTACGCACGAGGAACACCTACGGCGAAGCAACTGGGAGAGTGTTCTTCCTTTCACCTTTCCCCTCCAATCCAGTCTTTGGAGCTGAATAGAAAGAGAGAGAGAGAGAGAGAGAGAGAGAGAGAGAGAGATCTGTCGAAACGAAATCGGGAAACAGTTTGGAGGAAGGATGGCGAGAAAGAGAGGCAGGAAAGTACCCTGGTGAGTTTATATCGCGACGGGACTATCAAACAGGGGCGGATACGAGGATCCCTTCGAGCCATAATTCTCGACCCAGTCGTCGTGGGTGTACTCTCGGTTAAGGGGATTTCACGCAGACAAGTTCTCGCGTGGCTGTGTGAAGGCGCCTGCATACACATACACACACAAACAGAGAGAGCCAGGCAAGGTTACATAGGCGGGCAGACGAGTGCAGGAGTCACTGGCGGCGATCTGTGTCTGAGATATGCAGTCCGACAGGGAGACCGGAGCCAAAGGGGGAGAACAGAGAGTCAGGGAACTGGTGTATCGAACAAAGAGAGACAGGTCGATATCTCTGTTCTGCCTGCTCACTGGGATCCCTTCTACGCGAGCGAACAAGCGACCGAGCGACCGAACCAACAGCGGAGGGGAAAAGAGGGATAACGTGGCAAACGGAGAACTAGCTGAACCGGTTTGACGGACCTCGACTGGTTTCATTAAACCCCGGTTGTAACCTCCTCCGTTACCTCCTCCTTCTTCTCTCAGGCCAGGGCTCTTTCCATCGTCTCGTCGCTGTGTACACGCACGAGCGAGGCTGAAAAGCCATTCGTGGCTCGTTTCTCTCGTTCCTGAGAGCCGAGAGCACACCAGATTTGCCTCTCTTTTCTCTGCACACTGCCGTGTAACTGCAACTACACACAGCGATACAGACGTAGTTTGTGCGCGCGCGTGTCTGTGTATGCGGCTAGAAAGAGGTAAGGTGCAAAAGGAAAGTCCCGGATAATTGCCGTGGTCCCGTAATGTCTACACACCGATGCGCTCTTCCCATTCCACCTAAGCCTCTACACACCTTTGTGCATCGCGTCGCCCTACTAAAAAATCATTACGAGATTTCCTAGTTCTTTCGCCACGATTTTAACGCGCAATTACTTTTTCTAGCCATCCGCCATAAATTCACCTTCCGACCAGTATTTGCCCGAGAAGTAGACGTACGTGTCAATGACTCGTGGACGTTCAAAAGGAAACTATAATAATATCGCTGGCGGTTATTCTCGGGCGTATCCATGCCACGATTTCGCTTGCCTACGTGCTGGCCCATCCGTGGCTGGGCTTTTTCTCCTTCTTGAAACGAAAGGGTGTCCGGAGAGCGGGGTAGAATGAGAGGGTTGGTTGAACGAGGGATTCTGCGAACCGTGGGCCTGCGAGTCGTTGGATCAATACGCCGTCGAGTAATTGCGGTGTAACGATCGAGGGGGCGAAGAAGCCCTTCCCCTCTCGCCCTATGCTCGCCCTCTCTCACTCTCTCGGTCTCACCCTCTGAAAACACGTCGATATGCACGCAGATATCACGCGGATGATTCAGACGCGATGCTTCAATCGAGATAGCGATTTCATTTCTCCTATCGCGCACTCCCGACCCACGCTATGCTGCACACACTCCGCTCGCTTCTTGCACACTCGTCAACGGCAAACAGCTCCATTTGAGAGTTCGTTCCTCGCGTTTTCGCCAATATCGCTGGAAAATTGTTTCAGCAACGCGCAGTTTCACCGAGCGCCAATCATCTCCGCGCAACGATTTCCGCGAAACTCGCGATAAAATTACGCGAACCTGGTCGTCCACGTGAACGCTTGTCGAGGGAAAATGTAACGATCGTGGAAATCGTCTTATCTCGATAAAAGCTTCCAACAGGATTCTCCAACGATTTTATCGTATGGAAATCATTCGCAACGGAGCTACGTTCCACGCGTTCTCTTTATTACGACCTTGTTCTCCGCCGCGGTTCTGTCGCCTCGAGCGGTTCGCTTCCCCCGAATTAGTAAATTACGACCGGCAATTACCCGTCGGTTAAACGTAATCGTTACCACGGAAACGATCTTGACCGCACTCAACAGCTTTGCTACCTTCCAATGCCTATTTAAAGCGAGCCCCTTCTACGAAACGCTCCTTCCAGCTATTGTTCTATATACTTGTCCATGAAAGTATTCGAGAGAGAGGGAGAAAGAGAAATTTCTTTGCTATCACGATGAAACACGACCACTGTAATCGTACTGATACCGGTTGAAACCAATCCGAAGATGTATATACGAGTTACAAGACATTTAACGCAAAACGAATCTTCTGAATATTAAAGCCTCGCTGAATACCGAAGCTTATTTTAATATAATGGATAATTCGATTAAATCGAAAATGCAGAAAAATGACGATATTACGGCAAAGAGTGTACTATAGCTTTGTATCGTAAGTGTTGAAATACTTTCGCGAATCAATACTGTGAAAGATCACCAGAATCAGCAACGAGTTGCGATTCTACATGCGCGCGCGCGTTAAACACACACACACACACACACAAAGAGAGAAAAAAAAAGGAACTGGCACCGTTCTGCGAGAACGGAACATCTGTTTTTACGTCGATCCGATTTCAGCAACGAGAGCAGTCGTGAAGGGGGCTTGGCAAAAAAAGGGAAACCTAGATCGGTTCGTCATTTCTATCCTTTTAACGTTGCGTGACTTTGCGCGACTCCTTATCTAATCTTCCGCTCGTAATCTTTGTTCACGCGAGAAGGACCGTGAATTTAGGTTACACCGTAGTAGGCACAGAGAGAAAGGGAATGAAAGAAACGGAGGAAAAGAGACGTCAGAGAAAGACAGATGCGGCGTGCATGTACACGTATAAATAGACGAAGAATCGCTGAAAGCCGAAAGCGACGGAAAATCCTGGCCGCTGGCCAAACGTCGCGAGATAAATAATTTATCACTATCGTGTAAACGTGAGTGGTCGGGCCAGCTGGTTCGTTCGCGTCGCACAACTACTTATCCGTCATTGTCCATTTTCTCCATCTCTCGTTTCCTTTTCGACCTCTTCGAATCTCTCTCTTTCTCCTCTTTCTTTTCGCTCGTATACAATTGCTGGCAAAGATATTCGAACGCTCAAGCTCGCTAGAAGTCTCTTATCTTCCTTTCTGTGTCTCCTATGAAACATCTCTAAATCCAGTAAAGCTCGAAACAAATCTGTGTATGCTATATAACTACGTATACGAGTTTCTAAGGTAATATATAGCTTGTAATTTCTATGTAGATACGTTTCCAAATCGATTTCAAATTCGATGAATATAGTCGTGACAGTCGTGTCCACGGTGCCAATGAAACCTCGAAATGTTTTATGTGACACATAATACATAAATAAACGTTTTCTATGTTAAACGTTGGAATACTTTCGCGAGCCACTGTACGCTTCCAAAGCGATCGTTGGAATCCGCTAGCATGTCCAAAAACTTCGCTTCCTCTCAGGACCGTTTCTTCGACCTTTCTTGCCTGCGAGCGTGGTCGAGGCATGAATGACGATCAAAGAAGGTCGGCGGATCGTGTAAAACCGTCGTCGTAAATCCGTGCCATTTCTTCGCGTCCTCGACGAGGCGGTATTTCGCGTATCGTTTCTTGGTGGGCGTGCCGCGAAGTTAGGATCGCTGTTCGTTGAAATACGAATGGTTTCGGAGATTTAAGCCCGCGTAATCTTGCACATGGCCATGCGTTCAACGGTGACATCCTCCTTGTCCACCGATGATCTTGCAGTTACTCTTGACCAACTTTCTGTCTTTGAACGATTACACTCTCACACAACCTGCATTAAACCACCTATTTTTAGTTCCATATAGCTGCAGTTTTCCAAGCGAATAAATAGCCTGCCACTTGAAAGTATCTGCACACAGTTGTTTCTTTTTTACATTTCCACGCTCTTGAAATTCAACAGCGTTTATTTACATCGACGGTAAGGCGAGTTCTTGGAAATAAAGCTGAATGGATTTAAGGAAAATTCGAGCGATCTGGTCGCGTCCAACTATCGGTTCGTCGAGTTCTTGCAGAACGAATTGCCGAATCTGGGTTAAGTATCGTCACATACGCGGAATCTAACTCCAGTCAATATTGATTCAGCTTTCGTGGTATTACTTGGAATTCCAACTTGAGAAAGAAAGTTGCCGCTCTCTGCGGCAATCTTTCCAACACACGTAATCCTTTCTCCGGCTGGACAATTAAAATATATACGTTGCTATGATACGAGCGCGATATCGAAATGGAAATCGCTTTGCCGGATTTATCGCGCGGATCATCCTGTTATTTCAAATTTCATCGTTCCGCGATCTGGACAAGATTAAACCGCTATTGTCTCTGAACGTGACGTTTTTATACAGTATATAAGTTATACGTACTATTATCCCTTTAAATATTGTAAAAAATTACGCGGACATCCGAATTTTCGTATAAACGATTTAGGAAAAATTCAAATCTTCTATTCAAGTTTCCTCTAAATGAAGTATTTCGTCGAATCTCCGATAGTCACAGAAATAACAGCGTAGATACGTTTAAATCGAACACGCGTTAGCGCGTAATCTTTTGTAAAGCAACGAAATCGTCCGCACCTTTATTTCTATCCCGCGAACAGATTAAATTTACCCGCTACCTTTGTTATCAAAATATCACGGTATTCGCAGACGCCGATACGAGCTACGTGTGCCGATAGCCACGTGAATAATTCTCGGTCTGGATGACCTGGTTTAAAGTTCGAAACCGAGCGAAACCAAGACTACTACATAATGCTTTTAACCTGTTATTTCACACACCAAGTTTTTGTTCGTGTCTCGAGAAACGAAAGCGGAAAATTATTATAAGAATGTATCCACGTATCTGTCAGTCTTTGATATTAACTTAAACATCAGCGCACAGATTGTAATTAAGATTTCGAGTCGAAGTCCAAAACAGGTTTTACCTGCTAATTGCATGCAATCAGGTGGATCAGGTTTCTGCGTTACTTTGAATCCAGATTTCTCCTAGTCATACTTGACAGATGTTCTCCTCGATTACTGCGAAAACCTACACCACTTCGCTTGCAAGACTCTCCGATGCAATGAAACTGCCAATAGTAAACATTCTCAGAAATTGTTTTCAATTGTACAATGTTAAACGTATGATTATATTATACTAGATCGTATTACTAGGAAAGCTGGAAATCCAAATTATCGAACAGCAGTAAACAAGAGGCTGAGGATTCTTGCACGTGGCAGAAGTTACGGTAAAATATCTAAATGTCGAATATTGCGATGATCTAAGGACCGAGGAATTTAAAAATGCGACTCAAAATGATAAATAAGATTTCACAGGAAACACGTGATCTGGAAAAGTGCGTGAAATCGCGTTTCTCGTCTAATCTTACGCTTACGAAAAGAGGTCGGTATCAAGAAACACGACGTTATCGTGTTCCGCCGAGATAAACGAAACAGCTTCCTGAACGGTCAGCCAAAAGCTTGGCGAAGCGATTTTTGTCACGGAAACGAGAAAGAGGAGCGAAGAACGATGCGTTTCAGCGTTTATACGGTTTCACTTTACACAGACTTTGCTCGCGTAATCGGATAGAATCGCACCTCACAGAAATTCAAGGTATTTCTCTTAAAGCAGACCGATGTATCGTGAAAAAGATAAAACCTCCAAAGTGTCTAATGGAATACTACATACATACATCTTTCTTCCGCTTGCGAGGGAAATAGAAAATTGCGAATCGCATGATACCGATCCTTCCACCTCGAGTAGTTTCTTACCTGCAACAAAAAGAAAATATCGATTTGTTAGCGACCAGTTCTCAGTGCTTAGTGAATTATAATTATTTTATATCAAAATGTTTCGAAAGTCTAGAAATTAACCATATTAATTTCATATTTTTCCCATCTTCGTTGAATCTATTTTTTTTTTTTTTATGAAAAAAAAATCGCAAGTTTGTATTTTGGCAACTAAGTGATCGCGGATCTTGTCAATATCACCTAATGACAACTCAAGTTGCCTAACCCCAATGGATCACGAAGAACGAAGGAACGCTCGTGATAAAGGTATCAGTTTTAAATCTTCCTGGATGCTGATCGCTAGTTTCTTGGTTGCACTGTCAAAGGATGAAGGCAACGTGTAGTACAGAACGTTCAACAGGAATTACACGGAGCTCGAGAAAAGTGAATGTGACCCGTGTTAATTAACGTCGATACAATCGCCAGACAATCGTGTGCTCGATTGCTGTCGGAGAGGCAGTTACGGAGAAATCTAGCGCAAGGGTTGCATTGGATTGTGTAAGAGAAACAGAGACAAACCTACGTCGAACGGGGAATTTATTGTACCGGTTAAGTTGTACAGAGGTGTTGTTAGATAGTCGAGTATATCGATGGTTAGATAAATTCATAGATAGTTCTGGTAGAGAGTAGCAGGGGAAAACAGAAGCTGATAGAGGGGACGGTCGAAGCGATGGTAACAGAGAACCGCCACAGAAAGCCATTAACAAGTTCGACACGAAAGTCGGAAAGTTAGCGAAACTACCATGAATTGCTGGTTGGTGTTGGTATATCGTCAGTTTATAGCGCAAGTTCTACTCGCTACTGTCACGCTATATACACAGAGAAGTGCGCACGGCGGAAAACTTCATGAAAACTCTCCCTGCCTGTCGACCCGGCGAAACTTTTTAATTGATTTTATTTAGTCATCTCTCATCCCGCTCTCTCGCTACCTTCTCCCTTTTTTGCCGCTCCTATAATCGTAGCGTGTTTGTCGACTTGTCCCTTCACCGTTCCTGCATTTTCACCGTCGCAGAAACTACCGTCCGGAAAGCCTGTCGATCTTACACCCCCAGGGCTCCGATTATCATGCCCCAGATAGTCCTCTGGTACTACGCCAAAGGATTTAATTCACTGGAACACAACCCCCTTTTTTTTCGATGACACGCTCGATAATCCTGTCCACGTTTTCATTATTTTTTTTATACATTGATCAACGGCAATTCCGTAGACCATCGCGCTATGTGTTTCTTTCCTTTTTGCTTAACAGGATATAAATTTAAGCAATGCAAGTACGATAAATTTATTGCTTGTTAGTTCTCTTGCAAGTATATGGAAGTATATGAATTTCTACATTTAGATTTAGCTAACGTCTCACCTACGTTGTTTTTCAAAACATAAAAATTTACATAAAAATTGAGCGCATAACGTAATAGGAATTTCGATAAACATTGGACATTTTCCAGATCTTCCAAGAGCTTACGCGCGAATATAAAGGATCCAATTTGCCAAAGAAAGATCCGACAATAAGTAGAAAGATCTTCTAGAAATCCTTAACAAAAATTGTATGGCGGATCGATTCGAATTTCAACGAGACGCAGGGAACTACCGAAAGTTAAGGGATTTCGCGGTGAGAATGTGAGCAATCGGAAAACTTGCGCGACACGAACAAAGTTTCGATACGACGCGACGGGGAAACTGTGCGGAATCGTATAGAATTGTGTCTACTCGGCGAAACTAGCACGCAACTTTGCGAAACAATCTGCTCATACTTCACACGTTCCACTTCCGGTAATCTCGTGAAACTGCAATGGCTCGTGTTTTACGCCGTTGTTAACCAGTTAACGTTACTTTATCTACGAATAATACGAAACTTGAACGCTCGCAAAACAAATTTTTCTCTCGATAATAGCGTTGCCAAGTTTGAGCAAAATAAACGGAATATTACGTGAGAGCGTATCTTGCATCATCGTTTGTTGCTTCGATAGTCGGAATTTAAATTTCGAGGTAAAAACGCGAATGAAACGCGACGTTAACGCAACGTTCAACTCTTAACGGATCGAATTATCGCGCACGCGGCACATTTCTCACGCCCTTTCATCCAGTCTCCACATCGAATTAACATCGTTCCTACAAATTCCCTATAAAACGATGGCACGTGGCCGACACTCGGACTACTATTCCAGTTGCACGGATAGGAACAAAAACAGGCATCTCAATAGCCGTATGATTATTGTCCGCCGTAGAAACTAGCACACGCTCGCTTGGGAGATCGCGGACCGAAGCAGGTTATGTTTTCCTTTGCGATCTCGCGTAAAAGCGAAACACAGACAGAACGTATACGATGCGTCAACGTGGAGGTGAACGCGGACGTGGACACACACCGGTGGGTTTCCTGCACGTGTCCCACGGGAGGGACACGCATCGCCGCTGAATCCCAGCGGCACGGCATTTACGATGTCTCTCTCCTTCGCCCTTTACCTGCTTGCTTCTCTCGCTCGTTCCCGAGTACACGGTTCGACGAGCCTCGACACACAAATAGTCGAGCGGGCTCGTCGGTTCAACGTGTAACGAACGGACGTGTGTGCGTGTATATAGCTCGGCTACATAAAGCCCCTCCTGGGTTTTATGTGGCCATATAGATACAAGCCCGGTTCCGAGTAGCGTGTCTGGCATCTTCGTATATAGCGTGGTGGCGTGGGCTCGCGGCTGGCATGCATTATTCACGAAGTAGTCACAAACTGAACCCGCTCTCCCGGCTCCAACCCGATCTGCCCGTGACTCCGCATACACGCGCATCCACTTCGCTCCGACACCGTGCACGGCTACGCGAATTTGCTACAATGCAGTCTAGAAGATTAAGCCTTTGACTGGCGCGCGTTCCGCACAGTCTTTTCTTTCCATATAGACCTTGCTCTGATGGATTTAGCAAGCAGCTTTTTCTTCCAAATTGGACGAATATCATCGATGGAGAGGAAGAGGTTTAACCGTGCGTAAGCATACTTTTCTATCTTTCGTGGGCAAATTCTATCTATGTTTATGCTTTGTTGTCTCTTTTTTTTTTTTTTTTTTTTTTTTTTTTTTTTTTTTTTTTTTTTTTTTTTTTTTTACTGTTCTAGGCTTTTGACAAATACGAATAATTTAGTCAGCTGACGTTACTGTGTTATTCGATAAGTTTTTTTTTTTTTACAGAATATAAATATTCGCTTTAAAGAGATTCGGTCGAGCACTCGGATTAAAGTATTTCCAGAATATTTTAAATCACTCGTTAAACAGACACTTATAATTCTCACGAATTTTTATTGTACGTTCGAGAAACTTGTAAATTGAGCGGCAGCGAGGCAAAAATCAATGCATTTACAGAAGCGTACGTCATTCGCCTATGGATATCTGGCAGCTTGCATGTATAATTCGCGTTGGCAGAATGAGCAGCTTGTTACACGATCTTCGACTTAATTACGCTAATGAGGACGTTTTGTCCGGTTCTTCGTTATTAACGACACTATTTCTGTGTCGCTGACCTTGTCTGTCTTGCTCCATTCTCTATCTCTCTCTACGTCTGCTTCTCGCAATCCTTTCTTATCTCGTCTACTTATTTAATTCATTAAATGTTGCGAAAGATACGCCGGATCGCGCTTTAACTATTTATCGATTTAATTTTTATTTAGATAAATTTTTTACACACATCGTTTGGTAGAGTCGAACGACAGATATATACGAACTAAGATACACGAATAAAATTATGTAACCGTGATAGTGCGCTTTTAGAATTAATTAAACTTGCTATTCCAGCAAATTAGAAACGTATAATTCGAAAACGATCGAATGATAAAAAGCTGAGAGGGTTCGTAGAAACAGGAAATCTATTTGAGTGAAAAATCGTTTTCTCATTCGATACACCCGGAGATAGAATATCCGCTATAAAATTAGAAAAGCACCGCGCTCGTCAAACTCATGCCACATCACGGCCAATTACATTCATCGTTCATCCGTACGTTACCCTATTATTGCGATATTATTGAAAATACATACACGGAGACTGGCGTATCGCTTATGCAGCGCTGTAACTAATAACACACTTTCGTCCATCCAGACAGAAAGCTGCACTTAACGTTTAACGCGAACTGCAATTACGGAGAATTACCTCGAATTTGCATCTAGTCGTAAGTATATTATTTACGTACAATGTACATACCACATTTAATAACGTTTTATCAAGTTATCGAGCAATAAACAAGGGATCTATCAACTAAGTGAAATTTCACGCGGTTAAATAGCAGCGAAACGCTTTATTTCAATGGATCGACAATACCCTTCTGAGGACCCTTCGTTCAAAGTCGGTAGACGTATAATATGTATGTCCAGCGTCGAGGACGAGGTTCGTTTCTCAAAGCTGTATCTAACCGTCGTCATGCCGGTACGCTGATTAATTAAGGAAAATTATTAATTTCTACCATGGCGACGTGGAAACTTTATGCGACGTCAAACAGAGGAGACGCGAACGTCGCTTACGAGGGAAATTTTTCCTCAAATTAGCAAGCTCGACTCTAGGGAAAAAATTCAACATTTTTCTGGATTCTGCTCGAGAGAATATAACTCACGTTGAGTAACTGGAAATAACCGCAACAAATGGGACCGGAATATCTTGCCGCGTTCCTTGCATAATCACCAGTCAGTTGGAAATATCGTTAACTCGCAGATAATTATCATATTTGATGTATTCGGTATGGACGCATAATCGTGCGTCATGGTGATTCGCATGATAGAAGTAACGATAATTCTATAGAGCACGATACCGATGATTAAACGACGGATCTTTACGCGCGTTTATATTTTTATTCGTTTTCACGACAAGAAAACAATGAAACAGTGTCCTTCGTTGTTCTCATTGGGAAATCCAATAACCGGGAATAATTGAAAAGCAGAAACATAGAAAGAATAATCAAGTTGAATATATAAATAAATAAATATGTATATCGTGCACTGGTAGTTAACGCTTGCGTGATGATAATGTCGTGTTACCGATCACAGCGCAAATGAGTGCAGAAATAAAACTATCTATGGACTAAGCTAATATAGATCGAACGAACGTTTTATCTTATCGCAATAAGTTAATATTTTGATTGAAGGAGGAAACGAATTTATTCGATATCTTCCCTTTCTCCGCTCGCGTATTTGCACAGTTGTACGTATTCCTATCTAACTGTAAACTTTCTCGGAACTCGCCTATCGACTTGTAAATTAAAAACAAGCATGTCGAATTATTACATAAGCCTCTATCCTCGTTTATCTGTTCGCGGCCTCGTAATCGCTCTAATTCCTACGCGAACGAGAAATGCTTCGTTTCCCTGGCAAGCAAAAAAATCGACCCACGGCAACATTAACTACGGATTATTATGCAATTCATTAATAATTCACCGGTGTTTGAATAAGAATATTTCGAAGCCGATTAATCGATCTCTTCCTGCTTGTGAACAGAGCGTAGAAGGTGAAGAAACGAGGACGACTGTTGGATTAGCTGGTAAATCGATTTTCCAGAAGCTCGGTCAGAGAGGAAGAAGAAAGTCTGCAGTTCGATTACGCAAGGAGAAAGTCGCGCCAGCGAAACGAACGAAACGCCAGTCTTTTTGCGAGTCTGCTGTCCCTTGCCATCTTCTCGCCTCCATCGACCCATAATCGAGACGAACAGAGAGAAAGGAAGAGATGCCAACCAGCAGAAACAAAAGAGAGAAAGAGAGAGAGAGAGAGAGAGAGAGAAAGGAGAGACAAGAAGGAGAACCGGTTCTGCGAAGTCCATGGCGTGTCTAATCACGGCGCTACACGAGCGTTACGCTTTGGCTGCGCATGAAAATACGTATATACACCTATGTACCTATGTACTTGCGTGCCTGTATGCCAACTATTTATACAAGGTGTTACAAAAGAAGAGTTTCAGATTTTCTTAATGCTTAACGAGAGATGCGAAGGATATGTAACAAACGTAGACCCTAAGATGTTAGGTTTGGCAGCCGCTATATTTTTCAGCTGATGCGATACAACGCTTAAATCAAATATTTGATGAAAGATAAAGACGTGTCGATCGATCATCGAATTTACATATTCAAGAAAGACACACTGGTGGCGCGACGGTTCGCAATTTCCCGATCACAGTCTTCACATCGTGAAACGTGAAAACAGATCTTTACGTTGCTTATGAAAATAATTCATTCGGGCGCTTGCGATGGCTGGTGAAAATAAAATACGTATGTATTTTATTAAACGATCGAACATTGTGCTATGCCTTTACAAAGCCTTATATCCTTTTTGTGAAACAATCTGTAGGTACATGTGTACTGGTGCATCTGTTGGAATACGCGCGTAAAGCCCGCTGCTCGTAACGTGAATCGCGGCGTACCGTGACCAGAATCGTCTATTTGCCTCGTTTCCTTAATGCATCTCGTCGCACGTAACTCACGATCACGATCCACGAATAGTAAAAACGCGGAGAATGTCCCAATTGCTAATAAGCAGTAATTTTATTCGACTTGCCTGGCACGATACCCGTTGCACGGTGAGTGGCGCTATACGCGAGAACGACGCATCGCGTGTTCACGTCATCGTCGACTACGATGCCATTATATTTTCGTGTTGGAATTTAATTAGAAGCTGACACGTAGGAAAATATACCGCGGCGGTATGCGTTCTGGGTATCAAAAAGTGTAGATCAGGCTGGTTTACTTTCTGCACGATAAGGTAGCTGTGACTCATTGTCGACTATCAAGTACAGCGGGGTAAAGTTTGCGGTGACTTGTCCCGGAAAACCGATATCTAAAGCTAGACCATGTTCTTTTCCTCGAGAAGGTTCAACATTTTTCGCGGTGCACAGGTAAATGAATCAACCTGTCACGCTTTCCTGCAAGGCGAACGGCAGGCTTTTATATTCGTGGGAGAGAAAAAGGTGCGGAAGGTTACCCGCGAATTTTTCCTCCCGGAGCAAAAAATTATCCAGCTTCTCTCTCCGCCACGATATTCTGTCTCGACACTTTTTTATCCGTTTCGATCCTCTCTGCCTCCCTTCTTTCTTCGCAGCGTCAATGGTTTGACCAGGGCATCGTCTGTACGTTCCACGGTGCTCGCTTTTGAAAGGGAGCACGTTGGAAGGAAGAGGATGAAGTTTCATTTAATTAGGAAAGGTAAACATTCACCACGAACTTACTCGCTCGCTATTGTTATTTCTCCTATCTCTCGGCTTTCTCGAGGATCGACCGTGAAACCTGGCCTGCTCATTCCGACAGCTTTTTGTTTGCAGAATACCTGCGCAAGCCTGCACCCTACCTGTCCGATACAGACGCGGATCTCGAATCTTTAAAACCCAGGAGAAATTAATTTCACAGGGTTTAATCCCTTTGAAGCTCGAAACTGTCTCGCATAGTCATCTATCGATATGCTTTTATCAACGAATTAGTTAGTTATTGAAGTAAGTAATTACAGTATCGATAATAGTACTTTCAGATACTGAATCTACAGCTTACACTTCATACTTTCCATTAGGTTATATCGGTACGTAATAACGTGAAATTCCTTCAACTTTAATTGAATGTCAGATCTTGTCGCAGTTTTCAAATGTTGCGTTAAAGTTTGACAGAAATAAGCTAGTAAAATTTCTTTTTTAAATTTTTTTTTTTTGAAGTGTGTGTGTGTCTACGAGGAAGAGACAATATTCTTCAGCACTTCACTAAAAAAATTCAGCAATTCTTAAAAAAAGAATTTTCTCTAAAAAAGAGAAAGATTGATTATCTTTCAATTTACCGTTTCGATGGAAATAAATGTGAGCGTCAAGCGGTTAATAAGATGCCATACCGCGACTTTCTCCTGGAAAACTGCTAGCGGATAAACCCACGCGCTTCTCCCATGTATTTCTATCCAGCAACCGATCAAATGACAGGGTTTCGTTTAACGGCGAAAGCCAGACTAACTAGAGAGGAAAATTTAGCCGCGTCGAGTTATCGCAAGCATGATTTACGTACGTTTCAATTCGATAGCGATGCACACGTGCCAATAACGGAGCGAAACGTAGCGCATGAATTACATATTCATACGGCTGGAGCCGATTGCATCGCGGATAGCATTGCGCAAGCATCGCGTCTAAAAGGAACGTTTAAACGGTCTGATGTTCATTCCCATAGAGACGGATTGCACAAAGCGGCATATACGCAAGAACAGGATACTGCTTATATCTGGTGTATCTGGTTAATAAGTATGCCGCCTGTCCTTGAAAACATACTTTCGAGTTCAAGGTTTTACCTCGACGAACATTCGTATCGAAGTACACGAAATTCGACCAACTTCCATATTTCAGCGTTGCCAGTAGAGTCGTGGTCGACTGGACACTTCGGAGCGAGTTGCTCGAAAGCTCGTTCGAATCGTGGAAGATATTCCAGCATTTTGAAGATAACATACTGCCGCAGGCAAGAAGCAATTATGTACGCGTTTAACGATAAGCAACGTTTTATAGAAATATTAAGATTTCCCTTTGGAGAGCGAGCTCCGTTAGGAATTATCGCCGCGACGATTTAAGGCTCAGTTTCTATGAAATAAATACTCGCTTTGAACGCGACGAGGCAAACAAATAAATTTTCCCACGAAGTGGCGTTGTAGCTTTGGCAGCTGTTTTTATCCGAACGCGTACATTCCAAGGGAGAAAAAAAGACGCACGTCTGCGGTCCGGCAGCTCGACGATTCAGAAATGCAGCCGCGAGGGAGAGTAGAATCTATCTTGTGCTCTGTCGCTAAAAATAAACTTGGTGACTAAAAAGTATACTGGAATTCTATTTCGCTGAACTACGTTTTCCAGTGTTCGCTTATGCGAACTGAAATATGGAACCCACTTGTCCAAACGAGATAAATTTAATCGTATCGCGATGGTTCCGCAACGAGTTTAGATAAATAGAGTTATTACTACGTAATAAAGACACCGAGAAATGATATTCTTACGATGAAGAAATTATAGGCTACCGATACGCTATAAAACAGAAACGTCAGGCAGGAGCAAATTTCGAAATAGTAATTAACGCGATTAGCAAAAGAATGGCGCTGTTTCTGCCTAAATTGGCGCTGAAAGTAATCACCGAGGTTCGTTGGCAAAAAAGCGAATCAATTAGAAGGTGGACGAAATTGAGCGGCACGCTTTTAACTCTTCAGAGACGAGACTGTAGAGAGCCGAAATTGATCTCGGCGGAGGCGCCACTCTAAATGGAGAGTAACGGCCATATACCGGACTTATGGCTTCCTCTGACTCTTCCTTTAAACCATCCGCTATCCTTTCCCGCGGACCTGTACCTAACTGAACGCCGCATAAGGATTCAGGCCAGGCTTGGCCATAAATCGAGGATAACGACTGCACGGTGTACGCGCGGCGAATACCGCCATTAAATGGCAAGAGAGCGCGAGCTGGCTCGTGTTCCGCAATTATTTCGTCGAAGGACGACCGCTTCTGGGTTCCCCGGGGGTCCTCGTTCCGTCTCGCGCGAATGTGTGAGACGCCGCACGATCGAATACTCGCGCGCAACACTCGCCGCCTCTTCTCTCCTCTGCTCTTCTCTGTATGACCCAGGGACGTGCAGGATTTCGAGTTCTCGAGCGGAGGAAAAAAAACCTATACGAATGCCTATCCCAAGCCGAACCAGCTTCGAGAAGTTAATGTCTTTATAAGAAAACGACCGTTGATCGACCAATTACGGGATACTGGATAATTGCTTTCGCGATTCGATGCAACTTGTCCCGTGAATCGAGCTGTAAGCGTAATCGACTTAACGAACGACCGTCTACTGCGAATTACAGCAATTGTTTCAGTCTCGATATAGTCACGATATTGTTGCAATTTTTTGCTTTTCGAATACTTATTTATTTATAACCTAAAATAAAGCCCCTACACAACGTGAACTCGTTTTTATCGTAGACGTTTTAAACGTCCGTCGTATAAAGATCGTCCTATCGTCGACATTTGGAATTCCATTTTTGGAATTTAAACGGAGCCGCTTAAAGGGCCAGCTATCCTCGCCGTGTTTAAATTCCAAACACCACCTGCTGCTCTTCCCGTTCCTTTGCTCGCGGCTCAACTTAGGGTGTAGGAGAACGCTATGCGCGCGCGTGTGTATGTGTGTGTGTATACGTGTAGGCGTGTGTTGATTTTACTTCGAGTCCCTGGGCTGTTTTTATTTCGTGCTTCACCGGGCACGTGATCTTAATTCGAGCTCAAAGCACTGCGGGTTAATTTGGTAACAATCGAAAGTCGATCGAATGCGATTAGAGTCGACGTATTGCTTGGATCGCGATAGTCCACAAAACATCAGACAGATATACCGTTACTCTCTGCAATGTGTACGCAGCACCTGCTGCAAACGACGTGACCCAATGGAAAGTAAGAACATCCGTGTAATAACGGGTTACTCGAATTTTAGATACAGTGTAACTCGATTTAATTGTTTATATATATATATATATATATATATATATATATATATATATATATATATATATTGCGTATGTTATATAAAACATTTCAAAATTTCATTAACGCTGTAACGAGATATCAGTGTTAGGATTATATTGATAAAACAAATCCGAGAGTACATATAAAACTTATATAAAACACGTTTACTGCAAACATAAGCCTGATAAGAGATTGATATACGCTATTTGAATATTCGTGTGATTTCTGCGAAATACGCATTTATTCGCACTAAATATCTTGTAATTTCTATATATATTCTCCAATTTGTTTCAAACTTTACCAATACGATACACGATAGTTAAAACTTACTAATATTTCTAATGGAATTTTAATATATTTCGTGTAACATACATAATACATTCTTAAACAATTTCTACAAGTATTCGACGCCCGAATAATTTTATAGGCCACCGTGTATAAAACAAATTAGCATTTTCATGCCTTCGAAACGCAGACACTTTTACAAAACTGCAAAGAACACGATACGCGTTTACGAAGAAAAACGATCAGATATACGTATAACGTGTTCCGCGAGATAACGTCGAAGGATACGAATTCGCTAATCATCGAAAACAATCATGGCGGAGAGGATTTTTTAACGCCAACAGGAACTTGTCACTTGTTTCCTCGCTGGCGTTCTTTCAAAGGCTTCGCGTTGACTTTAATCGGATCGAACGGCACTAAGAGTTTGTGCAGCACATTACCTAAGAATCCAGAGCTAGGTTTTCGGTCGAAGGTAATCCCTTTTAGTCGCAGTAATCATCACGTCACAAAATACGGTCGCTTCCACTTAGCACAATCTCGACAGCGTTGATGCACGTTCGACGATGCAAATTCACACGGCATTTGCTCTAACGCACAGGTCGTATTCGATCGCATCCGATCTAATTCACCAAATGTCACCAAATTCGTCAAATTATTTTAATCCATCGATCGTAAGGAAAAAAATAGTTTTAAGAAGGGAGAAACCAGCAACACATCACACATCACACGGCAATTCCGATTTTCGTGAAACTCCAGAAGGTTCGCGCGTAGAGTGCGAGCGCGCACGAAGATTGCCGAAGATCAACGCACGACTACGATCACTCCCGAAGATTTCCGAGCGAGCTCGTTTTGCATCGCCGCGCACACAGCCAGCACTTGAAATTCGTATATTTAAGCGAATTCTTGAACCGTTTCCGAGGCGGTATTTTATCGGTTCGTTTATGCTTCGCGTCTGCCTTTCATCGTTACATTTGTGCGAATCTCCTCTTCCCAACTTTCTGTTATGCCGAAGTAGCGGCGTTGTCCAAACAATCCATGAACCGTTTCATTGTAACGAAGTGGAACCGCTGAGAGAATCGAAAATAATATAACAACATTTTGCCAGATAACAAACACCGTGGAATTTCTACGTCAGGGATTAGAATACGCTACATCGTGAGTTTACGTTCCCGAGTATTCCAAAGTATTCGTATTTACAATACGCTACGCGATTAACGAGAAACCGTTCGGCGAGAAGCACTCGCCTCGGCTGACGATAGATCGAGATAGGGCAATGCGACGAGAATAGTTCTAAGGTAAAGTTCGGGCGTTCCTGGAGGTCAACGATCCTCGTTTCTGTCGCGTCTTTTCGGCGTGTTTCGCTGAACCAGGACGCGACGCCGATGGAAAGAAAGGGAAAGACGAAGGCGCACGGGAAGAATCGCGTGGAGAACTGGAAGCGGCGAACCGGATTCCAGTGTGCCACGAGTCTCTGTTTGCTTCTGCGCAAGAATTTGTGCGCAACTACGGTCGCACGAACGAATGCCTCGCCGAAGATTGATCACAGACGGAATCTCTTCGTCTTTTTTCCCCCCTTCGTGCTTGATTAATCTTTTCTCGTATGAAATCACGACGCGGTAACAAGTGGGAAATAAATGGAAAATATCCGTTCGAATCGATTTCATGGGAAATTTATGTGTTTCTACGGTCTTCTTATAGCGCCTGGTTAAGATATACGCGGCATTAAAATACCGATTAAATCTGTTGAATAAAATTCAGTCGATTCGATTGAATCATATCGAAACCGTTGAATGAGAATAAAGAATTTGAAATGCGATTAATCGACACTTTGAACGCGAGCAAGATTATTCTATCTCTGTTTATATTCCATTCAAAGAGAAAGATAACGACAATAATGCAGGCGGTAATCCTTCGGGCTATGAGAAATTGAACGAAAATTCATGGCTTCGATCGAAGAATTCCATTACATATTTAAACGGTATTTCGAAGCAAGCCAATTCACTGGCACGTTACTTAATCTGCAAACCTTTTACATTTATTCTTCTCTTATCCACCGACTTTACCAACATTTTACCTTAGATACAAATGTTGGTTCACTCGATCGAAGGATTATCTCTGGCTGCGCGAAAACTAAAAGAAGAGCGTATTAACCAGCGGTACGATGGCAACAAGTGTTTCTATGACATCTAATTCCCCGTTTTAAACGAAATCGCAAAACAATTACCAGAAGCACCAATCAATTCTGACCGATCGGTGAATTCATCCCGACCCCTGTTAAACGATACTCTGAAACCAATAGGAATGATTCAGTGACGAAATTGCAGGACTAGCAGCAGCCTGTCCCGTAATTGCTATCCTAATTGAACTGCGTGCTGGTTTTGCGATATCCGATGCGGTATTGGATGCCTCGTAACGCTGTAACCCTGTAACACCAAATCGATACCGTAAGCTTTGCGAGCTACGCTGGAATGAGATACGCTGGTTTGCACGGCACGGGTGGTCGGATAAGAGGTATCCGTTATCGTGCTTTTTACGGATTCAACTTTGCTCCAAGACGCTCAAACCACGAGCGATCTTCTATTAAACGCGATATCGTGGTTTCGGTATCGCAGCTGCTTTATATAGGTCAGTCGCGCGTTTATTATCATTAGAGACACAGGTAGGGATACTGCGCGAGATTGTGCCGTCTAACGCTTAAAATATTAAATACGATGACGTATCAGCTGATGATGTATCTCCGCGCAACTAAACACAGTATTCATTGCAGCTGGCGGACATTCAGAAATCGATCACAGTTCGATTATACTTCGCACAGATAGATCAATAGATAGATTTCTTTCGCATTTTTCACGATTACCTGACTGCTTAATTCCTTATTGCGATTAGGCAGAGAAATCCTGGTGCGTTTATAGCGACGTTACAGCGGCATATTTGGAGTTACAGATGTTAATTTGTCGCTCGTGTGCTACATCGACAACAAGATACGTCGTAAAAATTCGTTAAATCGGACGATGTTGGCACGTTTCGATTTTCATCGGAAACTCGATTTATCTGCCCGAACGAGCTGCTCGGAAAGTGGCAAAGGATGGCGAAGAAAGCAACGGCGATAAAACGTTTCACTGGTTATTACTCGCTCGCGTTACGCAACCGAGGAATTAACCTGGTTTTCGTGAAACGTTCCGTACTCTCGCCGCAACGAGGCAAGGGGAAAGAAACAAAGAAGAGAAAAGAAAGAAAAAAAAAAAGCGCAGAAATCCTCGACACAGCATCTCCATCGTTCGCGTTAACGACTTGTAATGGCTGGTACGGTACACGGACCAGAGTGAATTTTTTTTCCCCTCGGACTTCGTGACCGGACATCACGGATGTGTTCATTTTGCTTTTATTCTGCCGGCAGGTACACGGATTCGGTGCATAGCGTTCGCGAGAAGCGTCCTCGTGTTTCAGCCGCGCGTAGAGCCGGTTTTTTTACGGCTGCCGCAGGCAACAGACCCGTTTTCGCCGAATCTGGTTGTAGCTTGTTTCTCTCCCTCGACCGGATTCAGAGACCGCCCACGATCCGATCGATCGTGATTCTGCGAGTGCGCTGCGAAACTGGCACCGACCAGATCCGGAGATCCTAGGGGAGAGACCGACACGCTGCTCGCTCCGTTTCCTCTCCCTTGTCCCTTCTCGACAACCACAGCGAGAGAGAGAGAGAGAGAGAGAGCTTTAACGACCGTGGCCCGAATCGACCTTGCTCCCTCTCCTGTTATTTTCATCGCCGACCAGAAAATGTTCTCACGTACACCTAGCAGAGAAAAGTGTTCGTTCGTCCTGCAATTGCAACGAAATTGGACACTGAAAGACCGAGCGCTGCTTTTACAACGATTTCGTCGAAACTTTCAGATATATGGCAAACTCCCGATGGTGGGTCGAAGCGAGCTCTGGTACAGAAAGATCCAGTATATACGTAGTTCTAATGGAAAACTGTTGCCACGTTTATTAGCAAAGTACACGTCGAACCCACGACATTTTCTTAAGTGAAAGGAAAAATCCAATACGAACATATACGCTAAATAATAGCGACTTCTTGGAGAAAAATCTGATAAGAAATACAATCGTTGTATTCGCTAGCGAACATAAATATCGGGTAATTAAGCGATTCGAAGCAAAATTTCATTAGAGGTTTCCTTGAGATTTCTCGTTTTTATAGCCGCCATTGCGTTACGCTCTTCAGGGTTGCGCGAGCACGAGATCTAATCTTCGCAGAGCGGTGGGTCGGAGGGGATTAGGTTTGTCGTGTCAGGGACTGAGAGCGTAAAGGGTAACCGAGTCAAAACAGAGGGAAGGGGAACGTAAGAAACGAGGTTCTATCCTCGATGGAGCAAGATAACGGATGAACCGAGGCTTCTAAAAAATAGCACGGGTTACCGTATCAGCGTTCAAAGTATAGCGTGACGTTATCGCCGTCGTTTAACCGTTTCCATTATGTGTCAAAGTGTCAAGTGTACAAAGAAAGCTCCAATTCCAATTGAGTGTGCAAAAAAGTAGAGTAGCCAACTCCACGTTTCTCACTTACATTATACAAATAACGTGATTAATATTCGATACTCGTGATCGCATATTCTCAAATTCATATAGATCTTGTTGTTAGAACGACGACGCGAATGGCGGTAAAACTTTCTTTCGCGAGATTACTTTTCTATATTTTGCTAATTCTGCATATAATCGGCTTGGTATGCGAAGCACGAACGGCACAACTGTATCGTCTAATGGCGCTAGTCTTCTCTCCAGCTTCGCGAAGAAACGATCAGAGTAAGAAATATGGTAACGATCAGGATACATCCTCAGGGAGCTTTAGCTCGGAATAATCGTCGACCAGCGACGTCCCTGTCGAACGACAGAGTCGAGAGGTAACTCTAAACCCTCCTCGGTCAGTGGAGTCAGCATACCTACTCAAGGTTAACACCCGTTTCGTCTTGAAATTCCATCCACGGCGAAATAGGTCCCCGCGCGCAGTGGACCAAGCAACCAGAGAAACAGAGGATAAAAGAGAGCGAGAGAAGGACAGAGGAGGAAAAAAAAGAAGCAGAAAGTGGAAAGAGCCGGTAGAGGGAACGAGATGGCGTTCTTCCTACGTCCTCGTGGCCCAGGAATTCTGGGTTAATGGCACCGCATTACGATCGCGTGACTTTAGTCAGATATCCGTGCCCGCGATCTGGATAGTAGTTGGTATCCACAGAGGGGATACGACAAGCAGACAAGGAGAGAGGGGAATGAGGAGAAAAATAAGCGAGCCGCGTGTTCCAATCGATCGTAAATACATATAATGCAGGTACGGCCGAATGTCTCTATGAGAGCGTTACGTGAGCGGCTTTCGATCGGTCGATTTACAGGCCGGTTATACGACTGCAACATAGCGCGATCGAGTTTGGATAGAAACTCGCGTTCGTCGTTTGCGATGCGTCTAAACGACGAGCAGTAACGTCACGTATTTTATCATAACGCGTGAGAAACGCAATTTTCCAAAGAGGATTTCTGTTATCGTATAAAGATGGAAAAAATGCCACGAAGAATGTGCGTGTGAAGATTGGATATCTTCGAATGTAGCGTATCGAAGTGGTGATCGAAGTGGTATCTCTTAATCTTTTATCAGCAAGCATATTTTCACATCTTTCGCGAACAAACCGAGTTGTTTGTGTCAACGTCTAATTCCTTTATTGCGTTATTCTACGTTCGCAAAACGCGATGAAACTTTGGAGATACTTGATGAAACCTCTACTATATTATGCGATAAGTTTTTAGCTTGAACGTTCAGAAGCTTTGTTTCGGGAAAAATAATAATAATAATAATAATAAATTTGAAGAAGTCCACGAGCGAAAAGAACGAGCGAGGGTCGATTGTACCGTCTGTAATTTGTTCTTTCGCCTGTGCCAGTCTTCTCTCCTTAACGGTATTCGTATCTTCTGACAAAATTCTGAAGCGACCAGAATCGAAACTCGCATTGGATTTGAAACTGCGATGGTGATATGAAAGTTTCTTGGTCGTGTGACAAATCTATTTCCAGGGGAATTAGCGATGACACGCGGAACAAAGGGATTCCGTATCGACGTTGAAACGTTGGTCAATGACAGTCGGATGACGAGAACGAGACTAAAACGGAGGCGATCGGCGATTAATTATCTATTTCTCGCGACGAGGATCGACGTATCGATCCGATGATTCTCGATGAGCTGTGTGCTTGAAAGCTGTCAGGACATTTCCAAGTAGATTATTTCGAGTATCGGTTCGAATGGTCGCGGCGCTCTAAATTTGTCCAACACCATTCTGTCTGTCTTTATACACCGGGAAAATTAACGAATTACACTACCATCTGTCATTTCAAATTTTCTCTCTTATATTTATTCGTTTATATTTTCTTCCCACGAAATATATAACTTCGTCCATTTAATTATTTATATCAGTTGCTCGTAAATTAAACTCTATAAAGCGTGAAAAGCGTTAATATTAAGAATTTTATTTCCTCAAATTTGCCTCGCGCTCTATGATTATTTATATCGTCTATTTGTGATAAATCAGCTTTCCAAAGCAAGTTATTTATTTTCGAAGAATTTGTACGTTAATCACAGGCGGATAATGAAATTCTGAAATTTATTAAAACACGATCATCCAATATCAGACACCCTGTGGTGATCGTAAGCTTATATACACGTGTATATAATGTCGAATGTCTGAGATACTGAGATCTGGCGAACAATGTAAAGGATATTACACATGCCCAACCACCACCAACGCGTCAACGTCGAAAAATCCAATAAATCTTTTTTTATAGACTTATCGTTATTAATAATTCTAACCCCTTGCAATTATACAACATAGCGCGCATATATATATATATATATACATATATTTAGATATCGAGTAATACGGTGATAAATTAAAATTCCTTTATCGATTCTCCATACAGGCCAACATATAATATTAATAAGAAGCGAATAAGCGGATACTAAGAATGGTTAGTGAAAAGATATTAAGAGCATCTGCTGTCTAAGCACCCTCCACGTTCCTCTTGCATTTTAATGCACTCCACGTTCCGGTGACTTCGCAGGGGATATTCAAGATTATTGCCCTCGCTCCCTTTCTACGAGGAAGGACATTTGAGTCGGGTCGAGCTGTTCGGGATTGTGTTTCTCGCACGTGTGTACCAGACACGACCAGAACGTGTCTCCGAATAGCTTTCCTTTTGGATTCTTCAACGAACAATCGCTAACGCGACGACAACCCAGCGACAGCCATAAAGATCATGCGTGATTCAACGTTTCACGTTATCGTAGGGCTTCCCTGCACGATATATCGCTTTCCAGCTAACGATTATCATTGAATCGACGAGTCATAGATTACAGCTTGATACGCATCTTCTTCGTAGTCTAAAAGTGTTATCATAGGGAGGAGCATAATCGCGCGACACGCGATTCGTGAACTTTTGGTATAAAATTTCATTGGATTCTGGGGCATCAAGATTTCCATGAAATCGATCGTCGATCGTGGGAGAATGTTCTTAGGTGGAAAGTTTAGCTTCTCTGAGTTTTCAGTAGGATGGCTCGCATCGAATAACAAAGGGGATAGAGCAACTGTTGTTTTGAAATGCACTTCAGATGCGTCTGGTTATACGAGTATACGTGCACTGGCAGGCTATTTGCGGAACAACAACAAACTTTTGTTTCCGTGGACAAGTAGAAACGCGGGCGTCGAGACGCCTTGAATCGAGAATTTCGTTTCCCTTTTTTCCTCGTTAGACTCTCGACGTGCCGGTACGTTTGTTCGCGCGAAAGGTGGCATAATAAACGGGAGGCAGGAAAATAACGCGCGAAGACCTGGTTTCGCAGTCGAGCCTTCGGCGAAGAATATTTTTCGCCGAACTGTTTGCGTTACTTCCGTATCAATAGCTGTCGATAAAAAGAAAATACCAAGAAAAGTTTCAAACTGAAGAAAAATACGCTCTTGGATGATCCGCGTAACCTTTTTAAATTACGATTTCCTTTTATCATCTTTCTCTTCCATGTGGCAGAAGCAAGTAAAACGCACTAGAAACAGCGATCCTAAGTTTATTTTTATACTTTAACAATTATTGTGTTTAATTCGTGTAAAAAAAGAAAAAGAAAATCTTCAACTAAAAATAACTGCCACGATCTCTGGAAAACATTTCACGATCACCTCGGCCATTGCAACCCGAGATTCAACGCGTTCATCCCTAAGAAACAGGCAGCCTTTCTAACTCGTAATCGTAGAAAACTCGAAGCAGCGAAATTAGTAGGTTCGAATAAGTCGCTAGCATTTCTCGAGAGCAAAACAGACATCTCGGCGAATGGTTCGATGAGAGCCGATCGATCGAACGAGCCTTTGCCTCGGGCCGAATTGCACGAGCTCTCTAAAAATGGAGAAGAGAAGAACAACGGCACCGAGGATCCTTCTGCATAGCTTTAATGGCCAGGCCTGTTACACATCGACCAGAAATCCTGCTTTATCCCTCCGGTTCGAGCAGTGGAAACAATTACGATGCCTATTTAAAAACCGGTTTCTCTCCCCGCGCTTCGACCTTCGCCTTTTTCGTTCTTTGACGAGCCGTCCGACGCCACTTCACCGGCTTGAATCGCCGGAATCGAGGCAATAGAAAAAAAAGGCGAGAAATCGCACGAAGCTGCTAGGTAGGAACCGGAGACTGATCGCTTACCAAGCAGCTTTAAACACCGACAACTCGTAGGAAGCTCCATCTTCTTTTCTTCCTCGCATAAATAGCATTATATTGCCTTTGAACGTAAATCCTTCTTCTTTTTATACATATATTATAATACATAGAAAAGTATTAGGTTGTCCGGAAAGTGTCTTTCTTTTACAGACACGTCTTTTACAACGACACATCTTTATACAAACACGAAACCTAATCTGTCAAACGTTGTGACTTTAATCTTGATAAAACAACATGGATCACATAGGTAATTCGATAAAATAATATAAAACGGAAAATCCATTATTTCCTTATGAAACGAAAGAAACTTTTCGCACCACTTAATATATTTCATTTTATGTTAGAAGCCAGCAATATTCCAGCTATATACATACAGGCAACGCAAAGTGGTTTGATCTTTTCAAACAGAGAATTCGTTTGTCGAGATCAGCCTATCTGGGCACGAACAAAAACAAAATCCCGATCTCTTGTATCTATCGAGAGAACGTTCTGAGCTACATGCTGCAAAGTTCCGTGTCGGAACACCCTGTATATGTATCACATAACGTATCCTTGAACGCCATAGTCGGCAGCGACGTTAACCCGCGCCTAGTGCACACTGCATACGTATAAACGTATCAGCCAACACCAAATCCATAAATTGAAATTAACGCGCGACCGAATATGCGAGGAAGGACGCGACGTGCTGCATACTGATGCTGGCGAGGCGAGCAGGTCTCGTTTTCGACGCGAGATTTCATAATGGCGGTGAGAAAGAGAAGAAGTTTTGATCTCGTGAGCGTTCGCGTGCTTGCGCTCGCTGCTTAACGATGTAATTCGTGGTGGCCGATAACGACCACCCCTAACGCAACGCGCTGCTTCGAGTGCTGGCAATTAGGGTAATTGCATTCCGCGTAGAGGAACGTGGGTGAAAGAGGAAAACAGGCGAGCGTGGAGGAACGGGAGGAGGGAACGCGAAGCGATTTGCAAGTCAAACGGCTTCCCCCTCTTCCTTACAGCCAACTATACCCCTCCTCGGTGCGCATACCAAGCGGAAAAAGCACGGAAATTCTCTGGATAATCAGTGGAGTTTTGTAACAAGCCGTCGTGGCTTCGTCTCTTCTGAAAAAAAAAAAAAAAAAGAAAAACGCCTCCTTCCGATTACTTCCACTTGACGTCGTTAAACAGACGAATGTCTGCCGCGTGCAACATCTTACGGCATACTTCTCTGTGATTTCTTCCACTGTTTATAACTCGTACCTTCCTATAGAATCGACCGTAACTTCATCAACTAATTGACCAAACATTCGTTCGTCCGATATCTTTGGCAGCGGAGTCGAATGTTTACGTAGAATCAGATAATGTGTGTTACTATTTATCACAGCAAGCTATGTATAAAGTATTTATCACAGCAAAGTTTCCGGTAAGGCAGTGTCACCCGTATTCGGCTGACGCTTATTTGTCTACTTGCGAAGGATCGTCGTAGATATTTGAAAAGATGTTCTAGTGGAAGTAGATAAAACTATCGAATTGTTATAAATTGTTATGATAGGAAAATGGTTTATTAAAAAAATTATTTACTCGCGTTACTAAAGTATCCATTGCAGAGAACTAGCAGAGAACGCTTGGTACTGCGGCACGCGTGGCAATCCACGTGTTATAGGACCGATTTTAAACCTAGCGAAACGATAAAACGATGAAAAATGTTGCGCATAGAAAAGTTCGCTTCGAACGCCGTATATAGGCGACGACCTAAGTCCGGCACTATCCAATATATCCGACATCCAAATGATGCATATAAATGCTATCTGTTCGTTATCGGCAGAACATTTTCCGTCGATTTTATTGACACATTGGATTAATCACTTCTTAAAGTTACTCACTGTTGAAACAACGTTAAAACGTTTCACGTAATATATTTCAAATATTCGAACGATCGTATGGTGTTCCATGTTAAAAAATCCATTAAATCCATTGACAGCGAGACTTGCAAGAATTATTGCTATTTAAGACTTAAGAAAACGTATGTGCAACAACCATGTAGCAGACTGTGGGTATTTCTGGCGCGCGTTTCCGTTCAGTGACAGTACTTAGACAGGACTGGACTATAGCCATAAAGAGCTATAGAGCTATAAAATTTACGTTAGAAATATTTTGCGTATTCACGCACACTGCGAACTGCGAGTGGATCTCGACCATCGTGGTATCGCGTGTGCGAATGTGAAAGGCATAAGCACGTTGCAAGCATCGAGGTATCAACGGGTCACCATTTTCGCTGCTATAACGGCGAAATAACGGCGAGTGAAAACAACCATACGAGATTCGCGGATCCAGCGACCGTGTGATCAAAGTACGTGTATTTGGAGTGTGAATGTATAGACTGAAGGCGCGTCTTAAAGAGAGATGAGCCGCTCGCGACACCATCAAGGTCGTCAACTCATCAGGCCTCATCGGGCCAAGCGATAAAAACGAGCTGTTTACGAGGGGGCCTGCTGATGCCACGACGAGGAGGATTAACAGACCGGCAGATAGCCCCGGCCGTTAAAAGAAACGAAAGGGAGGAAAAGCGAGACGAGGAACGAGAAACATTAGTCGCAGACGTATTACGAAGCTTGGCAAGGTGCCAACCATTTAAGAATCCCGAAACCTGTTTCCGGCTGCATTGTGAACGCTTCTTCTTTCATCGAGGCTGAACGCTCGTGCACGGTACCGCTTTCTTTGTAACGGAACAAGAGCCGAAGAAAGGATCCCAGAGCCAAACACGGTAGTTGAATACAATTATCGAAATTGCTTCGCTCGGTCTTCGTTTCATTCCCATTCTCTTCCACCACATCTGCCACCATTTTCAACGACAGATTTCATTCTTTCCGCACACGCTTTTATTCGCTGTGTTCGAATTACGTTACGCTATACGGTTTAATTAACCTCGAGAGTAGTTAACGACAGGCGAATTACACGCGGCAGAGAAATTATTCGGTCGGAACAGGGAAATTAAATATGTAAGGAAGTTTTCATTGAAATTGTGCAATACAACAATTGCGATATGGGAAATTATGAACCTTCATCTCGTAGATTACCAATTTTTCTTTCTAGTATTACACACACGCGTTTCTTCGTTTCCCAACGAAGCGTTTTTTAATCAGCTTCTACGTTTCATTTTCGTTTGCGATCGTACGCGAAATACGCGCTGTTAAATAATGCGAACTTCGATACAATAAATACAATAACGTGTGAATGGAAAATGCTAATAAAAAAAAAAAAGGACGAAATTGAAAAGAGACATTTAACACTACCATCGAACGAAAATATCGAACAATCGTATACAAATTATTTGTTAGTAAAATCGGATTCGCAGTGAATTTGTCGAATCATAAAGAAAAATATTCGATAACAAAAACAATCTTTTATTATTGAAACGATTCAGTCGCGTGCACATCCAACAACATATTTTCAATGTAACACCTTCCGCTTCTATTTAAAATCAAACTAGCCGCTGCATGCTATGATCGATCATCCCATAGGAAGAAAGAAAAATCCGTTCGGTACCTGTTACGGAGAACAGGTTCTCCTGTGCACTGACCTCTTCTCCTCGCAGGTACTTAAGGGAATAAAAGGCTCCCGCTGGAGTTGAACGATAGAAGGGACGGACGAGTTTTGCCAGCGCTTCGTCAACGTCGCGTTCAAACCCGTTTCAGACCTGCCTGCGTGCCGATCTCTCGAAATCTGCGCAGACAACTTGTTTTTCGAAATGGAGAAAACCAGCGGGAACGATCGAAGGTATCCATTGCAGAGGAAGATAGAGATATAATATAAATACGAAAAAGCATATAAAAGTCGAAGTAAATATTTTTAACCCTTCGAGCGTTCACTAAAATCACCAAACTATATTCTTCGAGCTGTATCCAATTTCTCTTAATCTTCTTAGTAATTTTGTTGTGCTAAGCAAAGTCTTCGGCGTTTTACAGCGCTTCTTTATTACCATTTTTTTTCTTTTTTTTTTTTCTTCAACAGCCGTTTCTTCAGTCTTGTTTCACAACGAATACGAACTTGCAGAAATATGCACGGTCTAACGTAATAATATGCAAAAGAAACTAATTTCACGGAAAAGGTCAGCCGGCTAGATACCCGCACCGTAAACACACGAGACGTAGACTTTGTAGAAGGAGTAATACGAGCGTCGAGAGACTTTGAAGGAAGATAAGTGGAACGATGCGTAATTAGAATACGAGATAAGCGGTTGAGACACGCGGACGCTCGATCATGTAGGTGAAAGTCAACGTAGCGGTGATACGAAAGAGGAAATTGATATGCCGATAACATGGGCATTACAGGAAGAATAAAAATAGCAATGAGTAAAAAAGCCAGCGCGTAATGGAGACGCGAAAATCGCGAAGGAAAATTTTTCCTCCATGCTTCCATATATTTTCTGGCACATGTATGTGAAATTTCAAGTGATTTCGTAACGCCGACACGAGCTATTTTTGCAATGCGATCGTCGGTCATCGCGTTACCCGGAAATCGACGATTTCGTTGCACGCTCACGCTCGGACCGATAACCCTTGCGACTCGCGCTATTTACGGCGAGAAGGGGTTATCGCGACGATACGTTAGGTTCATCGCACCCCAGAACCTTTCAGTTTAGTCAGCTACGAGCATAAAGGAGAAAAAATCATACGATATTCTGTCCGTCCCCCCCTTGGTTTGCCGTAAAATCATACGTCAATCCATTGTGCGTTTCGCGTGCATCGTATACTAAAGTATTGGAACAATTGATCGTATTGGAGAAAATTTGTACGTTGAAATAATTTCATCGTGTTTCGACGGCAAAAAAAGCGATCACGAAAGTTTCCCGCTATAAATCGTTTGCACGATGAAATATAAATTTCGTAGACTAGAAACAAAGGCGGTTCTCTAAACGATACGCAAGGTATGTAGAAGATGTTGAACTTCTTCTCACGAAAGTAACTTCTGCTTTATAAATAAGCTGTGCTTTATTGTGTCTATCGACGATACGAGACGTCTTATCGGCTTCGGACTTTGACTGGCTATATTCTGTGCTTTATACGTTTTGCTCGGAGAAACGAGGACGTACGGCGACGAATAACGCGACGTGATTGCCGGTTTTATGAATTGCCGCGGCGATAAGATGGAAAATTACGACGTGGCTGAGCGGCGCGACGATAGAGCTTCTTGGACAGCGGATCGTGGAAGCGGCGAGTTTGATTAATCGACGGAAAAATTGACGAAATGACTGTAGATAGTTGGAAACCGTTTGCGTGAGCGAATTAGTTACGCCAAAAGTTTCCACTTCCAGCTAGATGTAACTCGATTGTTGTTACTCGCCAACTACAGTGAGCGTACGCAAGTGGAAATAGATATATACAACTTACCAAAGCCGAAGGATAGTAAGAGCCCTTAGGACAGGTAACGAAACATCGGATATTTACCTGAAACAAAACCTCGGCGTTATTCAATTGTGGCATTCGGGCAAACAAAGGGGTCAGGTCGAATGGACCGACAAACATGCGGTTACTATGGTCAGTCAAACATTACGAACTGCACAAAAGCATCGGTGATTAGATATCTCGATCTGACCTCGGTCACGAATCAACCCTTTCATCGCTTGCTATAGGTGGCTCATCGGCACAGCTGTTACTCGTACGGGCCAAAAACGGTGGTCAAATTGAAATATTATAGGTTATAGGCTTACGAAAATATTTGAACACTTGCAGTTACCTTTTACGGGTCTATTCTACTGTATAGCCCATTGAACATTTCGAAATTTCATTAACGCTGTTACGAGACTGCAGCATTGTGATTAAAGTTTAATGTACACTATCAACTCGTTTTTCGTCCAGCCTTTTCGTCAAGATTGTATAAAAATAAACTGCGAATAGTTGCGCCAATAGTTTTTACTGTAAATCCATCGACCGTGGGATTAAGAGGACGCAATAGAGATGTCGGAATATAAATTAAAATATTTTTGCCGCAACGTAGAAGAGAGAAGCGACATTGGTCGAGCAATTAGGAGTGAAAGTGATCGGTTAAAAAATTCTGCTCAATTTTTTCTCCCCCTTTGGAAGAAGTCCGACACGAAAGCACGTCGCCAGGTGCTTCTTTTGAGAACGCCAGGAAAGCATTTGCGAGCGAACCGGTGTTCCACACAGTCTTCAAGGCCTCCGCGAATCGTTTCATCCTGAATACCCTCTACTATCCTGCTCCTTTCTCTTTTAGTCCCCCTCGCACAGCCATTCGGAAATTACGGCTTTTACTTTTCTCGCATTCGACCGCGAAATCCGAGGAATTTTCCTCAAATTTCCCTACAGTATATAGGCGAATATAATACAGTATCTGGTCTGTTATATAAGGAAAACGCGATTTAACCTGTTTTCCTCTGTAGTCTACGTACGCAGGTTGCTTAATAAATTTTCAGCTCGATGTTTTCCAGGTAATTGACATCGGTGCGGAGTTTAAAGCGAAGCAATTAGGCGAATTGATATGCGGAGTTGTTATCGTGTGGTAATTTGCGCTAGGTGTTACGCAAGGAATAATTTGTTCAAGGTTGACCGTGAGTCACGCTATTAACATCGTAGGTGTTCGTAATAAGACACAGCAAAAGGAAACTTGGTCGAAATTGCTTGTATAATTCGGCCGTGATTTCCACGGCAGGAAATTTTGTCGGAAAAATAACTGGAATCGATAACTAAAAAGAAAAGTAATAAAAGTCTAGCGGGACTTTAAGAGATTTTTCGCGGAACGATCCTCTCAAAAGGACGGTCGATAGCCGGAAAGTTTGGAAACTTTTAATGAAATTGTTACTAAAGTCGTTTGTGTGCTTTCAAAGTTCTAATTAACTCGAGCGAAAGTTGCTTGCAGCAATTTTTCAAACGATGCATGTACGAACGGTTTACAGGGGAAAATGCGCCTGACAACCAACGACCTCGATACAATTTTGCTCGATAATTATTCGCCCGGGCGAAATGAAAATTGAGAAAGTATCGAAAATTGTACAAACATGGCTCGATCTTATGGCGAAAGCGGTCAAGGATTCGTTGGAAATAACGTTTGCTTGATCAGGCCGCTCGAATACCACGAATACTTGAATAAGTAAGAGTTTCAAAGGCGTGGGGCTCCAGATGTTTAAACACCTGTCGCGTCTCCGCTCCCTGTTTACCGCTATTTTTCACCGCCGAATCGTCCATTTGAAACTTGGCGCCCGTTCCAACTTTGGATATCTACGTTTTCGCGCGATGGTAAAATCGCGAATTTCGCAGTCACGCGGCCTAAATGTCTTGACAATTCTCAGTGTGGAAAGCGTGGAAAACATAGCGACATTTCCTAGCGACTCGTTTCTTTGCGTGCTAGAAGTAACATAACGCGATTTATAGTCGTTAATATAGTTTCGCTAAGAAGGCGGACGACCGATATAAAAATCGACGCCACGTTTGGAAGCAACTAAATGTCACGATATTAATACGTTTGCTAAACGGGAAGAGTTAGCCTGAAAACAGCGACGAAAAAGTTGCCACACAGGGGCCACGAACGAAGGACGTTTCTCCGAATATTCTTGAGATCCAAAATACTAAATGAACTGACGAAACCGTGTAGCTTTCGTGAAACAAGCATTAGCGCCAAATGGACCGTAAATTACACGCTGTAATACAACCACTAATCCATAAAAGACACGATCGTGTTTATACGAACGTCGAACAGGGTTTGAAGAAAGAATAGAAAAAACATTCGTACCTCGAGCGAAAAACCGGAGCCGATAGGATAGGATTTCATGTTCGCGACGAGAGGACGAGGAGCAGCTGATTTTTTGCGGGCAAAAAAAGCCCATGTGTCCTCGCGATGCTGCTGGACAAGGACAGATAGGCGTATATAGAGGAAAGAATGAGACGCACGTAGACGGTCAAGCGACCGTCGTTCCTTCCTCCGCAGGAACGGGAAACAACCGGGGATGGCTCGGGTTTAACGGTCGTGACGCTCAATATGCGCTGCCGGAGACCACGGAGTCTGTTTTTTTGCCGTGCGCCAGCCAGCCTCTCCTCTCCCTCTCTCTCTCTCTCTCTCTCTCTTTCCTCTCTCCGCTGGTTTTTTCCTGTCTTTCTTCGCGGTATCGTTCCAACTCCGTGGAACACCGTCTCCCCCTCGACGAGTCGGCATTCTCGGGCCTATCTCGTTTACTCGTTCAACACGTCATTATCAAACCGGTTGCCGCCGCTGTTGCAGCTGCAATATCGTGCCAGGGTTCTCTCACGTTCTCCTCGCTCTCCCGCCACGTCTCATTGAGCGGAGCCTCGATGCTTTGGAAATCGATCTCCGTGACTCGATTCGGGCCGCTTTCTGAGGCCATCGGGCACATTTTTCCTCGAAACTGGAATAGAAACTTTTGATTGGCGCAGATTGCAACGATTCGATTGCCGGTTTCCTTTTGCCGGATTTTATACGGAGGAACGTCATAAATTAATAGTGTACTTCCTTTGGTTGAGAGTATCGACGGAAAAAAAAAAGAAAAAAAGAAAAAGGGGGGAGAAGTAGGAATAGGACGTGGAGATGAAGCGTGTAATGATCTGACTCGAACGGAAGCGAATAATTATGTAGATCGTTAACGATATTGTGTCGCGAGGAATGGCAAAAAGCTCGGTTTCGTTTAAACTCGTTTCGCCTTATTATTGCTGTTACTATTTGTAGCGTTAAGTTAACAGTTCCTCTATCTGTTGACAATGATTTATCGAAGCGAAGATTAATGGCAATCCGAATGGAGAACTTGGAACGAAAATCGCGCAACATCGCAAATTTCCGATGTCTCGATTCTTTGCCCTCGCTGAGGAGATCGGAAGATGTTTGTAGATTTGTGAGGACGTCCGAAATGTAAAAATCCGGCTGCGAAAAGTGCGCGATGTTCTCGGGTTGGCAAACAAGGCCAAGGAGAAAATTTCAACTTGGTAATTCGAGAAGTGCCTCATAAATCAACTGTCACGGTTTTTCTTCTCCGGCGAAGAAGAAAAACGACTGGAGGAGCGGTCACTGGAGCAGCGAAGCGGGAGAAACGAAACGAGTGGGGAAAAAAAACTGTAAAACGAGAGGAATCGTCGGAAGGCAAAGTATGTTTTAACGAAACACGATCTCGAAAGAATACCATTCGATCGGTATGCTCCTAGCGTTATCCGCTTCAAGATATAACTGGTAAAATTGATGAAAAGTGCCGCTTTAAATTCCGTGGCCGCGTGTTCGAACGAGAAAAAGAACGAATCCATCGCGTGGCACAGAGAATTTGTAGAAGCGAGAGAAAAAGAGGAACTGGTTAAAATGTTCGGCGACAAATGTTTGCGGAGCGTGCCGCGCCGATATTCACGGAGATTCTCTGCTACTTTGTCCCTTTTTATCGGTGACGCTCTGCTGTTCCGATAACAGGAATCCTTGCCTTCTATTTAACGCCACGTAACACAAATGTACAAAGCCGATCGCTTATTAAATCGCTTTCAAGAAATGAGACGAAATTTGCATGGTTTAAAATCTAGTCTGAAATGCAAATACGGAACGGCCAAGATTGAAATTGAAATGTTCTACGTTTTTACTTCTCCTCTAACCTTTTCAACTGCAAGTTAAATATTCGGGAAACAACAGTATTATATGGAATGGCGATAAAGCAACAATCGCATTATCAATTCGATTTCAATATCAAACAGAAAGAATATGTCCTGTTGGTTACATTATCGGGAAAGTTTCCGGTAAATATCACGGGTCAGCGATGACGTATGTGTTAAGCTATCGATGCACGCAGAGGCAGAAAAAGCTAAGGTCTATTCCGACGGATACTCAGTGGATTGAACGGTCATAATGAAGTAAAAGTTGTCGAACATCGTTCGACATGGACCTCGTGTGGAACGCGCAGTCGGTCGGTCTAACGAAGCTGAGCGGAAGAGGAAAGAAAAGGGTGAGAAAACAGCGAGAAAAACAATCGCAGACCGTAAAGGAAAGACACGTTGTTCGACACATCGTGGAAAGTGTCACGACAGGTTGATCCTGTTCGTCACTTGTTTGCCTTTCAACGTGCCGCTCCGAATTATATCTTATGGCTCCATATCGACAAGACTTTAAAATTATCTGATTTTCCTGTCCCACGCGAAATTCCCATTTAAAGCTGCTTCTAAAATTCACCTATTCAAAAGTTCTTCCTGTGCAAAATTGCAAGCCTATAGTCTACAACTAGTAACTGGCCAATTTCCTCTACACCCTTTGACACTCGTCTCTTTGTCCTTGCATCCTCACCGCAAAGCGCACGTACCGACAAAGCTACTTTTCACAATTAGAGCGACCAAAAGGCCGAATTACGAAATGGAATTCTATTAGGCGAGATCGAACTATGCAGCTAAATGCAGAGAGAGAGGAGGAGGAATTAAATTCGATTTATGGGGAAATAAGTTGAGCCAGTTGCAGAATTTGGAGCACGATGGAGTAGCGAAGCGAGATTGGCGGTCAACCGCGGACGCTGAACCGGCGACTTCGATAATTCGCCGTTTACACCGTAATTTTGCTACGATCGAGCCACAAATTCACTCTGGCTAAAACGGTTTCCTTCTATAAAGGTTAGCCGGGATTTAAACCGCGATATGCGAGAGGATAGAGGGCCAAGTTTAATCGAAGAAAGAGAACGAACGGAGAAGACTAATTGTAATAGCATAGCTGTAGATATTCCTAGCTTCCCATTGTTCTTCGCGATACGTGTCTCAGGATGAAATCATGCGAATCGAGCGAATCGATTATTTATACTTTTGTATCGACTACGGAGCTTATCGAATGACTATTAACCCTTCGCACTTCGAATTTTATTTCAATTTCGTCACCAACGCTTTTCAACGTTTTATTTGAAATTCACTTTAACTAAAAAACAAGACAATTTAAATAAATGAGGGAAGAAAGAAATTCTCTCAAATACCAGTTTTACTCACACTATCGTTGCATTTTGTCACTTTTAAGCCTATGATATATCTTGAAACAATTTCCATCGCGCAGTCCTCCCTCCTTTTCTTCGTTTCACAAAAAAAAGGTGGACATGAAAGAATGTCGAGTGGAAGTTGACAAAGGAGCTGCTGAGATAAAAACTGATGTCGAGTCACACTCGACGTACGAGTGCAAAGGGTTAAGCCACGCACGTTTACGCATTTGAGAAACGTGTTCAGCTGGAAATATTCGTCGCTATATCCACTTCCATTTATCCGATCGTTTTACGACTTACGATTAGAGATAGCATCTTTTCTACGATATTTCACTTAGAATTTTCGCTAGGGGAAAGCCCGCTGAAGAATCATTGGTTCGCTATCGTGACGCGAATCGTTTATTAAATCCATGTGTATAAAATACCAGCACAAACGGATTTACCAATCTGTCTCCGTCATCCGAAAATTTGATCAGAATGACAAAGAGCCGTGACGCAATTTACGAGCGTCGAGTTGGATATTCGCGCACGAGCGCCTGGCAAATATAAGTGCGGAGGGAAGCGTCGTCATTCGGGGATGTTTGCGGGGTCGCGAGCAACCCCTTCCGATAAACACAGTCGCCCTCTCTCTGAATGAGCATCCTCCCTCTCTTCTACCCCTTCCCCAGTTCTCTATCCCAGAGGCGAAGCTCTCCCCCTGCCTCTCTTTCTCTCTCTCTCTCTCTCTCTCTCTCGTTCCTTTGTAGCCTCGCGTGGCAAGGCTGTGCGCGGTAGTTACAATGCACGAGGGGTTGGTTACCGGAAGAGGGAGGTTGTTTCGAGACGGCGTTATCGACCCGTTTTCCCAATCCCGTAGCTACCTTAAAGAGGATCCCTTGTAAATACGAGGCGGCGCCTTTAATGGCTCTGAGAGCCTTGCACCAGACTATTTCTTTATTTCTTCTGCGCGATTCTGCCGCATTCTTGATTTTCGAAAGGAATGCTTCGGACCTTTGTGATCGCTGTATACGATACACTGGACGCGGTGAGTTTTTTTTTAGTAAAAAAAAAAAGTTCCCGATCGTTCAACAGAGTGATAAAAATACGGCGAATGCATAGCCATCAGCGGTGTAATTATTAATTAGACGATTTATGATAAATTTGGAAAGTAAATGACTATTCATAACGAAGCAACGATGAAATAAAGTGTTTTCACCGTAGCTTTCGTTTGGTCGAGTGAAAAATGAGGTGGAAAGTAAGCAATTAATATCGGTAATGCCAGTCCGACAGAAATTACGATATTTTAATTTTCTGAACACAATGCGGAAACGCTCTCTGATTTCCTAGCAATACGCCGCGCATTCTGTTATTAGTTAATTAATTGGTCGGCTATGTACGAGTTGGCTGGTCGGAGTCTGGCCGCGTGGAAAGAGAAAAATTCGAAACGCCGGTTGTAATTTATAAATGAAATTACACACAATGGAACAATTCGTATTGTTGCGCCCAAGGAATTATTTATTCTTCCCAACGGCCGATGCGATAAATGCATATTTAACTGGCGTGTCGAGACGAAATTGTGTGCGAACGGCACCCGTTGCACAACCACCTTCCTTTGCCATCTTTCGTGAATAGCTTCTTGATCTTCTTCAACGAACAATGAGCGGTTTGTAACACTTTTGTTCATTGATGCCGGATACTTGCCATCCGAGAGTAAGCAGATAATGTATAATTTAAATCTCATTGTTCGCGCTTTGCTTTTCCCTGCGCTAAGCGTTAATAGCATCGAGATATGTGTAATTTCGTATGCTACGCTAAATTAGCCGCGTAGTAGTAGTAATATACATATACATATAAAACAGAAGAATACAACTGTCCCGTTGGTCTGTGGTAAAGAGGATGCCGAGACAAAGAGAGTGCCGAGACGCGTGCAAATGCGTATCGACGAATATCTTGCGAATCACAAATCAAAGAAATCTGAAACTATTTTCATGTCAATTCCAAGTGCAATCTAAATGTCCCTATACATTTATTTCACCGATTGATCGCTCGATGTTCAAGTCGTCACCACTTCTAAGAAAAGGTCGGTACATCTGGTCTTTTAGTTTTCGTCAAGCGCCGAAGCCATCGTGAGCGCATAAGCAAAGGACAGGGTCGAGGGCAAAGCATACATTGTAGACAGGCAACGACGGCTTCGGGGTTTTCAGTCACAAGGCAACATTGCGGATCTGGACCAGCTCGATAGTATCTTGTATTTACATTTCAATATATTTTAAATATATTTTCTACCTTACACTTTACCCACGCGTTTCTATTAAAATCACGTTCACCTAATAACCGCAACACTCAAGAAACAGATTTCACAGTCGTTCGGTGGCCGGAAAAATTCAACGAGTTCGTACCTGCAGCCTATAAAATCGGATTTCTCTACGACTATCACTGCGAAAGAGTTAACGATAGAAAATTGAAGTTTTATTCTCTGAACGATCACAAAGATACGTGGAAGCATTGGAAACAAGGCGCAACTATTACTCAACGTTCTTCTATCGAAGCAAATCGCGACTTTCCCCAGTAGTAAATTCCACGAGTGCTGCTTCTAGAATCCAAGGCCAAGCCAACCAGAATGCTCGACCGCCGTTTACAACCCACAATTCACTGATTCATAGTTTATTATGTAGCTCTTGCAATCCTTGACTTCCTACGTGCAGTTTTCAGTTCTCGGCGACCAAAGGATCTCTGCGTGCAACTTCCTCTATCCATCTCGTTCGCCTCGATACTTTATTTATACGGCTAGCAGGGATTCTCTGTCTCTGCACGAGCAACAGTGTACAACAATAGGCTGACTCACGCCGATCTCGACAATTAGGACAGGCCTTTTCCACGTCCTGCGCCAGCTTTTCTGTCTAGACTGGTCGATAGGTCGCGCGTACTCGTGTGGGTGAGCAGAACATCCCACACAATGGAATTTTGTTTTTTGTCTCGTGCCTCCTTATATTCTTGAATTCTTTCAGCCAACTACACGGGTTCCTTAGACTGTGAGAAGAACGTGGGCTGTTTGAAGGTTGTAACATCGTCGAGACTGTGAAATATATTCGGATGGCTTTATTCCTCCGTCTTTTCTGTTTTTAGAATTTCTCTATTTAAATATAGCGTATTGTATAGCGAGTATCTATATTCGTTCTTAACAATTTCAAGGGGAAGAAAATCATCGTTCCACGGATTTACCTGCTTTTAGATAAGATTATCGATGCGTGGAAAGAATTTTAAACGCGAACAACGCGAAGAGACGGAGAGAAGCGGAGTACGTGGGACGAATTAGATAGGCCAGAATAATGCAACTTGTGTGAAATTATCGCAGGAATAATGAATTAATTATACGCCGTTCATACAGCAACGACTTCCGGCATATTTTATAGCGCGCCCATTTTAACCCGCGACTCGCGCATATTCGGAAGTAAATAAATTAATATCGATCTTTTGTTCGCCGTACTCATTACGCTCTGTGGCGCGTCAAAAGCAAGCAAACAGAAAAAATAAAGAAAGAAATAAAACTCGATTCATTTTTTATTTCTTTTTTTTTTTTCATTCGACTTCTGCGGTCCAATAGCCTCGAAATTGATAAAAATTGATAAAAATCTTCGATCCGGATCCGCGACTGGTTTTCATTCAAGATCGCATATTTTCCTCGTTCGTCCCGCTGTGTGTTCGTTGATAGTTCTTCTACGCGTATTTCCTCCTTCCCTCGCATTTCACTCTTTCCCCGTTTTCATTTTTCGTTCGAGTCCGGGCCGTGCGCGCATTTCGCTACAATCTAAATCTCACGAAGCGGTATAAATGGAAGAGATATTTTTTTTCCCCCGATGGAGCTGCGATGGACGATCGGAAATGAAACGGGGCTTCCATGGAAACCGAATCGCGGAACGGAAACAGCCCGAATTGAAATAAAAATGAAACAAAAAAGACAAAAAAAAAAGAAGAAGAAGAAGGAAAGGAGGGAAAAGAAGAAACTTAATTAACGAGGCTACTCCTATTCTCGAACCGTGTTATTCTCTCTTCAGCGACGCGAAAATACTTTCTTGTTCGAATGAAAATTATCGCAAAGGTGAACGAACGTTAAAAACGCTCGGCAAATGGAAAATAAAAGTGGAGTGCAGGTAGAGGGGCAAAAAAGAAAAAAAAAAAGAAATAAAAAAGGAGAAGAAAAGAGAGAAAAAAGGGAAAGGTAAAAGGAAAGAAAAACAAGCAGTAGTTTGATGCGAGTGCGAAAACGGTGGGCGTGCCTGGCTCGCATCGTCGCCCGGCAACGCGTGCATGCATAATGCACGCAAAAGCGTGCGCAGCTGCGAGACGCGCGTGCAGATGCATTTAGCCGGCCGACGATGCGCTCTTTAATGAGCTGCGATCGTGTGCTGCCCATGTTTCGCCTCCGATCACCGTTACCGCCACCGTTCTTCACGTTTATTAACCCTTATGTTGCTCGATTGTCCAGTTCTATTTCTCTATTAACCGTTTTTCACGTTGCTGTAAAAAAAATATCGCCACTCCTCGCTCACTGTTCCGTCGATTTATATTTTTGAAATAAAAGCGGGCAGTTTGTAAAATGTACAATTTACAACGAATATCTTCGAACATTTACGGTAGAAAATTTCCACGAATGATCTCGCAATCGAGATGTAACGTAGATTGCGAGGGAAAACGATCGACCGATCGGAATTTCACGTTCCTCCGAAATAACGATGCAAAGGATAGAACGAAAGTTAGCAGGAAATGCTTGGACGAGTTACAGTTCGAAGCTAAAACGCCTCTCGGTCGCGAGATCAGGAATACGAGAGATTAAACTCACGCCAGTAGCAATTACTTTCGGCGCCACGGTGAAGCAAGACGTTTTACGAGGTCGGAGAACTCGCAGAGAGAAGGCTCGCCGACCGAACGAGACGAGCGCAGCCGTTAAACGACGAGAACGCGCAAAATTCTCCTACGATGCCGGTATTTTCCGCCTGTTCCTTTTCCACTGAGAATCCCGTTTCCCGGGAACGCGACCGCTGAATAGCCGATTGCTCGAGTCATCGGTGCGCGTACCCGTCTTTCTCAGCGTTTTCCCGAAATAGACGGACGCATTTCAAAGGGGTGGAATGCAACGAAACGTCGAGGAGAGATTTTGTAACTCAGTCTCCGTTTGACGAATGACCGGCGCTACTTTGAACCGAGAATAGCGAAACCGAAATATTTCCAGTCCATTGAAACGTACGATTCTTCAACGAAACGGCAAGGCTCCGGTGCCTTTTTAACATTTTTTCGATCGTAATTCTCGTCTAATCTTTAGGTTCAGAACTAAAATATTCCTGTACCTCCACTTCCTACGTCCCTTTCTTCTTATTTTCACCAAACTACTCTCAGTTTCCATCCGCCGGTCTTGTTAAATCTTCTTCTATGATAGTAACGAGCTTGGTAATGAAACAGAGATTCGGATGCGAAGAGAACAGAGTTAAACGAATAAATAAACAACAGCGATGTTCGCAGAGCGAAGCCTTTAACCCCGCTGTTTGAAACTTTAGCGGCGAAACAGTCGTCTGCGATCGACGATTACCTTCGTCGATAATACCATCGATTTTCTTTACCTGTTGTTTCTCGGAGATTTAGCAGGTCTGTAATTCGCGCTCCCTGCCTCTCCTCGCTCTCTTAATAAACAGTTACAGGCGAGAAAGACGCGTCGTCCGAAATGAGAGAGAGAGAGAGAGAGAGAGAGAAGTTTGGAAACCGAGAGCCAAATGGTCGTTGAAAGGCTTATATCAGTGACGGTTTGGCGAGTCCAATTACCAGACGCAGAGAGAGAAAAATCGGGCGCGCGTGCGTCCGCAGTTACACCGATAAATCCGCGGCGAAATGTGACCATCTGTAAGAATAATGCGACGCGAGGCTCTCGCTTCGATATATCCGTCGGAGCAAGACCCGGATGTACGGGAATAGCGGGTCGCGCAAAATCCGCAGCGTGTCTGCGTGCGTGCGTGAGCGCAATAAAAGCGGCACCGAGCAGGGGAAAAGTTGGCGATCTGCCAGCCGGAACGAAGCTAATCTCACTTTCGGTTTTGTGCCGTGCACCAACCTATACCCTCGACACGCCATCGCTGTTCTTCTCTACCATCCATCGGCTATTGGCCACCTGTGCAAATTGCAATTCGATCGCGTCCATCGATTTTCCCAATCGTCGATCCCGCGCCTTTTTCCTCTATCTCGCGATCAAATCGTAGTCGGAACGTTTTGGTGGTCGGATCGGAGCCCAGAAGCAAACGGCAAAATAAAGCGTAAAATCAGCGTGAACACGGCCGTATTATTTGAGAAACGTAACAGCGATAAATGAAAGACGCGGTAGAAAACCGAACATCCCAGTGCGCATCGAGATATTCGATATTCGCGTTTCTCGATCTTCCTCGCAGACTTATAAAAATCCGCGAAGAGAAAAGAAAAGCTGAAGGAACTGCGAAGAACAAGTACGTCTACGTTGGGAAATCAAGTTGGAACCCTTGGAAAGTAAGAATTACGAGAGTGAAGTTAACAATGCCTCGCAGCGATAAATGGTGTCTTGATTGAAACAGATGGACGGACGTGTCGGTCGGAACAGGGTGGGACCTGGTTGCATTCGAAGAAAGATTAGCGAGTCTCGCAAATTGCGGTGGAAGGAAAATTAATGCGATTCCTGATCCGGTATTACGGCCGGATTAAACGACTCGCAATCACGCGACAGACACGGGAGCATGGCAAAAGTAAAAAGATGGAAGGAAGCGGTTTCTGTCTGCTGCAAGGCCGCCGTGTCTCGCGTCCGATGATCGTAGGACACGAAGGATGGAGAAATCGGTAGAGATCCCCGGTTGGGAACTCATCGATATCTGTCCATGCACCACCTGCTACCCGTCGCAGCCATCGTCAGATTGCACCTGCGTGCACCTCAACCCCTCTCGAACGCGCTCACAGACGGAAGGTGTGCACTGGAATTCGACGACGAACAGCTGCTCCCGGAGACCTTTGGCTTGTTCCACCGATTATGCAATCATCGGGGAAACCGAGGGAAACAGAGAGGAGCCGAGGGTCGACCTAGACGCCGTTTAAATGGATATTTGCGTTCCAATGCGTTCAGGTGTTGTGGGATATAAACACGAGCTTTCAACTGCGTTGCTAATTCTTTCGTTGGATAGAATGGAATACGGAACGGATGACTTGTATTTCATAAATAAATGGATACTCCATCCGTTTTTACGTTAATTTGTAACAAAAAAAATTTGTTGAATGTTCGATTTCGCTGCTTCGATTCTTCAAATCTTTTCTTATTCTCCATACGTACTTGCGTTACCGCAACGTATAATTTCCAAGCTGACGATCTTCCCTTTCACGCGTGTACCGTACGAATCGTTAAAAAGTGGAAATTTCGCTAACTCGATTCGACAATTTAGAGTAGTTTATATAAATCGAGCAGGAGCGAGGTTCTTTCTTATTGCTTAGCGCTTTATCGTCTTTATTTCTGCCGACATAGTAATCGATGTCACTTTTTAACTGGTGGCAAAGTCGATGAATAGTCGTAGGGGGAAACGGTTTTTCAGAAAAGCCGGTTTCGCGATGCGTGTGCTTTCTAAGCTTCGCATCGATCGATCTTTCGTGTGAAAGACAGATCGTTACGTCATTCGTCTTGCAAGTCGTAATGCCACTTAAAAAAGACAGAAAGATCAGGTTATCATCGTGTAGCTTTCCGCGACCAATCATCTTTCTTTCTCGTTTTCCTTTCCCTCTGGGAAGCTTATTAACGAGCCTGATATTTCTGCTTCGAGAAAACTGCAATCGCTTCGAGACTCGAGCTCCTTCCTTGGAAAACCTGATATCTCAAAGGGACGTTATTACTCGAGCGTAAAAACTCCAACGAAGAAAATCTCTATAAAGCTTGCTCGCGTTACGACTTCCACGACAATTTCTATTGCAATTACTGAAAAACCGATTATCAAAAGCTTGCTTGATATTTTCGTGAATTTTTCAAAGATGCTGAGTCGCTGGTCTCGTAGATAGTCGACGTGATTGCGAGGCAAGAACGCTTCGCAAAGGGCGTGCAAGTGTTCGAGCTGCACATTCCAAGATCTTCGAACGATGACAGAAACTACTTCGACAAAGTTTAGCCGAAAGTTGCGCGAGACGTGCGAGGATCGAGCTTCGGTAACTACTCGCAAACACTTCGCGTCCCTGAGGACTAACGCGCCCTCGGGATCGAGAAGTCGTAACCTGCGAAGCGCGCTCAGGGCGAAGATACTTTCTTCTGGTCCGTAAAATTTTCTCTTTTCCTCGAAACGAAACTCCGAATCGTTTTTTTCAGGCACGTACGTGCGAACAACGACAGAACTCTACACACTCTTGTGCGCGATAATTTATCAATTAATAAATACACGTTCGTGCAAAGCGAAATTACTAATATTAGTTCGATCGTGCAACAACCACCGAGTTGTAAATAAAATAATTCAGCTGAATATTCTTGTCGGCAAATTCACTGGCCAAATCTCGAGTGATAACGCCGATAAAAGCCAGGACTGTGACACGGTGCTGTGTGATACGGGTTAAGAGAAGAAGCAGCGGATAGAAGCTCATCGATTCAGGAGTGAAATGTGAACCAGCCTGAGCCTTATCCCCGGTTGCTTCTTACTGGAACGGTCTCAAGCCGTCGACGTCATCAATATTCGTAAGGCGAAGGTGCTGCCTGATCGTTGGCGATAAAATTCCCTGGCAGAAAAGCTCGACCAACCGAGTCAAAGAGGATAGAATACCCGAGGCTCTTTACGATCCCTTAAAAGCAGCGGTTTCAAAGACCAAGGAGATCCCGCGACGGCTCGTAAAATCAGGAAGATCGATGACCGGCCGTGGAAAACTGCTTGCAACCGAAGCAAAGGAGCGGAAAGGCAATTAATCTCTGGATACGATTTGATAATCGATAAACTAGAAGGAACGTCAGACTCGCGATATTATTTAACGCAAAGAATAAAGAAGTACGTTATTGGTAGCAGTTATTGGAGAATGAGAGGAAGGGAAAAGCGTTTGAAAGGAAGCAAAAAACACGATATTTCACGCGACCTGTGAGTTCAAGGGAATTCCAGCTGCTGGTGGTACGTACGCGGTGGTGGAAGAGCAGAGTACGAACGAGCAAACCAAAAGTTAGTTGGCAACAATAATTATCCGAGTTCTGCAACTAGTGGGTGAAACGGGTGAGTCAAGCTCAAACTGAAATGGATATAGCCTCCTAATTGCCTCGAGATCGCCATCCACCTGTGTACAAATTCGCAACCACTGTGTGTTTATTGCCGTACTGGCATCCCCTGATAATTTTCTTGTTTCGAAAAGTTCCAGCGAAGACAACAACTGCAACAGTTTATTTATTTTATCTGGCACTTAACGGCCTGGGATTCGATGCGATTACGTAAGAGATGTTTTTACGTTCAAATTAAGAAAATTCTCGATATTCCAAGTATAATAAACGATTAATTGGAATTCTAATTATCTACACGAACGATAGATCGCCTACAATTATCGATAGACTTGATAGTTCGTAGATCTGCAAAGCGGATCAAAGTTAAATCGAATGACTTGATTTCGATCAACTTCCTTTTCCATAGTCGGATACCAAGCAAATTTACGATCTTTCGTCTGATATTAGATCCTATCGATTTAGGAACAACGCACGTGTTGTATTTCAGACTTCTTGTACATTTAATGGCACTTTATTCTCTAAATAAAATAAATAGGAAATTCCGCAATTTTTAGATTTTTTTTTTTTTTTTCTTCTTTTTCCAGATAAAACGCGAAAGGTATTTTTTCCCTCTTGCCCCATCTATTATTTCTCTTTTTCATCGTGCAAACAAATTAGATTTCACGTGGCGGGATATTCCGACGGAAGAGGGAACGTGCGGTACATACACGCAGCGTACGACGTAAAAAATTTATCGCGTGTAGCATCGTGCACGCGCGGATTCCACAGGCGTGAAATTATCGGCAGAAACGCGCGCGGAGTCGAGCAGAAGAAATTTCTTCTGGTATAGCCGGTAATGAAATTTCCTCGGGGAACATTGCATCGGATGCGCGACATCCGCGGGAAAAAGAATTTCCGGCCGATCGATGAATTAATCTCGTGCGCGTCGTCGGGCGAAAAAAATGGTGGGAGACTGCGAATGGGACGTGTAAATAGCGCTGTGCGCATTCACCTTGCAAATCAATACTCGGCCGCATCATTAAATTCAGGCTTTTAATTTAACTGCCGCGGGATTGGTTGCTCGATGAAAATTACGGTTCGCGCCAACCAAACCTATCCAGATCAAATAAAACCTGTCCAGAATTGTTTATTGGTTGTTGCAATTCCGCTTCCTCGATAACTTGCAGTTTCTACCCATTGCGTTAACTGTTTTAACCATCGCAAGAAGAATTTCGATCTCCGGATAACTCGGGTGCTCTGACCATTGTGTTAACTGTTTTAAACGATCAAAGCAAGACATTACGTACTTCTATATAAATTAAACGAAGTAATTCAAGGTATTAGATTAGGTTACAACATATGAAATTTCAGATCCTTTACCTAGATCGTATCAAAGAGTACGTTGCGTGCCTGCAGTCCGATTTATATTGAAACGTCGATTTATGCTTCTTGCTTTCATTTATCTTTCGTCGAAAATAGCATCGTAAGGCCTGCAACGTTCTATTTGCAACAATGAATATTCATGAACTCTCAATGTGCTACAATGAATACACATGAAATTAGTCATTTGCCTTCGTGAGTCTAAACTTAGCAACGATTCGCAGTAGCCAAACTGGTCAAAGGTACGGTCAGATGACAATCGAACGTAGAATTTTGCATTCACACTAGACGATCAGGAACAATCAAATTTCGTCGCACTCTCTTTCCTTTCTTATTCGCTCGATTCGAGAAACGATGTCGTTCTGGTATAGCCGGTAATGAAATTTCGTTTTCCAAGCATACGTATAATACCTTTTGTAACTGAAATCACGTAATAGTTTTTCCTGTGATTCCGTACAAATTCGATGAAACGTTCGTTTTCGACCATCGAGCGGGATCTTGGTCGTTAGGAAACTCGATCGAACCGCCTACCGTGAATGCTCTCCATGGATTACGTGTCAGCGATTTTGCTGATTTGACGTGATCTGGACGTATTGAGATCGCTAGTGCGAACGAATCTGCGCAAATTACGCTAATACGTATTTACTCGTATTTAAAATTGAAAAATTGAAGAGATCTCTTCTTGGGAAAATAATTTGCCCAAGATTGCAACGCTATAGACGAATGAACTTACTCCGATGAAAAGTAAAGACGCATCTGTTGCGAGCAAGGAGATCGAGCATTCCATATGTCACGACCTAATACAACATAGCCAGGAAGGAGGTGTGATGCGCATGCGCGATGGATCGTCACACACGAACGACACGATCGACGATGGATGAGTCACCTAGTAGGTGACTGTGGATTCATTCAAAAGTCGTGGCTCGCCTCGCATACTGTGTGTGACGATGTGCGATCGGTGTCCATTCGGGTCAAGCGATGCAAAACCTCTCTCTCCCTTTCCCCTGCTGTTCCGTGGCTGTCCGTGGTGTTGCGCAACTGCGCATACGTGAACGCGTATGCCAACACAGCCGATATCGATCTCGAAATTATGCATTCGTCGAACGACGTTTCCTACGCGCAGCCTCGTCGCCCAGCGATTTTCCGCTTCGGAACGGTGAATTAAAACGCGAAAAACCGAACGATCCATTTTTTCCCCTCAATCTGCGAACAAATGTTTCTTTTTCTTCTTTTCTTTCTTCTTTATCAATACGAGATTTTATACGACAATTCCTCGTGACAATTGAAACTTGTAATTTCCATTTTCCAGTAATTCGAAAGAACAAAAAAAAAAAAAGAAAAAGAAAAAAAAGAGAAAGAAGAAACCAATTCGAAATCAATCAGAATCGAATCACTTTTTCAAACGCATGATAAATTCATAGTCGACTAACGTGCGCAGTAATAAACTTTCAATGCAAATCTTTCGAATATGAAATATCGAAACTGCTCCCTTATCGTTCGAAACTCTTCAATTATGTTCCACAATTTATGTTTCATATTCTATTCGCTTTATCGTTGAACGAATAGGACACATTTGGGAATCCGGAGATGCGTAGTTTGGTGGCTAATTAGACTGGTTAGTATCGGGTGGGAAACGTGAGGTATTTCCACCAGACAGTGATAGCAGCTTTTTCCAGGCCATTTACAGGCTACACGCCGTTCATTGGCCGCCAGATGCGGCCTTGTCGACATGTGGTTCGACTAGCTTGCAATTCGTGCATACGCCGCGCGCCTAATGTTAAATGCATATACTACGGGAATACGACAGACCGCCCACGTGCTGTTCAACGATACTTTAATCTGCCGTTTGCAGTGTGTCCTCGTTGCGACTCTACCTACATCGTTCCCCTAAACTTTGAAACGATTACTCCACCGGTCGACGAGTAATTGAAAATCGCCGCACGATCGTCTTAACGCGTTTTCGTGTGTTATAATAGCTAGATTTTGAAATCAGGGGAAATGAAGGCTTGCGCGATCAGAATGATGAACAGCTCAGGGAAATCTGTTCCGTGGAAATATTTGAACATTTAACATGGAAAACTTCAAGTGGTTCAACACAAACTTAGCATGGAAAAATTCAAGTGGCGAATTTTAAAAGTAAAAGTTCGTAGTAAAATTGGAAAATATATATGATAAATCCATGTGACTTCCTATAACGAACATGATACATTCATAAATGATATTTGCGAGCGAGCCTCCTCTGTGCATCGCAGTCCTTCGTTAATCGGATTCTCTCGCTACTTTTGTATCGATAGAAGAAGGAGATCACCGATTCGAATACGTTTCACGATCTCGTAACCGTAGAGGGAGTCGTCTCTAACGAACGCGTCTTTCGCTCGTTCGATTCTCAATAAATCTCGATTTACTATGTTCCCAGGAGTAGCCCACCTTTCTCACGGTTCGCTCTTTGAAGACTTATAGAGCGACGTTTCTTCTTCCTCGAGCGAGGACTGTCGGACGAGGGACTCGACTTTGAGAAGTTGGCAGACGAGGAAAGAAAGAAGAAAAAACAAGTGTCGACGTGTTTGCAACGAGGATTGGTAAGCTGCCAAGCAAGTCGTACGTATTACAACCAGTAACCACTGCTATCAATCTCATTCTCGTACGATCTCCTCGCTCCATGTATATTTTTTACTAAACTTGCACCCGTTTTTTTCTCTCTCTCTCTTTTTTTTTTTTTTTTGTTTTTTGTTTTTGGTGGAACTGCATTCACCGCATTTCGCGCGAACGATCGTCGATCAAACGAAAAGTATTTCCGTAACGAGCGAAATTAATTTCTGAACTTGTTAGAATGGTTGAGAATTCTGTGATTAATGTGTCACGGTATTTTTACTACGGAAGTTGCCTTTGTTACGCATGCACTGTTGAAATATTAAATTCCTCGTGTTCGGCGTTCTGCTAATTAGGAAGAAGAAACTATGAATTACTTTTTAATTATCGGTAATGTGGGAACAGGAATTTTTGACGATTGTTTCTATCGACTAACTGAGTTTCAAGTGTCAGATATACGTGAATCGACCGAGCAACTTGAGACTGGCACGACTATCCAAAGTTTCGAGACCGTATACAGAGTGTACGGAGTTTGCTCGAGTACAGTGAAAGAGATTCTGAAATAGAAAATGCCTGGAATTTAGAATAGTACAGTCTTCGAATTATATTTCGTCGCGTTTTATCGTACTCAACATACACAATGCTTCTTATCTTAATATTGAAACTTTCACAGATGAAATTTTCAACGACACACGTTTCCCTAATTAACGCATGATATTTTCACATAGAGTGTACCTACTCTTCTTTCCTCCATTTTCTTTTGAGTTTCTCTTCTAAAATATTTACGCGACGTGGATTTTCCTCGGGCCGAAATAGAGAAGAATTCCATTCCACCCCCGGTTTTTGCTCGCTATTACTACGAAGTATCATCGCCCGATGCAGAGAGAGAGGGAGAGAGAGAGAGAGAGAGAAAGCTGACAGTGTCTCGTAGTTGTATTTTCAGCAACGTGTCATCCGGTTCGCGTTTTATGCGATGCGTTTATTTTCGGAGGGAGGCGGAGGGAGAAAAAGGGGAGAAAAGAGAAGTTGGTCGAGACGAAGCGAGGAATTACAGCGACGCAGGCCCCACTTCAAAGGAGCCCTCGTTACTTTATTAGCGCGTGCCTCTACCTCGTACCTCGCAGAAAGAAAGATCGTGGCTTTGAATCTTTGCTCGTGAAACACCGGGTAAGTTCCCAGAACGATCGCATAAATTTCTTTGCTTTCCACGCGGCGGCAGAATCGAAACCGATGCTCCGGATCTTTCTTCGGACGTTTTCTATTTCTCTAGAACACCGTGAATTATCGTGCTCCGCGTACTTTTCTCTTTTCTCCCTCCGGAGAATACGTAATCGCGAGCTTTCGATCGATCCCGAACGCGTCTAAACGTCCAGCGATTGGTGAAATTATTTTTGTAAAAGTATCGCGCATCTTATACGAAACTTTGCGAAATTTAGTTTACGTAACGACACACGATTATCGTACGTTGATATAATTTTACATAGACACGCGTGTGTGTCGGAATATATTTAATAAGATAATTAGGATAATATCTAATTAAACGTATCTTGAGTATCTTAATGATTTTCAGATATATCAGCGATTGCATACATTTTCAAACCCGTTTCGTGTAACACACATAATATGTCCATAAAAAGTTTCTACGAGTGTTCGAATACTTTCGTGACCCACTCTACGTAATCTCCAACTTTCGATCGAACGCAGATTGTACATTCGATAGAACGCACGTGTCTAATATATTTCCATTGTCGTGCTATTAATCTTTCTCCGTGGAGAAATTGAAAAATCACGGGGAATCCCACAGAACGGGATTGTGGAACACGCGACCAACTTTTCGCATCGATGTTTTACGCTTTCGAGAGGTTTGCTGGCGATCTTGCGCACGGCCAAGTATGCATACTCTAGACTCTAGGTCTAGACTCTAGGCTCTAGAGGCTCGAGTGGACATGCAGGAAACGAGGATGAAACGAGAAATAGAGAAGCAATCGCGACGGCTATATCTGTCCGATGACGTAAGGGGACTTTTGCGATGCACTCGCTTCTCTTTCGACTTCCTGCTGCCTGTGCAGAGAAAAGAAAAGAAGAGCGATGCACTCACGATTTCTAATTCGACGACAGCTATCCACTTCCCTCTCATCAACACGGAATCGGAAAACGTGTTCTGTTAACGACGTGACAAATGCTAATGGCATACCATTGTTAATTACTAGCGTATGAACGTTAATATTTATTACTAATTTCTGTTGCGAATCTATCGCGTAAAAAAAAAGAAGAAGAAAAAGAAAAAAGCTGCGAGAAGAATTATAATTTCATAACGCGTGTTCTGTATCTTTTATATTTTTAGCAAAGGAACTTAACGACTAAGCGCAGAATTAATCGACCAGGGTAAAGCTGATTGACGAATCGCCTCGAGTCGGCCAACGGTCGATATGATTTTGGCGTGGAATAATCGGCCAATTAATGAAATAATTTTGTCAATTAAGGAACTATCGGACGAGAACGGGTCAGGAAATAAAATTTGCAAATGGCAGGCTTGCCAAAGCATGCCAAGAATAATTTCTCTCTGTCGAATCACGCGGTCTTTCGTTAATTTCCTACAGCAAATGCCATTGTGGAGAAGCAACTGTCGCCGATGAATATACCGGTTCCGTAATTGAAGCGCAATGCAACGTAGAAAATCGGATTATAGTTGAAATTTCTCTCCGCGAATGTGACTTGCTGGTTAAAATTTGACATTTCCAATACGGGCCAGCGTCTCAATTATTCAGGCGTTCGCCGAACGACCGAGAATTCGAAAGTAAATACTCCGGTATTTAAGCATAAATCGAGTTTAATTCATTGGTCTAAAATTAGTCAGATATTTAGAAATTGAAATGATTCGATGCGTGATTGGATTTCTTCGGGCAGATAAAATTAATTTGCCAGAGTCAGAATATACGGGAGACCAGATCGATTTCTACTCTACTTTCTGTCAATTTCTCGGTTTCATTTCGATAATTACCCGATTGATGTTCCATTCTCGTGCAGGAATTTTATTTAAAAAAATCAATGAAATCTTGAAAAAAAGCTGTCGTAAAATTTCTACGAAAAATTACGATCCTCGTTATATCGTTGCGATCGATCCGATAGCTTTGACGTCGAGCGTTCGTTTTCGGACAAAGCTTGAAAATCCCGCAGTTCCATCAACATCAGCACCCTCTTTCGCTTCGGAGTCAGCACTTCCTTCCTGCGTGAAATCCCTCGTACGAGCTACGATTCTTTCCATCTCCCCTCGCCCCTTAAAACCAGAGGAGATTCAACCAGACCAGGCAACGAGTCTTTTGTTTGTGGACCGGTTCTTCTTGGTTCTTCGAATCATTTATTCCCCTTGGCGCGCCTCCCTGCCTACCCAGATATCTTTTCCATCCTTCCCACCCAAGCTTTCTTTTTTACCCCTCTTCTTCCGCTCCGCCCTTAACTTCTTCTTTCCCTTTCACAGCCCGCTCTTTTTCTATACCTTGTCCTCTACAGCGCAGTCTCTGTCCCTAGAGAGACGATGCACTTTAAGGCGGCCCTAATTCCACATGGATTCGCCTCTCTCTCTCTCTCTCTTTCTCCTTTTCTCACACTGGTTTAATCAATGAGCCCAATGCTCGATCCTATCGTCGGAAACCTTCTTGTCCGACCTTTGAGTGGCTCGCTCGATCGTGCCCTATTAGGTACGACCCTATCCGACCTCCCTTCATCAACCGTAGGATAGATATAGAACCCACGCGTTAGAACCAGGTTTTGCTCTATTATTCTTTTCTCGTACAGATTGTTCGCAGATGAAATATTTGCCTTTTCTCCGGTCGCCAAAGCCGAGTTATTGCGTGGTATATCACGTTGGAATTTTCATGCGGCGACTCGAGTCCAAAGGGAAGCGAGGCTCTTTCTTGATATAAATATGAAAGGGTTGACAGGTTGGACGATAGCATAGAAAAGTCTTGCGAGTTGTAACTAATTTGGGGCGCCTTGCACCGAATTCGGTAAAATCTCCGTATTCGCGGTTTTACCTACCCTAAGTTCAGAATTAGTTTCACCGATGTAAGCCGCGGTTCGATGGAACGATCGAATGGAACGTTCGCAATCGAGAGTTGTCAATCCTGAAAGTGATATGAGCGGTGCAGAAAAACCAGCAAATGATCCTTTCAACGAGAAACTATTTTATCATCGGATATTTTCACCAGTACGTAATCGTTTGACCGATCGATGAATTAAATTCTGCCGTAGATATATAAGCTACGTGATCTGTGTTCGCGAATATACAGATCTCGCTGTAACAATTAACGCAGATGTAGATGGATAATTAGAGCTACAGCTGCGTGTACGACAATGTAATTAATGTTCTTACCTTTTTCCAGATGCTGCGAGATCGGGCTCTGTATTCTAGGAGCAGTTTGCAATTGCGCGGCGTTTCCAGGACGTCCTCGGGGTCTTCGTCCAGGTCGCGGCTGAAATACAAGCGAAATAGATTTACTTTTGCCAGGCAGTTTCTAAAATAACGCTAAAAACGAGAGTACGGTTCGAGAACGCTTGACTTCTTTATTACGTCTGTATTTCCCTACGGATGTATGATAGTAACGTCAGTCTGGCCCCTTTGTTGTCACTCGTAAAGTCACGCGACGGCACTCGAAGGCTAACTTGGACAGGGTTGCGAATAAACGGGGTGCAGGCGGTCCGCGTCTTTGTTCAACTGGCGCATTTATTACCGTAGATAAACGCGACAGCGTGGACGGCACTAGAGATAAACGCCGCCGCGCCGTTCCGTATACCGGGTGATCCGGGTAGAATGCAAATAGGTGCACAGTGTTAATTTTATTATTCAAAGACCATAGACTTTTACGCGTTTACAGGAAATTTACAGGTGCGCATTTACAGGTATTATAAAATAGTTGAAATAAATGTTACTTATTCTAAATTATAAGAAATATCGTTTAATGCGTAAAACAAACGCCTATCTAGAGCGTTCACGAAAATACGAATTTGCAACAGATGCGAATATTCATGGAAGAAATTTTGATCGTTCGGAACACCCTGCACAGCATCGAAATATCAAACTATGAAACTCGAAGGTCATTGTAATTATTTCGAATAAATTGTCGACGCTCGCGTACCATGAACTTTGCTATTATTTTCGTCAAACAATGGTAAAGATTCGAGAATTTATAAAACAACTCTCGTTTGTTTGGGTCACGCTATACAATGGCGGTGTAAAGGGGCCACCGGGTATGCTGCGCGAAGAAGGAAACACGAAAGAAGGCGAGACGTAGGCGAATTTACGAGCGTGGAAAGGATACGCGGCTGGATTATCGGTCGGTGAATATTCTTGAGGAACAAGCTGCAAGAACGGTGGAGACGCCTCGAGAGAAATTAAAAGCCAGTATCGGTCATGAATATACGAAAAGGTGATGGGGAATTGCCTCCGAAGAGATACTCCCGATAAGACGTTCTGAACAGCGAATAAACTAAGCGGAGTTTCGAACGACGTTGCATTCTGTCGGATTCCATCGGAAGTTACCCATCGATCCGATACGAGTTTAAACGTTCGAAGAGCGTTCGTAGTTCACCAGTCAAATTCACCAGTTTCCAAATTTTACGATCATTCGACGATCTCTGCTAACGTCGACTACGCTATTTCACAATTTCCAGCAGAACGTAAATTGAAATATGCAACGTGTTCGAACACCTTTACGACCGACTGTATATTTCAGCAAACGCACGACAAACGGATAAGAAAATATTCGCGAGTAGCAGAAAGCATGTGGCGCTTTTAATAATCCTTTTTTTCTCGCGCAACTCGGTCCGTCTGGTAAAAAGCGGTTGAAAAACCGAGGGGACAGGTCGCGACCTCCTCTAGTCTGAGTGCCAGAAAAGAAGACTCCAGCCTGTTTTATTGTGAATCGAGGTTAAAGTCTCTGGCACGGGACCAGGCATTTCACCTAGGCCGTCGCATTCCGCCGGATGCACATGGCCACGCACATTATGTGTCCCTTATGTAGTCTCGTATGTACGTATGTACCTTCCTCACATACCGACCGCTTCCCCTTATGTAGCCTCGGCCGGCTGATCTACAACTCGTGTACACACAGGCAAGCATTAAAAGGGGAGGCGGTCGTCTACACGGGGGAAGCTCATGAAATAAATAGTTTGCACCGTCGCTCCGGGCTTTGTGTCGCTGTTGCTGCACCAGTGGCGTAGCTTCGGCTTCCTTCGATATCCGCACCAGGAATGCGGAATAAGTGGGCCGACCGAGGAATCTCGCACGACCGAATTATTAATGTTTCGTCGCGGCGAGACTCGTTAGAAATACGCCGACCGAAGATCGTATCGACTCGCTCGTTACTCGCACGCGAGCGGCCTAATCGATTTCACCGACGAAGCCGACGAATATCCATAAGAGCCTGTATCACTGGCTTAGGAGCATGATTTATACGTAGCCTTTAGCATGGGACGCTCGAGTGTTTAATTACGATTTACCTCTTATCACGATGATAGTGAAAATACACGAGTAACCGTATTCTGATAGCAGCGAATAAGCAAAGTTTTCTTCCGATAAATAAATTTCCATGATACGCAGAAGCTTGGCGTTGAAATTTCTCGTAAAAGCGATCGTCCACAAAATTTAAAAGACGGCGAACAGCGTTCGTGGACACGTTTAGATATCCGATAACGATAAACGTATGGCAGGGGCGTCGCGCAATTACTGTAACAGGGTCGTGTAGTGGTCGAAGGATATGCAGTCTGGCCAGAGCGTTACGGTCGCCTCACGGATGATCCCATAATGCCATTAACGCACCGAGCAACCTCCGCTGTTGCTAGTGATATCGTTGCCGCAGGCGGATATAGGCGGATAGCACCTTTTTCCGGCATATGCTAATCTAATTAATGGCGACACGGAAAGTCGAAGCTGTGTGTGCGACGATCGGACGTACGTACGTGTGCCTGTTCGCGAGAACAGTCTGGCGCTGCTTAAGTGGTTACCTATGTAACTGGAAAAGATCAGCGCGCAAATATGCATTGGCGTAGCCAGCCGAGAGTATCCATCCAGCCAACGAATAGCACGGACCAGCTTCGATAACGTAAGAGTTCAATTTGCGAGAAAAGACTTTTACGATCTATCGAACGTCTATTTTTCATTTTGTTGGGAATCTCTTCTTCCACGAAAATTCAAAAATCGGAAAACGATGCACTGTTCGCATTTCAGTTTTGCATCGTTTCACTATACGCCAACACTATAGCCGAACTTTTGATCGATAACGTATGCAGACACGAAGGGTGGCACGATAAAGCTAGCCAGCTCGCTTGTTTACCGATTTTTACCGCCTACTATCGTGGCCAACCGGTTCTCTCTGGATACCGGTTGCTCTTTCCTGCCTGTAAACTGGTCCACCCATGCTGTCGACCCCCCTTCGTTCGCAGTATATTCGCCATTTTATCCTGTCCACAGATCTCGATCAATTTCCTCGCCTCTTTTCATCTTTTTCTCGCACTTTCCTTCGTTGCCCTTGCGTACCACTCGCCAAAAATATCTTCTCTTACGTCTATATATTTCGCCTTTCTGCGAGAAAGCTGGCCAGTTCATTGCGAAGTACCAAAGACATCGAACCAATCTAAAACGATGGTACATAATACGCAATACGAAAGATAGTCGCCATTGAAGAAAGCATTATGCGATCGTGAACGAATTCACGTAACAGGGCGTATCGTTTACGCGACTTTGACATGCGACAGCAACCGCTGTAAGAGAGATACGGTCGACGTGACTCGTTTTATCTATGCGCATACTTGACTCACATACAAGTCAAGTATCTCGCCGAGGTATTGACAGTCAGGAGGGATCCGTCTGTTCGATTCGCGTACCTTGACGCGTGATAAGTGACAACGACTGATAACAGCCGCGTATTCACGCCCATTAGCACACCGCTATCCGAGCCTTGCCCGATTGGATCGTTGAGAATTTTGGTTCGCTCAAAGTTTCCAGACGAACGAGCAACGTGCGAATATTTGCTCGCTAATTCCTCGGATATTCCCTCCCCCCCACCCCACCCCGCTTCGATCTATTCGTTCGGCCATTTAGTCGATCGATTGACCTCTGACTTGGCGGATAGTTCAACTTCTCATAAATTTACCCTCAGAGACAAATTTTACGCTTATGAATAATTGTCGGGCAGTCGATGTCTGAAAGAGGAATCTGGAAATACGACTGTCAGATGTGCAATAGCGGCATGATTAAATATGACTGAACGTTGCTATTCGTAGCGAAGCGGAGTGATTTCGAGAGACGACAAAACAGGAGTCGTCTTCGATTCGCACGTTAGAAACGATTATTAATTCAGAATATTTCGTTGAAATAATAATAAATTGATGGTTACATGCTGCCTACCGATGAAAGAGTAATCTTTTCGCCTTCTTGAAAGATTACGCTCGGAGTTAAATCTTGGACGAATCTATTGATAAATATTTTACACCTCTGTTGCCCCTTTTGATAAGAGTCTATAACCGCGACCATGAAAGAAAAATATGGATAAGTGATATTTTTGTGTTTACAGGAAAGCAATATTCAACCTTAAAATACCGACGATCGATTCTGCTTAAACAAAATTCCCTTCCTATTTGATCTTGGAGCTAAACATATTTCACTGAATATTACAAAAATATCGATCGCCGTAATATCCAAGTTAGAGCCACGCTTGTTCTTCTTTTCGCAAAACATCGTAGCTTGATTGTCTATTTTTAAGATCTGCAATTTTCAATCTAGAAGCTTGTTTCCCAGGACCGTTAGCCCAGGACTCTTGAAAAATACGAGCTGAACAGTATAAAAAACGCACATAGAGAAAAAGAGAAAAAGAATGAGAAGAGGAGAGAAGAAAAAAGCTAATTCAGCAAGTGCTGGCGAAAAAGTTACGTTTCACGGCGGTTCTTTGAAAAGTGGTAGCGCGGTTAAATCGAGCCACCCTGTATACGCATTCATGCATAGTACACGCGTTCCCGTCGTTCGCAAAGAGTCGCAGACGCGTTTATGTAGACATTCGTACATATGTACGAGTATCTACGTATGCGCGCGGCGCTCGTCTCTCGGCACATGGCCGATGTTCTATATATAAGCGCGTTTCTATGTAAGCGGTGTGTGTAACGCCAACGGACCGGCAGATATTCCGATCGATCGTACCGGGTTATCTGACTGCCAACGAGAATTCATTTTCCCTTCCATTCGTCTCTCTTTCTCTCCAAGCCCGCTCGTCCACCCATACACCCACCCTTCTCCCCCCTGCCACCGTCTCTTGCTTTTCTTCCTTCTCTTGCCGGTATCCGCGCACCTCTTTGCTCGCTCTGTTTCACTCTCTTTTCTACGCGCGTACATAAAGGATCTCGCGTACACCATCGCTCAAAAGTTTCTACACGCGTGAATAAGGGAAAGGGCACTCGAATTTTTCCCTCAGATCGATCCTATTTCGCTCTGTATATCTCCTTTCAATTAGAGCCTCTTTGTCGTCGAATCTCTTTCGTGTCAGGTTTGTGGTTAGGAGGCTTTTCATTAGGGCCTTTATGCAGATACATGCGTGTCATATCGAACATTTTCTCATTCGTTTCACCAACTACTATCCGTTTTATATCTATGGACCCGTCCGGTTAAGTCATTTTCATAACCTACAACGCTGCACGTTAACGAATAGTTTTATAGTATTCGTCCGTGTATTATACAATTTTCTGATTTTTAATGGTGCACTCCGAAGTTGGCGCTGTAAACATAACCTAAAAGAATTCGCGTCGTACCCAGTGGACGTGTTAATTCCAACCTGATAAGAGATAACCTCACTTCGAATAATTACCGTAAATAGAGCTCGCTCGGGCTTGTAAAAGGATTAGTCAACAAGCATTTGCGCAATTCTGTTCGAATCGATGCGAAAGCGTCGTTCTTGAACGACATCGGTTTCCATGAGTTTTACCAGCTTATAAGTTCGCATACATTATCCAAAGGCACGCTAAGTGTCTGCCGTGTCTCAAGTACACAGTCGACAGAATTTCAAAGTCGTTCCTTTCGAAAGTTACGAGAAAAGCGTCTATACTTTCTTCTAAGGGTATTTCCTCGTCATATAAACGAAAGGAAGCTTCGATAGCTAACGAACTTTGGTTGCTCTCTCCTGGTTGCGCTTTGCGTTCTGTCACTTGCCGGACACGTTAATCACGTTACGCGCGTACGCGCAAATAAAAGAAGAGCCGGTGGAAAAAACGTAGGAGGAATGATCAAATTCGCCGAGAGTCAAGGGCCTTTGTTCCCCCTCGCGTATATTTTCGGTGCCTTCTGAAAAATTGGACCGTCTGCCTCGTTGTTTATCCCCCTGAATTTAATGGCGTTAAAACAAATAGATACAGGCGATTAAAATTCTAAGGCGATTGAGGTCGGGCGCGATTTAACGAGAGCAGCAGTTCCCGGGGAATTCGAGGCGCAAAGCTGTAAATTCGAACTAGCGACCATCCATACTCCGCTTCGAAGGAAACGCACGAGCGACAAACTACGTATTTACGTTGTTTAATATCCGCGACGTGTATGGAATCGAACACCGCGAACTACCTTTTAATATTCCTGATACAACAAAGTAAATATTATCGCGACGAAACTCGATTTATAGTTATGGTAAACGTACCATAACGTTTATAATGGAAATAAAGGTTTATAATGGAAATTTCGAAGATGAAAAATGGAAGGTTTGCGTGAAACGATCCGAGTGTCGGACTAACACGTATAATGCTGTAGAATCACTGAATCACGTTCTATTTTCTTCGCGGCTTGATAAGGAAATCGTATTAACTGCGCCATTAAAGGCGGAGGTGGCAATCAGAGTGGATCTTTAGCGATGGAACACTTACGTCTCGTGGCGCTGGAGCCGTGGAATTGAAACCAGTTCGAGCCGGTCACCGTGCTGCACGTTTATCCATGAAAAATGGCCGTCCGTTGCGTTTGACTTTCACTTTACTTGACACAGCACACAATCATTCATCGAGCGCCGGTATTAGAATTAAAAATCGCGCGTCACGCGCCACGAGAAACCGATATACATGTATAGTATACGCGCATATACATATACATATATATCCTATATACATATATACGTATATATACACCACCGGCTGTATCACGATTCTAAACGTTAAAATCCTGCACGCTCAAAATGCGACGTGTATCTTCACTGTGACAATCATTCCCTCGGTTTACTCGGCCTTCGAAGTGGGGACCTGTCGACATCCGATCGAATCGATTCTGGCTACGAGCCTCACATATCGATAGGATCTCTCGATCCGTTTGGCTGCGATGCGACGACACTGTGATACTTCACGAGAGGGGATCGAAATATTCTCGAAATATTTGACGATTCCGCGCGACGCGTTTAGCTCTGGGATGCTCGGAAGATCGAGCTCGAAATAATTGGTAAATTCCGTTTAAAACGTTCGGACGGCGTATCGTAGTCGGTTAGAAACGCGGCGGCATCGTTAGGGAGCACTGCGTCTGGGAATGTTGCCAATTCGAGGCGCATTTCACTCGCAACTCTCATCTATCGCGTAAATCACAATTTCTTTCACGCGCGTCTCCGCGAACGGATTTATCGCGATTCGAAAGCACATATACATTACACACCACCGTTTTCGAACACGAGCCGAATAACTTTGAATTCCAGAGAATAACGTGAGAGCATCCGCGTCAAATATGGCTGGTTCTTGTCTCGTAGACGCGCTTCAAACAACACAACTGTGTCAAACTCGACGAAAGGAGAGCGGCCGGCAGTCAGATTAAACGGGGATACTCGGACAAAATCCTCGTCTCCGATGAACTTCAGCCCCCGCCCATCATTCGTCCAACGAACCGAGAGCCGGTGGAATTTTCAGCCGACTCTAGACACGACGTTCGCGTGCCAAGGACGCGTAGCAAACTTCACGGCACGGCGATCGCGAATCGCGACACCGCGTCAATCGTTGATCTTCTTTTCGAACCAGAGGGCTCCGACGGTCTCTCGCGGTATCACCTCTTTCTTCCTCTCCTCTCTTTCCCTCTCTCTCTCTCTCTCTCTCTCTCTCTCTCTCTCTATCTATCTCTCTATCTCTCTATCTAATTATCAATCTATTTCTGGATGCAAAACTCTCTCGATCGGTTTTCTCCTGTGGTTTATTGCGCACTCTCCTCGTGTTTCCGAATCAGCGATTAACAAACACTTCCTATTTCCGGCTGGATCATAGTCGGGAACCAGGGAAAAAGCACGGAACCAACGGATAAAGCGCCGGCACGAAAGCGTCACTACCCGTACGCGCCGATACGACACGACGGCAATAATAGAAAATCTTTGGGGTGGGATAAGCCGCGAGGGTGGGGGCACGTTCACCCTCGAGACGACGACGGCAAGTCGACAAGTGTAGAGACAAAAGCGCGCAGACGATCAGACACGAACTGCGATACGCGCGGCCCGCAGTGCTGCCGTCTACTGGTGCACCGCGAGCTTCGTGGAATCCTCTCTCCCCCACTACGTGTCTCTGCCCACGGCTCCGACGCCCGCTGCCGCTCTCTGTCTCCGCTCCCGGCCTACGACACACCGACGCCCGATCACCCGATCCGCCGCCACTCCCTCCTCGCGTTCCCTTGCTTTCCTTGCCGGACCACCTTTCCCCTCTTTCCCCTCTTTACCGTTTCACTCTCCCGGTCCAACCTTCCGATCCTACTACCTCCTCCCTCGCCGCCCTTCTCTCCCTTATCCGTTCCATCCCGTTCCGTTCCATTCCGTTCCGTTGCTACGACCCCCATCTCGAGACCCTAGGCAACGAGCAGCCGCCTTCGAAAACCGGGAGCGTCACGCGACCGACGATAATATTGCGAACGTGGTTCGTTGATGCATACTCGATAAACTCTCGGCCTTTTCCTCTTCCTCTTTTCTCGGTCTCCTATCTACCATTATAGCTTTCTCTTTCCACCAGCCCAGTTTCAGCCTCCTATAACCAAGTACAGTCTCTCCGATTTCTGGCTTTACGAGAGACGACATTTGGTAAATGAATTTCAAGCGTATGTATCAGCTTTTAGAGACTCGAATTACGTCGACATAAAGCAGAGCGATCGTTATGTCATGAAACTTTGGATCGAACAGCGAACCATTTGACAGTACAATTTCCCGTAGCGAGGAAACGCATCGTCACGATCGTTTGCATAATGCCTCGCTCGCAATCGAATTGGTCGGAAGATTTATCGAGGCCCGGCGCGTTCCTCGCTCGAGAAACGACGCCACGAAGCGAAGGAAAGAGAGAAATGCCAGGGGAATCTTTTGTGTTTGGCTCGGCGCGATCTCACGGTATCTAGAGCAAGTTCGCATCGGTCGGGCTCCAACCGACGAGTGCGTCTCGTGTCGAGTCTACGCTGTGTCAGAGTATCTCCGCTAATTTCACTATACCGTGTACGCGAACAGAAGCCGAGATTGTACGCGGAAACCCATTGTGACTTGGCCAACCGTGAACGAAATGGCTACCTTTACGCTTTACTGGCTACGGCTACGCGGAATTTATTGGCAATCGATAGGGTTCAGGAGCGGGTACCCTGCTCTTTTCGCCAAATCCTCGATCATTCCGAGTATCTAAATTTCTTTGGCTCGAATTCTGCATTTCAAATGTATGCATATACGTCTTATACTCTCTCTCTCTCTCTCTCCCTCCCTCCCTGCCTCTCTCTTTCTCGCTCGTTCCTTCTTTCTCCGTCGGTGGACTCGATTCCATTCGATTGATAAAACTTCGGGTTCCAAGTGTATAAATAAAACGACGCGTTGAACGATCGGCCGTGCACGAGGATAGACCGCTATGCATAGACGATGAAACGCGGAAGGTAGGGCGAACAAGTCACGGAGCGTGGCGGCTTTATTTATGAGGCTTACAAAGTATCGATCCGGCACGTCATTCGGGAGTAGTTCGGCCAGCCGGGAACTTTGTTGTTGGGAACTGAAAGTTTCTAAGCGGGGGAAAACTCCAGCACAAACAGGTGGAACGGGCGATGAAGGCCTTCTGGCGCCAGCCAATGCTACCTACGTACTTGCCTGTGTATGAGTTACCCACACAACGAGCCTAGGCTGCTGTACGAAGCACATCGATGTGGAACGTGCACGTGCGATTGAACCCTCTGCGCGTTAACAATATTGAGAGAGTCGGCGCGAGGGAGGGGCCACAAACAACCCTCCGCCACGAGAGATTCAAGGAGAAATTGCCAGGGTCAACCCCATCTATCGCGAGATGCTGCGGAATAAATGATCCTAAGCCCTACGATACCGGCCTCCGCTCTTTGCAAATAACTCTTACCGGAAGGGGAGGAACTTCGTTTCCGTACCGATCAGTCGTGCAGCTATAGCGTATAAGGACTTTGTTCGAGTAAAATATCCAGTGACGATTTATCAGCGAAATTCCGGAGACCTATGTACTCGCGTCGAATCAAAGGCGCCATTTCGTTTAATGGAAAACTGTTCATTAGGGACGCGTGGAAAATGATAAGCTTTCGGCAACGTAAATATAATCGCTGGATAATTCACGAGGCGCGGAAACGAAATTCTCTGAAATACTTCAAGCTGAATAATTCGTTCGCGAACGCGTACCTGTGTTGTAGAGAGGAAGCGAGCGAGAGAGAGAGAGAGAGAGAGAAAGTGCGGTCGAATGCGGTATCGCAATTAATTTACGTGCTATTTTCTAACGAGCATTTCCGCCCGATGCCTCTTTTTTTCGCTTCTGTATCGGCAAATTTAAACGAATTCCATTTCTTCTTTTCTCTATTTCCTCTTCTTCTTTCTTTTTTCTCTCTCCTTTTCTCTTTTTTCGTCAGCGTAATAATTCGATCTTTGTAGAGGTCAGTCGACTTTTCGCCCAGGACCCTGCCGATTAAACTTTCATGAAACTTCCGATGCAAATTTAATTACCGCGAAATTGAGTCGCGCACAAAAGAAGCGAAGCGACGTGGAGCGTTTGATCGAATGGAGGAATTCCAGGACGAGAGGAGCGCGACATATGCGCATATTCGATTTCGCTTGGAAACGATAATCCACTGACTCGTTTAAAAATGTCGGCCGTCTCGTCCTCGGATCGGACGAATCGATACACGATCCACCATCGAATCCGCTCTCGCCGGTAACTCCGCGCTATTGCCAAGCGGAAGTATTTCCGTCGATACGGAATAAATGGGAAAGCTGAGTGGTATCCGGACAGGCTCGTTAACGATTCATAACCCCTACACCGCTTCGTTCGCGTATTTCGTCGATGTCTGGTCGAATGCGATTACGTAAGTGTATCTCCGAATCTCCCAACGTTCGAACGTAAACAGAATAAAACAAGAGCGAAAGAGAGGAATTTGTTCGGCGGACCGAGAGAAGGCGGCCGAATTTCGAGGAACGCGAGCCAGAGGACGCCGCGTCGTGGTGAGTTTTAAGCCTAGAAAGGGCGCAAAGTTGTCGGAATTCCAGACAGTCGGGCAACGAAATTCACCAATTTGTAGGCTGATGTTTTGCGTTAGCTCTGGCCGGGCGGCAGGGATGTGTTTCGCGCCAACCACCAGCCACCCCCACCATCGCGGGCCCCCACCAGCCTGACCTGCCTGAGAATCAATACAGCTACCGACCGCCGCCGCCCCAACCCCATCCAGCCAGCCATACCGTGCCCCACCTACTTTCCACGCTACGCACCCCCTTTTGCCATTCTCGAGTGCCGATTCCCATTCTGGGTTCGCAGCTTCAGAGCCCGACTTCCACCCCGTTCTCTCTATACTCTCGCGACCCTTGCCACTCTGCGCGTTTCTCTTTCTGCCACTCTAACCCCTAGGCCTGCATTCTCCCCTCCCTTCATGCACATCCCCTTCCGTTTCATTCGGATCCAGCAACCGCTCGACCATCTCTCTTCTTTCCATCGGTATCCCACTTCGCTCCCCAGGGGCGTCGGTCTCGCTCCACCTCGCCGACCAGCCCCTCCACCTCCGTCCTCCCACGTGCCACGAGGCTCGGTCGTTTTCTTTGAGCCGCCGGTGCAGACTCGGCCAACCACCCCTATTGGCTGAACGACTCTTTAAAGCGGCTAGATACCCCAGCCAGGTATAAAGATGAGACGAGGCCGATGAAAATGGTAGAAGAGCTTCTGAAGACGGGGGCGGAGAAAGGAAAAAGAAGGGTGAAAAAGCAAGGTGGAAACAAGAGGAAGTTTACGAGTCCAACATACCAGGTGAACTTGAGCAAAGTTCGGAGGAGGGAGGTTGGCCGCCGGCCAACCCCCTTGCTCTCTATCTCTCTCTATCTCTCTCTATCTCGCTAGGGTGTTTGCCCGATATTTACATTCGGATGAATCGGTCTGTCCACCGAGGGTATTTCGAGTTTCGGCTGTTGCGATGTCTGGTTTGGCGTTGGCATTCGTTTGGATTGTTAATTGAGCTGCCGGCGAATCGATGCTTCTCGCACGAGTGGAGGAAAAAATATTGGCCGAGCGAATAACGAACTCGAAACGAAAGTCGTCTTCGCCTGACCTTACTTATCTTCTATTCTCCTCGATCCAGTCTCTTTTGTCTTTACACCCTATACATAATTTATATCTTATACTCGATAGAGGAGCAGGTAAAGTCGGTGACTCGTAGGGCCTTCGGCAAGAGTTTCCCCTCGCTAGCGAAGAAGGCATTTAATTGACGACTCCAAGACCCCTTTTAAAGAAGCTGTTCGTGGATTTAATGAGAAACACGAGGAACGGGATGCCGTGGGGCAACTACCAATCTCCCCCATCCCCTTTCTCACGTATAGGAACGCGTGAGTTGGTGTACACGGAATTCCTTCGCGGGACTCGATATTGTTGGCAGATCCCATAGCGGATCGGGAAACGGAAGACGAAAGTGCGAGGGGAGATTGCACCGTTACGCGTCGGTGAAAAGGAAGAAAATATAAACCTTCTTAGACGAATTTCGATCACGGACATTTCACATTTATTCTCTTTGATTCTTCGATTTGATCGATTCATTTTTCGTTCTTCGATTTGATCGATTCATTGTTGGATAATCGAATCAGCATCGATAAATCAAGATTAATTGTCCGATTTTCCTTTTATAAAATAGAAAATAGAATTGTTAAAGCGGCTTATGACTAATCGTAATTACGCTTTTATCTCCAACGATTTTTAATCGTTATCAAAGATAAACGGGCGATTAAATGGAACGTAATACGTCAGTGTTTTAAAAATATCTCGTAGAAGGTGTTTCTATCGTTTGAATTTTTCACAGCCGGAAAGTATCGTCAGGTTTTCCCGTAAAAAATTCGTCGAATCGATCGGTCGACGATTCCTTCGTCCCGCGAATAATCCTTTTCATAATGTGTCCACTTTATCTCGCAGTCTCCTCGAAACGATACCACGAAATATGAATGAACGTTTCGCGGAGCAAAGTGTTCGTATAAGCCGGGCAAAAAAGGAGGAATTCCCGTGGAACGTTCGAAAGGCAAGAGTTCGTTCACAGTGCAATCTTTAAAGTGGCTCTAATGGCTATTTCCAAGAAGCGTCTCGAAACTGGAGAGCAAGTTCCATTACGAGCAAGCAGTCGCTGGCTTAATCCCTTTCGGCGAGTTTTCGAACTCGTATAAGCCAGCTCGGAACTTCCTGACTTAGGGCTGTCGACCCAAAGTATCCTGCGAGTCACGAATTCCGCCAACTTTGCACGCAGCCTTCGAACCAGCTTCTACACTCGACGGATTCCAGTCTCACAACGGGACCGCAGAAACTGTTACGTCGCGATCTTCTCGGAAACTACATACACGAGTCTCGAGGAGATTCCAAAAACGCGAAGAGAATACAACTGGAGCCTGTTTTCCCGGCATTCTCCCTTCCTAATATTCTGCTTGTTAATTATTTTCTCTTTTAAATCGACGTTAAATCCTCGTTATCAGAATTCGCTGATATATCACGAGAGTTGAAACGCGATCCGTTAAAGATTAGCGCATTTTTTCTGATCGACGGATCCAACGATTTGATAAAATAGAAGTCAGTGAGAATACACGTGGAACGCGCGTTATCTACGTTATTTCATTCGCGTTATCATTAACGTTATTTCTGTATTCGCAAAATTCCTTCGTTAAGCGAAATTAACATCGAACGTTTCATAGACTCTAGTTGAATATTACGTGTCACTTAGTTCAATTACCACCGTACAGTGAAATGGTAACATTAACAACTATTGTACAAGAAAGTTTCGGCTTATAAAATTCCACTTATGATAAAGCTGAAATAAATTTGCATGTGGAGCGTCACGAATGAAAGTACAATGGATAATTGTTGCGGCTTAGATTTTTGAAGTAATTTCATACGGGTCGGGGCAAACGGTTGATATAATCGCGCAGCTCGAATAGATTTCGCAGAAATGATTTATGGAACAGCCAGTTGGCAAAGGAGGGACCGGTGGGGTGCAGAGGGGGAGCAGGAGATTCCTCTCGCATTAACGAGATCGTTAGGTCGATGGATACAGAGAATTCGGACTTCTCCGTAAGAAGTTTTTCTCTCGCGAGGTAAGAAGAAATTTCAAAGATGGAATATCTCTGTCTATGGACGCTGGCAACTCCGGTGACATCGAATTCGAAACTTTCACGCAATTACTCGCTAACGATAGAAAATTCCGTATCGTCGAAAGTCGTCGCGCCGGGTTTAACGCTTCGGCTTTGCCGCCATCGACGCAACTCTGAAAAGCGACTTCCGATTGCCGTTTACGAACCTACCGTTTTCAGCTTCCGTTGATCTAGTTTCTCGTTCAATTACCCATGTGATCAGGTTGCTTCGAACATTTCGTCGAATTCTTAATTCACCAGTAACGTTGATCGCGAAAAGAGACGATCTATTCTGCCAAGGAACTGCTTTATTCGATGTAAGATTGGTTTACGGCAGCACATTTATAGAAGTCTGTTCCGAATATACAGATTATATAAAAAGATTTCGAAACTTGATCAGCGCTGAAACAATATTCCGACCGTGTCGTCGAGGTCTGAAGTTACACATACAAGTTACTTACACAGGTATTCGTTGCAAACGTACTTCATCGAGGTCATGAAATTATTTAACATCGTTATAATTATTGCTTGTATTAATAACTGTCGATGCCTAGCGTGACTCTGTCTTTAAGACTCTGTTCATAGGTGTACGTGTATTTGCGATAAATAACTCATAAAAGCTACTTTCAGGTTCTAAAACCGTCGTGATACATCGTGTAACGAAATGAAGTTCGTCGAAGAGGAACAGCGTGGTTGAAAAAAAAAAAAAAGAAAGAAAAGAGCGAGGGCGAATCGAGAATGCACGGTGACGGAGATTGTCCTTTCGAAGGGACCGTCTGGTATGTTCGATTGCCGTCTCGCCAGGAAATCGAGCGAAGAGAACACGAAGAAGGTGGGGCAACCGCGTTCACGACGAACGGAAGTCGGCCGCCAAGGTAGCAACGGACTCTATTCCCGATTCCTGAAAGCTCGAGGGTGCCGCAAACACGACTTTATTGATTTCCCGGATTAAAGGGAAGCAGTCGGTTCGCACACAGAATCACGTGCTTTCGTCAAATATTTTCCGCTTTTCTCGCCTATTTTTTCTTCCTTCTTTTCTTCACCCGCAAATGTATTCGACGTTTCAACACTCTGTCTGTGTCGGTAGGAACACACATGCGTATAACGATATACGTTTTGCGCTGTTCAAAACAAATATCTTGCAACTTCTACGTACATGCACTTTCAGGCTTCTTGCAAATTGTATAAATATCGAACCTCGTTTCAAAATGTTCCACGCAAGGCAGGTGATATATTCAGGAATTGTATCTACAAATATTCGAATACTTTCGCGAGCACCCGCATTTCGGCGGTACATAGCGGTACTGTTATGTATCTTCAGACCATGCAGTTGGCCACGATTAGCGTCTTATCTGTCACTGGTCGATATACATATATTCAATGACGGTGGAAAAATGAAGAAATCTCGCGGTAACGATGTCACGGTAACGAGCGATAAGGTGATAACGCGCGGTACGATAGGTTGGAAGTTACATTGCTCATTATCTCGTAGATGCGAAAGTGGTATTCAAGGACGAAAGAATTTTCGAGCCACAGGCTTGTTTACTCGTCGAACGATTTTTATTTTTTCTACGTGCCAACTTTGTTTCGTGTATTTCTATTTCTATTTCTTTTTTCTCTCTCTCTCTCTCTCTCTCTCTCTCTTTGCAAATAATTGGGAGAATGAATTTAAACGAAAGGAATATTCGTCAGTGGGAGAAACGTGTTCTCTTTGGAGACATAAGTTGCCTGTCTATCGTTGGAAGAAAATTTATTTGAGTCGTGTCGATCGACCAGAGGGGAGCTATCTTCGCAGAAGTTACATGTTTACTTCGACGAGGTTATCGCGCTGTTCAATTCGTGACTCGAAACGATCAGTCCCCTGATCGAGGGAACTTGCGAACACGTCACGATCTTCAGCAGGTATTAATCAAGATAACGATACTAATCAGGTAACGAGTGACCGAAGTGTCGTCTTTGAACATTTTTCTATACCATCTGCCTGGAAGTGGCAACTCTGTACAGTGCTGTGCGCCAATAAATAATTGTCACGCAATTGTACAACTTTACATATACGCTTGATACGAATTATTGTAAAGTACCATAAAATAATTGATTTTTGATAGTTCCACTTTGAAGATGGTATCGTACAGTACAGTACGTGTGGCTTCGAAAGCAAGCATCGTGTTAATGATAAAAAATCAAAGAAACTGCGAAAAAGAAGAAAAGCTTCTCTTATGTAGGAGAATCGAATATTTTGTACAACCGCGTTACGAAAGAACAACGACGATAATGTATATCAGCCCTGACGTTTTGACTTGATAAATAAATTCGAAAGAGAAACGAGAAAAATGGAAAATGTGGTATGACACATTGCTCTTGCCGTTTATATTATCGTAAACTACATAGCGATTTAATAATAGAACGGAATTGAATTTCACTCACCACAACAAGCGCGTGCGTCAGAGCAGTCGATGACCTCGACCTCCTCGGTGTCATGCCGACGACCTCGCCTCTCATGATGCTCTCGACGACTGCAGAAAAAGGAACGAGCTAAAATTGACACGATGTTCTATCTCTTTTTTTTCTCTCTTCTAAAAAAAGGTAATATTCGCTTCGTAAAAAAAAAAGAAAGAAAGAAGAAAAGACATTTATCTCTTACAGCGACTTCTTAAAGAATTCCCTTCCATTCCATTGAGAAAGGTAACAAGTTTATTTCGTTAAGAAGGAGAAACGATATGGAAAAGTTGGTTTATCCGTCTATCGGAAAGATTCGATTGCGTGCGATTATTTCCAGCGAATATTATTCGTGGACTCACCTCCGTCGCCGATCAGCCGCATTTGTACTAAACTAGGGTCCTCGTTGTGATCCTCGAGAACCGTGTCATCGGTGACAGTCAAATCCTAAAAATTGCATCGCGGAACCATGAATAAGCGATAAAAACAGAAATCAATCGCGATTTCGTATTCTGACATTTTGGATTTATTACGCTGCACGAAACTGTTCCTCGAATCTTAAAACGAATATCGTCGTATATTAAGTGCGCTAAATACACGAGAGACGATTTACTATGGACAATTGCCATTGATCGATGGTACTACGGTCTGAAATAAACATGGAGCTGGGAATTCCTTCGGAAAGGAAGCAACGACGCGGAAGCGTCTTTCATTTTCGCGTCGACTCGATCTATAGATCGAGACATTAGACTAGTTTCGAACAGTGATAAATCCTTCTCACGAGCAATTTCTCGCGGGTGTTTGCGTGGAAAGGCAGAAATCGAGTAATATACGTGGCCGAGCAAACCGTATTTGTCAATTTAAGTGTCAAAGGTCGTTCCAGTCGATGGACTATCGTCTCGTTGAACCGTATCAACGTAACTATTCCCGTCGACGAGTCTAGCGAATCGATCGTAACGAATCTTGCGTAAAATCTAACGGAGAACCGTTTCGGAAAGTGAAAGTCTCCACGATCTTCCGATCCTCTGCTCCTAACTATCGTCGATCAAAGCATAGGATTTTTTATCTCTTCTTTCTCATTCTTAGTCGAAGTAGTCGAATGCCAATGAAACGCGAAAATGTTCAACATAGCGCGTGTAATACGAACGTAAATGTTCTTCGAGGTAAGCGTTCAGATACATTCGCGACCTAGTGTAGGTGGAAAAAAGAGCTACCTTGGTGGACTCGTTGTAACCAACGATGACAGCGGTGTACCATTGCGTGGTGCCCTCGGCCCGATAAACCTCGACCCTGAAGCCAACTAGAACGCTCGGCGTGGTTAACAGGATTCTCTGGCCATCCTGCATCTCTGCCCATCGCCTGACAGCGCTTGCCCAGGGCACAGAGCCCTTGGTCAGCTCCCAGTCCTGCTGCAAGAACAACGATCGGTTGAAGCGTCGTTATGCGAGACCTGAAGTTCGAGCAGAGAGTGCGCAACGGATTTTTAAATTTCCCATTAACCGATAGAAGATAAAAGTTCCATCACAGGTTGCTGCTCCTCGTTCTTTGCATATGTTCGCATCGATCGACGTAAATCGAACTACAAAGCGTGGAAACGAAACGGAAGAACGTGAATATTTTGCCACGCTGCAGATCGCCATGATCGTAACAAAGAAAATATCGTCTGTCGATGATTCGAGTTGAAGGGATTCGAGGAGGAGGGAATAGACTCAAGTTGGCCATCGATCGCGTTCAACGAGCAAAGCGGAGTTCCTCGAAACGGTATCCGATGCCTGGTATCTCGTAATCGGCTGATTAATTGTTCCCTGTTGGAGATTCATTGCGCGTGCCACGCCTTACCGATCAAACAAATCCGATGTGCGCGTAGTCGACTCCGTTTCGGTTTGGCCAATTCGTTCATTCGAACGGACGAAACGTGTGGCAAGTGGAAAGTGGAAAGCGGAGAGGCACAGGGGCAAGAAGCCTGGAGGAATCCGGTCGAGTCTAGGACGTAACAGCTCGATCCTTGGGAACTCGAACGATCGATAAAGTCGTTTCTCTGCTCGTGTCGTTGCACGACAACTTTTTCCTCGTTGATACTCTCGCGGCGAACACACAAAGTACGTACTTGCACACGCGTTCGCCGAGCAAGCGTTGCGTCAACGTCTCGTTACGTCATGATCGGCCTGTTACGTCAGATGCGTTGTGCAATCACAAGGCGAAGCATGACGGTGATGCGCGATAATGGCAGTAATATAACGGCAATTATAACGCTATTACCGAAGCGTCGAGAGCGCTTAACAATTTGCCCGACGTTCCATGTAATATCACCGCTGAGTGGCCAAATCAACGTCGTTTCCTAGCCACGTTTCACCGAGCAACGCTTTCCTATCGCGCGTCTACTCGTCCGCTGGGAGAATTTTCAGCTTCAACTACGCTCGAAGAATAGAAAACTAAAGGATGGACGGTGAAGGATCGGCCAAGTGGCAAGAGTAACGCGTCGCGAAAGTCGAGGACAAGGTGGATGAGCAGTAGCTTAAGCGACTTACATATATTTCGTAGCATTATAATCATAAATCTTGTTCTTATCGATAAATCTTTAGGACGCAGCGCGTGCAATCTTAGGAAAGAAAAGATGCGAAAGCTGTAGCGGCGGATTGCATCGTCGTATCGCGCACCGTTAGGCAAAACGGGAATATGTTGGCGCCTTGCGTTGGCCGTTCTCCAACGTTCGACGATGTTGGTGCACGCGCGGTGTCAACACGAGTCACCGAACCGGCAGCTGCCAACGAAACAAGAGCAAAGAGTAGGTTAGCTGTTGGAAGCTTCACGCAAGTCGCGAACGAATATCCACGTGATCGCCTCTTCCCGGCCGTAAGTACGTGTCACGGCGCGGCACAGCGCGATTACACGGCTCCCTCGGTATGCGTGTTGCTAGCTACGCGCCTCGAAACAGCTCGCAGAAAGAAGCGGTTGCATTTATAGTTCAGGGTCAGCAGACTCTTCACCCTTTTGCGGTCCAGCCAAGCCGACCAATTTCTTTTCTCCTTTTTCCCCTTCCTCTTTTCCTCCCTTCTTTCTCTTTCTTCGTCCTCTCTTTTTCACCTACTATCTTTCCGCGCCTCTTTCTTTCCACCTTTCCTCCTTCTATATCCTTCAGCTTCCTCTTAACTTCGTCTTCTTCTTTCTTTTTCACCAGTTGGACTTTGCTTCGACGCCATCGTCGAAGCTTCTTTCTCCTCCTTTTGTGGCACGCCGCGTCGTTGCAGCTATATACTTTTTTTCCTCCTTTCGCTTTGTTCACTGGAAACATTCCTACGTCTTATTTTTCCTTTTCTTCCGCCGCTTTCTTCTTTCCTTCCTTCTCTCTTCCCCTTTTTCCAGCCTCTGCTTTCTCTTTTTAAGATTCTGTTTCGTTGCGGCGAAGGAAAAGTGCAGCTGCGGCTATCAGAAATCGATAATCGAGAATGCGAAGCCGGTGATGGCCAAGCACGAGCAATTTCCCGTAACCCTGATGAAATTATTTCTGCCGTGACATTTTTTTCTTCTTCTTCTCTCTCCGTCTATTTATTGCGCGTAACACGGTGAAGTTCAATTGTCAGGCCACGGCATCATTTTATCGATAGCCTGGCAACTTTCCTTTATACGCTGCTCTAAATAATTAGACGATCGCTATTATGAATGGCTGTAGCGCGTCAATGAAGCGGATAAGAGGCAAAGAAGTCTCACAAGATCGATAGATTCGCCGTTCTTCGCGTGTATGCTGCATCCATTCAACTATTTAACGCTACCGATAGAACCGCTGCGTTTCTTCAAAGCGTTTTAAAATCTTCTATCTTCTCTCTATCTTCGTAAAAAAAAAAAACGAACGAAACAGCTAGCAGTGTATTTGAACGAACATGGCTAAAACATGGTAAAAAGTGTCCGGTTTAAAAAAAGAAAAAGAACGCAATTGCAGACACGCGGTTTGTAAGCAACGTTTGCTTCGTTCGAGAGTGAACAGAAGACGCTGAGAGGTAGGAAAGTTCATGGAAAGGGGCAGAAAATGACGAGAGACGCGCTATTGTCCTCGTCGAGTGAAACTATCCGCGCGGTAATCGTCCTCGATACGTAAGCAGCGCGGATAGGCTCGCGAAAACTGCGGCGCGGCTGATCTGCTGACCACCGTCTTTGCGCAACTTCTCGCCGCGCGTGAACGACTTAGAACTCGTCGGCAGCCGAGAAAACTTTTAACGGTAAAAGTTGCGCTAGTTTAATTACTTGGAAACAATTGGCCGCATCCGCGTCCGTCCGTTCGAACGTAAAAACTTTTCAAGCATGCTCGCTCTCCCTCCATCGCAGAAAAACCACACGCTCATCGATTTATCCTTCCTTATGGATGTTCCTGGCCGCGTCTTCGAATATAGAAAGTCGATCGGCTAAGGCTTGACATAGATAGACCGCTTTCCATTCTGCCTTACACGCGTTTTAACAGTCCATTAGGGGTTGCAAAGTGTTCTTCTGCCGTGGTTATTTCAAAGAGACGTCCATCTTCTACCTTATGTTATATCTAAAAATGATTTCTCTTCTGCGTTTACAGGCAGGGGAAAGTTAAACGGATTAAGTTCAAAATTGTAGGATAAGATAAAAATAGAAAGGAGGGATAAGATTCCGCGGATCGTAGATTTTAGGTGACCTAAAGGCGATATTCGGTCAGCGGAGATCGCGTCCCTCGAAAGATTACTCGTAGTCACGACAACGGTTCCCCCGAGGGCTGTCGGATAGGTCAATAGCCTCGCAACTTGCTGCCAAGTTTCCTCGCCGCTCTAACGAAGTAAGTTTGCAGTTGCGAAGCGGCTGGATAGGTTTAGGCAACTTGCGTGCCACTTAATCGGCCAAAGATCTCCTAACAGCGCTTTCTCGTTGAAAAGAAAAAGCCGCAGAGACTTCGTAACGAGCTTGATATCCGTCTGATCGATCGGAATATCATACGCTGGTGTTCGTTGCGTCGGAGGATCGCACGTTGCAAGTCGAATCTCTAAATATTCAGAGTTCGGCATATCGTAACGAAAGCGTCGTTCACACGTATACAGCAGATATAATAGAGAAGTAAAACGAAGATGATACTCACGGTAAATGGCTTCAGCTTCGAGTAGTCGACGAAGTCCAGCCTTCGATCTTGCATGAACTCGAGAGGCATCGCGTCTTCCGGTAACTCTGCTCGCGCCACCAGGGGGTAAAATGTCTGCAAGTGAGCGAGGATTAATTTGAATTCGCTGATAGCGCGCTACGCGAATATTTACACGTTACACGGAATATTTAACGAAACCCTCTAGAACAAGAAAGGGATGATAATTGATGGCGCGTTTATTAAAATCTTGATTATCGCTAAACGAACGGAACAAGGGGACGGAGAACGGCCACGTTCGATCCACTTTCGCGCCGAAACGCAACGATGATCGCGAATACTTTGCACGTAAACAGCGCGATATTGTCGTCGATTCGAATCCGAAAGTTGCAATTTTGCCAGCGCGTTTCTGCGCCAATGGGCGCTTAAGCGGGATCAACGGAACGTCCTGGCTGATGTGGCTACGCGAAGGGTTCGTTAATCGATAAAGCGTCCGGGAAAGAAGGACGCGCAAGGAGAGGCGAAGGGGAGAGAAACGAAGGACAAGGCGCACTTACTAGAGCCGGCCAGGCGACAGTGTTTGCGACAGCAGTGGCACCCCTCAGGGGTTTCCCGTTGATACGGTGATGGTGGTGGTTATTATTCGCGTGATTGTGGTGATCGATGGCGATGAGGCTGGCATGCCTGGGGTCAGGTCGTTCGGCCCAATACAGACCCTTTTCCACTAAGAAGAACGAAAACACTGCGTCTCTGTGCGGCGATAGCCATTCTCTTCTTTGCCACTCTACGTCGTCGTATTCTACGAGGATCTGCAAGAAAGACGTTCGTTCATGTACCGCGCTTCTTCCACACCCAGGGTTCGATGACACTATCGTCCGTCTACTGCTATATTCAATCGACCTTTGTTCCGCTTTCTATGGATCGTTTTACCGCGAATTCGATACGCCAACTTTGTCCTTCTCAGCCTGTTATTCGTCTCAAACGCGTACTCAGCTTCCACACCTTTTACGAAACATTTGGAAAGTTCGTTAAGGCCGCGACGAAGCTCCGCTAAGCTGAGATATTGGCTTAGCAACTAAATCATTGCGGACTTTGTCATCAGCTGGTAAGCACAAAGCCCGCAATCACTTAGTTGCCAAGCAAATAGATCCGCCAATACGTACATTTCAGTTAGAAAATATTTACCGCGAGTACATACTTGGCGGAGATCGTACAAAGTAATTTAAACGATCGATTATCCGTTATATTGTCGAGGTATCGATAGAGCGCCAGCGTTTCCGACCTATGCGACTCGTTACGTTACGTACGTATACGTTTAAAAAGCACTCGATGTATATTCGCAATTTCTATAGGCATTTTCACTTTAACAACGGATCGATTTGCTTATGCGCAGCTTGACGTAACAAATTAAAACTCTTCTGCCTCGTAGCAGCTTTGTTATGCGCGTTTAGGTCTTGAACGGAACTGTAGAAGTCTGTCTCTTTGTGTCCGTCGACACGGCGAAACGAAGGGAAGACGAAACGAGGGGCGGGGGAACAGAAGTTGGATATCGGTCGATTAACGATATCCATTATTCATAAATCACGAGCGACGTTAAAGGGGCAATGAAAAGGGGGAGAACGGTGAATTCTCACGGCCGGTTTGCTCCGGCTCTTCGTTAACGCGATAAATTCGACGCCGGGGAACAGAGAGCGATCGCTAATTGTAGGTTATGTTGCGCGTCGCCTAATAAACGCGATCACTGTGTCGAGTAACCTGCGGTGAAAGTGACCGTGTATCGTTTCACCATCGGCAAATACGTCAAACTTCCTATTTATACAACTTTCTGACGTAACGCGATACTTTTTAACCGCCAATATCGCCGTGTGCGATATAACGCGACGCCCGTTTGAATTTTCGCAGAGAGGATCAATCGGGCCGACTATTTGTCGTTCGTTCGGTTGATTTTACGAGCGAACGCAAGCCCCAAACGATCAACATTCCTCCCATGCAGCGCAACGAACTCAAAGGCACACGCGTGACCCGTTACGGCCGCGGCGCGTCAGCCAATTAATACATAAATCAACATTAATCGGAGCTGCTAGGTCGTCGAGGCCGGCGCTTGTACCGATGTTTTCCGAAAGGGCTCTCTCCGATATATGGTGTCTACATTTTATACTCTTCCCACTGCGATAGATATATCCCTGTAAAATGTTGTCCGCGTGATACGAGACATCGTACAATGTTTGCGTCGCGATGATACATCATAATACCGAGAAAATTGCGGCACGCCTCTGACAGCTCGTCCATTTGCCTTCTTTCGCTTCTCTTTCGTTATATCTCTGCTGGATATGAAAGTTACAGAGAAGAAATGTTACTAGAAAAATGAAAAAAGAAAAAAAAAAAAGTTTCGAATTTTGTAATTTCCAAACGTGTCGGTCTTTTGCCTCTCCAATGCCTATACGAATGTCTAGAGTCTCAAACTGAAAGATCCCTACCGATGAGCGAACAGCTGAGATATAAAAATCGTATTTATCGAAAGAGAAAGAAAGGCGTGACAGTAACGACAATATTTCCCGTCGATTTACTCGAACCACTGGACAGTGGAATTCCGCTTGGTTCGTTCCAGCAGCGACTTCGACTTCCCAAAGTTATCGAGTCTTCCGTTTCGCACTCTTCCGGCCGTATCTTTGACGGTTTCTTTAACGATTCTTTCGAACACTCTCCGTTAACGACTGTTCCTGTTGACGACTTTCCTACGTCCAAACCTAACCTCGAGCGATCTCGCTACAAAAAGAAATGCTGTACGCAACAGCGCGAAGGAAACGTATAAATTACATACTTCGTTATCCGAAGGCGCAATAAAACAAAAGTCCTCGGGGACCAGCCAAGATAAATCATGCCGCATGCCCTTGATTTTATCGAATACACGGTCATAGCAATGTCCGCCAAAAGCGCGGGGAAAACGAGGCTCGTTGGTTCCTGGTTCGTCCGCCAGGCGGCGATACCTATCGGAGTGGGGATCAGTAATGGCCGCCAAGATTTAAAAGCTCCGCCTCTGGGCAACGTTCTGGTACCGCCCGATTCCGTTGCCAGGGCAACCGACGATCGGCCATTTTGTTCTCATGACCTACCACAACCGTCTCCTACTACAGACACGAACCTTCCCCCTTCTACCTTCCACCTTCGATCACGATTTACCTCGCGCCCCCACCTTCTCGTATCGCGCGCCGTCGCGGTCCGTTTCGTGTTCCCCTCGTTCCGAACGCGGAACGAGAAGAAACGGTGCACGCGTGTTGTTCTTCCCTCCAGCCAACGATACTTTCGATTCTTTTTCTCTTCCCTCGTATCTCGCGTGTACAGTTGCTCACCAGAGTGTTCGATCTTTCATAAATAAATTAGGTGTCTTGTACGAAACGTTTTCAAGTTTCATTAGAATCATAGTGACAGTCGATTATTTCGATTGCATTGGTATATATGTATTGATACATTTGAAACAAATCGGAAAATCCGTATAGAAGCCACAGAATATTTTACGCTGCTGCGTATATCACGCATTATAAATCATAAAAGTATCGAAGCAGTCGATTATGCATAATATTCGTGAACCTCAGCACTCGGTGGGATCGTATTTAATACATACTTTGTACATAAGACAGCTGGCTATGCTTGATCTTTTCGTTGTAGATACGCGTTTGTAATATTAAATAGTTAGCTTGGAATTTCTGTGTACACTTTCGGATTGCTATTGTGCCACTATTTAATCACGATGATCGTGTCTCATTGGGACGCACACGATGCACACGATAATGCCATGTGTATAAAGATTTTCTATTTCAGGTGTTTTAATACTTCCTCAGAATGTTTTGCTTCCACTTCAACGCGTAATTTCTTTTTCGCCAGACGTTCCTTCCGACGTTTTTAACGTCGAGAAAGGCGGTCTGGTTTTGTGAGAAAGGAGAGACGCCGTGAAATAAGGTGGTACACGCATTTGCATTTTATTCCGACCACTTCCCGATCAGATACACCGCACGTTCGCGCCCCGTGTTTGTTCTTTTTAAACCTAAAACGAGGGCTATTGGCTCGCTTCCTTCGTACCTTTCGTGACTCTAATCGCTATCATTCCCACCTTCTGGCGACGTGAAACAACGACCAGAGGCGTGGAGAAAAGTCGCCTTGTCCCCAGATTCTACGGCATAGATAACACGTTCCTAATACTCGATCATTTCAACCAGGTAATTTCTTCTATATAAATCGGTCTCGTAAATCACCTCGTATCCGACTGATCTAACATCGAAGAACGTTCGAAAACAAATTGAAGACGTTCAAGGTGCCACAGAGGATATCGGGTTAGAGCCGTTTCGATGAAGCGGAAACGCCGATGAAATAGGATCGCCAAGGTCATTGGCAACATTTTTAAACCGTGTGTCATGCATCTGTCTTTGTGCATGCTTATTTTAACAGCAACGAAAGCAAGGCCGATGACACGCGTCGTTCGAGTGTTCAAGGTCATCGAAGGTTACTTCGAACGCTGTACGAGCCGTCTATTTGTCGAATCGGTTGACTTCGCGTAACAAAAAGTAGAGGAAATTGGTGAAATTGTACGAGATAAGTATCGATCAAGTGGATCGCAACGAGAAGTTGAAGAAACGTAAAACAGCTGAGTCGGCCAGAGTTTAGATCGTAAACGGCTCATGCAGCGCGTGAACTCTTTCTTTTTTTTTTTTTTTTTTTTTTTCGTTTAATCAACGGTCCACTACGAAGCGTTAGAGTGCATATTTCGAGTCGATCGACAAACGCATAAATCATTCGAACAACGGTATACCAAGCGCATACTTGGACGTGTTCCGTTACGCGTGCACGTTACTCCACATGTTTCGTTCCGCGGAAAAATGAGTGACGGTTCTAAGGAGCACGATGACGTGATGGACGCGGTTCACAGGTTGCCAATTACAAAGAATTGGAGGAGTAAGGTGGAAAGAATTTCAATCGGGGGAAAAAGTTCTGACACGGTGCGGAATCGGAGGTAGAGTCGAAGCGAATTAAATGGAAAAGAGCGGACCGTCCCTCGATGGCTGGTTGCGCAAGGTCCAATTAACCATTACGTTAAATACAGCTCTCTAGTTACGTACGCTGTGCTCTTCGATCATTTCATGCTCACGTTCACTTTTACGATGCCCTTTCGCGACCCACGGGCTTCCTTTGGTTTTTGCAACGCGTGCTCGATAATTAAGAGGCAACTGGCGCTCGTGATCCCTGAAAATTGCTTTGTTTCACAGCTACGTTCCTCTTCTTTAACGTAGGAACCGTCGACCGCTGAAGTTTGACACTTGCAACGAAGAAATTCCACGAACGAAACGTACTTTGCGAAAGCTCGAGGAAATTCTGAAAAGTTTGCCATTCTATTGGCTTGGCAACTAAGTGATTGCGCGTTTTGTCATTAGGTGGTAACGGCAAAACCCGCAATCACTTAGTTGCCAACCCAATAAACCTACGAAGTTTCTGCAAACGCATAAAGTTTCTACGAGCAAGATCTATCGACAATTTCTCGTTTTGGACATTTTAAACGAATAGCATTTGTCTAACCTAAAAAAAGGAGGAAGATGGCGGAGGAGAAAGGAATCGACCGTGATCCCTGAAAATTGCTTTGTTTCACAGCTACGTTCCTCTTTTTTAACGTAGGAACCGTCGACCGCTGAAGATTGACACTTGCAACGAAGAAATTCCACGAACGAAACGTACTTTGCGAAAGCTCGAGGAAATTCTGAAAAGTTTGCCATTCTATTGAATTGGCAACTAAGTGATTGCGGATTTTGCCGTTACCACCTAATGACGCATAAAGTTTCTACGAGCAAAATCTATCGACAATTTCTCGTTTTGGACATTTTAAACGAATAGCATTTGTCTAACCTAAAAAAAGGAGGAAGATGGCGGAGGAGAAAGGAATCGACCGTGATCTCTGAAAATTGCTTTGTTTCACAGCTACGTTCCTCTTCTTTAACGTAGGAACCGTCGACCGCTGAAGTTTGACACTTGCAACGAAGAAATTCCACGAACGAAACGTACTTTGCGAAAGCTCGAGGAAATTCTGAAAAGTTTGCCATTCTATTGGATCGGCAACTAAGTGATTGCGCGTTTTGTCATTAGGTGGTAACGTCAAAACCCGCAATCACTTAGTTGCCAACCCAATAAACCTACGAAGTTTCTGCAGACGCATAAAGTTTCTACGAGCAAAATCTATCGACAATTTCTCGTTTTGGACATTTTAAACGAATAGCATTTGTCTAACCTAAAAAAAGAAGGAAGATGGCGGAGAAGAAAGGAATCGATCGGGCGGTGAGTATTTCGAGGATCGTCGGATCCAATCGGTAGCCCAACAAACTTCCCCAAGTGTTTGAACTATCGAAATGGGAAAATAGGGCGAAAGAGGGGAAGAATAGGGCTGGAAAATAAGCACACGAGGAAAGTTGGTTTCCTGCGACAAACAGGCCGGCATTCCACTTGCGTGAAACGCAGTTTCAAAGGGCGGCCTGCGTCATCGCCTGCGACACGTCTGTCGATCGAATATTGGATCAACTCGCGTCAAATACTGAAAACGAGAGCACGGAAACAACTGGAAGCTCGGCTATTCGTCTGAACGCGAAGAAAATGAAGGTGGAGAGGTTCTCCTATATGCGAGTCTCTTATTCAATTCCGTTCCTTTGTTCTTAATCGGAATTCGTTTAAAAATATAGCCCTTTGAAAGACTACTTTACGAATGGAAATCTGTTTGCCACGTAAGAAGGATACGATAGATCTGCTTCGTCTGTCGACTATGAAATTTTTCCCCGAATTTAATAGCTTACGTTGGATTCCGGCGAATTATAACGAAAATTTATTATCACCATACGATATGGCATTGTACAAAGTTCGTGTCGAATCTTTATCTAAATTTCAAATTTCGTTTCAGTTCATAAAATCAAAGGTAGTTAGAGCGAAGTTATATACGCCCGCAATGATCCCGGTGATTTCGTATTAGTCACAGTGTTTTGAAGACAAATAGTTAAGTTTAACGAGTATGGTGATAAAACAAGTCGTAAGATGTTAAAGGCAGTTTGTGAATGGCCATTCTTCGTCCCCTGTTTATACTCGACGAATATAACAAGCCAACAGGTAGATGGAACGACCTTTCGTAATTTCTTCATTATGAATATCCATTTCATTCTACCTGTCGTACTAAACTCTACTTTTCTCTAGACACATCGTCGATAAAAATTTTACCAACTGCTTCTTTATTTCGCTGTTCGTTTCAATAACCGCGAAAACGCAAGATCCAAGGATAATACGAAATATTATATATGTCGGAGATGAAAGAACGTCGGGGCCTTTCCTTTCCAATTTTTGCGAAATCCCTAATGCTTTAGTCTAGACTTTTTATTATAGCTGTTGTTTACGATTTAATCCGATTATGTTTGCCCGAAATTTATGACAGTAGGCTTGGGCTCGGAGTGACACGACTGGTCGCTAAACGTAGCCACGGTCACGGGATGGATGTTTTTGTTTAAAAGAAGTACGACGCAGTTGTACGACTCTGCTTAAAAAGATAGTTAACCCAAGGGGTACAGAGAGGTATCATAGCAAAGTACGTAAGTTCAGTTTCACTTGAAATTTTGACAAGTAAGTAAGCGCATTTGCTATCCTGTTGAGCAGATTCAATAACATTATATCTGTCATATTATATAAGAGTTAAGAAACACGAAAACTCGTTAAAGATATAGCGGACTAAAAAGATATTACCCTTTAGACTTAAGCATCAGATCCAACTAGAATCAAACATACTATAAACTCTTTTAATCCAAGTTACAGTACCACGCCAAAATAATTTACCTATAATACTCAATGAGAATTGATAATAAAAAGTCCAGCAAATAAAAGAAAATCCTGTTGACCGTGTATTCCTTATTGAACCTAAGATTATTGTACCTAATCGTCACGGTTAATTGTCAAATTCAAATTGTGAATTTATTATCACCTTCATTCAGTGACTAAATAATCTTTATTATAATATAAGTCTTGAATGAGAATTTATTATTGTGTAGTGAAATTATTTATTGCTAGTGAACTTCGTTCTCTGATAATCTGTGGCGGCACTCGACCACGGAACGTTGCAACGGTTTCGCGACACAAAGCGCTATACCTTCGAAGCGTAAGGCCGACACGCATGTACCATCGATATCTCTACGGTTCTTTCGCCGAATATTCGGAAGAATGCGTTCGCGGTAACCGTCGCGGGCATCTAATAAACGCGCGCGTAGCGGGGATATCGGGGGGCAACGAAGAAAAGAATCCGTTTGGTTTCGAACAAAAGATTCAGTCTGCCTCGAGCTGCGAAGCGCGAAAGGTTCATAGCGAAGCGCGAACAATTCGAAATACGTGATTGTTAATCGTTGATCGTTAATACTTTGATAAACCTTTTTTGTTGAACATGAAGAGTATTTCCTGTGGGCACGTTCACCAACCACCTCGAATCATATTTGTACCATTAACTATCATCTATATTGTATAACGGCTAATCCAAACGAAGGTTCGTTAAACGCCTCTAACCCTAATGCCAAGTCGACATATTTTTATAGAATATTTCTGGAAAAATAAAGACCGTGAAACAGGAATACGCAGAAGGATAGATATTGACACAAGAGCTAACGAGCAAAATGTTTTTGCTGTGTGGAGAACAGTCGGTAGAAAAAACGAAGAAGAAGAAAAGAGACAGAGGAACCCTGATATTTAAAGGTAGCATTCAGAGTATCGCGTGACCCTTGCCGAGGAACAAAACCCAACGGCGTTGACGGGAGTCGGATGATGAAAAACTGCACCGTTGCCACGGCTATCCACAGCGACTTCGACTTCGCCGTACACATACGAAAGAAAGAACGTGGCCGCATTGTTTCAACCCTTCGCGTTAACAACGTCCCCCGCGAATACGAGGATGGCGGAAGAGCAGACGAGCGAAAAGTCACGGTCCATTTTTCCTCGGCTTTATTTCGCGCCCGTCGCTGTCCCCAATCCCTCAGTGTGTCATTAGTTTTGCCTTTATTCAACGCACGTGTTCACGACTGCGTTCCATCCGCCATACAATGCTTCGAACCACGCTACGAGTATATACAACCGACGCGTCTTCCTACCAAAACGCAAGTATACTAAGTGCAACCGATATGAGCGGAGCGTAAGGTTAAAGATCTTAGTCCTGAACGTAGCGGCGGATTAATTTTGACGCTAGAACTACCATACCAGTCAAATTGACTGGTTCTACAATTTTATTTGAATATTCCTATTTCGTGTTACATTTTTTCCCGCGATCATGCAATGACTTTCGCAACGATAACTATAAGAATAATATAATGAATTTTATTTTGTTCCTTATGTATTTTGTATCAAGGCTACTTATAACAATACCAGCCAGAACGGCTGGTGCTTTTCAAAGCGTAAAAGAGTCTTGCAATCTGTTTATCGAATTAACCAGTTTCCTCGTTTTCTACAAGTAGCCACAAGCTTTGAAGACGTTTACCATCGGTTATCGGGAAAATCCGGATGCATCGCTGGATCGCTAGATGCTAACACTAGCAACAGCACAGCAGTCAAAATGACCGATTCTACAATTTTATAAATATGTCAAGCCTCGTTTAGGCATGATGGTTTCGGATGGAATGACAATACCAAAAATGTACTATATAACATGGAAGTAATAAATCAATAAATATAAGAACTTTCTATTACTACGTGTTTTTTTAAGTCATTTTCACCGGCTTTGATCGAAATAGCTTCGTGTTAACCATCGCTGGTTCTAGTGTTTTTAAATTAACGCGTTTTACAACTGTACACGCGTAGAACTTCACCGTCTCGTGTATAAATTACAGCAGATTTTATTGGGTCGTCCGAAAAGTGTCTTTCTTTCACAACAACGCACCTTTATACAAACACGAAATCTAATCTGTCGAACGTTGTGATCTTCATCCCGATAGGACAAAACGGATCATACGTGATTCGATAAAATAATATAAAAATGATTTCCTTATAAAACGAAAGAAACTTTCTGGACCACCTAATGATCGTGCGCACTCTTGGCTACGAGAAGTGTCTTCGATTCTACATAAATATGAGCGCTTGAGTAAATTTAAATTTTCCAATTTTACCGACTACGGTATAAAGTGCATACGGTATCCTATCGATCGATGGTACCATGATTTTCCCATGAAGTTTATAGATCCGTTGTTTTTTCGTAGAACAGCTTCTCGTACGCATCTTAGCAGCCTTCAATCCCTTCTGTGATTATAACTTGCACACCTGCCTTACTATTTCTGTACATGCGTTCAAGATAATTACGATTTCCTTTTCTTTACGGTTAATTAACCTAAGCATAAGAAAAAAAGCCGTTGTTCCAGATAGTTTATTTGTGTCGGTGGGCCAATCACGGGGCAGCAACGGCGTTGAAGAAAGCTCGGTAGTCGCGAATCTCGTTAATTTTCTTTGGCGGTGGTTGTAAGTAGAACGAGCGTAAATAAAGTAAACGTAATTAGGCCGAGCGTAAATGACGTAAACGTAATTGGAGCGGCCGTAAATTGCACTTGCAAAGAAATTCCACGACTTTTATCGAACAGGTAGACATTTCCCATCGAATCGACGTACGTAGGGATTGATATTTCGATGGACTCGATGGAGATATTAATATTTAGATGGGACAGCGAACGCGAGAATTCCAACTTTTTCTTAGAAAACGAAGATGTGTCGCGTCGTGTATATTGCGGATCTGGCTAGAAATTAGCAGAAAAAGTGTCTCGCGCTACAGGCGACTGTGGAATTATTTATTTCCTCCGCGTCGTTTCATTACTGTTATTTAACTCTAGCAGAAATCATCGAGCGTGACCAACGTTTTTCACGATGGTCTTAAACACATGGAACGCGGTGAGACCTTAAGAAGAAGAAGAAAAAAAGTAGGGAAATAATTTCGATCTGCGTTTTTCTTTCGCTTGGAAACTCGCCGGAGGAAGAGCGGACTTTGCTTTCTAGCGCAGCCAATAATTATTCCCTGTACGACGTACATATATCCCTCTAAGGAAATCCTGGGATTCTTCTTAAAAATCGTAACGCGTGGCGAGACAACGCGATGGAAATCTTTGAGGAGAAAAATGCGATCTTTTCGCGCGGAATTGTCAAAAGGAGAGCGAAGAGATCGTTTTTATCTGTTCGAAAGTAATGGAACTTTGTTTGCCAACGTAGCTGACAATTATTTATTTGCATTAGGATATCTTGCGAGGAAATTGCGAAATTCTTTTTAAAAATCCACGCACCCAGACAGAGGAAAAATCCAACGGGGAAAAATACACAGGGACAGCGGTAAGAAGGAAAAAAAGGGGTGGAAAAAAGAAAAACAGGGAAAAAGAGAAACGGTGGGAGCAGAGGGAATAGGAGTGCGCAGCAATACGCACCGTAGAAACGAGATATGTGCGCAGACGAGCTCTCGTCGAAACGTGAACCCTATTTTCCCGGGAATTACGAGTGGGCCCGGGGGTAAGGGTGGGGGGGGGTGGTTACACAGGGGAGGTGCACACTTCTCGACAAAAGATCTTTTTTCCATTCCTCGTGGCGTCGCTAGGTACGAGCTTCTCTCTCAAACAGCTACCCTGTACCTCGCGACCCTCTTTCCACCGACCGAGCTGTTTCTCTCGTTCCTCTTTGTCCCTGTTTCGCTGCAGCGCGCGCTTTTCATGCGGAGCTCGGGCTCGTGTATTTTCGCGAAAATAGGCCGCGTGAAGAGGAACGGCGGACGAAGAGCGAGCGAGAGGAAGAGAAAAAGAGTGGCGGCTGGTTGCGGTGACCTCTTTCTGGCCACCTACCCGCTCCGCTCGCTGGCTGGTCGGCCGATCGAACCGAGGCGGACGCCTCGCAGGTGCTACAAAGGGTTGCTTTTTTATACCACCTTGCTGCCATTCGGTTACCTGTGATTTCACCAAGCCGCTAAAATTATCCATCGGTGGAGAAATTCTTATCGATTCGACACGCTAAACGCTGATATTTTCGCTTGAGATTTGCTTCCGTCGATCTTTTATATAATAAACTTCACCTCTGGCTGCAGAAACGTGTCAATCGATCGTTGAAGCAACTGCGATCGATTACGCGAAATTTCTTGCAGAATTAGCCGCGATGACACAGGTGTACAGAATTCTTCGATCGGAGATCCGACGACAGAAATGTGGAATCGCAGTGTAATAATATCGATGGTGGGAAAATTCCAACTCTTTCGCTTTCCATATGTACTTCGAACGACGTTTACGTGGAATTATTTGGAAATGGATCAGATCGAATGTTATTCTTCGAATAGAATAAAAATTCGCTTTGGGAGAATACGACCTGTACCACGTGATTCAGCGTAAACGTTAAACGCTGCAGGTGCATCAGCATGTAACTAGGTGTGTTTTTTTTCGCATCGTCTGCAGTGCTGCAAAGAGAAAGGAAGACGGGCGGCGAAACTTCTCTTTGCTCGAGGGAAACGTTTCGAAAGAGAGGAAGAACCGTTGCTGGCGCGAATCTTGGTCGGTCGTAAACGTACATCCGATTTCGATACTAGTTACGCAGCTCTTTCCTATTACCTCTTCTTCCCTTTCCCCGATCCAATTCTCCTTTACGAAATAATAGGCGAAATCGCTTTTACAAATCATATTAAGCCGAATAAGATCCGAGCGGAAGGAAAGGAATAAATGCCGAAGGTGGAGGAAACCGATGACAGTGTGCAATGTAGAAAAACGGACAAGATGTAGAAATTATAGATTTGGAAATTGCGAATTGTAGTAAACTGTATACGCAGTATATTCGATACAGGAGTTGATCGCACGATTTAACGATTAATTAATTCGCTAATTATTTTACATTGAATTAATTACTAACTTATATCAGAGATATTTTTCAACTCGATAAAAATCAATTACAAATTTATCTTGCGAAAGCCATCGAATCGATTTCTACGCTTAATAAATTCAGAAGCACAGAGAGAGAGAGGGAAGTGATGGACGAAGCGGAAGAAGAAGAAGAAGAAGAGAGTATCGAGGAGGAGGGAAATGGAGTTAGACTTCTAGGAAATCGGAGTGCGTGCGGCAGAATCGTGGAGACTCGGGAAGAAAGAAGAGCAGAGAGCGAGGAGAAAGGAGGAGGAAGTTAAGTTGGAAGAGCAAAAGGAGGCAGATGAGAAGGAAGGAAGATAAAAGGGGTAAAGGGGAGGGAAGTGTGGGTGTTATAGAGAAGGAAGAGAGGGGAAAGGGAATGCCCCCTTTTATGCTGCGTACGTATGATGTGTCTATGTGTGAGAATACCACCACCGGAAGTTGGAGGCCACCGCCTGACCTTGCAGCGGTCGGTCGGTTTCAACTCTGGCTAGCAGCCCCGTTCAACACTCGATTATATACCGGGTGTCTCATAAATTCGGATAAGTATGGATCATCGAATACTAGAATACAGATGAAAGCACGTTTCTCTCGTATTAGGCTTTAAATAATTCTACTGCAACGTATCTTCGCAGAAGTATAACTCACTGAAATTTTCCGTTTTTTTTTTTTTTTTTTTTTTTTTTTTTTTCTTTGTAATCAATGAAAATATCCTAACGCTAGAAATATCAGACCAGTTAAAAGAACTGGTTCTACGATTTTAGGGATGACGGTGCCAGATGGGTTAATAATACCAAAAATGTACTACATAAGATGGGAGTAGTAAATCGGTAAATATAAAAATATTCTATCATCACGTATTTTTTGAAAACCAGTCATTTTCACTGGTTTTCATAGACACAGTTTCGGTAGTTAATAGCGTTAATAGATACGTAGCACATAGCGCAATATCAATATGCCCGAACATAATTTATTCCTGACTTTTTACATACGTTTCTTCAATATTTATGTCTCTTTGTACTTGCATTTAACTGTGCCAAATATCCTCACTACTATTAACTTTTCTCAATCGCGTTTATATCCATTATATTATATTATATTATAATATAGAATCGCGCGAATATTAAATATCAAGGTTGTCAGAAAGTTTGCTAAGTACAGCGTCGCTTATGTTTAAATACTCGACGACACTTCGACTATAAACGTTCAAGCGTATCTTCCATATTTTAAGGGACTGAGATTTTTAGTTGGAACGTAGATAGAGAATATAGAGGAATACGCGTGGAAAGTGACACGTAGAAAGGAGAACGTTTTTCTGGTCTCGATACAGCCAATACCGTTCCTCCGATCGAACAACGAAACGAGGACAAAACATTGGCAGCCTCGCAAGATCGGATATGGACCCCTTTAACAGACTGAAACTCTAATATGGGCCATTGAAGCCGATAGCACGATATTTCTTGGCCGTTCGGATGATCCAGTTCAAACATCTTTCACGCTGATCCAAGTGATCCAAGTGAATTTCGTAATCGAAAGTCGAATCATCCGTGTCGCGTATCCAACAGGTTTCGAGGCGATCAAGACTCGAGTACGTTTCCCCGCGTGCCAATAGAGAAAAAAATAAAAAATACAAATTACATCGAAGACAGTCTGTACGTGCATACTTAGAGATTTTCCTTGTATCGATCTGAGCTTCTCTGGAAGAATCTGTACTAAGAAATAATAGGAAAGAAATGAAAGTACTCGTTCGCAAGCAGAAGATTCGATCGATGACTTGATTCGATGGAACGCGGGTTTTAATGTTCCACGCGTTTATACACCGGCTGTCCATACGAAAAGGAAAAGTCGAAGAAATCGCTAAAGTAAATATTTTTCTTTACTTTCTTGGCCAAATTCCAAAGCCGAGTGGAAATCCTCACGATTATCTATTTTAACGCGTTCTTCGAATTACCAGGCTCGCGCCAATCGAATGATCGCCACGCGTTAAATCACACTACTTAATTGCTACATCTTCCTCACGTCTGATCTTACAATCTTATCACAATTTTCATTACGCGCTACGTATTACCTGACACGTGACGACTCTAGTCGAGTTTCTTTGTATTCAACGTGTGCAGCGATTCGCTTGAATCCGCGTCTGAAACCACAAAATCATCGCTGAAAATAACATTGTTGGAGAAGAGGGAATTTCACGAAAGAAGGCCTGAAAGCAGTGCTTAACGATCGCAAGCGGAATTGGCGAGATCCTGCGCTCTATCAATATCTTTTTTCACAGTGCGCTCGATGAAGTGGACGAAGGAAGGCTTCGTATACCCAATGACTTTCCCAATGACGTATCTTCGATAAATTACCTGCGTATGGGGTTCTCCGTGACAGAGGTCGTCACGGTGGTGCGGCACGAGTGAATGGGCGATCTAGTATTTGCGAGGGATGGAGAAACCGGCTTTAAAGGGGATGTAACGGTATTCCTAACCCTCCATCGAGAACACGGATCGCTCTAGCGAATCGTCTATCGCTCTTATTTATCCGCTGCTATTTTCTCGCAGTGCGATCGGTTCCTTTACCTTCCTCTCTGTTAACCCCTTGCACTCTGAATTTTATTTCAATCTCGTTACTTCCAACGCTTTTAATTTTATTTTATTTGAAATTGAAGTAAGATATAAGACAATTTAAGTAGATAAAGCAAGAAAGAAATTCACTTAAGTGCCAGTTTTATTTACACTATTCTTGTATCTTGTCATTTTTAAGTGCGTGATGTACGTTGAAACAATTTCCAGGATGCAATCCCGCTTTTCTTGTTTCACGAGGAAAGCTGCGACTGAGAGAACGTCGAGTGGGACTCGAAGAAGCAGCTCCTGAGACGAAAACTGACGTTCAGTCAGCCTTGACACAGGAGTGCAAAGGGTTGAAGGTTGCAACCAACGCGCTAAACGACTTTCGATGTTCTAGATGATATCTAAGGTGGTTTAACGCGAACGAAATTTTATTACAAACAGGATAACGTAGTTCGTATAAGGCGAAGGTAGACCTGCATTCGTAGCGTTAGTACAGAGTATACGTAATTAGGAATCTATTTATGGATTTCTTTGATTAGTTCTTGCTTCTAAATAACTTTATACTTTACGAACGCTGCAAGCTATCGAATCCTCCTACAAACATATATATGAAATCAATATTAGGAATATTCCTAACAATTCAAATTATTTCAGGGTTATGGAATTAAATAATTAAATTTTCAATTTATTAAGTAAAATTTTATACCGTAATTTCCATTTTAAATTAAAAAAAGAAAGAAAAAACAGGAGCCATATTTTCTTTGTACGTTGCAAACATTCGCAAGTTCGTTCTTGTACGAACAAAACACTTTTATCGATTGGAAATAGCCAGCAGAAATCTGTTTCACCCGTTAAATCTTCCAAATGTTATACTTTGCATGTCCCATATGTTTGCCCGTATCTAGCGCATTCTGTGTTCCTTAACGCTACAACCACCACACCAGTCAAAATGACTGGTTTTACAATTTTACTCTAAAATGTCTACTTCGTGTTATATGCTTTCTGCAATGATACAATGACTCTCGCAACGATAGCCAAAAGAATAATATAATTTTATTATTCCCTTTTTTATGTATTCAAATTCAAAGGAATCGTGTATCAAAGCTACTTGTACCAATAGCAGCCAAAATGACTGGTGCCTTTCAAAGTGTAAAAGGGTCCTGCAATCTGTTTATCGAGCCTCAATTAACCAGTTTCCTCGTTCTGTACAACTTCCCACACGTTTTGAAAATTTGTATCGTTCGATATGACGATTCAGTTGTCAGGAAAATTCCGAATCGATCGTTGGATAGCTAGACGCTGACACTAGAAATACCACAGCAGTCAGAACGATGCTACAGTTTTAGAAATGTGTCGAGCCTCGTTTAGGGGTCATGGTGTCAGATGAATTAATAATACCAAAAATGTATCACATTTGTGTCACATGGAAGTAATAAATCAATAAATATAAAAATTTTCTATTATTAGGTATTTTTTAAAGACCAGTCATTTTCATTGGTTTTGGTAGGAATAAGTTCGCGTTAACTATCGGTAGTTCTAGCGTTAATCTTCAAACATCTTGTTAACATCCGCCGTCTATTTATTAGGTTGTCCGGAAAGTTTCTTTCGTACACGCACAATGTTTTCCCTTTTATATCGGTTTATTGAATTATGCGCGAATATGATAATAGAAATAGAAGGAAATGGATCATACCTAATTTAATACCTAATTTAACGAAATAATATAAAACACCGATCTATTATCGCCTTACGAAACGAAAGGAACTTTTCGGACAAGCTGATATTAATTGAACGTTCGTCATAGCGCCAATCATTGCCAAGGAATGTTGCCGGTAATGATCCTTTGATACAAAAAAGGGTTTCGAAAAAAGGAGCGAAAAAGGGTGGCGACAAGGGTACGAGCTGGTGAGGTGGAGCAAATGGGCAAAAACGAAATGCAATTTTTCGTTAGTAGCGGCGACATCGTGGCTCCGACTAGTCTCTCGCATCGAAGCGGAGAGCGTAGCACGGTGCTGTGACGAGGGGTTTGATGGAAACGAATGCAGCCGCCTTTGGTCAGAGCACACCCCTTTCCTGCACATCCGTGGTTACCCAGCACCCTTCAATCCCCTTCCACGAACCCGTTTCTCGTTCAGACCACCTCCACGACAAGCTTTATCGGGCAACGCCCAGATAGGGCTCGAAATATCGAATCTCCACCCCCGCCGTGCCATCTATCACTAAAAGGCCTACACTCGCCCGCAACTATTTTTAGATTTCCATATTTCCATCTTTTCCTGGCATCCGTGCCGAATTACCATGCCCTCCGGTCATCGTGATTTAGCTAATCAATACGACGGTTTTTAAAACGCTTCGCAACATTCGAATGACTTTACTCGAACGAGATTCGCATTTTCCGCAGTCGTGCCAAGGGCCCGCGAGCAAACCGAGACGGCGGTGTAAAGAACGTTACAAACGCATTTCTAGAATAAAAGATGGAGAGTACGCCGCGAAAAGAGCGAAAAAAGTAACAACACGTTGTGATCGTTGTAAGGCGGCACTCTGTCTAACATGTTTTCAAAAATTGCATGAAAAAAGGGAACAATTAGGTTAAGTCTGTAATATTGAATTGTTATTATGTTGCGATAAAATAATATAAACTTATTTTGTACCATTCATTTTGTGCAATACATGCGTAGCCGTGACGATGTACGGGACGGACACGCGTGAACCACCGATGGCCCACGCCGGCGTCAACGCGTTAATTAAGGTTTTTAAAAGTAGCGTTCTGGGATCTGCGGTTCCTCGGGGTTCGAGCGAACGTTACAACATCAGCTGATGCCTCGTCGAGAAAGGAAGCATGGCGAAGTACAGTGATATTCTTTGACACGTCGATTCAATGAAGATGCAAGAGAGGGATAATCGGAGCCACAGTGTGTCAATTGATCCACAAGCTTGTTCCTTGTATTATCTTCGCTTCCGCGCGGCTATTACATCCTTTTGAAGCTATATATCTCCTGTACTTAACGTACATTCGCGAATCTATGTTCGTAGGCGAGCAGCTTAAGAAAGAAAGGAAATTTTGATGGAACGTGGCTATTATTAACCTTCGATATTTTACGATCTATTTTTAATATATTACGTATTACGTTACGAAACAGAATTGGTTCTGTTTTTCCTTACTAAAAAGTTAAATCGAACGAGCTGCGGGGGAAAAAACGATTAAAGAATCGTAAAGCAGACGTCTGGACGCGGTGTCCCGTTTATCGTACGGTGAGCCGGTCATACTTTTCCGAGAACGGTCCTTTCTCAGAAATAGCCTTGACTTTTCGGCCACGACCGAAAAAACGTGGGTCGTACGCTGGCTGAATAGCAATAGCCAAAACGAGTCACTCTCCGTCCGAGACCGACGCTCGTGACATGACTAATGGCTTGTTTACAACGTCACGACCCTGTTCCTTTTTTCCTTCTCGCCATGCAAGTGAGCCAGCTCCATTAACCGAGACTTTGCTCCTTAAACCAACGAACCTATCGTTCCAATTGTTTCGCAATTATCGTAAATTCCATCGATAATAATCGAAATGTAATATAAACACAATATAATAATAGTTTCGATCAAAATTCCATGTTTGTTATCCAATGTTTCGTTACATCTGATCAAAGAAATATTATAACGTTTGCGAAATGATTATTAAGCTAAGCAAGATAATTAACGAAGCGAAGTGATTATTAAGAGAAAACGGAGTATAAAAGAACAAAATATGGAGGAAGGATATCGGAGGGCAGGACGAGAATAGTCGACAAAGTACCGAAGAGAAGGCGATGGCATGGCTGGGACGAAAAGGGTGGCACACGTGCACTGTCCAGCTCTATTTTTATGTGTAACTCTCTAGAGATGGCCCTCCGCGAGCTACGTGGGAGTCCGTGCACTTTTTCCACGTTGAACGCGCTCGCCAAAAAATACCACAGTAGCGCAAGAAGGATAGGAAGCAATCTCTTGTGTTCTCGCTTCAAAGAATTCCGTGTGTTATAAAAACTACGTAGCAGGAATTCGTTGCAGTTTTTCCTCGAGAGAAATCGAGTTTCTATTCATCGATTCGCGTATCGTGGAAATTGGACGGTAATCGTTCGAGGAAATGCAACAACTCGTTTACCATTTTCGACTCTCACTGCGCAAGAGGAAGGCGAAGAAGTTGTAATTGAATTTTGTGTCTGCAACATCTGCGCCAATCCGATCTCTGTAAAGTCCAATTATGCCTATGTAAGTGAGTTTCGTAAGAGACAGCCACGTTCCCACGTGACGCTTTTCTTCACGGACACACTCGGTAAAAAATGTCTTTTCATCGAATTAACGACGCTCCAATTGACTTTGTCACGCGAGTCGAATTCCACTAATTCGCTAATTCTTAGGCTAATTCCCGACCAACATTCGTGTATAACAAATTGTCGCCAACACCGCGTCGACGTACGCTACGTGCTGATATCGCGATACTGATTTTCCGTATCCTCGTTTCCTCCGTCTCTGTACGGTGGCTTCCTTCGTACGAGAACCACACTCACGAAACGGAGTACAGTGAGTACCTCTTATTTCTCTCTTTTATCTTAATTAAGACACAGCTAGTCTACGAAAGGCGATGTCTATGGAGCCAGAGATAAGCGTCGAGACGGTCACCGCTTCTAAGAGAACTCCACACCTGGTGTTTTTAGTTTTCTCGAGCATTGAAGCGATGTCGACAGACGAAAGACTGCGACGAAGGCAGACCACATTTATTCACGCATCTAATAAGAAACGTAGGATCAACGCCTAGCTACCCTGTCGAGCAGATACCGTATCGCGCCAGTGTGTTCCCTGTGCGTTACTCCTGAAGGCGTACTTTGGACGGATGTAGCTTTATTCGACCGAGACGAGGAAAGAGAGAAACTAAAATGTCAAAGTACGGACAAGATGAAAGCGAAGGAAAAACAATGGTTAGGAAGATGAGAAAGACTGTTGGCGCGATTCTATTCCTCCAAGTCATCGAAAGGATAAATCTTTTGGTGTCCTTTCAATTTCAAAAATAGTTTCCACTCGGCTGGTAGTTGAAAGAGTAGAGGAGGATAGAGGCGATGCACGAAGAGGAGCAGAGGAGTAGAACCTATTTTCCGGTTCGTGGTGGCTTCTGTGTAACAAAGTCGACGGTAAAAGGGGCTTCATCCCTTCGTGTCTGATCGGCGCCTTTGATGGTCGCCATGGCAACTTGCCTCCTCCTTGCTGCTCCTTCCTTCGTCTGCTCTTTGCTTGCTCTTTTCTTTCCTTGTCAAAGTCCCACCTCCTAGTAGATCTGTCTACTCGTATACGCACGCACGTTCGCGTTATCTGATCGATCGAATTTTTCGATAAGTATACGCGTTCATAGGAATGTAATTTTGGTATAAATTTGGAAACCGATAGGATAGTCCTATCGCGTCCTTCTTCTTTATTATATTTGCAATTATTTCATACACGTTCAACTACGTTCTCAGTGTCCGGTTATGATAGTTTCGACGTATATCGTTCGAAACGGGATAGGTTGGCGATTCGACGAGCTGCTGGAAGGGAGCTCGGCCAGGCAATGTAAGTTCGTCTGGGAATAGGCAATGGATTCGAAATCGAAGAACAGGCTGGTTATCGCGGTGCCTGGTGCACGAGTCGTTCGAATTGGTTCCGTAAATTGCGTTCCGTGCCGAGCTAATGAATTTGCCCGAACTCGATCGCCGTCTGGATTGCTATATCGATTTGTATCGCGGAGTAATTGAAGATACCGCGAATCTAACGACGATAATGAAACCCATTCACGGTTCTGCCTTTTCCGATAAATAATAGTCAGGGTTACTCTGAAAAATAGCGAAGCTTGCGTATCGCAAACTTGTTTACCATCGATATACATGGAATAAATAAGAAACACACCCGTGACCTGTTTCCCGCGGTATATTTTCCACCACGGTCGTTATTTTTCACATTAGTCAGACCATATTGGCAGACGCTGTCAAAACAAAATGCTAATTCCCGCAGACTCGCCTCAATTTTTCTTATTTCTTGCTGAATCATCGAGGCTGAGTCAAAGTACAGCCGATATGTACGGTAATTACTTTTACTCCGCTTTTACTGTATACTCTCTCCGGACGCAGCTTAAATTCCACTATGATATATATAACCATTTTATCGTTGTTTTTTTTTTTTTTTTTTTTGTTTTAAGAATCGAGTAACGAAACAAGGAAGCTTAGAAAAAAGAAAGAAGTTAAGCAGTTAAGTTGTCCGTTGAAAAATTCCATCGAAACAACGAACATCGTACCGATGCTATTATTAATTAAAAATAACACGTACCTTCTTCAATTATTCGCGCAACGTGCATCGACTTCTCTAGTCGACCGAATAATTACAAGCGGTAGTATAGGTACGTGTATGTGTATTGTCGGTTAGAGTCGGAAAAATGGTTGGCCCAGTTTCACAGTACAATTGGCCCGTGTACCGCGTGGAAAGCAAGAGTCGTTGGAGGCAACGGGGTATCGGGTCAAGCGGATAAAGAGAAGCATAGAGTCGCGTGGAACGTGGATAAAAAAAACATGCAAGTCCGGCGGAGCGAGGGAAGCACGTGCGTGATCGTTGACCGGGGAACGGTGAAAGCGAGTCGCAGTCAGCTGAGCGGGAATTAAACGAAAGAACTTCGGCCGGTCTCTCCCGAGGGGGGCGGCGAGGAAACTTTTCTACTGTGTGTTACGACTAGCCTAGTTGCCCGTGGAAGAAAGTGAAGCCGGACAAAGAGCCAGCACGACACAAAGCCACGCGCCAGAGAGAAGAAGGGAAACACACGAGAAGGGTGAACCGATCGAACGCAATCGCTCGTCGATATCCCTTCGTCACCGTTTTTTCTCCAATCACCCGATAATCCATCGATTTTTCTTCGATCATCGATCGGAGAATTGATATGATAGGTGGATGAGAAAACATCGAGGAAAAGTTTGATCGATCGAGCGCGGTAGAGTACGAGAGAGTAATTCGTTTCAGGAAATCATGGACGACGTGTCCACGTCCGCGGATCAGAGATCAACTGTTAATTAACTTTCTGCACTCTGGAAACAGTTCGTCGTTTCTTTTTACTAGACGGGATTTCAGTGGATTAATTCTTATTTGTCGCAACTAACGAATAGCGTACATCAAATGCGTTAATGTCCATGTACAATTGCGTTTTCTAATGTTTCGAAGCATAGTAGCAGCTTTCGACGCAGTTGCGAGGATTATTACCGAAAAGGTTAATAACAGAAAGAAATTGATAATCGACGAACGAGTTGTTGCACGAATTTCATATCAACGAACTCAGGACCAAAGGGTTAATACGATTAATAAGACTGGAGAATCACGTCGAGAGACTTGTAAAGGCAGGTTGTGGAATTTCGAATCCGCCACGCTGATCCCTAACACACTCGTCTCAGAAACGTTGTCTCCTTTGACGCGTACATGTCGAGTGTCTCGCTGGAAAAATGGGTCGCGTTCGTATCCCTCGTGAGCCGGTGTTCGCTCTATCGTACCGTCGAAACCAACGAAACTGCATTTAAAGATGATCCAATAGGTGCAAGCTTCGGTAGGCAGGGATTTCAACTCGGTGGCAAGAGGAATTTATTGATCTCGGCGCGGCCCTTTGGCCTATATACGAAACCGTATCCCTCTCGTTTTGCTCTTCATTCTCTTTCTCCTGGACTTTTTGTCCATATACACACATCTTTCCTCGGCCTTCTTTCTCTGTCGTCATTCTTGCATGCATCGCAAGCCCCCGTTCTCGCGAGCTATTATCTCGTCGCGAAGCTTTTTATGCTTCCATAACGATCTCCTCTCTGCCCTTCTTTCGAGCTTTCTCCCCTGGCCCGCTTTCTGCCTTCCACGCCCACGCCTTTTGTTCGCGTCTTATTCACCTGAAGACGACGACAACGACGACGACAACGACGACGACCAAGTTGAAACCACCTCGCGAGTAGCCCCTTCATAATTTGCTCTAATATTTATGGTCAGTGTTTGCAGTCGTTTCGCGACGACTTCTTCTTCCGCGATTCTTTCCTTTTCTTTCTTTTTCTTTTTCAAGCGATCGATGAAAAGAACGTTCAGAGGAGAAGAAAGGAATTAGAGTATAACGAATGAAGCAACGTTCTGCTCGGCTGATTCGACGATTCTAATGGAGAGATCCATGTCGGTGCATCGTTGGTAGAGAAATATGTATGGTATGGGAAATATGTATGATCCAGAATAGGTTGGAACGCGAAAAGAACCACCTGTCACGCGAGACGTGCCTGACGATCGTTCAGCCTGACGTTTTCATCGGCGTCTTCGAACGATCGAACGAACGACCGCGGTGATATTATAAAATATCACGACTACGTTTCTCACATACCTACTGAATTAATCTTGCGTAAGCTTCATTTTCAATGAATGAATAACAAAACGAACGAATATTATCATCAATAACGAAGTTGCTCTACTTATCGATTCTATAATCTTCGCAAGCCCGTAAACTTTTTTATTTTCCATTCGTTTCTATAACTAGGTGCATTAAATACTTTCATTTATCTCGTATTCTCTAAAGTACTCGAACGTTAAAGAAACGCGAACCGGGAACGACGTTGGCAGGGGGCAGTCGATGGAGCGTGCAGCCGACTGTCTGAATTGCAAATGATGGCGAAAACTCGCGGAGCTAATAACTATGGCAAAGAAGCCTGTCGATCGGCTCTCGATTTCGCAAGCTACAGGAAATAAGACATCCGTCCGTGTTGAGTCGAATATCTTGATAGGCGGTTTTTCGTGTCGCGGTGCACGCATTCCTCGCACGTACGAGGCCCCCTTCTCCGGCCAGCCGTTCGAAAGCCACGAAAAAAGCGCAGAAAAGGCACGGAAGAAACTGAAGTGCACACTTTTAACGCGCGGCCGCTACAGACATTCCGTTTTTGTTAGCGTAGAAGCGTGCCTCTCTCGCAGCCCGAGCACAGACACGCGCCTCTATCTGCGTGTTTCCATCGCGATTGGTCCGAATGGCCTCTTCTACAAGCCAGTGCACGGACTTTTCAAAGGATGCTGGCTCTGTTTGCGATTCGAGGCGCTCCGCGCGCTCCTTCCATCCGACCGTTTCGTATATCGGGATCGCGTGAAAAGCGAGTGAACTTTGCCAGTGCATGTTCACTCGGTCTCACGATAACCCAGAATATTCAGAAAAATGGAAACTGCTTGTTAGAAACGGCAAATCGAAGGAACAAGTTGGCAAGTTTCGATAACAGTTCGATGCGCGATATGAGAATTAAAATATTTATGTCTCTTCGAGTTCATGTGATTTATTCTTTTATTATTAGAAATATGAAAATATACGGAGCTACTCTTTCTTTAATTTTGCCCTATTCTCCGGATTATTTCTCACACGATCGTGTTTCACACTAGCGAAAGAAAGAAGAGTTTCAGCAGAAAGACGAAAGAATCCAACTAAGATAATTAATCATTTACTTATCTATCCGCGACCGTGTTCTTTCGTTCTACACTTTGCTGTGCTATCTTCCTCTTGCTAGAGTTGAGTAGGTTTCTGCTCTTTATTTTCCATACATTTTATTCGTTATTATAAAATTCCCGTTATCCGAAGCTTAAAATACGAAGCTTGTTAAAAGTATTTCCTGTGTTTATTCGCGCTAAAGGAAAAAGCCTTCGCCGCAGCAAAAGGTCTATATGGGCCGCCACTAAATACGGGCAACGGATTTCGCTGGCAAATTGCGTTTTACGTGAAAAGTTAGCAGGCTTCTTCTCAAATTATTATCTCTTTCAAAACCGGTATTTATTACGCGCAGTTCTCGGCCGCGGCTGATAGACTTTTATTTACGCAAGGAAATTTAATCATAGCTACGAAGAGTAGCGTTATTAATTTTCAAATAGTTTACCATTATCATCGATAGTACTCTTGTTAAAATATCCGTTAATAAAATTTACTTTGCCAAACAAATCCTTTCTTACTTTCGTCTTGTTCGCAGAAACATGAATGTGCACAGGTATTCTACAGTCTAGTCGTTAGTTACCGAGCGAACTGCACAAAACGTCGCATAATCTTCCTATTCTAATGTTAAATTTAGAAAAGCGCATCGATTATCTTCAAGTGCATAATTACCAACTATACACGTAACTAAATAACGCTATCGTAATAAACCTCCTTGAGAGGGGCGCGCGCGTTTAATTAGCATCAATCCATCGACGTGTATCGATAAGCGAGAAGATAACGATTTACAATTACGGAAAGCGTGTTCGAATTTTTGTGAGTGTCACGCAGGCCGGTGCGAGTATCGAAATTCGAGGGTCGTCGGCACGGCCCGTATAAGTACGTACACGTCAGGGTCATTGACCCCGATACAGTGGCGCGCACACGCGCGCAGCATGGCCACGTTGTGACATAATGCAAGGCGGCGCACACGTGCATTGCCACCATACAGATAAACGCGGACGCACGCTCGCACGTACGTGACGGTGCACCCGTAACGCGTGCACGCATGCACATTGTCGTTGCGGAAACCTCGAACCAGCTTGTCGTGCCCTTACGTGCCCCGCCAGGACACCTTTTCCACCCTCGCGGGAATAGAAAAAAGAAAAAGAAAATAAGCATGCCTTTACGAGCTTTTTACTTTTTCCCATTTATCTGACACTTTGTGCGTTACGAGTTCGTCGCTTCTCAAAGTCTATACACGTACACTCCGGGCGCTAGCGTGTAGAATTTAGAGGAAAGAATGTGGCTATCGACCGGTTTCATCTTGAATAATGCGTAGAGAATACGGTGCGGCTAAGGCATATGGCGAGGAATGTAATTATTATATTTCAGATATCTGTAGAAACGAATTAGCAAAGGTACGAGGAGATTGGGATCAGAGGCTTTGATACAGGCAAAAGGATTCTTAGTACGCAGTCGTTTAATTTGCGTCTCGACAGTTTAATTTACGATCTCGCCGATGTTCGCTAACGAACGTTGTACGCTCGTCGCGATCAAATTTGTCAAATTAATTAAAAAGCGGCTATCGTTGAAAGTCTAATTCGAATCACTGCATCGTACGCGAACCACCGCTCAACCTTTTACCTTGGGAAAATAATGGCAAGCTTGAAGATGGTCAGCGAAAGATTTAATAGGAGCCGTTAATCGGCGCCTGGCTACATCTAGAGAATCGCGGATGCTTCTCTGACAGCAGCGTAACAGCGTCGTTCCCATTCTTTCGTAGAAAAACATTCTCCCAGCCGCTCTTCTAAACGAAGAAGTGGCTGGACGATCTCGACCTTTCATCCTGCGAGATCGGCAGAACGACAGCCAACGAAAAGGACAACAGACGTTTAAGTGGCTGGCGATATATATTCGCGCGACAATAAAATTACAGGCCGTGCAGAAGCACGTGACTTGGAATGCACCAAGAACTGCATTCTTTGACAGTATATTTCTCTTCTGCGCTTCTTTGCCCACCTCCTTCTTCCGCTTCGTCGGTGGTCAGCGAGCGTGCCTGGCCCCATGGCGCAAGCCAATAAATACCGCGCGTCGGCGTGACGTTTTTATTTTTTAATGTTATCCAGACAAGGTCGACTAACTGTACATCCTCGATATCTTCAGGTGCTTCGCCGCCAAGTTAACCGCCGTTCCCTGCACCAACATCAACCTACGCTACTGTTCGTATGCATTTCCACGTCCACGGATCGTTGCAAATGCATAAAATATAAAAAGGTAGGGTTATTAGAGTCATCTAAGCTTTAATCTTGAACTTTGCACAGATTAATCAAACTTATATACACAGTGGCTGCAGAACACACCGTTCTTGCACACCGTTTTATCTATCATAGCGTTACTTACACGTTAATTAATTAAAAACTATCGCTAAGAATATTCGATTTACGGGCAAAACGTAGGTTCGTAGAACAAATTGATAGAGTTTAAAGGACGATTCGTGACGAATTTTTGGCGTCCCGTTACGTCAGAGATCTCCGCGTTAACGTCGGAAGCCAATAGAGATCAGCTGGTGCGCGAGGTTAAAAAGGTCGTCGAGATAAATTAAGCAATTGACGATAAGCTATCGTTATCGTTATCGTGCTAACTCTGTGTGGCATTTTTTCCGTTCGGATAAAGAAGACAGACGAAATCGAACCCTTCCTTCGAAGAAACAATTCCAGAAATCTCGTGACACGCTCTGAGTAGTTCGAGAGAGGTACGGAACCTACTGATAACGCGTAACATGTAACAACGGCTGTTCTAAAACCAACAAACCGGTAGATAAAGAAAGTGTGTCATTTAAGTGGACTCGTGCTTCTTCATCTCGTTCTACATGACCTATCGTCGAATAAGCGTTTCAATTTGTATTTGCTTCGTAATTTATATATATCAGCCATTTAAAAGCCACAGCGATCAATTCGACAAATCGAAAGTGACGATATTGCAAACCCTGTTCTTTTTTTCTTTTTTTTTTTTTTAACTTTGCCTTCCAATTTACCTTTATTTATGTCATGTTCTTGCGATCGATCATCTTACGGAAGGTAGTCCTTCGTTGATATCAATCGTTTACTTACGTAATGAAATTACGAAATTGATAAAAAAAAAAGAAAAAAAATGGACGAGTCTGTCTTGTGAGGGATTGGTAGAGGAAACGAAGGGAAATTTATAAATCGGTTAGAAAATTTGTTAAGATCCTTAAAGTTACGCAGATCCGCGTGGCTCGTTGGCAAGAATAACAGGGTATAATTAGAAGAACAATAAATCTATAATGGAGCTCGCGAGTGTAGCGCATGCACAAAGCTATGGACGTGATGCAGTTATACTAGCATCCCTCTGCTTCGTTCTTACACACGTGTTACACTCTTCGCCGAGCAAATATGGAACTGGAATCGTGAACGATAGGAAAGGTCTTGAGCCGCGGCCAAATGTCACGACGAAATCGATCAAACGTTATCCACGGACAGCGGATTTCCAGTACGCGAAAGACGCAGGCATCAGATGTACGTCATGCGTTTATTAACGTTGCAACTATAAAACTCGTCGTTTTTAATTTCGCATTCTTCTATTCTCTGCTATCGCTAAAAATATGCCGGCGCTCTTAAGAAAATTCACGTCGATTTTCCCTAAAGAGTAAGCGTTAGTCTTTCACAAAATATTCAATCGCTGCAACAAGGATATCGAAACGTTTGCCTGCCCGATACATTATCAGCCTTTCGTCTTTAAGACAAACCTACCTCAAGACGCGAAAACATTACGCGCGTGAAAATATACGAAGACGATGGATTGCTCGGAGGCTACCTCGAAGCGGAGCACCGAGCAAACATAGTATTCTTCGCTTGTTTTGTCAAGTACGCGACTAAACGCAAACGGAATAATCCTCTTACAACGACTACGGAATTTTTTGCAATTAAGAAAATCCAATTGAATTCGCTGATTGTGTACCGGAGAGACGCAGAAGCGAACAAATATTTCACCTAACTAACGTCGATTCACCTAAGATTCCACGGCATAGGTTTGACCTCGATGTCACAATATTCCAGGTTTATCGAAGGTTCGAGGAAGAAAAGAGCAGAGACAGGAAAGAAAAGTAACCGGGGAGGAGAAACCGAAGCAAGCAAAGGTCCGTGTGTTTGGCTGTTTGTAGAATCTGGGTGAGTGACCTGGGTCCCTGGCGGTTAGTCGCCTGGTCTGCCAGGAACCTGTTCTCCCGACCGTTTCTTCTCTTTTCTTTCTCCGCTTCTCTTTCTCCTTCTACCTCTTTCCATCTAGGCAGCAAGCCATCTTCCTCCGTTTTCTACAGCCTCTGGCCAAGGCATACACACGCTTGAAAACCGTGCAAGCGGAACACCAAGCAAGCTTTTCGCGGCATTGTCCGCGATCGCGGTTAAAACACGGTTGAAACGTTCAGAGGACTAGAACTCATATTCGCGAGCAACTTCGGACCATGTGCATCGACCAGGAGAAAAGACGGGCCCGTTAGAGGGACACGATCATCTGGGTCGTGATGATCCGGGTGAAAGTGCTCAGCTAACGGGAACAGCTTCTTGCCTGCTAGACGATAACCATAGAACGTAGCCGGCTTCTTTCGGTAACTGCAGCTGAACCCCTGTACCAATGACGATCCTAAAAATGTAAATAATTCCTAGTCGACAATTTGTAAATTCCATCGCTCGAAATTTTCAACACTCTACGACGGTGCTTAGTCAAGCGTAACGCTGCTTGCGGTTGACTAATAAATGGAATTTACGCAGTCTTTGGCCACCATTCGCGACGAACTTCTGCTGAAACTATCTGCCATGTGTTTCACTCTGTTAACGTTCTTTTCCTTTTCTCGATTCACCGTCTCTCGTCGTCCAAGAGCACACGTGCTTTTGTCTGCTAGCGCTACTCGATAAACCATTCAACAGCGTAACCAGTTATCAACAAAGAACGCGAAGCCAAAGCGATCGATGGATGAGGAACAACGTCGGTTCCTGTACGAATATACGAAACACTCACGCAATGTGGGTGTTCTGTACAGGTGTAAGACTCGTCCGAAGTCGTGAGGTCGGCACACGAACCACGAACGCAGCCTGCATCGTGCATATGTATACTCCGCGTTCGGATTATGCAAGCAAGTCCGCTTTCTACGTGGGCTTAGAATCTGGGTCGGACACGAAGTCATTGTTTACAACGAGTCGGCGTTGAATAGGTGGGTTGATGCTATGTGACAGAGTGTACCGTGTCTACCCAGACTTGCAACTGCAATACCTCGCGATCCCTTCCAATCCCTTCGACGACTACCTTCTTTTCTCTGTTTGTTTCTTCGATTAATCAGTACTAACGACGAGGTGCCCATCAACGCGCATTGTGCACGATAGATCGCGATGATTACGATTTCGTTAACTAAATGATTGGGATCTCAGCTGAGACTTCTTACATATTATAATTACGAGTATTTTATATATTTCTCCACATTATGTCTGTTTCTGCATCTTCAAATTTCCCGTAAGTCCAATATTATTTATCAATATTGTTCATTGAAATCATTGGAATTGTCGGGTAGAGATTATTTGGATAGAGATCATGTACGCTTGTATGGCCAAAGCTGGAAGCTGTTCTATGCCGAATGGCAAGAACGAAACAAATAATAGAATGATATCGTTCGTCGAATTACAAGCTGGAGAATTTGAAAATTCTTAGAAGCTGTTTTAATATAATTCATAGATTAAAACATTAGCCAGGGGTAGTGCGTGTTAGAGAAGACGAAGGATATAAACTGATCATACGATCGGATTCGATGTTCATTAATTAAAAATTTCACTTTTATATTATAAAACAAAATAATGATGTTTTATATTATAAAACAATTGAAACGCCTGTATTGTTCTCTGGGCTTTATTCTTTCGTTGGAAAAATCGTGACCGATGATTAAAAGCGAAATGAGAATTAGGTTAGTTCTTGTCGGAAAAGTTCGTCGTAACATAAGCGGAAATTATATCAAAAATTATTGTTTCGGTTTTCGGAAAATAATAATATTAATACGGCGAAATAATGACATTATAAATACAGAGGAATGGCTTTGAAAATGAATATTTTGCCTTTATGATAAAATTGCATTTTACGCAGTAGTGACGTACTAAGGAAATCTATGAACGTTAGAGTCGGTATTAACATCAAAATGCACGGTATTATGTCTACGATAAAATTAACTACGTGTTGATACATTCTTGTCTGCAGTTATTAAGCTCAGTATCTTCGTACAGTGGTTGCCAAAAGTTTGATGCCAAAATGTAATTTTATTACATCGTTTAGAAATCTGTCGCACAAGTATTACACGTACCGCATTCTACAAAATTGCGCGAAACTAGCATAAAAATTATCTGAAATATCTTCACCGCAAGAATTTTACCAATGTACGATTTTCAACCTCAAGTAAAATTACGTTCTAACCTGAAACCATTGGCAGCCGATTGGGGTTAGGTTGGGATTAGATCGAGGTTGAGGTTAGGTTAGGCAGAAATTTATTTACGAATATCCAGACCTTCCGAACCGAATTCTTATTCAGAATAAGGGATGAATGATAATTTTCGCATTTCGAATACCTAAGGAATAAATTATATTAATATAATTTCAAATAAGCGCCATAGACAAAATCCAATGGTGCATATATCCCACTCTCATAGAACGTCTCGCGATTGTTAAAAAGTTCATTAAAACGTGAGCAAAGTGTGACGTATCAGGCGGAATTGTCCGGCGTGTCTTTGTCTCGCGAGAATAAAGTACCCTCGAAACTGCAGGAACCGAACAGGATTGTTTCGCGGACGAAAACGAGCAAAATGTAACAGGACTATTGTCTGCGCGCGTTACAGTTCACCCAGCGAAAGAGTCTCGCTATTTTTCATTCTGGAATTTTAGCAGCACCATGAACGGGAAATCCGACGAAACTGTCCCTGTGGTCAAAATCTGACTTGCACGTTTTTTCGTCCTATTTTACTATGCCCTTCTCTTTTATTCGCAGAAAAAAAAAATCGAATTTTCTTGATACACGATTTACATATAGACTGCTGCAACACAACAATATTCGCGTGACTATCATATCGTACGATATTATTAGAACGTATCCTGTAATATAGAATATCGCAACGAAATTCATTTTGAGAAATTGCCATCAGAAAATAAGAAACTTGTATTGTTGAAATATACGGAGTTATCGTTTTCTGTCGTTGAAAATAAATAAACCTGGATATTTATAAATAAGAAAATATCCATAAAATTATCTGCTACCTTGACGTCCTCCCTGCCACTGTTCCACGCTTTCCAAGGAAACGTCGGTTGCAAGAAAGGGCGAAAGAAAGAATTTCATACCTCTGGATCCTAGCGTACGCTTTTTTCTTCCTTTTTTCATCCCTACGAGCATGAGTCAGTATAAGGAACCGCGATTGCGGTTTACGTGCGATAGAAAGTCGCGGGAGCGTGTCTGGCCGCGTGGGTGCCGGAGCTTGCATAACGCACGATATCAACGAGCAGACAAAGACCGAAATATTTCGATATTGGCGAACGAATCGGAATCTGCCGGTGAAACCGACGAGGGGAATGGAAACGATCCTCGGTAACGTTCCTGCAGGGCGTGCATCGAACCGCATCATCTTCTAACCGTATCGCGGCCGTTGCACCCGGATTTTAATATTAGAATGCTCACGATAATGATAGGGCCCTCGAAATAACGTCCGCGATCGGTTTCGACGTCAATTATTACGGCTGAATATTTGCACAACGAAATTGATACTCTGGTCGTCGAAACGTGACGCGTGATTTCACGCGGTTCGATCGAGGTCGTTGAACTACATACAAGCACATTCGTGCGTTTCCAATTCGTAGATTCGTTGCGTCGCGTCGTCGCTACGGTCAACCCTCTCCACACGCGAATTTGAAAGATTGCTAACTAAGATCGCGGATACGCGCCTCTACACTGTCTCGTGAAATGTATGGCGCCGTTTCCAAGATTGCGCCCGGAATTTATGGAGACGTACTTTTTCAAATGAAATGACGCACGACGAACGCACCTTTTGACCGGGAAATTTGATGCATCTGATGTATCGCGCAGCCAAGTTTTCACAGTTTCAGATGCAAAAGTGGTTGATGCGTTTGGAAAAAAATTATCACGTCGAAATTGATTTCTTTCAATCTTGGTTATACCGTGCGACGATTAAGCGGATTTTAATAGTTTTAAAGCAAATCTCTTCGTGTCGAATGCTCTGTATTTTTGTACGTGCTTTGGACAACCACGCAATCTGTTTATCGTCGTAGTATAGTCGTATTTCACGCTCTACTTTATCAAGAGTTTTGACTACATCCGATTCTTCCGGCTACGACCTTCGTCGATTTTGCCCCAATTATGCTCTTATCCTTGGTAATTATTTGGGACAACACCGAGTACCGTAATGACCGAAATATTCACCGCTCGATGTGATGTAATCCAGATGATATCGTGCAACTTCTGGGCTACCAAGATTTAGTTAACGCTTACGATAAACTGACGTCGGTGTTGCTTAATCAATTCCGATATCCCGTATGCGGATATCGTCGATAATGAAATTAAGGGAGAAGGTTTGAAATATCGACTATAGGACGTTACGAAAATAGTCACTTGACCCTGTGACATCGGTCGGACGAGCGACCTTGTGCCGGATAAATAATCAAGCTTGAGTCTGATTAACGAATTGAAGGGTTAGGAAATAAATAGACAAATATGGAAACCTTTTAATTTTTCACATCTTCCAAGAATAAACTATTGAGACAAGTATGGATATACACTGATTGCAGATAATTGACCATTTCAGTAATTATACGATCTCTTATGAAAGTTTACGACCAATAACATATAACCGGTGTGCAAGTTCTGAATAATTAAGACGACGCAATCGCTGATCGACGTGCTCGCTGTGATTATGACAGTCGTGTGTAACTTCCAAAAAAGTTCGAAATATCGACTTTCTCTAATATACAAATACTTTTGTGAACGCCTGTATACACAATTCTGTTTAGCGGCGAGGGAATAAAGCGTCGATAATGAATTAAAGGTGAACGGTAAGAGGGGAATAATAACGAAACTTCTTACCCTTAGTTTGAATAAAATAACCGAGACCAATAGGTAACCTGTTCAACTAGCATTATAGTTGCGTTAGCCAACTATTTTGGTCAATTAACCGTTTTAGGCAGGAAACCGTTTTAGTTAGTCAGCCGCTTGATTCGGTTAAGTGGTAAAATCCGTTACCCTTGTTCACCGGTCATATCCACAGGCAATTTTGGTTCCTTTAACCGACCAAAGTTAAACGGTATGAAAATTTCTCTAATTTGAAAAGTAATTATAAGGTTTGAAACTTGGTGAAATTTACAAAATAGATGGCCGTCCATGGAGAAAAGTACAACGGAACTGCATCCTGACATTTATTCAGCGATCTTCTAAAACCACGAAGCGAGCTATGGAAAAAATCGAGATAAATGCGGAAGATAGGAACAAAAAGGATTTTTTCCTGCTTACCAAATAAAGCTCGTTAACTCGAGTCGGTCGAACGGTTAGGTGATCTTCTTAACGAGCTGAACGAACCACATCACTATCTACGTGTTTCTTTCCTATGTAGCCGGAGTTTTGGAATCATCCGGCTGAGGCAATCCTCTGAGCAACGGAGTGTAAGGGACGACTCGAACCAAAGAAGTGATTTTGCAAAGAGACCTGATCCACGCGACTCTTACGAATATGTAACATCTTCTCGAACCCCATAGCTAACGATACCGACTCTTTTGAACCCGCAGAGGACAGGGGAAAAGGCAAAGTGGATTTCCTGTTGAGAGGAAAGCGCAAAGCCGCGCACGTTCTACCTTTGTTTCGCTTTGAAGCAACGTGTCAAACTTGCATTTAATCGCCATTACCATCATTACCTTCTCGATCAGTGTAAAATAATATGTATAATTAATCGTAACTCGTAACGAAAACGACGAACGTCTCCACGTTCGTCGTTGCTGCAAGAAATCAAAAGGATCTCTCATGGAGTACGTTCGAATTCTTTTTAACAAAATATTCACCATGTCGCGCGGTTGCTACGAGCCTATCTGTAACTTGACCGTCGCCTGATTTATAAAATGCTATTCATCGATAAATCTTTTTCTCTATTTTCAATCGCGAACAGAGTGAATCAGAGACGCGTCATTCTTTTTTTTACGTGGCAAAGCGCAAGTACAATGGTAGACGCTATTCCTCGTTTTATTGCACTTTAAGGTGAATGGAATTCTTCTACAGAGAAGAGGCCGCAGTGGAGAACGGCAGGAGACGGGGAGGAAAGAGAGGCGTCGAAGGAGGACGAAGGAAATCTCGGTCTTGCCACAGCCAGCAGAGTCCTGGCTTTCCTTCGAATTCCTCCTAGCAAATGGAGCATAAATTACGACAGACCTTAGGCACATCCTGTCTTTTTCTTTTTCTTTTACAAAAAAAAGAACCACGTGATGTATCGTGCATCGATCGTTTCGTACGTTTTCGTGTTCGACTTTGATTGACAAATTTCGTGTGGAATATTCGGTCGAATGATTTTATAAAGAAGATATATAATGCGATAAAATTTCAGTGAAAATGTATGAAAATACGAGGATAATTATTAGTATTTCGACCAATGTACGAACGATGAATAGTTATCGATCTATACAAAATACCATCGACTGTTCTAGCATGTACTTTCAATGTACTTGGCTCTTGGAAGACACGAGCGACGTTTATAAGAAAGCTCGTCAGCTGGCAGCAGTCGGAGCGCGGTATGACAAAGCTGTAAATTCCGCTGAGTGGATTCTACGGAATACACGCAACAGTGCAAATTAGCAAGAACTCGCGCAACGTGTCGTAAATGCAAATTGGGACGATTACCGAGATCGTCGCCGTTTTCAAAACGAATATCGTGGCGTTCTTGGAACGCGAGGCAAAAGGAGAATTTCACGGACCTCGGTGGGAACCTTGTACAATATCAAGGACCGATCTGAGAGGAATATCAATGTTTCATCAATCGTAAATGGGTCGAAACAACTCCCTCTCTTTGCCTCGTCTCCACCGAACTGGTGGAACAGACCGCCTTTTTCGTGCACCTGCCACGTCCACGGCGAAGCACCGTTATGCAGCACATACGAGGTACATCGGCGTGCATGAATCTGCGAGAAAGAACAAACGGGGGCCCGGACATGCCGATAACCCCAAAATTATTGCCAACTCTGGACCCCGAAATTTGCGGTCGACGAATTACCAGGGCCCTGAACCTAACACTTTCGGGTAATTCCCTACAGTTACATGGTTTTCTCTCGCAGATTGCCAACGAGAGTCAGCTGTTTTCGACAGACCGCAGAAAGAAATGAAATAAAATTGTAGGTGGGAAATTCTTTCGATGATACTAGGACATGGTAATCCATTGAATTGATCAGAATACGATAAGTTCTATCAGAGGACGATATTCCTTGGTAAGAAAATGACGAAGCTACCTGTTAACAAAGCTATCCGGAGATTTATGTAACGCATTTATAGAGGAGAACGATAAATGTTCGCGTTTTAATTAGATTTTAATCGTGTTTTATAGCTTGAAACGTTAAAACAAAGAGATCTTTGAATTCCTACGCTTGAAATAATTTTGCTTGCCAATTAATTGCTATACAGCGGAAATGAACGCCGGCATCTATGAAAAGAGAACGCTTTACTACGAATAAAATCAGAATGCTATACAGGTCCAAGTACATTAAATTTCGTGTTACTTGATATTATGAAAATCAAATATATAGTAATTACATAGAAGAACAATCCAATTAACATGTTCCAGCATACTATGACTTTATGTGGAAAATGCTACATTCGTTGGAATCGACACCTAGCCGCGACGATATAAACCGTATAGAATCTATTCTTTATCCGAACCATCAAACAGAATCGTATCATTTTCGAGGAAGGAGAAAGCGAACGGTCGCGACAAGCGCTTCGCATTCAATGACCTCGGACCACGGCTCGATGCCAGCGCAGCGAATGACCTCCGACTGGTAAATAGTAAACAGATGTCAACTAAATTCATTCCAGAGACCAGATACTTGTTGGCGCCATCGTAAATTCGCAGACGAATTCGACATCGAGTCACTTGAGTAACAAACGGCCGATCATCCAATAAACCTAATTATATACGGAATATCTCGCAAAATTGTTGCAACGTTTCTGGGAAATTCTACAAAATTTGATTCGTACTGTAACCAGCTATCCTGATCGTATCGATCTATCGATTTGAAAATGTATATTAAAATTTCGAACATACGTAATGTTTTGAGGCGTTGTAATTTACAATTTCAAATTGCCTATAGCACCTGAACAATCAAAGTCTAGTAAGTGTAACGCGTAGAACTTCTGGAGCATCTTGTCAATCTAGAGTAATACGCAGTATGAATAGTAGAACACTTATAGTAGTTAGAATATCTGGAATAGCCTACAATTGGCTCGATGCTTAAAACATTTAGAATACCTAGAGTAGCCGGGGCAGAGTTCTTGAAACGCTAATGGTAAGCTCGTAGTGGTCGATTTAAAATAAATATTAGGTAGTTCGTCGCATAATAGAGTTGCAAGAATGATTTAATAGAACGATGTGGACATCACCGTCTATCTGTCGGCAAGACGTATTTTTATTAAAAAGCTCGGAATAAATCGGATTTCATTGCTTCTAATTATTTATCGTAGCTATATATAGCGAAACATTAAGATACGATTAAATTGATCTTTAAAAGTCAATACGCAATAATGAAATAGACATTTGTAATTTTCTGAGCTTCGGGTGATGTATAAATAAAAAAAAATTCCAAGTCTTATAATAGACGATTTAAATCAATGATCCGGTGATTTCAGAAAAAGGTTATAATTACCATTACTAATTATATTGATTCATTATCGATTCGTCGATTTTGATAAAATGAACGCTAGTGTAACTGTATGCTTATGCTAATGGAATATATATGCTACGTAGGAAACGTAGATATCTGAAACGTTTTACTGGTAACACTACGTGCGAACGTTGAATTATATGTAAATGATTCGAACTGAATGGCGGAGAAAATTAATGTCGCTTTTCCACAAACAAAACAATTTTATCGGTCGTATAATATCAGCTTTAGCTGTATGGTTGGTTTTACGGTCAGAAAGGAATATTAATGTACGCGATATAATATCATAAATATTAATGTTAATATCAAAATTTCATTTCGAATTTATCGAACGTTAATTATAGGGGCCCGGGTCTCGGAACGTGTTTTCTTTGAAAAGAAATACATTTCGAATCGTCAAACATTTGCTTTTCGACGTTCCGGTCGGACTTCGAAAAAGCCCGTTGAGAAAGATAAAACGGAACGCCTGGCGTTAAAAATTTTCAACTGACTCGTACCAAACAACGTGAGCGCTAGAATTCAGGACTTTGTACTTGTAACTACGCGTAAATATCCTTGAATGAATTATTAAATGAAATGAAATTCCGCGTTAAAAAAAACGGAGATCATTGTATAAGCATGGTCGAATTTGAATTTCAATTGTTGTTGAATTTTGAACCGGATAACAACGTTTATTATGAAAATGACTTTGCTTAACCGATAGACGTGTAATCGTGTAAAAATGTAAGCTATTTTAGTTGCATAACTGAACGTTATTATTAATAAAGACAAGATCTCAGTGTTCGTCGCGTTTAACAATACAGGTTTTTCAACCAATATAATCCACCAACGAGACGAGAGTCTCTTAGATTTTTTAATTGATCGTCTCTAATCGATTTCTTAGTTTCATTACACATGTATTCGATTAATGTTCCATTCTCAAGAAACAAATAGCTTGCTTCCATAAATTCATCATTCATCGCAAGAAGATAACATAAATAATCGTATATTGTCATCGCTATATGGTACCTTTCAATTTATCGAGTTGATCGAGGTAGCTTTTAAACGGCCAATGGAAAACTTTAGCAAATTTTGGCCACGCACGGTGTAATTGATAAAAACCAGCCGTGTAATCCATACTGGTTGCACTTTGCGATGTACGTATATACATACGTGTATCGACAACGTCCTCGAAAACTAGAATAGTTATGACTTATGTTATGTCGCGATAACGAAAAAAAAGAAACTCTCAGGTAAGCGGATCGCACGATAGCTTACGTAATCTGACAAAAGCAACGCAGAGCATAACGTTAACTTGCCTATTTTGCTTCGGTTCGCGTTTTGGCAACGATTTCGTGCCCGTTTAAACTCGCTTATCTCTCATCAAGTTCGATCAACAGCTTCTCGATGGATCACGAACGAATGATAACGTCGAACGATTTATGGCTTCTTACAAGAAACGTGCACAAGAATTCCCCAGTTCTGCAGATGATCGCCTTCGTTTCTAATTGTTATTTCTTCTGTTCTGCGCGTATGATAAACGAGACTTATTCAGTGAAATTTGAGAAGTTGCAAGCAACAGACCAATCGTCTATCTCAAGACGGTTTAACGGAAGAGTACTTGATCTTAAGACTGGTTAGACACCGTACGAATCAACAAGTGCTGATAAGAGAATACTAAATATTTTCGAGATAAAACGTTTTAGACATGAAGTAACAACAACAAGTTCGTAATAATAATTTTGTACAACGCAGAATAGGCAGCAAAGTACATAAATGATATTCGTTTTATTTTTGGATGAAAGTAAATTGATGTACTCCAAAATTAAATTTTAAAAATACTTTAAATGATAATGGAAAGCAGAAAATAAGCTATAGATAGGATGCGAATATTAATGTATTTATGGAAAATTTATTCAAATAAAAACAAATTTTATTTAAATTTCAGTAAATGTAAAAATCTGCAGTACATGCAAAGATATCTGAAGGATTAAATATAAATATTAAAATGGTAAGATAAATACCTATTCAGTTTTCATTTATTTAATTGTGTTGATAAAACTATGAATTTACATAATTATTCACAACTTATCTGCAACCGAATATATTCGATATATTAGTCAAGTGGCGTAAAATAAATAAATTTCAATACTGAACATCGTATTGTATCATGACTCTATTTTAGCTATGAATGTTATTAACATATAATTAATATGCTTTTATCAAGGACTGAATTTGCTATTCATCAGCCCTGCCTTGAATCTCATGTATTATCCGAAAATATGTATAAGTTGGGAAGAATAGGCTCATTGAAATTTGACAGCAGCTGTCGAGGAATCTTTTTAACCTTTTTAATCCACGAATTTTTCAATAGTTAGAACGGAAAAGATGTTTATCGACTAAGTAAAAAGAGGAACGACTCGTTATATTTATATATACGTACGTACTAATAAAACTTCGTCTCGACATTAAGCGTATGAATACATTTTTGCTTCTCAACCGCTATGTCACATGATTTCTCCACTAACTCCAATTGTATTCTATCTGTTAGCTATTGCTATATTTCCAACTGTCTACGTTACTTATAGAAATAATATTTAGAACGCGCGAAACTATGAAAAAGCACGTGTTTATATAACCATTGTTCGCTTCAGAGTATTAATACTTTATCGAATGAACATTTTTGTACATTAATTTCACTATCGTTGTAAGAAAGTTTTGTGAAACGTGAGAAATGTATGAAAAAACGATGGAAACAACCTGTGCAATATTTAGAAAGTTTTTTGATCGGAATGTAGCGTCAGCCACGAAAAAAGCGCCTATGACACAAGATTTTTTTTGGTATTGTAGAGACAGAAGCGCGGGCTTCTCGGATCGAGGTGAAGTAGACGCGAAGTTCGAATGTTCGAAAGGTCGATCGCTAATGTAAACAGAAACAGCGTGTCGCGCGCGCGATGCCAGATAGGCCGCATGCATCGAACCAAAGTTCGTCTACGTAAACTCGACTCGTGTTTACGATTAATCGAGACGACAAAAATCATATAAACGAAGAATGTCCGTTAGGTGGACGACACTCACCTGAAGATCATGACAGCCGTTATCCCTGTGACTGGCAGCACGAATCACCCCTGCACGCCACCCCCACTCACTGATCTTATTCACCTTTAGCTTGGTGAAACCACTCACCGAGAGAAACCTCTTTCCCACGATCTCTTCGCGAAACTTGTACGCCATATTATGGATCGGCAACCGCGGCGTGTCGAATCCGCGAATTCGGATCGCCAGCCGGGTCTTCCAATCACCCTTTCTCCTCCTCTACTTCTCTATACGTCTACTTCTCCTTCTCACTTCTCTGTCTCTCTCTCCTTCTTCTATCCCTGTATATCTCGCTATCCTTCCCTCTCGCACTCTCGCACTCGCTTTCTCTCTCCCCCACGAACTGTGCCGTTCTCTTTTCCTCTATTCCGATCCTCCAGCGAGCGTGCCTCTCCCCCAAAAAAGAAAACCCCACGTAGCACTGAACCGTAGAGAAGAACAACCGAGCACCGATCACCACTTCGTTATTTTTCACCAAAGACACCAACAGCACAGTCACTCGGATCTGCTTCTCTCCTCGTGATCACGACGGGCCAGCAAACAACAGGGCCATGAGGCGCGCACGATCCTCTTCTCCTTTCTCCTCTTTTCTTCTCTCTTCCTTGGACGGTCGGCCACCACCAGCAGCAGCCACTCCTTGCTCCTACATACGTGCGTCTGGACACTGGACACCGTACCACCGAAAACGTCTTGGCAACCGCTCCGATATACCACTTTCCTCTTCTCGACACCTTGTCGTCGTCCTCGTCGTCCTCGTCGTCCTCGTCGTCCTCGTCGTCCTCGTCCTCGTCCTCGTCGTTGTCGTCGTCGTCGTTCTCCTTTCCTTCTTTTTTCCTTTTCCTCCGTCGCGCACCACGCAGCCGATCTTTCTTCCCTTTTACAGTCCGCTCCACCTGCGCGCCCGTAGTCCTCGTCGTCGTCGTCTCCCCGATGATGTCCCCCGCGCCGACAGGATTTCGCCTGCTTTCGCCACGTCCAGGACACGGAACGAGAGGCACTTTAAACTTCCGGCCGCACACCGTGTATACTGGACACACACTGCTCGGTTGACGGTAACGGCGGCAGCGCGGTAACCAAGCACTCCGAACGGTACCAGTGTGAACGTGAGAGTGACACACACATGACCGGCCAGTGATATCGCGTAGCGCGCACTGCGGGCGGACGGCAGGGAGGCACGGCTCCTTCCCGCGACTCCTGCCTCCTACCCCGCTTCACGGTTCGACCTCCCGCCATCGTCCTCTACCCTCGAACACCCCAGGCCCCCGCCTGCTCCGACGTTCGCGCCGACGCCTCCCCTCCGCCCCGCCACCCTCATCGCGGCCAAGCAGCCGTGCCGCGCGCTATGCCGCACCGCGCCGCGTCGCCACCGATACTCTCTCTCCCCACCACTAACTATTCTTCCCCTTTTAGCCACATCTCACCCTTCCCTCCCGTTCCCATCATCTCATCTATACAGTTTTCTTCTCTTCTCTTCTCTTCTCTTCTCTTCTCTTCTCTTCTCTTCTCTTCTCTTCTCTTCTCTTCCCTTCCCTTCCCTTCCCTTCCCTTCCCTCCCCTCCCCTCCCCTTCCCTTCCCTTCCCTTCCCTTCTCTTCTCTTTTCTTCTCTTCTCTTCTCTTCTCTTCTCTTCTCTTCTCTTCTCTTCTCTTCTCTTCTCTTCTCTTCTCTTCTCTTCACCTCTCCTCTCTTCTATTCCCTTCTCTTCTCTTCTCTTCTCTTCTCTTATCTTCTCTATGCTTTTCGTTCCTTTCCTTCATTTCTCTCCTCTTATCTTCTCTTCATCTCTTTCCTCTTCCCGTCTTTTCTCTTCTCCTCGCCTCTCTTATCTCATCTCTTTTCTCTTCGTTTCAGAGTCGCGCAACGGCAAAGTCCTTTCGCATTGCTACAACTCATGGCACGAGCATGGAGTGAAGAGAACTGTAGGGCCGTAACACCGACCGCGAACGAAACTTGTGAGTCCGTGTTTTTGGCGGGGTGGCGTAAAATGTCAACTAAAAGATCGCATTATGGGAGCAGGCTCTGGGGTTAAGGTACTTTCTCCTGTTGCTACTTGTACTCGTGAAAAAGATGCAATGAAACTTTTTTAATATTCCATTTCGCTGTTATTTTTATGAAGTTTGTTTCCCAAAAAACGAACTGATACGTGTGTAGTGTGTTATAAATCACAACAGGCGTCACTATTCTTGACACGAACAAATTGCTGTCTCGTCGATCTTTGCCACTCGATTTATTTGTTTGTACAGGACTGGTGGTCTGGGAAACGTTCCTCTACATTAGAGCTTCATTCCTCTGTATCTTTACAAACATGGTATTACTCCATTCTTTAACGATGATTAATTACGAGTATCACGTGATATATTTTTTTTCCTCTTACTGTGCTTTGGTACGTTGTAAGACACTTTGATGGTAGATTAAAGTTGGATATCCATCGATTAAATTAAACTCCCATTATTGGGATGATTACGTTATTCAAAATTTATATTTTCTTTTTTATTCTGACGGTGCTTCATCCTCGTTTTAGGAAAAACGAATGAAAATTCTTTAGACTTTCTTTGACTTCGATATAACAATAAATTAAATTCCCCGCTAGAGAGAGATGTTAAGAGATACCAACTGTTTGTACAGCCCTGCGGTCACGTGACGAAAACACGACGTGACGTCACACGCGCAGCAGCAGCCAGCTGCCAGTCCAACATGGTTGACCTGTGAGCAGTGGTGCTACAAACGGCCGTCCGCATTAATTGCTCGCTTCTTCCGATCGCGCGTACACCGTATATTGTTCAAAACCGTTAATATGATATCTTCGATCATCTCGCGACTCGTCATGTGAGTATTCAAACCCATAATAGTCGAAATACAGGGAAATAGTGTGAATAAGAAGTCAGCTGCGCCTGGATTCTCGCCATCATTAACTCAGGGTTGTTCGATCCTATTTGTCAATTTACACGGTTCAATTTCGTTTTTGACTCTCTCTTCTCCAGTGTACGATTTAACCATCCATCGATTTGTATTTTTACTTGACGCTCCGAAATGGAGATCGCGTGTAATAGCCTGAACATCTAGTAGTCGTTACCCTTCTTTTCTCGCAACCCCTCTTTTAACAAAGAAATCGCAAAGGGTGTCTCGTTGACGTGGTCATGTAACGCGAATAAGATCAGAGGTGCAGTGTTCCAGTGAAAAGTTACACGACCATTCACGAATCTGCTTTGACGTGGAGAAATTATGTCATCGCGTCGTCGCAACACGGCTCGAAGAAAGATTTCCATGTTTGGTTACAAGTTCTACAACGACGTCTAACCGATTGCCATCCTATTTGAAAATCGTCCTAGTTACTCGAACGAGATATCGATTCATCGATGAAATTAATTCATGGCGATATCGATCCCTCTGTATCGGAGCATTTCGGAAATTTTGATCGGAAAAGGTAAGAAAAAATTTTCTCCACACTCTCATATTAGAGATACGAACGATAAACAGAAAATTCTACGCTCGAGGAGGACGTGTCGACTTTAATTATACGTAAAATTTTAATTGAAAGGAACCTATCGCAATCGACTAAATTTGCATATAGCAAGATGAATATCATAGAGAAGTTGCTGTGAAAGTGTGTAATCTTGTCGCAATAGCCCTATGTATGCATGTAATGGAAACCTAACCTAACCGTTAATTTTTGAGTCCCAACAGCAGGAGCTCCTCCTCCCCTCCATTCCAAACGTACGCTCATGTTACACCTTGTGCATAAAAGTTTACTCGGTATTTAGAGTGAAATCTATATATAGACATTCCCGAAGAAAATCGAAATATATTTATAATTGAACATCGTGGAAATTGACACTACTTGGAGTATAAATTATTGGAGTTGCTGTGAAATTTAATTCTGTTAGGCAATCGATTGCATCGTTTCGATTTTTCGTATTCACAAGCTGGTCTAAAACAACGATAGAACTTGTTTAAACGCGTTTGGACGTGTTCCACGGTCCGAATCGATGCTCTTACATCCTCCTGGTCTTTATTGTCCGTACCCATTTCTGCATACCGAATGTTTAAAAATAGCCAGTCACGTTCGAAGGAGGACAAAAGACCCTTATTGTTGGTCGAATAGTGAAGAATCATAGCGCGGAGCCTTTTGTGGTTTACCGGATATTGTTTTCAATACCAACAACTGATTAAATACGTACCATATATATCGTGCGTCACGAAGAGATACGAATATTGACATATTTATCTTATCTACGAAGAATTATGTATACTTCGTTAATCGGTCCTCAGCTGTTCCGAGCTTTCTGTGGGTTTTCCAATAATTATTTTCACCATTGCTTGTGATCTTGAACTCTTACAAATTCGGGAACTTTTAAATATTGAACGAAGCGTTTCAGGTCGAATTGATTTAAATTAGGAAACCGAAATGAGACATTTATGATTCTTCCAAAAGTTATTTTTGTCATCGTCCTTTTATGGATTAGGAAATTTGGAAATATTCGACGAAACATTTCAAATAGAAACAAATATTAAACTCGGAGTAGGTTTCGAAAATTAGACGAAAGGGTGAAAACGAGGCGTGACGTTGCATCAGTTAAAGCGGAATCGCCGACGTCAATACAGAAGATTTTCGTGCGTGTGTATGAAAGCCGTCATCAAAGATGAACGTCTGACCGAGCATCAGCTGATTGGAAAGCTACGTCACAATGATGAGAACTTGGTACAGCATGGCGTCGTGCGTCTTCTCGTTAGGGAGCACGTTTTGTTGACGGCGTTAGTAAACGTACACCGTCGATAACACGTGTGCACGGTGATAGTCTTGCCGAGACATGACTCACGCTCGTCGTGCTTGACAATAAATTGAAACGAGTCGGAGAAACGCTGATCTCAGATCGAGCACAAGGCGAGCCTCTTAAAATTCACCGATCCGACCGGTTATGCTTTCGAGTATCGTTCGATAGTGCATAGGATCGATCTATCTGCATAAAAAAAGAAAATATTTGATAGCTTCTCCGATTTTCTAGTAGAAATTGCAAGAATAGAGTATCGAAAAAAGAATTGTGCAATAAAGGGGCAGTGCGAAGATACCAAAAAGGAGATTCAAATATAAAGGAAAAGATAACAAGGAATACGAAAAGTAGGAAGGACATAAAAGCAACCATAAAAAGAGAGAATAAGGAAACAAGAATACAGAAAGGAGGAAAGTTTTCACAGAAGAAGAAGAAGATACGTTAAAGGTTTCCTTAAATTCTTAGCGTGTCTTTAGTCTTCCAAGAGCAATATATCCAATATATCTAAGAATAATAGCTTTACTTGGGATGGAGTAGTAAAAATTCTGAATTTGTACGGATAATATATTTCTTCTAGTAATATATACTAGGTAGTATATCTATGGTGTTACTATAGGATCTTCATATAATCGTAAAAAAATTTAAACATTGCTTTAATATAGACGATATCCTTTCCATCCGTTTGAATTACGATAACAATGAGATGGAATAAAATAAAAAGCAAAGTAACAAAGAGATTTCTACTATTTCTATGCGTTATGGCTGATTCATTGGTGCATCGCGATGTTCCTCGACAGATGTTTCGTTTCTCGATAATGTCACAGAGCGTTATCTCATTCTTGTTATGTATATCGTTTAAGAAGTATGACTCACGTATTCGATAGTCTTTGTGTACATCAAGCATTGTCTTTTTACCGCATTAAGAATACGCGAGTGCAGTTCCCTTTCACCTTTTCAACGGGTTCTATCTTACGTACTTACGAATACACGTACACTAGTTCACGAAGGTATTCAAACACTTATCATGGGAAATTTTTATGAATATGTATTACGTAAAACATTAATATATCGTAGGCAGTTGGCTTAAATATACAACCAATGCTGGAAGCAATCCCATTAAGTATTGACGTCCATTGATATAATGAATATTTGACTGTTTAAATAATCTTGCGAAGTGCATGTTCGCGATAAATATCATGTAACTTCTATATACATTTTTGCGTTTATTTCAAACTTTATCAATGCGATCATGATAACATTTCCACATTGCAAGTGTCCGAAGTCTTTGTTGGTATGTGTATACCAACTATTAAAGACGTTCTTCTTCCCTTTATTTTTTATTTATACAGCATTCTTAATCGATAGAATATTTTGTAAAAATAAACTCAACGAGTAAAGATAGATTCCACATGTTCGCATTAGCGACACGCTTGCGTCAAACTCTTTAAAAACTTTGGAAAGTGTCCAACGTTGAGGTCGTTTATTCGTAGCTGCACGTCGATATTGGAATGAAATTTTCAGAATAATTCTCTCACGACCGGTAACGTGTCTAAAAGTAATACAGCTCGATAGATCTTGGAGGAAAGGAAGTTTGCGGGCGGAAGGAAACGGGTAGTACACCAAGGGATGCTTTCTTGGTAGACCAGAGGAACGTGGTCGTTGGATCGATGCCCGGTTGGCAACAGGAGGGTGGTTCTGCTGGTGGTATATGAGCAAGGACGTTCGTGCGGCACCCTCGTTTCCTCTTTCTCCGCCCTTTTTCTCTCCTTCCTCCTCTCTTTTCTTCTCTTCTCTTCTCCTCAGGTCTCGTCTCTTTTCTTGCGGGTTCTCCCGTTACAGCTGTGCAGGGGTAGCACGATTCTCCAGCGGTTCGTCGTCAATCGATATTTCGTTTCAGAAAAGATCTCTGTATTAACCTTTCCGGTGTGTTGCACGCGGCACAGGCGTTTCACAGTGAATCTCCGCCATCTAAACAGTCGTCAAGGGTAGCTGTTGCTTATTTGTTTTTCCTTTTGCTTGCTCAAATACCGCTGGATACGGTATCATTTGGTGGAAAATATTCCAATGCTACGGTTACCAGCGTACGCTATTCGAAATTATTAGAATCGGCACAATAATCTCACCGAAATGTATTGAAGCACGATGCGCTTGTTCCTAGCGTTGCTAAACGAAATCCGTGTCTCTGTGAAAAGTGAAACGGGTACACGCGCAACGATTAATTTCGTAAATCCTATAGCAACCAGGTCGAGATAAAACCTACCGACTGACTCTCTTTCTTCTTCTGTCCACACCTGCGCGCACGCTCTCATTCTATTTACCTAGCTTCCTCTCCGTTTCGTTCCATGACCTATATCTTCGACGTTGCTGAAAGGTATCTCATTTTCTATGGATGCAGGCATTGCTCCGGTTGCTGTGCCCGTTGTCGACCACCGACTCCAACACGAAACACCGCCGTTTCTTCGTGGCTGTTGATTCTATTTGCATAGAATCGCGTTTGGAAGTATTACCCGTTGTGACCTGTTTCAGTGAACCAAGAAAACCGAAAATTTCGAATTAAAAACTATTGCTTCGCGGTGGTATAGATCGTTAGACTCTTAAACGATACTTCAGAGGCTAAATTAAGTTCCAATTCTTTAATCGTGTTCATAAAAATCCGCAGTCTGATTATCACTGTTTTCTTGCTTTCTAATTTTACAGTTCGATCAGCGTAACTTCTGTTTCATACATCTGACTATACCTTACACCATACGAATGGAATTATTTAATCATTACGTTCGCACATAATCGAGTAATTATTATTATCTTATCGTATATTTTCCACGCGATCTCCCAACTTGTTTCTTCGTCGAAGTGACAATCGTCGAGGCGGTTTTCCACGATTTAAGTTTACGACGATAGTTTCTTCAACTGCTGCAGGTAGACATCGCGTGATTCTGGCGTTGTTACACCGCGTTCGGCTGAGCGTACGAGACGCGGTGGCTCGACCAGGAGAAATTCGCGTAAAGGGGCCTCGAGTATTTCAAAAGGCTGCCTACGACTGGAAGGGAAAAAAAAAAGAGAAAACGTCGCATAGAGCAGGAAAGAAGTTACGTCGGTGTTGCGGTAATATGGTCGGGTACTTAGGATCCTCCAGCACGTGACGTCATTGCACTCGTTAGAATAATTAAGAATTCCATTCGCTAATTACGATGCGGTTCGTTCACCGCACTTTTCCATCCTATTGCGAGGCTTCCACCATATACCGCTGGATTAACGCAAAATTTCTAACTGACCAGCGAGATAGAACCGCTTTTTCGTCATTAAAAAAAAAAAAGCAACTTGAAATCAGAAGAGATAGCCATCGAAAGAGATGACCGGAGAAAAATTGCAATTGCCTTTTATGATGGTTCTTAATGGGTTAAATCTCAACACAGATCCGCGCCTCTTCGGAAGCTCCACTGGTCGAATATCGTTAAACTCTAGGCTGTAAGCTCTGAAAATGATTTTCGTGCTCTTGGAAACAAAATGAGAGGCACGCGTCGGCTCGATCGGTGGAAATGTTATCGCGCGCCAACGATTCTCCGGAGTACCGATAGATGATAGCGTTCGCGGGTCGAAGGGAATGTCGAAGCTCGCGCCGGTAGATAACAAGTTCGTGCTCCTCTCCTTCCACGTTCCTGTTTCCCCGTTTCTTCCCGAGCACAGTACCTCGAACAGCTCTAGAGAACGAGAGAGAGAGAGAGAGAGAGAGAGAGAGGGAGAGCGGGGGGGGCTCCGTTTTGATTTACACCCTCCTTTTTCCCGCCCTCGTATATAATTACGCCATTTTCTCGCAGACCAGGCCATATTTCTTCGTCCCTGGAGACGCGCCAAGGAGCAAAAGTGCACGTCACGGGGGTGTGGTAAAGAGCACGAGACTCGTAGAGCCCGAGAAGGGTGGTGCGGCCAGAAACGAAAGCATCGTGCCATGCCAGGGTGATGACCCTTTGGGCGTACCCTGAGACCTTACGCTCCTGGTATCGTCGCGATATCCTCCTTTCTTGCCTCTCTGCTCTTTCATCCCGCCCCTACCTCTACCTTGTCCCTTCTTCCTCTATGTCTTTTTTTTTTTTTTTCTCTCAACCGAACACTCCCTCTCGTCTTTTTATTCGTTTTCTGGATAGGTGGGTGGCTAGTGGCCATACTCGAGCAAGCTAGATGACCGTAGGGGAACAGAATTGGAACGACGCACTGGAATGCGAGCCTGAACCCGAAGGTTTTTCTCTCTTGCTTTGTTCCCGATCTCGATATTAGAGGCACACGTGAGATAATTTCTCACTTCCATTTCATCTTCCTTCTTTTCTTGTCTTCTGATGTATCTAGACAGATAGAACTTCGATCGAACCACGGTCAGTTTGAAGATGTCGGAAACTCTTCTTAGAAAAATTATTCCTTTCCCGTGTCTGTATGTTTTTAACAGGCGCGGATTGGCTCCAATCGAAATTCCAGTATACTGGGAATTCGTATTGGAGAAACGTGTAATTTCTTCTCACATTTTCCAGCGTTTCTATAATTTTACGGGTTTAACATTTTCGAAACACCGCTGGTTGATCCTGATCAAGGATTTGAGAATGGTGGAAATTCTTATTAGAGAAATAATTTTGGATCGAGGTCAAAAGACGCGAGCCACACTGTTTTCCATAAATCTTGAAATACGAAGTCGCATTAATACAGCTCTTTCTTAAATCTTTTCGCGGCATGCAGATTCGTAAACGTTTCGGCATATGCAAGCTGCGGACTGGCGCGCTTGAGAAAGTTCAGACTCGACGCACTGCGTGGGAGGTCCGCGATTCATCCGCGATGTTTGTGGATCTTTTATAGCATGGATTTCCCAACATCTCCGCCGTAGACCAGCACCGTGTGCCTCCAGAAAGCTTGCAGCCAATGCCCTTTATCGTAAACCAACGTTTTCGATTTTCTTGAAAAAAGAAAAAAAAAAAAGACGTTAAGAATCTTTCGTGACCTAAATCGATAGAAAGAAATTATCGGTATACAAATTCCGTCGTTGTCCTCGATTAAATCGCGTATTCTTGAGAATCTGATATTTCTTCTTTAAATAACACCAAATAAATCAGTCATGCTTGCGCATTTCTCTCGGAATATTTTCGGTTTCGGGCACTGCAAAATCGTCTTTTTTCTCCCGTCTGGTATTTCTCCCTCTACGACACTCTACCCTTACTTTTAGTCGGTCTTTCTCGTTCTCTCCAAAGGAAGACGATGCGTCGTCGTTGTATTCGTCGGCCATTCTTCGCTGTTTAAATATAAACCCAAGCACAGAAGTGGCCAGCTTCCAGTTCGGGCGTCGCGACGCTCGTGGAACATACATCCGACACAAAGCTCGAGACTTTGAGTCTCGTCACACGTACATCTCGTGCAACACTGTGAGTTTCGTTCCCGCGAATTATTGCTTCGTCCCACGTTATCCTGATTTATGATTGTACCGAGAGGAGCACGACTAATCTGAAACGATTTCGTCGATCCTTGATCGCGTCCAAAATCGAGCCAACGAGTTCATCGACCAAGTCGTCCATTCAAAACGAATCGGTGAGAGCTGTAAAGTGTCGTCCTTGATGGGGAAGCTCGATCAGCGAAATTAGGTAGAAAAGGGCAGAGTTTAAACGATGGAATGGTCCAGCCGTTAAAACAACCGACGCGAAATCTCTGGTTTAAGAGAGTTTAATTGGGATCGAAGTTTTTAATGTCCGAAACGCTTTATAAAGAGGGTGAAGTATCAAGGGAACGTTGAACGAAATTTTCAATCGGCTTTCAAAGTTGCCGTAGTTGGGAACTTTTCCAAAGGTTATCGAGCTCCCACGGGAAGAAAGTCCAGCTGATAGTTTGGCTGAAATCATACACCATACTTTCACGATCGTCGAATCCTGGAGCGAAGGGTTGTTGATCCCCTTCGATATCTAAGTGTTAAAACCGAGGAATGTTTAAAAAGGATTCCGAAGAATCGACGATCCTTGCGTTGACGTTCCGACTTTGAAAAATAATACCGGGCATCCAAATAATCTTAAATCGAACTACCATCAAAGTAGTTTTGTCTTTGCACCAAATATCCAGATATTCTCTAATCTAGAAAGTCGTGGCGCTCGAGTCCTCTCAGTCACGATTAATATTTGATCGAGCGAAAGACGAATCGTGAACGACGCTGCATATTCCGTCGAAACCTATTCCGTGCTCCGATCGGGTCAAACTCTACGAGTTGGTCCCCTGTTTTCCCGGAGGTCGCCGAAACTCGACGACTGACTAATTCGTTCGCGAGAGGAATCACCGGTGCCATTCGTCTTTGTCAAGAGGAGCAACGAGGTCTCGAAGGAGCGGTGGAAAAAAGTAGTCGGAGTGAGAGAAAAGAGCAAGAGGAGAAAGGAGGCGGCTGCAAGAAAGGAACCGCTTGTTCGACCGGTTGCTTAGAAAACGTTAGTTGAATCAGTCGGCTGGTCGTTACCCCGGAACAACTTTTGTCGGCACGGCGTGACAATAAAGAGACCGGACGAACGCGCGCGACCCAACCAACAACGCGACTTCTCCGGAGTAAAAAAGTTCGCGACTGGCTTGAGAGAAAGCGAATGCTGCCCTTAAGCAGTCAAAAATCTATGCGTAAAATGTGCAGCTCGTGAAATTCGATCGTGCCAGAGCTCTCTCTTACAGAATTTAAAACGTCAGCTTCCTTCAAGAAGAAAGTTGTCGCCTTTAAGCTTTTCAGACTGGAAAGCTCCGCCATCCAAGTTCCGGCCGCCCATCCAGGACCTTGTAAACTTCGTTCCAACTCTGGCTGTAAAAGTTTCCTAAAATAGCAAAAGAACGTACAAAGATATTCGCTTCGGAAAATCTCGAGAGAAGAAACCCTTATTAGCGAGAATCGAGTTCATCGACGTTCTCCGTGGAGTCGAAGGCGAGTCTTTTTTTGCAGAGGAGCATTCGTGGGGATGCAAGCGGTTGTTCTTGGCCACTTTCTAATCCTCCGATCCGCGATTGCCGAGTTAATGAACGATCAGCTGGTGAACGGTCCGTGTGATTGAGGCCAATGTTGAATTCGTTACAGCGAAGAAGCTTATGCGTCGAAACCGCGGTTGGCTTTCGATCGTCCTCTTAGACAGAACTTGTCGAGCTTTTATCGTCCATACGCAGTCTAAATCTCATTAGACTGGTATCGGAGCGTATTCAACGAGACGCAAGCTCAACCGAAAGGTTTCTATCGGATTTCAAGCGACAAATAACGTTCTGTATAAGGTCGAAATCTTCGTGATTGTAGGAATAGTTAACACGACCAGACAACATTTTCTGATTCATAATGACTTGCCCTTTGCCTCTGAAAAGTACGACGTCGGTGGCCGTGCCTATAGAGGCCTACCATTATACACGAAACATTCATTTGCCCATTTTTAAACGAGTAACCGTAGTGAACACTATATCCGTTACATTTTTACCTTCTCCCTTAAAAATTATATCGAAAACGTGAGAAAAATTAGGACAAACTCGAGCCAATGTTTCTACCGAAAGCCGCGTCGTTTAACACTTTTCGACGAGAGAGTAAACAAATATAACGTCGGTTGAGAAGAGTTAGAAGGTAAATAAAGTCGTATAAATTTCCTCAATCTCGATTAATCGAAATAACACGGGCTGTCACGATTTCGACGAATACGATCGTTTGCGAACGTGCGTTTGTTCGCGAGAGAAGGCAGAACGTGTAACGTAATTTGCGTAATTCGCGGAAAAATTAATTGCGTAACTGGAAAATCGATACGTTGATTTGGTAGCTGTAAAATTACGCAGTGTTGGTAAATCGTTCAGAGGCGTTTTAATTTCATGAAAAATAATGCATACACCGTCTCGCTAATGAGTTTCAGAAACTTTTTAAAAAGCAAGCAACGGAATAAAGTCGGCGAGTTTTTTTTTTATAAGCGTATAACTATTTAACCTTTAGCTTAGGATTTTCCACGAGTACAAATTCTGCGGCTGACTTTTTACATTTTTCAATTTTTATGTAATTTCGAATAGGCACGGTTGTTGAATCAACGTCGCGTCCATGAAAACGGACAAACGATTCATCATTCAAAAACATCGAGTTGCGTAACCTGCACTAACGATATCCGAATACGTGTGACATTGATCAAAATGCTGATCGGTAAACAAGATTGTATAACATTGTAGATATTTCCAGCGCGGATGTGAAATTTCGAAGAACGTGGTTTGAAATGAAGCTCGTTGAAATACATGGAAACGCGTATAGCATCATCCGAGATTGCAACTGCGGTGACACTGATCCAAAACTTGCTCGGCAAAATTGTATAACGTTGTAAATATTGCCAAGCGAAGTGTTTAGAATAGTCAGATTACGTTGATCCTTTCACCGTGTAATAAAACGACGCGAGTTTACAATGAACGATTTCAAATACAATTGCATCGGGAATTTTGATTTTAGCTTTTCAATATTACCTTCAGGTTCGAACGAATCGACGATTATAACAATTCTTAGTATTATAGTTGACAGTTTTCTCTCTCCTCTTACATTATGAAAGGGTTAAGGCTCGTTGATCGATCGGGATGACTCTTTGACTCGATGGCGCCGTGATTAATTTTTTATTCGTTTCCTAAACGATATTTGTGAGTCGTTAATGACTAGACAATGTGTGAAAGAGAGCAATAAATCATTCATGGAGATAAACGAAAAGAGAGCAAACTCGTTTTTCTTTTTTTTTTCTTCTTTCTTTTCAATGTATATTTTTAGAACTCCTTTCGTCCCTGACTCCCTTCTTCCATAACACGATACTTGGTCATCTAAATTCGCGAGTCCTTCGACTTGATCGCGTCGGTGTTATGGATTACCCGCATAATTCTTTGTCGCGCCCATTCATCTTCGTAATTAAGCGACCGTTTACATGCGACGCGGCAGTATCTCACGTGTAAATCGTTGTCACGAAGGTGAAAGTTATTAAGCATTCTTGATAAAGGTAGCCGCGTTTGCAATACTTCTGTAAATTAGAAATACCAGATGAATCGCATCTCCCACTCACGAATTCTCTTTAATTACGAAAGAAGGCTTCTAGCTTGATTAAAGAAGCAACTCGTACGCAATCGATATAATCTTTTCTACGTGAAGTTTTATTACACCGTTCGATTATCGTCTTCTGTGATTGTGGATACGAGAACCTGGCTTTGTTTCGGGTCATTGTATTGTTAAAAGTAACAAAGGCTATTGGTCTCGTCTAAAAGCGATCAGGCTAGCCAAGAAAAGAAATCATGCGCTAGAAACAAAGAATGCGAGCCTCGACGAATATCTTCTTTTTCTTTTTCTTTTCTTTGTCATCGCCTCCAAGGACGAGCTGGCAAGCCTCGTGAAATACCGCATCCACGGTATTCCGATGCAGTTTCAAAATTGTTCGGCTGAACAGCACTTGGCGACTTTGGAAAAGTTCCAGAGACGCTCGACGAAAGAAGCTGAACCAACTCGACAACCATTTTTTTTTTTTTTTTTCCTACGATGCAAAACAGGAAGACCCTGTTGGGGTAAAAAGATTTACACCGAACACTTCGAGATTTTTGCCACCGAATCTTTATACGATCGCACTGATAGAATTGTCAGCTGAAAGTAGCTGGCAATTTATCGAGGCGGTAATATTCTTTCTTTTCTTTTTCTATCGTACACAAACGTCTCTGTGTGCGTTATTTTTATCTAATCAATTTCCTCGCTCGGTTTCTTAATCCATTCGCTCTTAACTAAGCTAAATTTTTAGCGAAACTACTGAGATTAAATCGTGAGATAAGAAAATCAAGTTTTCTCGTTGGCTAAAAATGGTGCAATCCTGAAAGGATTAAAAAGCCTATGTGCAGTTTAGACTCGCTTAGCTTATCTATTTATAGCGGTTTGTATCTAGCTTATTCTACGCGTACGTCGCAGCGATATGTACCGATGGATCAGGTTGATGCTCCTTGTCCCCATCTCGAAATAACCGGACACGCCCTCGTTACGACGTTTTCGTACCTCGCTCATTAAGGCTGTAAACGAATCACGCTGATTCGTTACCTATGCGCTTACCTTGCCACTCTATCCGACCGGTGGAAAGTTAATAGTCCGCTTAATAACGACACCGTTCGGCACGAATCAGCCGAGAATCGATACGTTTCCACGGAGCAAAATCAAGCAAGCCCAACCAATCAGTGGCTGACGTGGAAAGAAAGATAACGATGATTTTCGTATCCGTCAGAGTTTTAATTAATGGACAAGAGATAATAAAGAGGGACTCGAGGGAAATTGTGGTTCGAGAAGGGCTACGATTAAAATAGAAAACTGGGTCGACCCTGAAGCGCGATGAAAAGTTACCTGGACGCGAGTATCCAGCACGTATACTCGTTATTTCTTGTCGAACCGTATTTCGGATATGGAACTGACATATTTCTCACAACCTTTAATTAGCAAATGCTGCCACGTTGCGTCCAAGTGACTGCATTTTTCCTACAATCTGTAAGCTTGCATATGGACTGTATTCTTGCCACGTGCAAACAAATCCTCACGTGACGCTAACCATCCTATGAATTAATATCATAAACATTTGTTCGATATTCGTGAGTATCATTCGATTCCATCGTTCGAAGGAAACATGTGCTCATACGCACACAATCACACAGAATCACGATCGTTGCAAGCGTTTCATTCTCATTTTCAGTCGCGATAAAAATAGTCGCACGTTTGTAAATAAATATTCACAGCGTTTCGGGGATTCGTTGATAGATTTTCAAAATAAAATGGCAAATCGCAACGTTTGCTGCTTTTTGAATTTATCGGCCGCACAATGGACGCAACTCGCGCAACGAAACCTGTTGCGAGAATACAATGGGCAAGTAAATTTTCTTTCGACAATGTAAAACAATAACTATTCTCTTTGGTTTTTTGTAGCCAGTCATTACAGTTCATTGACAACGCTGCTCGTGAATCGAGCTTTTAAAAAACGCGGGAATGCCATTTCGCAAACTTTCGTATAAGTAAAACAGATCGCTTTATGCATACGACTGTCAGACGTGTACTTGTATACCGATTTTTCTCAAGCTTTTCCAAAAAACTACGAGACCAGACGGTACAATCGTTGATCTTTCGATACGCGCGTTTAGCACATACACGGGCTGCATATATTTCGTAACAAGCTATTCAGGATAGAATGAAATATTCAGGATATTCCAGGGTTGACCAGACATAATCAAACGATAAATGTTATTTAGAGTTTGGTATTAAAAAGCTATAATAAAAGTACAAAGGGAACGTTAACAGACATACGATTACTTGCTGGAAGACCGTAAGCCAGAGATAGTTTACAATGAACCTAACTCTTGGCTCCATTTCGCTTATTACGTTTCTCTTTTGCGATATTCAGGTACTGTGGCCTTTGACCGATCGATCAAATCACTGGGAAATTAAAAAACAGTCGAAACGACCGACTGCCTCGATAAAACGGTAGACGCGACTCGTAGCAATTGTTACCGGACTACCAGTTTCATGTTTATTAATGCAGCCGCGTAAACGTGCATACGCGTGCACGAGCACAAACGCGGGAACAAGCGAAGGCGAGCATCGTCTACAACGACGTGTTTATTCGTACGAGGTCAAGATCATTGTCGTTCATTCGCGCGCAGCCTGGATTCCGTCACGTATCGCCGCGGATCCTCCATGAGCGACTTTTTCCATCGCGAAATCCGTAAACTACCCACGTTTCCATATTGCAAAGCCTTTGCCCCAAAGAAATCGTGTCCTCGACCGTTTATCGCGGATTTTGCCTCTGTTTTCCATTTCCAACGAATTTTCATTCGCAACGTTCAAACCGCAGAGCAAGAACCTGTCTGGATGAACGAGTTAATTACAGTTTCCATAGTGGCTCTCAACTTTGTGCAATTGAGATTGTACGAATGAACAGCGATAGTTTACATAGGTGTAACGTTGTGCCCTTTCAACGACTGCAATTTGTACATATCTCAGTTTCCTTTCTTCGCCACAACCGAGTCACCGCTTTTGGCACTTGAGTCATCATGGCCAATGTGTCTTCCATAATCTGAATTTCACCATCCCCACTGCCAATCTTCCCAGAATCGTTAAAAATACGCCTGGCAATTCTCGTCAAATAGATTCTCTTAGTTCCGAGTCTCAAACCTCGTCAAACACCGTAGCGAGTGCAGCAACGAGTTGGCAAAAAATCATCAAACGTCTATCGGAATTTTTACTTTCGTGTAAACTATGCTTTGCACAGGCAGCCAATGCTTATCGCGTTCCCCATTCTGAGTCCGAATAATTTTCCATTGCCAGGATATTTATAAACATAAGTTTGAGAACGTTTGATCCAGTGTATATTCTAATTTCGTCTAAGACCCTGTAAACGCGAGTGGATTAGTCACTACCCAGGCTCCGAGACAAAGATACCGATATTCTTTAGAATACTTTTCAAAAACTCGAAAAATTCCGTTCGTGGGATTCGTTAATGCGCAAATATCAGCACAGACTGCGCACAAATGACGCCCTGTTACGCAATCGACATTGCTGACAATCATCGTATTACCTGCAAAGCGCGATCGTCCGTAGTTTCGCGCGATTCTCGCTTGGCGAAGCTCGTTCGCCGAACCCATCCTCCCTAGCTCCGCGATCATTCTCTAAATATCGAATTCAATCGAAAATTACATCTTATTCGAGCGATTTTTCTCGTGGAAGTAATTTTTATTAATATCAACGGCGGTTTGTGCCGCCGTTGATAAAAGTGTGAAATAGCAGCAACGAAAACAGGAAAAAACAAGAGACACGCAATGCGGTAAAAACGAAAAACACTGTTATTTGAAATACGACGATACTCTCCAACATTGGAAACAATGTAAATTAGGGCCAGTTGAGTGAAGTGAAATAATTTACTTTGCAATTTTGCCAAACTCGATTAGGAATAATTTTCAAGTGGTCTACGTTTGAAAACAAATTATTATTAGCCGTTATTAACGGTGTAATAAATAGCGACATATATCGTGTACTTACATCGAAAATTCGACGGCCATACGTTCTGCAGATGAAAGAGAAAAAAGTTTGTTCATAATGGTAATAGTTTCAACTGTGATTAACATAATTCAGTAGTGTATGTATATGCTATTCCTTTTGCGTCATTTTGTTCCTCACTTTATCGGTTCTTATGCAATATCTTCTAACCGACTCAAATATCTTACTACACTCTTCAGCTTCTTCTGAAATACATTTGGAGAACCAATTTATCTAATCTGCGTGTTAGATTTCCATTAACAACAATAGACATTGTGCTAATGTTATATTTACACGAGGCAAACGGCAGCATCTTAGAACAGTCCGTAAAAACGAAACGCGTCTATCGGATCGGTTGAATCGTTATGGCCAAGGCGAGTTGGGCGAATTTCGCATCCGGCTCGCGTGACAGCGGCTTAAGGCGCTAAAATAGAGCCTGTATGGCATCGATGTAGTCGACACGTCGGTGCCAGAACGCAGTTACGCATTTAGTCTTTAACTGGAAGCATCCGCGGCCGGAACAAGCGGCCGCCGAGCCCGTGACCGACGAAAACGCGAATTTTCCTCGATCGAACAGCGCGAATCGTCTCGTCTGGGCGATCCTTTCGTGGAAAACGAATCGATTCGTAGCCGTGAGACGACGATGCGAAGCGTTTGCGAGGCTAGAGGATGCAACAAGTGCGTCGCGGCGGAGAGCAGTTCACGAAAAGAGGATGTCATGTAGAAGCTACCTGCGTTGCCAATTGCGTGCACGAATCGATCGCTTGATCTCCGCGCTGCCGCTAATTACCCTCGCAATCAGCCTCGATTCAACTTCGTTTCACGCCTACGAGATCATCGTTTGCAACGAAAGGATCCGCCGCCGTATGAACGCGACTGTAGAAAATCCGCGAGTGAAAGTACACACGTCATAGTATTCCCTTCGTTCGATCGTTCTTCTATAATCTTTGATTACTTCATCGTTCGGTTATTTCGTCGATCGACGAGCTATACCTATCAGAACGAGACACGTCTCTGTCCGATTTTTCAATCTGTTCGCCGAGTCTGTAAGTTTCCTTTCGCTTATCTTTCTGTTAGTTTGCTTTTACAGGCAGAGTAACATTGATTTTTCAAGGCACGATTTTCCTGGTTCGATTTTACAGTTTGATGCGTCGGATCGGACCGACGACAATCGAAAAACACTCGGAGAAAGAGTTCGCGAATAGAAATCGAGAATCCAGGCGAGGCACGGGCAAGATTCCCGGTGTGGAATGGAAATCGAAAGAAACGAGCCTCGGCCGGACGAACTCGAGGAAAATCCGTTTCTCTGGACGATCTGTAAAACGGGTGTCCCTCGAATATTGGCCACGAGTCTGTTCGCTGTCGGTCGATACTGCGCGGACCAATTGCCAAAGAAAATGGGCCTGGGCAGCCTCCGGATCCTGGCAGCGTTCCTTGTTATCGTAATGCCCCGATCGCTGACTTACATTCTCCTGTATCCGATTTTCAGATTAGTGTTTGGCAATTTGTATCCGGCCTACGCTTCCTACAAGGCAGTGAGAACGAAGAATGTGAAAGAATACGTGAGTATCTATCAAGACCACCCGCTGAAATAACTGCAGAGGTATTCTTACTTCGTCTTCCATTAATAGCGATTATGTTTGATCAGTCTAATTAATAGGAATAGAGTGTAAGCGTGCTTCCAAGTACGAGCCAAGTTTCAGCTGAACTTGCTCGATAACGTTGCGGCTAAACATTGTTTCTAGGAAAGCATAAACTTTGCTCCGCAAATATTTATCCACGAGGGCTAGTTCTCTCAGACTTCTTTGTTAAAAATCGACCGCACTTGTCCTCGACGAACTTTGCTTCTGGATTAACTCGTGTCGCTTTATACTCCAATGCCTTCTCCAGAGAATTCCCCGTTAAATTCCAAGCTTATATTTCCATTCCCTTTGAGTTTTCCTCTTGTTTTCGCATAACGTTAAAAGCTAATATTAGGTTGCTGTGGATCGAAGACCGTTGTCTGGTTAGAATACTTCTACCAATTTGATGCACAGCCTCTGTGTACGTGGACGTTATACCTCTTATATCTCTGTATATGTACATTCTGCGCGTATCTGTACATTCAAATTTCCCATGAATGCGCAAACATTCTCGGGCTAATTACAAACATTGATAGTCAACTTACACGAACAAAACGGCAAACGGGATTTATACAGCGATCTAATATATCTCGTAGGAAAGCCGAGACGAAGTAAGAGTTCCTCCAAGATGACGATCATCCTAAGAGCGTACGGTACACCGTTTCGTCGCAGAGATCCGTCTGGAGACACAGTGTAAGAATTTGTACTTTCGTTTTCAGGTAAAGTGGATGATGTATTGGATCGTGTTCGCGCTGTTCACGTGCGCGGAAACATTCACCGACGTCTTCTTCAGCTTTTGGTGAGCAACGTCTGGGTCATGTTTCTCTTCTAACTTTCATACATATCGTAGTATAGCTAGCAGCGTACGAGCACTGGAAAGGTCAAATGGAAGAGGAGAGGTCGACACCACTGTGGTCCCTTCCCTCTCGTAACTTGTTAATCCTAAGAGTACTCGCGATGAAAGAGGCTGAAACAGCGGTTGCACGCGTTCGCTGGATGGAAAGGGCATGTGTTTCGTAGACAGGGCTATCTGGAGTCGCGAAGCGTTTGGTTTGGTCGCTCGGTCATGGCCCCGTTTTCGCCGGAAGCGAATAAAATTCGAGCGAACCGGGGCCAATAAACCGAGGTGAACCGCGTGGTCCGTTCGCCACCGGGAATTCCGAAAGTCTAATTTCGGCCGAGATGGATATTGGCTTACATGCTGCACTTCTGAGGATTCTACCGGCGTCTCGTCTTCCGTCTCTGTTTCTGGTGTTCCTGCCTCTCTGGTGTGCCAGATCTCTCCCTTCATACTCGAATTACAACCAAAAAGGAGAGTTGCCGGTGTATTTCTAGCCAAGAATACCCTCGCACTTTCCTCTCCTTCCCTCCCTCTTTCTCACACTCTCTCTCTCTCTCTCTCTCTCTCTCCTTTCCTATCGTCCACTATCCTACGCCTGGCCATTACACTACCCAATTATTTTCCCCTTTTTCTTTTTCCACCCTCCTTTCGCGATGATGCGGCTTCGTGGTTCACGGCTGCGTCACGCGTAACGACAATCGACGAGCTTTCTGAAAAACAAAGGCCCTATAGGTCCATCGTAAATATGTACAGTTGCTAAGAATAGTCACCGTACAGCTGACACAAGGGCCATTTTTATTACAACGAAATGCTACAACGTTTCATTGCCAAGTTATTGAGATTTACGTCAAGATGATCAAGACTATAATAGAAGACAAACGTTATTGTACTACGTTGCGTGATATGTACGTTGCGAAAAGTTGCAAATGAAACGTTGACCCCCGATCGGTTGTTAAGAGTCCATCGATCCATGTTAGAAAAATTAGAACCGAGACTTGCGAAGTAATTTAACATTGTTCATTTACAAATTGTACGTTCTTCTATGAAAATGTGCGATATTTTACCGATCAATAATTACGGCCATCGTTTCGTACGCGTAACATTTATACTTTGATCTTGCTCGTATAGGTTCCCGTTTTACTATGAAATCAAGACTATCCTGGTGATCTGGCTGTTGAGCCCAGCCACTAAAGGCTCGAGCATTCTCTACAGACGCTTCGTTCACCCGGCTTTGATCCGGCGCGAGGCTGAGATCGACGATGCCTTGGCACGAGCGACGGAGCAAGGTTACTCGGCAGTGTTGCACCTCGGATCGAAAGGTGTGAATTATGCTACCACGGTTCTCATGCAAACCGCCATCAAGGTAAGTCTCGAACTTAAAAGTACACTCGCTTACAGATGCCGTAACGACGAATCCGATCGTCTTGTTTAACAGGAAAAGTAAACAGTAACGGAAAAGATGTTCCTTTATGGAATAAAAGTAATTCCGAGATTAAACATGGAATAATGAGATAGGGAAAATTCCAAGTAGATCGTAGATGTTACATAAGAAATATACAGAATATATAAAACATAGTCTTTAGTCCTTTAGTCTGAATCTTTTCCTCGCAACAAAACGATCAAAAGTCCATAACTTCACGTAAAATATTAACTCGCTGCAGCCACTGCTTCCCAACTCGCTAATCGTTCAATTTTCTTTTTTTTCTTGTTTTTTATGTTTACGTTGTCCTGCACGCCTATCCTGCACGCCGCCTCTAATCAAACAAACACCAACGTCGATCATCATCACTACACATCGTCTAACCACTGTCAATCATCGTCGTTCCTTTAACAACTCGTCGTTATATATTGTCAAAAACAAAAAAAAAAAAAAAATACCAACACACGTGTTTGTTATGTTCGACCTGTAACATCAAACATTCCACGACGTTCGTGTATATGTGTAAAAAAAAAAATCCTTCCAAAAACACTTCGGAACGCGGGGGTGGTCAGCATATTCTGAAGTCAGAGCAAATCATGGTGACTGAGCTATCAACGATCCAATCGGCCTCGGCCGTTTCTAGCTTGGCCAAGCTTCCAACGACCTCGAAGGAAAAGACGGACCAGATAGACGCCATCCAGAAACCGTGCATCCTGTCGCATTCAAGCAGTAGCTCCGATGACTTGATCCCTGTCGATTCGATACCCAACATGAGCAACGATATGAACACGGACGACGAGCTGATCGAAATTAATCGTATAGCAGAGGGGGACATTTTCAAGGTGCCATCGCCGAAGAAAACGTACAAGGCGCGGAAAACCAGAAAAGGGCGAACCGAAGGCAACTCGAGGCGACTCAGGTCACACGCTCACGACACTGGCTCCATATTCAGCGACGATGAGTTGGACCAACAGTACGCATCCACCTTGACAGAATACTGAAACACAGTGTCGTCCTGTGAACCGACCTGGAAGCCAACGATTTAACGTAGTCTCGGAGAATCGCGAGAATAATCCACGACAGGCTTTCGTCGAAAAGCAGTGGAAGTTACCGATTTAAGATTAACATAGCGTTTTTACATTTATAGAAATTCGAGTGGAATGGGTTTTAGGGAAATTATGCGTGTGTTTGTTGAAAGACTTAGAGTGATTTTCCGTTTTTTTTTCTCTCTCTTTCTCTCTGTTTTAGAGTCGAGTTAATCCTGAAGAAGGTATTCGTTAAGACGGATTATGGAATGGTTGGAAAGACAAAGATAAAAAGGAATTTGATCATTTTGATGAGAGCAGAGTTTTTGAAATTTTACTCCCGTGAAATTATTTGTTACATCTACACGTGCGTTACGATACTATACACAACGATAAAGATGTTTTTTTATTCGATATATAGCAGAGATCTCTAGCATAATGTAATCCCAACTGCGAAACGTTTAACGTATAGATGAACATTAAGAAACTATTATTGCGTGCCGCCTTTCTACGAATTCTGCGACTTATATCGTTCATTATATCAATTAGCATTAAGACTAATCTATCGTGATTGATCGCGAACCGTGATAATGTCGATAATTCGGGAGAACCGGTGCCTTACGACAGATGACGATATGAGATTTCGTCGATAATGACAATCTAAGAAATTTTCGTCTATTGTTGCAAACTGATAAACCATTCTTTACAAATAAATATATCAAATAACCATGTTGAATCCTTTTTCACGAACAAGCCGTCGAATAATCGGAGTATCGATCGAATACATGATATTTCATTTCTATCAACTAGACTTGTATGAAAAAGACAGAATTTAAGACTGTACCGCGCCGAGGTATATAACAGGAAGAATTCGACGATCACTGGCAATTTTGTATATGCAATTTGCACGAACACTTGTTATCTAGATCGCACGATTTGCTTACGAAGTAATCGAAGTACTGTACTTTTTGCTGGCACGTAATCACCGACGAACATCAGGTAGTGCTTAAGGAGGCATCGATCACAGAGCGTGTCGTTCCTTGCTGTAGTTCCCATAGTTGTAACTGTTGTTAAATCTCATACATATATCAGATTGATGTAAATGTGATGGAAAGTAATTGCATAGGATACGCATCCTCGTTACTTGTACACCAACCGAACATCTCCAAGCATATTAGAATCGTCGAGAATCTAAGAAAGTATATAAAGTAATAGGAGGATTTGCCATTGAAACGCTTAGAAAGTAAGACTTTTATATCCCAAAGATTTTACTCAACGATGCTATTGATATGTTTCATTTCATTTTTTTTTTTTTATTCCCGTTTTTTTTCGAATAAATATATTCTATGGATAAGGATGTAATGTGTTGGTCCCTCACTCTTGCTCCGTTCTCTTTTTCGTGGAAAATAAACGCTAGTACCCTGCGATCATCCGGATCGATCGATTCTTCATCGTTCGTACCGTGCAAATCCCGTCTAACGAGTTGGTCCAGTTAATCAAGAGAACCCGGTTCTATCGCTGGACACGCGGAACGCTAGCCGTTAACTCGTGCCAGAATGAAAGTCGGAAAGAAACGTAGCCGGATAGGCGAGAGACCGCAACGCGTTCGCGTTGTTGAACCCGGCCTACATCGGTCGCTAAAAACACGCACGACAGATCGAACACACGCTCCGGTGTCGGCAGATAACACATTAACACCTTTTTCCGGGTTGGTAAGAATATATTTTTATTTTTTTCTTTTTCTTCGTACGAAGTATCGAGAAGTAGAAGGTCTACGACTTTAAGGTTCGTAAGAGACTCGTCGAGAGGAATTAAAAGACTTTCGATCGATAATTGGCCAGTATCTACGCGATTTCCCATTGTTACGAAAATAATTTCAAAAATAGAATCCAGATAGAAAATTGTTTCATCCGTTGAATATTTTAACGAATAAAATTGCATTTTCAATATTTTACATATCTTTGAATATCAGCATCGTTTTGCATAATTCTTCGCGTTTGTTACAATAAACGTTCGATACGTCGATGTTGCGTCGGAAGGATCGCTTTACAGGCTTCGCAGGAGTTACGTGTTTGTTAAAAATTGTTCATTCCTCTCGCCGAGTACTATCATCGACTCTTCGAGTCTAAGCACCTTCTTCTTTTTTAACACGCTACGTAATACTTTGTTTTAGTCTTCGCTGTATGTATCTTCAACATGTAACTGTACGTTTCTCTGTGCTCGATCGATGAGTTTGATTTTTCTGCTCACTGGTTCTTAACAAACGACACGGCACGCAATCGTGGATTACCCGGCAGGTTGAAAAAAACGGAGGATTGGTTTTTCAGGGCGGTGGTGGTCTGGTACAGCATTTAAAGAAGAGCTACAGCCTGAGCGACCTGACCGGCGAGAAAGAGGACGAGAATAGAAACACGCCGCACATGCACGACGAGACGGACATGGAAGGTTATTGGCCGATCATGGCTCTAGTCATTTTTACGAATTCCCTCGCGAATAACGCTGTTCGCTTCCTTCGATGTTAAACTCTGTTTATTTAGACTGTTCGGTGGACAAATGGTCCATATATTAGCAGTTCACCAATTTTTCCCCGCTATCCACGATGCTTCGAATAATTATAGACTCAAACATATTTTCTGCATTTGGTTCTTCGATATTTCCGAGAAACCAGAATATAACGTTAGACGAAATTGTTTTCGTAAACTGAACGCTCGAGAGAATATCGACAGATGGCGTGTTCGTAAAGACGAATGGATCGTCTTTCATAACTGAGCTAGAAGATAAAAAAGACGATACGGCCGCCAGTGTAGAAAAGTTTCAAAATTTCGGAACGCAGTTGTTAACATGACATCGAGTACCGATCCAAACTCGATCGAGAACCTACGTGAAATTCTGGCGAGAAAAGTTTACTTTAAAAAAGAAGAATAAAATCTGACACTTTAAATAATAAGTCAGTGGTATAACCTAATTTGATAGATTGATAGAAGCAATTGAAGATAAAGGGAAATCCACTAAACATTGAACATTGAAAAGGTAAGAAAACTAACACTGAGTTTGTATCTTTTCACAGGAAGAAACACAATTTTAAAGCGGAGATGTAATTTCCTCCAGACTTGGAGACAAGACAATTTTCCTTCCTTGTGTCTCTCTCGTTTTGTTTCGTATTACAATTACCGTATTATAACAAACGATTTTTTTATTTCAATATTACGAACAATCGGAAAATAGCGTTGAGTTTATAATTATTCACGGCACTGAATATTTTCTGGTTCTTAGTTAAAAACGTCCTACCCTAGAATCTTCTTCCTTTTTCACAGCAACGTTAAAGGATAGAATTCGATCGTGTAAATTGATCGACGAACAAAATTGCGAACGAAGTATCACTTTCTCACAACGGTGGCTCGTTAATCGGTGAAAACGATTGACACGACGCAGCACGTGCGTCTACAGTAGCGATTCTATTAATCAGGCATTAAAAGAACATACTTTGATCGAAATTTGTGAATAATTTACAGTGGAACCTCGTCGAAGAGAGCATGTGGGAAGAAGAGGGTATAGTCCTCGTCGGACACAGTCCAGCACCAATCGGGTGGAGATGTATTTTTCCGAAGTGGACGTTGACGTTCTACAGCCAAGGTCTAGGGAGCCAACAGCTAGCTTAACGTTCGTATCTCGTTTTCAACGAATAATCATAGTACAAACGTGTAACGTTCTAATATACGTAACGTGGACGTGTTATGCTGTAAACGGATCGTTGGTTGCAGTAATATAAGGTCTTCGGACGACATCTCCAGCGGGTACAGCAGCGGGGAAGCGCTACAATCCAGCCGTACATCTCAAGGCGATTCGTTGGTTCGAACATCGAGCGTCGGTGCAAGAACACGCGCAAAACCTCGCTCCACCATGAAGAAGACCCCAGAGGTACTAAATTCAACCGGCCGAATCCGTATAAGAACATAAATCAAGGTTTAATTCCGCGCACTCGAGCCCCAATTTCATTTCTGCAACCGAAACTTTACTGCAACTGTTCCAAATGACGCTGATAAACAGACTAGAAGCAAAGCGTCTGAAAATAAACTAGACTAGAATGAAACAGCAAAGACGAGTCTGCGACGAAGCTTGAACCTTGATTAATTCATTAAGGACATTGGCAAATTCTCCCCTCGACATTCTGTGTATCAAACATCGTATCAAAGATACGTAATTATTTCTTCCATTTGAACTTTGTAATTTTATATCAGAAGAGGAATCGAAACGTGTGCTTAAAACGTTACGATGATTCGTGGAGCGTTTGGAAAACGCTGTAAGTGACAAGATCGAAAAATTGCGATCTTTTTATCAGAAAATGTTCTACATGGCAACGAGAACACCGCCATATAATATTTGAGCGCACTCTCTAAACAGTCGTTAATAACGCTAGAAGGTGTCAGAACGTTGCCTCTACAAAGAGGATACACAAGCGCTAGTAGACGTTTGTTAATTGTTTCTTCGCTTTTGTCTATGTCATCTATCTAAACGAGTTTGGACATTCGTTTGAGTCGAGTTTTCTTTACAACTGCGAGATATTACACACAGCGTTTTCCATAAGCGCCCTTCGATTCTTGCCGCCTATATGTCCTTAATGACAATTTAAATTCGTTCTATTTAATCCTTTCGAATTATGTAGCAGCACTTGATTAGACGTTTCATTTGATAATACAACGATTTTTATGATATTTGAAGGACTCGGGAGAGGATTCCGACAGCATCGATCCTCCTTCCTCCAAAAATGTCTCATTTCCGACACCTTTGAATCTCATCACTCCTGAACAAGCTCTCGAGATCTTGCTTCTACTCTCGAAAAACAGTAACGTTGCTGATTATATGAAATTCGATCGTGGCACCTTTACCGCAGGTAACGATGATTTACTTAAAAGTACCAGTCAATCAGGCCCGCCGGAACTAGAAAAAAAAGAAACGACGGAAACGATCGATAATTCACGGCCAGAGCCTGTACTAGCCGCGGAGGTTCGAATAATTGAAAGTATAGAGGAGAGGACCGATCCTGAACCTTTATCGGCTGCAGAAAGATCAATTAAAGATGCACAGACGAAGCGAATCGAAACACAAGAAGCAAGGACCGAAAACACGATAGAAAATATTACGAATAATTTTACTCGTGACGAAGCTTCTTGCGAAAAATTAGCCGAACCGTCAACACGGACTGTAACGGATGAACTCTGTCAGGATAAGTTCGACGAGCTGAAACAACTGTTAAACGACGCTCGCAAGGCGGTGAATAACATCGTCCACACGCAGGAAAAATTGCAGCGTAGCGTTACACCCGTCACTGAGAGGTTATCCTCGAAAGACTCGCCGCGGAATGTGGACGTTAAAACAGCGAACGAGAATGAGAACGTAGGAAAAGATGGCGAAGACGCTAAAGCATCGTCAGAAAGAGCAAAAGAAATAGAAAATACAGTTGACGATAAAGACGCGATGAACATGATTCCGGAATACGACAGCGCCAGCTACTTGGACGTTTGGACAACTCCGAGTGTGTCGCGTAGTAATTCCGACAGTCTTGGCCGAGCTGGCAAGTACAACAAGAAACCAGCTCCCAAAGTACCTCTCACGGAGAGTGAAGAGGACTTGAACGAGACCGATGCTCAGAGCGCGTTGAAAGCCACTTTGGTAATTAAAACTGGAACCTTAAAGACCTTCTCAAACACCGGCACCACGAAAGACGTGTTTATCGCTCACGCTACCGGCGCGAAATCAAAGGGGAAGAAGTGTAAGAGGCAGCGAACAAAGGAAGGCTTTTCAAAGTTGCTCGCTATTCCGAAAAATATCTTCCATAGCGCGTTTTCGAAAGAACGCAAGTCTTCGAAAACAGACGACTCCAGCTCGGATATCAGCACGTCCGAGACCAGATCGAACAGCATCGAACCTCAGGAAACGATTATCGAACTTGCACCGAAGCCATCCAGCTCCAGTCAAGAGATAAACGTTCAGAACGACGATAAAAGCGAGAACGATATTTCTGACAGTTCTAACGGCTCAGACGCTTACGTACTCGCGCCAAGCGACGATAAAGAAAACGCGGATAAAACAGAGAACGACGAAACAAAGAAAGCTACCGAGGAGAAAGTAGAGAGCGCGAGCGTGGAATCGCGGATAAGAGAAGCGTCGCAGTCACCGAAAATTGGCAAAAGATTAGAGTCAGATATTTTCTAAATGCTGTCGTTTAATATCGTATCGTATAAGCTAGAATCGTGTACGTTGTGAGAGTTAGGCGGGTCTCATTGACTGGTTTTCGTCGACGATTTAAGTAAACCCAATATCATCGCTCCTTCCTAGTCCTTTTCGTCCACTTTGTCGTACTGAGGAAATCTGGAGAGAAGAAACGGATTAGTTCGTTGGTTCAGATCGTATGGATATGGTTTCTAGAGTGTTTTTTTGATAATTCGTTAGATCACTAATCGCTTACCGAGTGTTACTTCTTACTAGAATATTAAACATGCATGTTACTCGACGATTAACACGATTATAGCGACACAGCTACACGATTTATTAACCGTTGCTTCGAGAAGGAAACGATACCACCTGAGGGGAATTTTTCTGCCAGTATGTTGCCACCTCTCCTCATGTTGTAGTATCTGTTTCCTAAAGTCAGTGTGGTGTGTAAACTATTATTGAATCGATCTTTGTTTTAAAGACTGCGTCGTAAAGAACGCTTAGCGAATGATCAAATACATAAAAATGTAAATAGCGCGATATCGGGCAGTTTTATTTAAGGATCGAACGTTCACTCGCTAACAGAACGACGATAACACACAGAATTCGTTTTTATTTTTCAGATAACAAGCTTCGCTACCCTGCCCCGCAGCAAGAAGACAAGTAAGAAGAAGGTGGCATGAAATTTAGAAACTGCTGCTGATCGTATCAAGGAATAAGAGCAAGCCTTTTCTTTCGACTTATTTGAATTTCTACGTGCAGCGATAAAACGATCAGCAGCAGAGACAACTATAAACCTATGAAAATGCATAATGTATCGCGCGACATTGTGCCCTAGCACTAACGTTACACGATTCGTTTGTACATAGTTTCTCTCATAATTTCTAATTCAGTTTCGCAAGAACGTGATTCTCATCGATTGTAATCGAGCATCTAGTTAAATAGGCATAGGAGAATTTGTCCTGTTCGTCGGGTTACATTAAAAAAAAGCAAAGCAACGATAGAGTAAAAAAAAAAAAAAAAGAGAAGAATCAGCCATTCTTAACCGATCTGTAACACCGTTGCTCACAGTCATCCAAGAGGTTCTTAGATACTTCTGTATTATGCTTTTTATCGCGTATCCCGAGACCCGTGTGCGTAACGTCGTTTACACGACCATACACTACGGTTCTAATCGAGTTTTATAATATATAGGTACACGCGTAACGATAACGGGGGAAGGAAAACTTCCGGTGTTTATCGCACTCGATCAATGTTGCTTACGATCAAGCGTAGACCTTATTAATAGAGACACGTGATTTACCGCCGGTACCCGAAAATCGCATGCGATTCCATTTCTAAGCTTTTCTAAGCTGTAGCTTTCGTGTTTCCGTCAAACATCACTGGATCATTGTAAAAAAAAAAACAACAAGAAGGTAAAGAAGAAGAAGAAAAAGCAGAATTAAAAGAGTCAGTTGTATTTACGAGAGAAAGGGATGAATTTTATGAAATCTAGTCAACAAACAAAACGTACTCAGGCAACTTTCGAATAGTGCTACTCAACTTTCTACGTATAATTTGTCTATATATATACGTAACTGTAGCTAGCAGAGATAGGGAGACGTGCGGTGATCGATGACCGATAAACGACCGTATGAAACTACACGATCATTGCACTTTTTCACGGAAATTAGAACTCGCGAAGCGTTGCATAACGTTCGTAACTGTAATAAGACCGTAGAGAAATTTGTAAGAAACCCGTTGACGACCAGCCACTTGTCCTACGATTCTGAAATCTTAAGGTTCCACGTGACAACAGTCCGTTTACATGTACTTTCGTTCGAACTCGAGTCGTGAAACAGAACGAGACACGAAAAGGCGCGCAACGATCTGCGCTTCCCTTAAAGTCTGAGTTTTGTTAGATCTGGAAGATAGTTGGAATCGAATGTTAACCTCGAATCGGCTTTATTTCAATGTCGAAGCACTCGTTTCCTAGCGATGAAAGAGCGCGAGCGATTGAAATGAAAAATCATTGAAACGTATGCGAATCCTTGCTCGAGTGCATGGTATTATTTTTTGCTTGAGAGTTGGCAACTATGACGTGATAACTCCTGTTTTAATATAGAATCGCATCTGTTTATAAGTTGTTTGCGCGCACGGTATACCGAGCAGAAAATTTACGCACAAACGCTGTAACTATCTCGAAGGAGAATTGTAACGAGCAATTGTCGATCTTATCGAATCCATTGCATATGTAATTTATCGTTCTGTACTTTAATGGCCACTACGAACACTGAGCGAAAGATACCACTCGAGAACATAATATTATCGTTCAGTTGAGAATTTGTTGTACGAGTATAGTTGTGGATTTTGCTAGATCGTAGGAAGAGAATGCAGCTAATGCGACGATCGTCTTCTTGAAAATTTCGAAATACACCGCAGAAATTGTAGACGTATTTAGAGGCGAACAAAGCTTCGAGTTAAAGATTTGAAACGTTCGTAAATATCTCTACTTAGCAGGCCGACATTTGCATTCGTTGCATTTTATCAGATAATGTAACAAAATTCGACGCTTGTCAAGAGAAATTCGTTTAATTGTAACTTACGCGTATCGTTAATTCTTAACTATCTGGATACCTGGCCACGACTGTACGTGTGCGAAACTAGAAACGAACATGCTCAATCTTAAGAATCTTTGCCCGTGCTCGATAGGAGAAAACTCGTAAAAATTGTTACAGTACCTCGATGTTGTTCGAGCTTTCTTCTTTCCAATTTTAATAAGCCTTTTTGGTGCATCAATAATGTACCGTGAAATTACGTATATGGTGCTGCGAACTTTTTAAGTTATTTTATAATTATATATCTTGGCAACGTATATATAAATATATATGTATATATAAGGAAAACATGTTCTGAATGTTAAAAAGGCACCTGAAACGTTGTGAATTATGTGGATAGATTGGTTAACAGTATTTCGGTTTAAGTATATCTGTAGTCAATAAAGTCAGATTAAAGTATGGTACCTATGTGAATTTGTTTACGATATTAATTGTTTCGAAATTTGACAAAATGTAAGTATTCGAAATTATGTAATGTTAAGCAAAATAACTTGGACGTTGCAGATTTCCCTATCTGTATATAATAGAAATTAAATTAAAGTACTTACATTTTTATCAGAATAAAAATAATTCTATCAAAATGCCTTTATTATATATCTCATATTTGTGTATATTTTTATTTTCTAAATATCCTTTTAATTATTCATTAAATCGTTCGCATTATACTTTATATTTAGAAAAATAATTTAAAATACTTAACTTTGTGTATCGACCCACATAGTCGATATAAAAATATATAAATTACAATTACGTACATACATCCATACACACATGCACGTATTGTAACGAAATCGTTATCATTTTTGTATCAGATGCGATGTTATCGACTCAATGCGAGGTAACTTCCAACTGTACCATCGTACATGGTTGTGTTGCATATATAGTTTCTCCACTCACCGCTCTAAATGCGACAAGAAATCCCATAAGCTGCAGATTCTATAGCTATTCTATAGCTTATATGTGGCAATAGATCTATCTTCTATCTAGGCTGTACTAGGATTTCAAAATGTGACGTGAAAATACATTACGTGTTAAATCTAGAATACGTCTTGTCTATGCTTAAATACAACATCTCTTTTTGATGACAATTATAAACTTCTGGCTTTTTTTAATACTGCGGTCTGCTTTCTTAAATTAGTATTATTAGTTTAGAGATAATTATGTATACATATATTGTACATAATCAAAATTGTACTCATTGTAATATGCTTTTAAAAGCATATCTGAACTATAACTGTTTTGCATTAAATGATCAATATGGCGACTTCCACATAATAGTAAATAAAAGTGATAGATTTTGTTAAACTTCATAATAAATTTCATTGAAAAAGTGCAACTGTTTATTACTTTTCTTTTAATACCCATTACTACAAATGATGGTAGATGATGTTTTACATTGAAGTGATTTACATAGCTTCTCGTTATTTCTGTACGTTTTCTTAACACTCGTCTTTGCTTGTTGTTAAACATGTGCTTGCGCATTTGGAACATATCACACAGAATTTGAAATATTCATGAAATTCTGAAATAAACGATTATATTTATTTTCAAAATGGACTACAGTAATAACTTTTGTCATCATTTGTTGCTTTATTAATTTTAAAAAGGCATTCTTACAATTATTTCATTTTTTTTTTTTTCAATGTATAATTTAAGTATTTTTCGACGTCTTTTTATAATTAGCGTTATTATCTTTTAGCTATGATTAAACTTTTTTATGATATATTTATAGCAAATACAGAAAGTATCTTACTCAATTTACAATCTTTACTTCATTGTGTTTTTTTTACAGTTTTTTATTATATACATCGAAATTATCCAATGTATGTACCAAAAATATATGATATCGCTTTTTCAGATCTTAAAAAAATACGCATATAATATACGTTTGATTTTAAAGATCGAAGCTGTGGTAATATTATTAAAAAATGTTGCAACGACATCGATTATTAAGGGATAAAATACTTTTTCGAATCTTAAAAAACAACCACCTCGCTAACAACATATGCGAAAAACTGGTATTTATAAATGAATAAAATTACATATTTTATTAACAGTATATGCTACTATTAAGCTATAATTCATACACATTTTGTATATGTATTATTTAGTTCCTATGATAATCTTTATATTTTTGTATTTTATATATTATAGAAAGATCAGTTTTAATAATCTAATAAGTTTCTATTTACAATGAATTATTATTTTAGAATAACAATGTGAAAAATATTGTATTATTATCAGAAGATGAACTTTGTGAACTATGGCTACATATAAAAACTGTATTATTAGAAGCACAAAAATTATGTAAACAAACGTCAAAGAATAAGGACAAACATGTGAAAGTAAGATCACTTAGATAAATATATTATATTGTCATTTTTATTATCGTTAATATAATTATTATTATCATCATCAATACAATACATCTATGTTATCATTTCAGGAATTTAATCTTATGACTAAATTAATACGTACAATAACTATTATGGCTCTTGAAACAATTGTACAACGAAAGTTTATACCCAATGTTCTATTACAAAACATAATATTACTACATTCTGCTGTGCTACCAAATATAAAAAATGAACAGGTTGATATTTAATTATTATCATTTATCTTTTTAATATCCATATCTTTTAATTTTTAAATAAAAATCTCTCTAAAGGCTAAAAATGAAATATCAAATTTGCTGGAAAAGTGGTGGATATTAGACATGACATGGAAAGAGAAAGTGATAAGAAATGTATTGAAATACCTTATCCAAAATAGCAGAACTTCATTGGTAATTACGCATTGAATATATAAATACATGTGAACAATGTAACTTTAAATAACTGATTCATTAATTATATTTTTAGCAACATGTAAAACGTTTATATGAGATAAGGTCTAGCATCACATTGTTGAAATGCACTGAAGATGTGCAAGAACTACTTAAACTTGTTCGAGAAAAAACTGTGATGTCCCTTGAAGAAGGTCGAATGTTGATATTACATTTATTTACACTTGGGGAGCAATATATATTGGTACAAGTTATAAGTCATGCCAAAAAGTTTATAAATATCAGTTTATATCAAACTAACATTAACATAATGGATATTTCAGGGAATTCATAATAATATAAGGGTAGTATTGCAAGATATTGAACACAGTTATATTCCTGCATATGCAGATCTATATGCAACAGCATGGTTGAATGGAACTGAAAAATTTAAGAAATTTATCGTTGAAAATTGTTTACAAAGTGTTATTTTTCATTGTTTCCGAACATATAGAGATGATACAGGAAGGGGAAAGCTTGGTAAAAACCTGCTTTCATTTGTTGCTGCTATGCATGATAGCAAGCATCAAGCAGCAAAATTAATGATTCACAATGAATGTAAACCTTTACTTTGGCAACATTTAAAGGTATTACCAGAATGAAATTTACATATACACACATATATAATTTGTTATAAGCATCAAATTAAATTCTTATCACAGGCACATGGGTCTTTCATCGTATGCAATGCCGTAGAGATTCTCTTTATAACAAGTTCTGTTCAATACACATGTACTCCAAGAGACAGGAATAAAATCTATATTCAAAAATATTATGAAACAATAACAGATCTTTTAAAAAATTCGGATTCTAAAGTGTGCAATGTTACTATAAAAGTATGGTAATTTGTCTATTATTACTTTAACCTCTTGCTTTACAATGTCTTAGTACACATCATGTAAGGACATGGATTATACTTTCAATTCAATAAAGAGTTCTATTCCTTCGGTCTGAACATTATCGACACTTACTTAAATAGTTACTAACAAAACTATAAGGCAAGGGGTTAAATATTTCAGAACTAATTATTGATATTTAAGAAATGTGAACATCTTTAGGGTCTATTTAAAATGTTAGAAAAATATTGGAATCATGTTCCAAACAATATTATTCGGGGCTGGTTAAACATACTACTACAACATACAAAAAACGCCAGTAATTCCGAAATAAGGGCAAGCATTTTTACTGGTTTAAAGAAAATATTAGTTAAAGAACGATCTCATATGATACTTAAAGATTTTCTACCAAATTTCGCAAACAGTATTTATGACGAAGATCAAACGGTATTAGAAGCGTTAATTAAACTTCTTTACCATGCACAAAACCAACTTGGAATACCATTCTGGAATATAGTGCCCTTGACCTATGTTCTCGATCGCTTAGAGGTATAAATAATACAAAATAATATTTGACTATTTGCAAATAAAAATAATATTAAATTTAATGTCTTATTATTATTTTCAGACTACTCAAGATGAATTTGTCTTGCAAGAATTAGTAAAACTTATGTGGTTACGTATATCGTCGAATGGTACACATCACGATAAAATAAAGGATGAATTAGCATACGTAGGAACAAGCAATATAAATGCTATTAGAAGATTTTGTTTGCATTCTAAATCTATTATAAGTTTGAGCACATCCACGAAGCTTATTGAAACCTTGTTGTCTGTGATAAAAGAAGAAATGGAATGTTTACCTGTAGCAAAAATATTAAACAAAAATTATAATAAAAAAGTTAAATTTAAAACCAAGCAGAATAGATTCGAAAATGGTAATAATATATAATTATTGTGTGATATTAAGTTTATTAAGTTTAAGTTTAAACATTAATAATTCTGTTTATCGGAGTAGATTCTTCAAATAGTTGGAACGATGACTTTGATAATTATAGAGCTATAAATATATATATCGATATTATTGCTATGTTATTAATAGCAAATATTGAACATAATGACGAAGGAATATTGTATAAAAAAGAAATTAATATTTTACAACTAATTGCACATGCATTACCAGAGCTTTTCAAGAATTTCAGAGTAAGTGTTCATAATTTATTCCCTATAGGTCCCTATAATGTGTATGTAATCCTTTTTCAGGGAACACCGATAAACGAGTCAATAATATTTTTATTTTCTTTAATACCTCCGAAATTTTTTTTGAATAAAATTAGTGTTCTGGAAATGTTGATACAGCAACTGTGTGATCCCAATACTCCTGATGAAAGTCTCCTTTCAACTGTGTATCTTCTCATGAAATGGAATAAGGGAGATACAATTTTATTCGCATTAACGAATCTTTTTACGCAATCTTTAAACACAAATACAAGACATAATCAGGTAAAGATATTGCTTAATAAATATATTAATAACAATAAGATATATACTATTAAATGTTCATTTAGAATACTGCACATGATTTCCAAATTAATGAGAAGGGTTTAGAATTAAGTTTACGAATTCTAAAACACTTACTGCATGTTGAATATCAGTCAGTTTTAATGAATAAATATCACAAGGACATACTTAAATTTTGGGAAAGTTTATATAGACTAAGAAGTTTTATAGAAAGAGAAGTGAATACTGAATGCAATATAGAAAGTCTAGTATCCAAAGATATAATTGTAAATTTTTTTAAAGAATATATATCAATGATTGCAATATTACATAAGAAGGATGTATTTGATACATCAGAACATTTTTCGGAGATCTTATTATGGGTTAGGAGGTATGAAAGTTAATTATATATTCTTATCAATTTTTTAGAAGTATCGTTATTGTTAACATACCCTTTCTTTTTACACAGGACAATAGTGACACACATATCGCACATAAATGTAAACATTATAGAAAATCATTATACTTGTATAAATATAATAAAAAGTACTTTTGATATGTCAAATTTACTACTGAAAGAGTGCAATACTACTCCGAAACTGTGTTGTGATATCGTACTTTTATATTGCAGTTGTTTATCATCGCCAAATGGTATAATTTTCTTGAATGACGCATTTGATGCAATAATGATGTTATTAGATTTTAGTAAAATGGCTTATGACAAACAAGAACCAAATTTATTAAACATTGTTGTACCAAATTTTATATGTATTGTAATGGTTACTTTAACTAGATGTAGCAAAGATATATTACTTAAATATACAAACGTAAGTATACGTAATGAGTTATGTAAGAAAGACGTGGTAAATATTTTCTACATTAAGTAACTTATTAATTATAGGACAAAAAAATACTGCATAAATTAACGCAAAAATATTTTTCCGTTATTAAAAATACTTTTGACGATGAGAGTTCATATCTTTCATATATAACTATTATGTTTAATGCTGCAATCAGTAGTATAAGTATGGAAATTACACATTTACTACAACGTTCACATGTAGTAGAGGAAAATATTATAAGCACACCGTTTCCTTATCTAGCAAAGGAAATATTAAAAATTATTTTAAATACAAAAAGATATCAAAAACTGAGTATACAAGTATTAACAAAGACAATAACAAGTTGTGCGAAAGTAAGTATATATACACTATTTAAAATCTATTAATAGCTTAGCTAATTCATTTCACATTTTAGATTGACATGTTATCTTCTCTGATAGTAATATACAAAATGCTTAAATCAAATGATAAAAAAGTTATTAATTTACTTAAAAACGTGACATTAGCATCCAAAGTACACTACCAAAATCAATCTTGTGATACTCCCTTTGATAGGTATTATTAATTTTTTATTATAAAAGTAATAATATGTTAATCGTAATCGTAATCATGTGATCAGAAAGATCATAATATTGATAAGAAATATAATATTCATAATCCTTCCAGGTCTATAAACGATGCAATAGATATAGTTATAAATGCCATATTGAAATAAAAATAATACAATTACCGTTTATGTAATAACTAATTATGTAACTGTAATACGCTGTTATATCTACTGCGCTACTATATTTTCATTCAATATTTTATGTATTAATGAAACCATAAAATTGTATATTTTTAAAAGTACGAAGAATGTTTTTTAATACTTTTTAAAAAGGGAAGCTTTAGAGAAAGAGGAAAAGAAAAAGTATGAAAGAATATTTTTGACGAAACAGGAAAGTAGAAAATTTTTACATTAGTATATCAATTAAAATACTGAACGTAATTATTAATTATCAATTAATAATTGAAACAAGGATACCAATTAGAATAATTAGAATAAGAAAAAATAAGATTTCTAGAGATATAATGTTCAAAGTTAAATAAATATACGTACATATATTTTATATTTAAATATAATTATTTTTTGTACAAGAATATTTCATTTGTTTACATATATAAAACATTTAAATAAATTATACGAAATTATAATTACTACAATTGTTACGTATTGTAATTTATGACTTACTGTTTTTCGCCATTGCACGTTACTTAGCCAGAAAACGTTATATTTCTCATTTGTCTGACTGCAGCTACAACTCTGGCATTGCATCCAGAGCTACTCTTCTGGTAATCTTCTGGTGGGAGTCTTAATAAAAGAGACATATGTTGTAGATTTTCTGATAAGGATAGACCAAGTTCCTCTAATACATTACCAAGGTAATCTGCAAAATATATTGTACATATTAAAAAACTGAAGAAAATGTTTTTAATATTTAATTTTTTGATACAAAGGTACGTGCCTATGTCAGTTGCAAGTTGTTTACATGCAGCAGAGCTTAGCTGACAAATTCCTAATGTTTGATCTAGAAACATTTGACATGTTTCTTTAGCAATAATTTCTAACAAAATACCAGTAAATCCAGATTCAGTGGAACTTTGTGCGTATTGTGGATCTGCTGCTTTTAATGCCTGTGTAAGGCTTGGATTTTCCCTCAGTAAAAATGGCTCTAAATGCTGTGGTAATGTCATCAAATATTGGCCAACTTGTGTTATATATTCTTGAGGAGCAAAGCTATAATCGGGTAAATCTGCACTCAAATGCGTCATTTTGTTGATTTCTGTTGACCATGCTGGTGCTTTTTGCACTGATAATAATTGCGTAAAGATAGGAGCAAAGATTACTTCATATGTTGCACGATGTAAATCAGAACATAGTTTGTGAATAGACTTTATTACTGGATCAAGAATTGTTTCTTCTTCTGTAAAAGAAAACATTTATTTAAATATGAAGTAATTGATGTCATCTATGAAAAAATCTTTATATTGATTACCTTTTTGAAAAGATGCAGTTAAATTTTCCAATTCATTTTGACTTGATGTATGTAGAAGTAATTTTTTATATTGATTAAAAACGCTACCGCTGGTACTTTGCAGCTTATTATTAGCTTCTGTAATGTCAATTATCAAAGATTTCTCAAATTGTTGAATCTGTCCCAAAAGATCACCTGTATACATTGGAATTGACAATATTACATCAAATTTATTTAAAAAAGGGAAATAAAAATGCTACCTATAGTTTGCATCAAAGTAAGGCACATTTGGAACAAATTCCAATCCTCATGTTTTACTTTTTTGTGTTCCAATTGCCGTATAGCCACTTGATATTTGTCAAGATATTTATTGAAGTAACGCTGTAAAAATAAACATCTTATTACATATACATAATGACAAAGCCTTTTTATCTTAGCATTTTAGTTAGTTTAACATTACAGTTAGGGATTTTAATACGCTGGGATAACCACAACCATCTGTAAAGAGTTTACATCTTTTATTGGCCTCATTTGCATATTCCATTACTCTCGAAAGGCTAAGGGAAAGGTTATTGATCGTATCACTTAAATCATCTTGAACAGAGTCTATAGATTGCAACTGATGTTCAAGTTGAGCTGTTTCATAAATATTGTATTTTGTAACATATGGAACATAAGGTGCATATATTGCTTGTGCCAATGCTAGCAATTTTGGAGTCTGTGATTTTCCATGTGACGATGTTTCGATAGCACCTTGCAAGTTCACAGCAAAGTGCCTTGTAATTTGTTTAAGTTCAAGTAAAAGTGACAATTGCATAGCATTTGTATGTTGTTTTAAAAGAGCTTCTATACATTCTGGAATGCCTGGGTCCAAACTTCTCAAAAGATCAGCATATATCTCAATAATTACATCAACTGAGGTACTTGGGAATACTTGATGACACCATTTCACCTGTATTGAAATCATGTTACCGTAAGAATAAAACTTATGTTATATACGTTAATACAACATTTTTAAGATAAAAACTACCTGATCATTCCAATTAGATAATAATTTATCGTAATAAGTATGTAACCAGTAAGAAACATTTTCATCTTGTGCTAATTCAATAGTTCTGCGCCATTCTTGTCCTAATGATACTTTCAAACAATTGTGATAATACTTGAGAAGTTGAGGCAGGCGTTCCATTTTACTAAAAATATCCACATAAACTTTAGATTGCTCTGAAACAAAAATATTGGTTAATTTTTATACAATGGCGAAGATTACAATTATATTCGATATAACATACCCAAATTTGCAGCAGTAAATGCCTGAACCAACTTTGGACTAGCTATGGCTTCTAACCGATTTTTCAAACCTTCTAATTGTAATTTTTTATCTTCGTAGTCAATAACATTTACGAGCATAGCCAGTGATTTTTGCATACTGAACAGTTTATTTGCTATAGCTTCTATATCTCCTGACTCGAATACCTGGAATGTTAAAAATAACATAAAGCCAAAATTTATAAGCACTTCCTTATCTCAGTGAATACTATACCTCTTCAACATCATTGGCAAGTATACTCCAATTATCGGCTTCATGTAATCCTTGTTTAGCAATCTGTAAATCTGTTTTTATTTTATCTATTCTCTCTAATGTCGCCATTGATGAAGCAGTGTCTTTTTCAACCTATTTAATAAATTACTATCATAATAATAGAGAAACAATAGAGGCATTCAATCATTTCAGACAAAAATATCAGAATCAAAACCTTCTCTATTTCTTGTTTAACTGCAACCATTTTTTCTCTCAGAGCTAAAGCTTCTTGTTGCAAAAGTTGAGTATCTCTTAAAACTCTTGGCAAACTTGAAAGAACAGACTGACTGGTTTCTTCTAAAGCCCCATTGACTTGTTGCACATACAATTGTAATTTCATTACCAATGATGAAACAAATGCCTAATAAGGTAATATATAAAAAATATTTATACAAAGAGATAGAAAATTAGAAATCTAGAAAATGTATAAAATATTATTTCTTGGAATTTGAATGTCGTGGCGATTTCGCGTTCGAGCAGTTATTTACATAAAGTAAAAAAGATTAAAAAAAGGTTCCTAAAACATTTTTTATTTAATGTTATAATATTTTTATATGCGATGTAGTGAAAAAGAATTATCTATAAAAAGGCATACAGTGTCATTGACCGCGATGCAATAGAAGCAGTCAGTTTAGTAACTGACTGTACTAGTGCAACTGAAAGTCAAAAACTGTGTCGAGGAAAGAAACAGAACCCGCGCAATCGAGATCACACTAACTGTATGACTTACATCTTTGTTTTCTTGTGCCTCGACAGATTTAAACGTTTTATTAATCCAATCTTTCACATCGAAAGTATCTTCGGAAAATGCAGATACATCCTGAAATCGGTTTAAGGTTAGGAAAAACTTGATCTTTTATTTTAAGAATTTTCTACATTTTTTCACAAAATACAGTAATCATTTAAGATATTTAACAGAGTATATCGAGTTTCTGAGCGGATGTTTTATTTTCAGGATTTTTAATAAATATTTCGTTGCTTACCATGATAAATTACAAATCGTTAAAAGTTCTCAGGTAACTTTTTTTTTTATAAAAACGAAAATTTTATAAAGTATACGGTGCGAATGGTACGGTTTCGATAGTCGAAATTTATCTTTTTTATATTTTATTCCTTTTTCGTGGATGCCGTATAGCGCAGAAGTGTTTCGGTACACAGCCACTTTGCCGTTGCACTTCGCGTGTTGTTTCGTGACGCCGGAATCCAGAAGGACGTTATTATCGAATTAGATTACAACAAATTAATTCGTTCTACGTGTTTCTTCTTTTTCTTTTTTTATGTTTCCTTGCATTAGTATTATCAAACATTTTTGTGCATTCCTGAAATATATGTAGTGCTGCAAGGTATATGATCGTCAAACAAATCGATTGTGCAAATGTGCAGCATTTATATCTCTGTAACGGGACGCAGTTCTAGGTTAATAGATTCAGTTAATTCGATGTGAAAACGCGAAAATTTCGGGGAACTAAAATGACAACTTCAATACATGATACTTTATACATATGTGACGGTATTTAAGATTTAACGATAACGTAACGATACAATGAAATTAAAGAAAAGGATCACTAAACATAAACCGAGTGTCTTGTTTTTCTTTTCTATAATAATTGTGATAAAATGAATATCTCGGATTCCAGACGAATACTATAAAGGAAAGACCATTTTGGAAGTTGCTGTTTCACCCCTTTGCGACAATCAGCTCGGTTTCCTTGTGACACAGTTCACTTCTCTGGATTTCGATAAACTGCCTAGCAGAAGGTTGTAAATCGAAGAGGAAAAGGGAGAGAAGATGGAAAACAGCATCATATCGGCCGTTTCCGGGCCCTTTGTTGATCGCCACGCCTCCGAAACTGCGTTTGCGCGTGACGATTTGCGCAACAGTTGGAAGTTGGAATTTTGCCTCGAAATAGCCTTAATCTCGACGAAAATAAGGAGAGCAGGCTGAACAGAACTGCAGCGGCTATACTTTGCCCTTTTCTTTGCGAACATTGAGCGCATCATTTGGTCGAGAAAAGGCCTATCTTTCTCAGGTTGTGCTGCATACGCATGTGCTTCGTTTTTCCATGTTACACGAATTTATTACATACACTATTGATCATTTGATACCTTATTTATATTCATTTTATGGCTATAAGTTCTCTAATCTTTTTTGTTATCGAATATTTGAAACGAGATCTTGGAGTTTCGAGTTCACATGCGTAACAAGGGAATTATTCTTTCGCATAAAGTTGAACTTTATTACGGACGGCAATCAGACCCAATCAGTACGGCATATTAGAAGCGTATGCATTTAATGTCGCGTATAAAGTGCGTCGATCAGAAGTCCAATTTTGTAATCTTGCTGTGCATATGAATGCGTGCCGCTGATAAATTGTCCTTCAATTGGACCAGGCTGAGACTTTTCAAAAAAGTACTATTTCATTTATTCATTATAAACAAATGAAAAAAATATCAACTATTACATTTTAAAATATGAATTTATTCCTTTTGTGTATTAATGTTGATGTTAAAAAGTTGTTGATAATTCTTTTTGTTTTATTAATGATACGATTTAATATTCGTAATTAATGTTGGTTCGATAATTTTGCTACGGTTACTGCTTCTTATATATTTGATTATCTATCCCAAGGTTTAAAGTGAATTAATGTAGAATAAGTCGAATGCAGCTGCGTGTTTTTGCAATGTGGAAAAATTATGGAACCATCAACCTTACACGGAAAGACCATTGTACCTGGTCCCAGGGCGACTATGCGATACGACCGTCTGTAGGAAGGGTAAGAGATATCCTCGACCTTGAGGTTTGTACCAGCCAATCCCAAGCCTTTATTTCCTAGCAGTAGGTATGGGATTGGTTAAATGTTCTCCACGGCACTATTGTATTTCCAAGTGCTTCCGGTTAAAAAGACAGATTTCCGAAAAAGCAAGTATATACCTGGTAAGTCGATAGAACACGTAACGTCGATTTTTTCTCTTCTCTTTTTTTCCATTTCCGTCAATGCACTATCCCTCCAATGCATACTGTTGGCTAAACAGCGTGAAAAAGTAATTATCAACTCGCGATAACGAATCAGTAAACGGATTTTTACTTAATCTTCCTTCCTGTATGAAAACACACGTTCGCCTTTGCAAAAGGTACGCGTGATTCGGAACGAAGAACAATTTACTTTTACCGTGGCTGTGTGGCACAGGGAACTCGTCATTGTCAGAAACGCTGCGATCAATTAGAAGAATGTATCGCAAGGAAGACCATAATACGAAAATTATTCTGAAACTCAACTGAAAGTTAGTCCCTGTGACACGTAGTCGAACGTTGAGAGCATTTGGTATCAGCCTTTGCTGTGGTGCTCGTGTTACATCTGGCTGCGATACGTTACATTGGACCAGCCGATCTTTTACTCATTTCTAGTTCACGTACTTACATATAGGTATACTGCACTTCAGTTCCCCAAGCCTCTTATCTTTGTTGGTGTGCTCGATAAAATCCTTACACAATTACTCACAAAATTCAAGGCGAGTATTTGTGTTTAGGATAAACGAGTCCCCGCTGCACGAATTTTGCAAGTGTAATATCACTCCTACACAAAGCACTCTGTATGTCGCATTGCATTTCAATAATAGATCGTTTTGGCTGTGTTTTTGTTCAATCGGCCCCGTCTCATGGATCAAGACCTTATCTTTTTGAAAGTTCTGGGAATAATAATAATCTCGCATCGAATATGTAACCCTAGTTAATTCAGGAACAGGCGGAAACTTTCGAAAGACAATCAATAGCTTCGTCTGGCACTCTGCAAAGTAAACCTTTCGAGGATGTTGGCGAATGAAATTAATGATCTTCCTTCAATCTCGGCTGATTGCAGCCCTTTTCCCTCAAATTCGTAATATTCGTATCTTATAATATCTCATTCTTCATTTTACTAAAATATCTAACAAGAATTTTCACAGTGACGGTATAGAATTAATGTTACGGATGTGCTGGGGAATAAGATGTATTGCGTGTATTCGCTAGTAACGTCGTGCCATGCAATACGACCGACCGTTCCTAGGTAACAACAGGTCTTTAACCTATGTATCTCAAAACGTTGAGAAGTGCGAACGATCGGGCGGAAAAAATGAGAAGAAAGGATATTGAAGTTTTCTAAAATTTTTCGAAGAATTAGAAATACGTTGGACGAAAGGAAAAAAGATATGCGAATATTTGATGGTTGAGAAAGATGCACAAACTTGGTATGTCAGCGATACGTTTGATCGCATTCATGCTGGAGCGTAGGCTTATCTCGGGACGTGTACGGGAGGATGAAATTATTCAGCCGGTAACGGCAGAGACTGTACCGAGGCCGCGCTACACTTCTGAGAAAATAAATTCTCCCGCGCTTCTTCAGTGCCCGTAGGTTCGCGTTGCCACTTCCTTCGTGAATTCTCTTCCTCGAAGATCGAGTTGATTCGAATAGCCAACCTTCCCTCTGGGGACCATAAGGGGACGAGGCTCTCTCGACTGCGCAATTCTCGTTGCAGAAAAAAAAGTAGAGACGCTAAAAAAGGTAAAAAGGAACTGAGGCGAAGGGGATATCGAATTTTTTTGCGGCCCCTCCTCGCTTTGCGCCTATATTGATTTTTAGAAATTCCTCGCGAGACGGTTGAACGCGAATGTAGAAAGGAGTGAGCGAGCGAGCGAGCGAGCGAGCGAAACGAACCGGCGAAGGAAAGAAGAAAAGAAGGAGAGGAACGAAGCAGCCGGAAAAGATTCGCGGCCCTCGAGCCATCGCGCGTTCTAGGGCGGTGCAGCGCTGTTTTACGAAACCTTTTAGCGGGCAATGTCCGATAGAAACCGAGAGAGCGTAATTAACTTGGAACTTATCAAGCCAAGAAGCGTCGCGTGTTTTGCGTCTTCGCGAAATGTCTCAACAGAATAATCGTCTGGAGAATACTCTGTTACGTTTTGACACAATTCGAACTTTTTTTTTTATAACGCTCTGCAAGCTGACATTTACGAACATGTTCGTTGTATAATTCATTAATAGATACTCTTCCGTTTTTCATAAATTCTTCCAACGATTCATCTGCTCTACATTCGACTGCCGACTTTTCTACGTTAATGAGAAGATCGGTTAAAAAATCAGAAATTTGAATAATAGTAATATGAAATTTAAATTTAAATTGGGAACTTTCAGCGGGAGATCGAAAAGCTCGTGGAACGACGAGGGAGAAAGTAGAGTAGGAAATGTTCGTTCGATAATTTATTTTCTATGAGTATATAATATAACGATGATGTATAAAAACGGAAGGCAAGAACGTTGCACGCGAACTAGAGAAGTTGAAATGAACCGTTAAAAGTTCCAGCGGACGAAACGCGAAATAATGGTAGGAGGGCGATGCGTGCGTGTTCGTAGGTATTTATAAGATTCGTAAGGATGTTTACGGCATTTGTTTCTAACAGCGGGAAAATTCCCACCCATATTAGACATAATGCGAGACGGCCCTGCTTATAGTCGAAAGCAATCGAAGGTAGTCGAAGTCGTCCGAGGACAGTGGAAAATAGTGGGATGTTTCCCCTCTTTCGCTTATGACCATCCCTCAACCCCTACCATAGCGCGCATCCCTTCCTTTAGGCTCGATGTATTTCTGTTTCTCTCATACCCGTTGACGGTTCTCTCAGTCGCTTCCTTCTCCCTCTCTGTCTCGCTCTGACTGGCTGTGATCTCCCTCTCTCTTTTCTTCCGTCTTTGTCTGTCTCTGTTTTTCCTTCTTGCTCGTTCAGCTCGTTCTTAACGTCAAACCACTTAGGGCCGCAGACCTCGGCAGTCAGTCGATCTTTCCTAGCAGCAGCATTCCGGCATTTTCCACCTGATCGCGCGCGGGCGGTCCGGTAAACGCCATTTTGTTCGTCACGTCTGATCGTCACGTCTCCTCGTTAGAGAGAGGAACCTCGTGCGTAGAACGTTTGTATGTGCCGCGCACCCTTCCACGCCCCGTGCAACACCTGCGTTATCAAAAACAACAAACGAACGGCGACGCACTTTGTAACACACGCGCGCGGTTGTTGTGTGGTGCGGGTGGTTTACTTTTCTCTATTCCGTGAAACCGACAACCGGGCATTGGGAACGTAAAAAGACGCCGGGTGTTGTTTTTCCGTTGACGAGACCCGCACGGAACGGAGTGCGTGACCCCGCGTGGTGTTTTCTCTCTCTGCTCTCCACGTTATTCTTCCCTCGGTCACCACCACGTTAAGGACCTCGACAACGCAGTTAACCGATACGTGAGAACGTGAGTACGCACTATATACTTTATTAGATTCACGCGCATCTCGACTGTCTTTCCGTCTATCACGCACACGGTCCCAACGTTAGATCTTGTTTTTTCCTGCCTGCATGGCATCGTCTGCCATGTTAGACCGGCGTCTCTTTCTCTTTCTCCCTCTTTCTCGTTGTCCCTCTCTTTTTACTCTCTCTCCCTTCTCGCGCCGTCCCCCTTCCTCGTGCTTCGTGTAAACGCGCTCTCTCCCACCTCCGCTCGTATCTCGACAGGAGCGTCGACATGAATTTTCCGATTGCGAATTTTAATGTTAATATACAATGACGGTCGCAATCACGATGTCGATGACAGTCATGCTGTTGGTAAGGAACGACGACGACGCCGCCTGTCAACTAACCTCTTGCCTTCATTGACGTGCTGCTCTTGCATTTTCACTGTTTGTATAATTCGTTGCTTGTTACGTATATGTGCTACGAGCGTCCGTACGATTGAACAAAGAACGCTAGAGAGGAATAATAAACAGGAGCGAGAAAGAGAAGAAATGAGCACGTATTCGTACGACAACAAAAGTTAATACGATACATCGTGCCCCCGTAATTCTACGCGAATGTACATGATTTCTTCGACCTTTTTTGTCTGTTTTCGAAATGATACTCTTCGCGGAAGCCGTGTGTACTTTTCAGAACAGACATAACCTTAAACGATCGAAGAATGAATACATACACCTGACCGGTTTATGCGTATACCTTTGAAGGCATAGGCGCGGTTCTTAACACTTGAACGTTACCGACTATACAGCACGTGTGCACACGCGTTCGATGCTCCAAGATAGTGCATCTAACTGTAACCAATCGAAGCAACTGGAGATTTGTTTATTTCGCGTGCTGGCGCAAAAGCGCGGGAAGCGGGAGGGTTCGAATCGAACCATCGCGAGACGCAACATTTTTATAGTCGACGTATTCACGGGGCTCTGAAATATTCTAACAGAAGCATTTTACGCTTTCAAACAGAAATTGCGTCTCTAAATTGCGAAATTTTGAATCAGAGTGATTTCAAAATGACTCATCATTACGAATCAGATTATTTTCCATGAATAGTGCCGCGTAGTAACCGAGGACGATAGTTAATTCTATGCTTATCTTCACGCGGAAATTTTTCGTTCTAGGAAAACTTCTAATCAGTTTCGCCGTTTTTGCAAAAACCAAATCGCTGTTGCAACTTTTATAACAGCCCGATATCGCGTTACGCGTACGTTTTTCATTCTTTTTTTTTTCTATTTCTTTTTTCTTTTTCTTTTTCTTTTTCTTTTCCTTTTTCCTTTTCTTTCTTTCTTTCTTTCTTTCTCTCTTTCCTTTCCGCGTGACGTATATTATGTTCTCGTGAAATCTGATAGAACGTTAAATGTCTTTTTGCGCGGACGATCGGCAACGCTGTACTTATCTTCGAAATACACTTTGTCGCGCACAATCGAAGAGCGAAAAAGAGTTTTATCAGAGGAAAAATTGAATCGCGCGTCCATTCCCTTGGCTCGCTCGTTAAAACAGACGTCTACGTTACGCATGTCGTTTTTTTGGGAAACGGTAGAAAATTATGAAATCCTATTATGCGAGGCGTATTTTTCATACGTGCTTCCTTTTTTTCTCCGTAGGAATTGCATTATCTCATTCGCGTACCTCGCCTCAGTGGTTCCATTGACGGTGCGTCATAGCGAATTATTAAACTCTTCGAAAAAGAGCAATTACTTGACGTCATTGCAGACACGTGGAGCAGAGCGCGTTAGTCGTAGTAATTTATGTCATCGCCGGCGCGGAAATGGGTTTTTCCAAAAATAAAATACGAACGAACCGATCGCCGTTCGGCGACACATCGGAAAATTACCGATTGACATCATCGAATCTGTGCATTTTTTTCCAAATACTTTCGAAGTTGACCGTGGGAGATCGACACTTTTCACGTCTTCATGAATTTTTATGGGTTTCTTTTTCTCCATGAAAAAAATAAAGTAAGCATCAATTGCGGTATTTGCATCGAGAAACGGAGACGTAACTGGAAGCGCTTCTGGCGTTTTCATGAATCGATTTTATGATCATTTTTTATCTTTGTAAAAAGTCGCAACTATGCAAATAATAAATTAGAATATAAATTGCATTCACCAAATAAGAATATAAATATCGTCGTTTGTTCCTCTTGTATATGTATCAGACGAAACGAGATATATCATTTTCTGAAATCAAGCGAAATGAACGAGTAATTTTGTTATATTTGAGCTTTGCGGGGTTTGTAAGTTTAGTAAATTCTCATTCCGTCGTATAGTTAGCTCGTTAGCCGTACTTGTCTGCCATCGAGATTAGAAGAAACCGACGAACAACTTTGAACATTTGTATTTATGTCCTCGATGTTTATTATAAACGCCCTTTCTTTTTTCACCGTCTCAACGTCGACCAAAATTACTCACCTATTCTTCTTGTTTTCAACATGGTTTCACACGACTGTTTCGCATATTTTTCCATCGATTAGTTTGAATATTAAACGGCTAGCTACGTCAAAAATCAGTGGGAAAAAATTTCCCCGGCGAGTAATAGCGAGGAACGTGTGGAAAGGAAAAAAAAATGTGTTACGTTGTCGATAATTGCAACTATGATACAATAACAGTGTAGTAGTAGTAGTGGTAATAATAGTAACTGTGAGGATTCAAAGATCGATCATAAAAAGAAGCACGCAAACACAATTTGATTGATCGATAAGAGTAAGAACGATATGGAGAACTCGTGCAGCCATGTGATTTCGTTGCATGCCAATGTATTATGGGCTTTGATTGTCAGACTGGTATAAACCTGCTGTTACGTTTTACGCACTCCTCGACATCGAAAAGATTGCTAGCGATCGAACACGGAAGGATCTCTCGAAAATTTGGCAACCATTATAGCAACGTCGCAAAGAGACAACGAATTGTTTATTCCAAATATAAAATTGCTCGGATCTTTATTGCCAGTGAACAACAAACTATGTATTTGTATCGATCGAATACACGTGCACTTTATAAAATGTTCAGACATCTGTAGAAATCCTTTATGAATAATATACTTATGTAATATATAACAATAATAATAATAATATATAATAAAATTAAGAAACGAAGTTAATCAGTTTTGGTTCAAATGTGTTGCAACTTCTGCGTACATTACTTTTAAATTTGGCATGATTATTAATTAAATATTGATATAGTCGTGACAGCCGTGTTTCATAATAATGTTAATGAAGCTTCAAAATGTTTTACATAGATGAACATTTTCTATGGTAAATGTTCCATTGTAGATAGATGCAGTGTCTCTGTGAACATGGTGGGGATAGGAGTCAATATCGAAGATAAGCGTGCGAACGTCTTGACTCGGCCTCGTTCAATCTTTTTCCGTGCGTTGAAAAATGTGTTTTCTCTCGGTTGCTCGCGGCCAGCTGCACCGATCTTCCCTCTCGCGTGTATATACGCGTATTTCTGTAACGGGCGGGATAGTGACCCGCGTAAACGTTCGAAACACTTGATATCATTTGCGTCGCCTTTCGTCCCATTGTTGAAAACATCGCACCGACAGATAATTAGCTATATCGTTTCTCTGTTATCATTTTTATTTGTCGCGAGTGCATATACTTTGTTTCGCGGTATTGTTCGCGTGTAAATATTAAACGAAATGCGATATACTCGGTGCGCGTCAGCGGTCCGTTACGAGCATATACGCGTAGGGAATTTTCGGTTCTTAATTTCCGTCGACGCGTGCGAAACTAACGCTGTAAATATTTGCATCGTTTCTATTTTTCTTTCCTCTCCTATGTATCTTAAATTGAATTTTCTAACCTGTTTAAGTTCTAATATTACAGGATAATTTACAGCGAACTGCGTACTCGACTTCTCGAACGTCCTCGACACGTTTCGAGTATTGCCATTTTTTCCTTCGCTTTTTTTCTTGCGTCTGTAATGTTAACTTGTAAGAGTGATTTATACTTTCGTTGTTACCAGCATCTTTTTCCTGGTAAATACTAATAATCCGTGACGAACGCTGGTCACCAGTTTTGTTTCTAAGGCCGCAAAAAGCTTAGATCTTTTTTTTTTCTTTACACTACAATTTCTATTTACTAGGAATTTTCTGTTTCGTCGAAATGAAACCGGTTAAGCATCGTGCGTCACCGAGATGTTTCCAAGTCGATAAGAAAAATATGAACTTATTCAAAAAGCTTCGTACTTGTTATATCATATCATGTGTAATTCATCAGTTTTTTATTAAAAGCGAATTAATTTTGTACGCAGTACAGTAACAGTTAAATTCTTTCTCGTGTTTTTAATTCGCCACGATCGGATTTTTCTGCTTACACTAAATTGTCTCGTTTAGATTTTTTAAACATAGCGATTATTATGTAAACAGCTCATTTACACGTGTCGTTTTATCTCTTTAAATATCGCTGGAAGCGACATCGTTGAGTAATTGAACAGCAATACGTATACTGGAGCTTGTTACGTTAAGAAATTGGTCGTAGACGATAGGGTACTTAAGCATCACCAGTGAATTGTCGCTTTGGACGAAAGGCCGTAAAACGCGGCAGATGATGAAACCGAGCGAAAAGTAGATCGAATTTCAAAACACAGCTACTGTCGTCGGTTTGGTTTTCTCTCCATCACGGTGCGTCCGGACAAAAACTTCAAATTCCGTAGCGAGGTAACGCCACAGGCGAAATTGTCAGTATGATTAATACCGACGAAGGCAAAACTAACGTTGGCGTGGCCACCTATGGAAAAGTCGATAACTAACAAAAAATAGTGCCACAGAGTGTGGAATCAAGAGAAATTGAGCCGAATCATGAGTCGTTCGTCAATTTATGTACGCGTGAAAGTTAGTATCGCGCGCGCGCGCGCTAATACTTTTTTCGCCATAGCGAAACCTCTGGAACGGTTTTCAATTTATTTCATGGATTTCTCTCCTACTCGTTTAGAAATATCATCGCACGAATATAAACGTACATTATTCTTCTCTTTTTTTTTTTCTTTTTCCTTTTTTCTTAGCCGACGATTGAACGTATAGGGGGAGGGGAGGGGAAAAAAAAAAAGAACTGTTCGCAGAAAGTAAAATTTCTAAAATTATTGCAATTTAGTTCTTACAAGATGGCAGAGAAAGAAACCTATTTGCACAAAAAGAGAAACGGATGTGAAAACGGCGATAGGTGTTTGAAGTTGGAGAATAATTAGTCCTTTTGACTCTACGATTTCTAGATTTTCCATAAAATTGTCGACGGCTATGCGAGAAGCTTTCCCACGTGTTTCATGGAATTCCACTTTCACACGGTATAATTCCTTGAAATGATACTCGTGCGTGTTGAACGAGTAGAATGAGTAGAAGAACCGCGGAGACAATTAAACGTCAATAAGATAGTGGCGCGATGCGCGAGTAGGGAATAAGGTGTCGAACCGTCTATCCGAGAAACGTGGCTAATCTCCGAGAAGGAAGAGAGAATTCTCGGGTTGTTGCATGCTCGAGGATGTCACGATGCGCCACGGAGAAATCTCTTTGATTTTCACACGTTGCGTCCAAAACAGTATTCAAGCGACGTTCGCACGACGCGGCCGCAAACCGAATTGATTTCCCCCCTCCCCCCCTCATTCTTTTTTTTCTAGCTGGTCCTGCGTTTTTCAATCTTTTCTCTATTCCGCCCTATTTTCTTTCATTTATATTTTTACTCGTTTGTTTCTTCCATTCTACGACTTATTTATCTTCGTTCTTTTTTCCTTTGTTTCTTTAATTTGCAAAAACCACCGATAAGAGTGATTCATGGATCGTAAAATACAAATTATCGAGTACAAAAACTTTGCTGCGAACGAAACAATATCGGATGGCGCCGTGTACAGTTTTATACGGCAATATACACAGGCCTCCTTAGTTAACCGTGGAAACAGCAGTTTCATTATTTTTTTGCGCCGTCTTCATTCAGTTCCAAATATTTAGTCATTCTCTCGCGACAGCCTGTACGATATAACTTTGTTCATAAGGTAAGAAATACGGGTTACTTCGAGTGTTTCAAGGATTCCTGTAGAATTGGATTTCGTCATAAAATTACCGGCAATACCGTAGATTAGTTGACGTCAGCGCAGTTTTATAAACAGTAGGAAGGGTAACTTATACCGCTGGAGAGATCCTAAAGCCGAGGTGCCAAAGGAGGCCACTTTAGAACAATGAAGCTCAGGATTAAAGCTAGGGAATAATCATGGCCCTATGACGTGCCATAAAGCGCGCCAGAGTCTCGTTGCTTACCTATTTGACACGCACTTCTCGTACTTCTCTGCTGTCTCAAACAAAGAATTCTCTTCGGCGTGTCGGGAGAAAGGGCAGTTTTTGTTAGGAAAGCAAGGGAGATTGGGGGAAAGAGAATGGAAAAAACGAGAAAGAGAAAAAGAAAATGTCGTTAGTTATTCCGTAGCATTGTTGCGTTCGTTCGAAATACAGGCTAAAGAATCTTCTACTTAAAAGTTTCGTAATTTCAGCAGAGAGTAAGTTCCCGTGAAAAGGTGGAAAGGTTTTCGGCGAGATTGAATTAATAGGTCCTCCATGACTGGAGGTCAGAAAATAATTGTAAACGAAAGAGAAACTACGTTCCCTTGTATTTCTAGCGAAACTTTTGCTTCCAGCGTTTCTAATTGTTACTCGAAGATGGAAAATTATCAGCAATTCATAGATTCATAGATCGTGTTATTTTTACATTACGTATACACGTACGTACGTTTCTTAAATCGTGTCGAGATAAATAAAGGAGAAAGAAATCGGAAAACCAGTATGTATATCTCAAACGTGTAGAAAATTCTGGTTTGCTAGTAGAATAGGTCGGGATAGGTTCTCGGAAACGGATACCCGAAGTCAATCCTCTTTTTATCGACCAGTTTAGTTCGTGCACGTTGAAGTGCTTATTAACGAGTCGAAGAATCTCGGCTCCTTATATTTTTTCTGGCATAGGGAGAGGAACGGAACAGTCGGCGATTCGCACAATCCCATACGAAGGAATAAAAAGGAGCGACCCTCGAACACAAAGGTGTTCTCCCTGAAAGTAACCACTCTGGCAGATCGTAAAACCGAAAAAAACCGCGAGTAGGAGTTTACTACGTGTCCTTGTAAGTAACGAAACTTCGCTATCGAACAAGGGTACGAAGCTTTTTTCTTAAAAAAA